>CM035428.1:170514085-170591585 GCA_020310875.1 Ceratopteris richardii | reverse complement strand
TCTACCTACCTACCTATATATCTATCTGTCTATCTATCTGTCTATCTATCTATCTATCTATCTATCTATCTATCTATCTATCTATCTATCTATCTATCTATCTATCTATCTATCTATCTATCTATCTATCTATCTATCTATCTATCTATCTATCTATCTATCTATCTATCTATCTATCTATCTATCTATCTATCTATGTATCTATCTATCTATCTATCTATCTATCTATCTTTCTTTCTTTCTATCTATCTAAAATTATTCGATGGCGATGCGCCACAGTGTGCTCTCCTTCTCGAGAGTTGCACGATGATATCCTTGGAGTAGAAAAGTAAGCTCTGAGGACCCCACAATGTACTTTGCATAGAGGCTGGAGAATATGGAGGAAGAACACATTACAGAGGGAGGAAGAAGACAGACTTCTTAGGCCTTACAAATTCTGTCAATCTTTTTGCCTTGTGGTTGACCAGACCACGATATATTTTATTAAAGAACATATACAAAGAAGTGTCTAGTGGCCATTTAGCCTTTCACATGGACACTAAGGATAACAGTCTCCCACTAAAGGCCAATATGGCCAAAGTAACTATGGGAGAAAAATAAAGAATGATAAAGAATACTCGAGTGTAAGTATACAAACTATACCTCCCACTTGTTGGGCATGTTACATAGTATACAAGTGACTATGTAAGACCATGAATCAAGTAACCCCCATCAATTGACAGCAATGTCGAAAGCTATCTTGTCGTAGTTCTTTAGTCAAAGCATTTGCAACATTATCTCGAGTGTGAAACTTCTCAAGAATAATGCACTTAATGTCTAAGCAATGTCTAATGAAGTGATACCTCACCTCAATGTGCTTGGTCTTCGCATGATAGACCGGATTCTTAAGCAATGGCACTCTAATTGTCATTGAACAAACACGGTACATGTTGAGGTAAACCCATATCACAAGCAAGATGAGAAATCCACAATGCTTCCTTACATGCCTCATTTGCTGCAACATACTCTGCTTCTATGGTGGAGATAGTTGTACATTCTTGAAGACGAGATCTCCAAGAGATAGCACCTCTAGTAAAATGAAAAATGTACCCTAATGTAGACTTACAATTGTCTAAACAACCAACATAGTCTGAATTTGTGTAACCAATAATGGATGCTTTCCCTCTACCTAAGCATAGACACTTGTCCTTAGAGCCACTCAGATATCTCAAAATCATCTTAATCGCTTCCCAATGTTTTTTCTAGGATAAGGCATATATCTACTCACAACTCCTACTACAAATGTAATGTCTGGTCTCGTAGCTTCCATAGCATACATGAGTGTAGCTCAAGTGTAAGCACCACCTCCTTTACTTGTCAATCCGCGGAGACGTGAGGACCGGTATGAAGACCACGAGCAAGTGGAAGGCACAAGTGTGTGAGTGAAAGCACACAAACATGCACACACATACACACACACACGCACAAGGTAAGACCAAAGAGAGGAACAATGGAAATCTTTGATTGCCAAAAGAGTTCTCTTACAAAGCTCTATCCTCCAACCAGCTAACCTCAAGTGTAAGCACCACCTCCTTTACTTGTCAATCCGTGGAGATGTGAGGACCAGTATGAAGACCACGAGCAAGTGACGGCACAAGTGTGTGAGTGAAAGCACACAAACATGCACACACATACACACACACACGCACAAGGTAAGATCAAAGAGAGGAACAATGGAAAGCTTTGATTGCCAAAAGAGTTCTCTTACAAAGCTCTATTCTCCAACCGGCTAACCTCAAAAATGAGCTCTCTAGCTCTTTTCATAGTTTTTGGACTAGTTTTGGCCCTGTCGAGACCTAGTGTCCGGCCTAGTTAGAAATTAGGTTCCAAGGCTTATTTGAGGGCTCAAACGAAGTCTAAAAATTATGAAATTGGTAGGATGATACTTCTAATACTCCTCAAGCTCAACTCCTCGGCTTGAACAAAATGGAGTTACAAAAATAGAAAATGGTATTTACAATGGTTTTTAGTGATGAAAATCACTATTTTTGTAGGGGATTCTTTTGAAAATTTGACATGTACTTCTTGGAGCTCCCTACTTGCTCCTTCTTCTTGTATGTCCACTTCTTTGATGCGCTTCCATGCTTTGTGCTTGACCTTGAGTTCCAACACTCCCTCGCCCCCTCTCGAGTATGTCGTCCCTGATAGACCCTTGTTGTAATGGTTGTTCCAGGTAGTGCTGTGAGAGGTGGTGTCCATTGTGTAGAAACGAGAGCCTGTGCAAGTTCTTCCAAATGTGGCAAGATCGATTGGCAAGTTCTTCATTTGTCTCTTTGAGCCTGTGCAAGTGGTAGTTCCGTGATATGTGCTTCATCCTTGGACTCCATCATGAATGTGTCATTGTGAGTCTCCATTGATGGCCTCTAGATCTTCCAAAGGTGATGTTCATAGGAGTCATGGCAAGTACCCGTAACCCATAATGAATGATGGGTAAGTGTGTTCGTACATGGGTTGAGTAAAATATGTGCCTTGTGCACGGCCTTGTAATGTAGCCCTATGCATGCTTACTTGGAAAATGCATCAGAAGAAGTATGGTGCAAAAATTGGTAAGTGCTCAATGGTATGCAGACGAAGAGGTTTCCTAATCTATCATGGTTATGGTGTTGCCAAAGTAAAGATACTTACCATGGTGAAGGGTTGATCGATGTTTATCTCTTCGTGTTGTACACTCGGCATTTGTGATGGAACATTGTCGATGAATGTTCGTGTTGATGGTCCACCGATGAAATTTTTTGAGTGCCTGGTCTTGTCTCCTCTTTGCAAAGCAACATTTGCCAAATATTGAGAATTGAATTTCTTTATATTCCTTGATAAACAACATTGGGTAACTACACCAAGCTTAGTTTCACATATTCTGTTTAGCTCACCATAAGCAGGAGTCTTCTCACCCAGTATACAAACAAGGATTTTCAGGGTACCCAACTACCCTTAGCAGATATCTCCTTGGATGCTCTTGTACATACAGTAGTTAAGCATCTCTCAAGTTGCAGACCTTCGAGATCTTCCCTCCTACCATGGTAAGGGGAAACAATAGTTGTGGGGGCCAGGTTCATGCCAAGTTCTTGACATCTACCAGATAAGGCAGCAATTATATCATCTGTTAGCTAAGACACACTTCTATCCAAACTGATAAATGCCCAGTAATCAACAGTTCCACCTTCAATTAAGCATGACTCATTCATGTTTCATGAGTCAAACCTGGGAACAAGTTCTTTCTCTCTTTTTTTTTTTGAGAGGAACAATGTCACAAAACAAGAAGACAAAGGTTAGTATCAAAAATGGTTTACATGTGTCAATGTGCTCTTGTGCTTGGGACTCTCAATTGTGTCTATGCACGACCATGTAATGTGGCCCTATATGAATGCATACTTTGGAAATGCATGACCTGAATGGTGCAAAAGACAGGGTTGTGCAAGGAGCACATGGTTGTCGTGCATCGAGACTTTCGATGTTATTTGCGGATGTTGATGCCATCTGTCGTGGAGGTATCCATTGGATCTTGAGATGACAACTGATCCTTCCTCCTTAGGGGGATCCATTTAAGAAGGATCTGCGACTGTGTAGTGAGCACCTTTGGCCTATTCATCCTTGGCTGGTTTTTTTACTGTTGTGTCCGTGATGGTTGGTGCTTTGGTTTTGTAGGGGACATTGATGCTTTTGGGTTCCAAACCCATACCTTTGTGGCTTGTTGCCTGACTCGTGTTGAAGAGGTGAGTTGGTCTACTTTGGTTCTTGGTGTCTGGTTCTGACCTTTGCCTTGCCTTGGCTTCTTTGTTGAGACTTTTTGCGTATGGGAGAGCATAGGTTGTTGCGGACGTAAGAGCTTCTTGGGTACCCACATGTGTAATTGCCCTTGTTTAGCTGCAAATAATTTCTTAGGCACCCAAATTTGTCGGATACCTTGTGGTTGAGCTTGTCCGAGCTTCTTCCTTCGTCTTCTGGCCAGGTTGGCTTGCCTGGATGGGGTTTGTGGGGGCAAGGCTGGTGGTTGCTCTCCTTTGCATACCCAAACTTGCTTCATGCCCGGAACTCCTTTCTTGTTGAATTCTTTCTAGTTGCTATAGCATTTGTCTTGGATTGTTGTGCTTGCTTCTTAGGTTGAAGTACTATAGATGCTTTGCTCTTCGAAAAAGAAGGAGGTTCTACTTGCCTTTGTGATTGTCCTTCCATGATTGAGTCCTTTTGGATCATAACAGGCTCCAAGAGCATGGAATTACAGGCTTGTTAAGTTCTTGAATGAATGTGGATATCAAGCATCAAAGGCAGATAGTAACTTGCTAGTGTTTTTGACACATACAACATCTTGCTCGTGAAGATTAGTGTTAGAGGAACTAAAAGAGTGTGTGCTACCATGATCTATGAGCATGCAGTTCTCTAATTCTAATGTAATGCATTGTTCATGTACCCAAACTTGAAGAAGTTGATTTCTAAAGTTCAGGTTGACTGCATGGTCATAAATCCAATCTTGACCCAAGACAAGTGGTCCCGTAAGGTCCTCATCTTGACACACTAGCATTTTTACTTTCATTGGAACATCTTGAAGGTAGATGGGAAATTCCACCTCGCCCAAACAAGGGGTTTCCACACCTCCCAATCCTATGAGATAAGCTTCTATGGGATTGATGTTCAACTGCAAGTCTTGGCAGTAGGAACGTCTAACTGCACTAGTTGTTGCACCTGAGTCAATCAATGCTTTCACAATTCTTGCACTCTTTCCTTGTCCTATCTCTATGGTCACAAAGGGATGTCGGTCAATGCTTTGAGAAGTAATTATGCCTCATTTTCGACACATATCCATGTGATATTTTGGGGCTTTTGAGTTGACATATAGGCCTAGTCGCCTTACTTTATTTCGTCTAATACGCTTTGTCACCTCTGCTTGTGCCTCTTCTATAACCCTTAACTCCTCTTCTTTTTTCTTCTTAGCAGTGTTGAGTCTCATTAGCATATCCTTTGTCAGAGGTTCTTGGTATAACTTGACTCGACAACCGCTTATATAGTTTGGCAAGATATTACCTTCTAAAGTGGCCGATTGAACTGCACCGCTAGTGGAAATTCTGTTAATGATCATGGGTCCATATCCTCGTTTTTCTAACTTGCAGGCATGCTGCTTTAGTGTATAAACCAACACTAGGTCTCCCTCTTTCAGTCCCTTATCCTTGATGTGTGCATCAAAGTATGCCTTTTGTCTTTTCTTTGCAGCATAGATGCCTACTGCCGCTCGTAGCCTCGTCTCACCTAAACGTTCTAGTTCAAAGATCCTAGAAGACAACTCATGTCCATTCCACTCATGCTCTTGTGCTACTTTTAAAGCCACGATTAAGAAATCTAATGGTAGCACAACATTCTATCCAAAGACCATCTGAAATGGGGTGGCATTGAGTACTGTTTTCTAGGCAACTCGGTAAGCCCAAACAGCATGATGAAGATGTTTATCCCAATCAGAGCGTTTGTTATTTACAAGCTTGGTCAAGACATTACATAGGATCTTGTTTGTGCTCTCAGCTTGTCCGTTAGCTTGTGGATGATAGGGGGCAGACTTCTTATGTATCACCAAGAATTCTTGGAGAAGATTTTCAATGACCTCATTAAAGAAGTGTGTGCCTCTATCACTCACTAACTCTATTGGTAGTCCATATCTTGTGAACACATTCTCGAATAAGAACTTAGCCGTTGTCTGAGCATCATTCTTTGTTGTGGCTTTGACTTCTACCCACGTTGTAAGGTAATTTGTGGCTACAATAATGTACTCTGCATGGGAGTTTCTAGCCGGGGGGTTAATAGGACCTACAAAGTCTATAACCCACTTCGAAAATGCATGACCTCCCATCATTGGCCTCAAAGGCATCTCCTCCTTTTTAACCAGATATTGTGCATGTTGGCATGTGTCACATTGCTTCACATAGGTATGTGCATCCATATGAAGAGTGGGCCACCAAAGTCCAAGGAGTCAGATTGACTTGATTTCCCACCTGCTTGATTGCATGTGAGAGCAATTGAACAATAATCTTTTGAGGGGCCGTATAGCGATGCATATTTGGGAAGCAGAAGTGCTGGTGGATAAGTCGAACTTCTTCTTCTATGTCAACTCTGTTAATGTCTGTGAATGTTCTGGTCTTGGCCCCACGACTCTCTTCCTTTACGACAGTGATACCGTCCTTCTCCCATCCGAACGCTTCCTTAATCAAATCATGTGTGAATTGGATGACTACCCATTCACCTACGCCATCCATTACTCTAGCCTTGGGCACCAAAGGATCATGTAGTGCAGGCTGTAGTGTATTCATAACTTGAGTGCATCTGTGGAAGTCGGGCTTATAGATCGGCAGTTCAAAATATTTGTGTATGCCCGCTTTCTTCATGATTTCTATCGTAGACGGGAGTCCATGTAGTACTCTGAAATCTTGGGACATGATTGGAAATTGGTGATATGTGTCCATTATTTTGATAGTTGCCAGGAAGAGGTACTCCCTAGTCGGTTGATCTTCCCTGAACCAATGTCCCTTTGCTTTGGTGATGCTCTGGAGAGGAAACTCCAACACTTCCTCTTGTACTGTTGCTTCAGAATCTTCAGAAGCCATCTGCACTTTTAAGGAAAAGTGCATTAGCTTTAATGGAAAGTATAGCAACTGTGTAGTGCATTGCAGTGATTTGTTGTCGTTCTATCACTCCGTTTCCCATGGTTCTCTAAGTGAGATCTCTTACCACATCTTTTTATTTCTTTTCCTGAAAGAAAACATGCATAAGTGTAGCCGAAGCATTTATTTATGTACATAGTAGGTCCATTCCTAAGAAAGTGGAAGCTATGCCCTAATTCTCATTGGAGAATGTGCACCACTACTTTTATCATGTAACTCATGTGCCGGATGGTTGGCCTTGTAATGTGGCTCTATTATGCATACTTTAGGTGCATGTGATACGTCATGAGTGCAATTGGAAACTTCGTTGTTCCGATGGTCCACTCCTTGCAGTCACTTGGGTTTCCAAATCCATTTCGTGGGCGCTTGGATAGGTCGTTTTCTGTCTTTGGTTCCTCTGGCTTCATTTGTTTTCTTTTTTTCCTCTAGTGTCCTAGTAATAGAGGTCCTGCTCTTCATGATTCTAGGACGAGTCTGTTTTTGCTTTGTCACTCGAATTTTTAGATGTAATGTATCCTACTGATTGCGTATTTCTTGCTTGGCTGCTTGCTTAACCTTCTTGGGAATCCATATCTGCTGTCGTGCTTTCTGAGCTTCAATCAAAAGCTTAGGGAGCCATACTTGCAGGAGTATTGTTGTTTCAAATTTTTGTGATGCTGACTTGTTATTCTTCTTATTATCCCTATGATTTGGTGATGACGTTTCCGATTTTTGCACTTGATCTTTGCGTACCCATTTGAATTTGTTCTTCCCTTGATGTGGATGTCTAAATGTTGTCCTCCACATTGGTGATCTTCCTGTCGTATGAGGGACTTCGTGAGAGTTGGTTTCCTTATTATTTGGTCATTCCTCAACTGAGTAGGGTGGTATCACCTTTTCCTTGGATACATTAGGGTTTGAGCTTCCTGCTTCTTCTAGACTGGTTTCTGAGGTATTGGGAATGGAATCATGTTCTACTAGATCTTTTTTGCATCCTTCCGCACTCTCGATGGTTGTTGGTTGGAGTAAAGGCTTCTCTCATAATAAACTAAAAATTTCCTTGTGCCCGATCTTGGCTGAAATATAGCCTTGAGCTAGGTTGATGCTCACTTCATTCTCAATTATCCAATCCTGTCCTAGGATTAAATCTTCTATGAAATCCTCGTCTCTGCACACTAAGACTCGTTGTTCCATGGAAGAATTTCCTAGATGGAGAGATACGTTAGTGGTTCCCATGCATTCTATGATTTGACCTCCAATTCCTACCATTCGAGCTTTTGTGGGCATCATAATCAGTTCAAGATCTTCGATGACATTATTACGTATGCAACTAAGTCCTGCTTCTGAGTCTATCAATGCATCTATCAATGTGTACTATGTCTTGCCGATTCCTAAGTTTAAATAAGGTTGTGACGTATAGGAATTTGCCATATCAGATTTATGGATTTGGTAATTAGCCATAGGTACCGGCTCTTCTCCTTGGAGATACCTTTCATCTCTTTGCCTAATCCATTCTTTCCTTTTCTTGATGTGTTCTAAGGCTTCTTGTCGAGCCTCCTCTCTAATCTGTTCTTCTTCTTTCTTCCTATTTTGAGCACCTACTAGGCGTGCTAGCATTTGATCCGTCAATGGCTCCATGAACCGTTTAACTCTGCATCCACTTATGTAGTTAGGAAGAATGACTCCATCTAGAGTGGCTAAATTAACTGCTCCACTAGTAGAGATCCTATTGATGATCAGAGGTCCATATCCACGTTTTTGTAACTTCTTGGCATGTTGCTTTAAGGTGTACACCAAGACTAAGTCTCCCTCTTTAAGTCCTTTGTCTTTTATATGTGCATCATAATATGCCTTTTGTCTTCTCTTGGCTGCATAGATTCCTGCCACCGCTTGTAACCTAGTTTCATGCAACTTCTCGATTTGGTCTAGTTATTGGGATAACTCATGTCCGTTCCATTCATACTGTTGGGCTACTCTCAATGTTGGGATTAAAAAATTAATTGGCAAAATTGCATTCTGCCCGTACACTAAACTGAATGGGGTAGTTCCAATAGCGGTCTTGTATGCTACTCGGAAGGCCCAAATTTCATGATGCAATTGCTTGTCCCAATCAGACCTCCCATTATTGACAACCTTTGTCAATACTGTACATAATACTTTATTGAAACTTTCTGCTTGACCATTTGCTTGGGGATGGTATGGGGCTTTTTTTTTGTGGATCACTAAAAATTCATTCATTAGGGATTCGATTACTTTGTTAAGGAAATGCGTTCCTCCGTCACTCACAATCTCAATTGGTAACCCGAAACGAGTGAATATATGCTCAAAAAGGAACTTAGTAGTGGTTTGAGCATCGTTCCTCCTAGTAGCCTTTGCTTCTACCCATTTTGTCAAGTAATCAGTGGCTACTATGATGTACTCAGCATGTGATCCTTTGGCCGGTGGATTAATGGGTCCTATGAAGTCAATACCTCATTTAGATAATGCTCTCGCACAAACCATAGGTCGCAATGGCATGTCATCTCTCTAAATTGGGTATTTAGCTCTCTGGCATGTCTCACAACTTCGTACATATGTTTGAGCATCCATATGTAAAGTTGGCCACCACAAGCTTGCGAAAAGGATCATTTTTACAGTTCTTTCGGCGAAAAAATGACCTCCTGCTGCACCTGCGTGCGCCATCTCTAATATGGGTAAATACTCTCCTTCATGAATGCATAATCGTAACTGGTTGTCTTTTCCTCTTCTAAACAGGTTTCTTCCTATGAGAAAATAACCCTTGCTCATTTCTTCTAGGGATCGTTTTCTAGCCAAGCTAACTCCTTCCTCATGTTCTCTTGTCCTAAGAAATTTTACTAAGGTTTGACTCCAATTGGGTGCTATGGTTGAGAAAGGTAGGGACGTATGATCCTCGGGGATTGTCTCCTGACATTCTGCACAATTACTTACATAGTCATGGACATCCTTGGGCATCTCAGGCCAGTACACACCTAATCTTTTTAATTCCCTGATAGTTCCATGATTCCCTTGGTGTGTTCTCCATTTGTTCACATGTGCTTGTTCGATTAGCTTCATTTGTTCGTCTTCCTCTACACATCTTAGCAATACCCCGTTGGGTTCCCTATAGTACACGCTTCTTGCAATGATATGCAAGTTCCTTGACTGGAGAATTTCCTTTCTACTTTCCTTATTAATGGAGTGTTGTGGACCATGAGTAAGTATAGGAATTAATTTCTCTGCCCACTTTGGACAAACTTCCAGATTGAACAAATAAGTATCTGGCAGATCATCGGGTACTCCATTTGGTGGTTCTCTGTGCGTTAATCTTAAAAGATGATCCGCTCTCACATGGGTGTTTCCCTTCTTTACTATTACTTCAAAGTCAAACTCCATTAATAGTAGGAACCATCTTACCAGTCTTCCCGTGTTGCAAGGCTTATTGACGAGGTACAATAGAGCCTGATGGTCTATGAAAAACTTGAACTTGTTGGCTAAGAGATAGTGTCTAAATTTCTTCACTGCATAGACCATTCCTAATCCTTCTCGCTCGGTAGTGGTATAATTCCTTTCAGCTTGATTTAGTTGTCTGCTTGCGTAGGCAATTGGATTATCTAATTTTCCTTCATCGGCTGGTTGGGCTAATATACAACCTATTGCATAATTAGACGCATCAACATGAATATGAAAAGGCTTGTTCCAATTTGGCATATTTAGAATTACGGTCGTGCTAAGCCTCTTTTTCAACTCATTGAATGCCTTTTTGCACTCTTCTGTCCAAGTGAACTGAGTTAAGAGACCATACAGGGGTTTGGTGATTATGGCATACATGTGGATAAACCGACAGTAATATCCACAGTGTCCCATAAATGCTTGCACCTCTTTCGCATTCTTTGCTCTAGGAAGCTTTAAGATGACCTTAATCTTGTCCTCATCTGTGGATATTCCATTTCTAGAGACTATGTGTCCTAGGATTTTTCCTTGTCTCACCATGAAGTCACATTTCTCTAGGTTTAGGCAAACTCGATACTGGCGGCATTTATTAAATATCTTCCTCAACTCAGGAATATGATCTGTTCTTTGATTAGAGTATGTACATAGGTCATCTACATACACTTCCATGCTTTTTTTCAGAAATTCCTTGAAAACATGACACATCAGTCGTTGGAAAGTAGCAGGTGCATTAGTAAGTCCAAAAGGCATCACTCTGAAAGCATAAACTCCCCATTCGGTTGCGAATGCGGTCTTATGTTGATCCTCAGTGGCAATGGCTACTTGATTGTGACCGGAGAATCCATCTAAGAAGCTATATACTTCTTTTCCTGCTACTCTTTCCAATAGATGGTCCGTAATGGGCAATGGGTAGCTATCACGTATGGTGGCTGCATTTACCTTTTTCAAGTTAATGCATACTCTCAGTTTTCCGTTCTTCTTAGGCACAACTACTAGTGGTGATACCCACTCCGTGTGTTCTATCTCATATATGAAACCTGCCGCTAGTAGCTTGTCTATTTCTTCCTTAATCTTAGCAGCATAGATCTCATTATATGTATAAGGGTGTTGCTTTGATGGTTTCGCATCTGCTGTCATTGGTATCCTATGAGAACAGATCGAGGGTTCCATGCCTTTGAGATCCTTATATGTCCATGCGAACACGTCTCGATATTCTCGGATCAGTTGTATGAGTTCTTCTTCCTCTTTGACTGATACATCTTTGCCTATGTATGTGCATCGTTCTTCTCCGTCTTCCACTGTTACTATAATTTTTTTTCTTTGTTCTTTGTTGTCGTACGCTTCTCCGTCTCGGGCCTCTCGTTTAGGCATTTGAATGGCTACCTTTCGCTCTTCTACTTCGTATCTTTTAAAATGTTCAGGAACTTTGAACAGATCTGGGTCTGGTCCAATTTTACTCATTTTTGCTTCTTGTTCTTGTACTTTGGGACCGACTTCTATTGCCAGGATCTTGGTCGGTTCCTGTTTCTCTCTATTTCAAATGGTGTCCAGGTAGCTTTCTTTGGAATTGAATTCAGGTTCCATTTCTATACTCTCATACTCCTCTTTCCATTCTTTTTCCAAGACTTCCCCTTCTTCTACTTCTTGAAGGACAACCATGTAAAGATTTACATCATAGCCTTCCTCATCTACGCACTCGTTTATTGTCAAGACTTCCTCATTCACACACACATCTAAGGTTGCTAGGATTTCCATCCATCCATGCGGTTCAAAGGTCTCATCCGGAAAGATTTGAGGCATGTACATTGGGTCCTCTACAGGTCTGTAGTTAGGATGTCCTATTGTCCATATCTGTCTTTTGTCATCTTCTTTCTTGGCTTCCTTACACATCCATAACTGAGCATCCTCGTGTATCCATGATTGATCACTCGATCCAGCACTATGAATGGATAGGTCATCTTCCTCCTTGTGTATGGGATTCCATTGTAGTGGAGGGACATCTCTATAGGAAAAGGTGTGCAAGTTTATTCTAGTGGTATTTCCTTGATGTTGTAGGTACAATGAATCTCTTCCCCAATCTTGTACTACCCTCATTTGTCTCATAAAGGTTTGTCCTAATATCATCTCGTAATTATTAGCCTTTTTGAATTTACAAATGGCTAGTGTGTGTTCAAATTCAACCCCACAGGTAGTCAATTTGACTCTTTCCAGTATTCCTAAGGGTTTCTCCACATGACCGTCTGCTAATTGGAGTTTCATGCATGTGGGTCGTAAGGCAAGCTTTCCCCATTTCTCCCAAATCTATTTGGTGGCGATTCCTACACCAGCTCCTGTGTCTAGTATAGCCTTGGTCATGTACCCATTGTAAATGACAGGTAGACATGTGTTACCTTCGTCTCCTTCACTAAATTCTCCCACTTTATCGACTGGAATTTGTATTTTAGTTGAGTTTCCTTTTCCCTTAACTTCTTCCTCTTCCTTTTCTTGCCCTAATTTCATTTGGCTTGCTATTTGCTTCCATAAATGCGGCTTAATTCGAAGTAGTTCTTCCACGGTCAGTTTGCATTGTACTTTTGTCTTCTTTAGTTCCGTTAGATTGTGTGAACTCTTTTCTGAGTTTTCTTTTCCCTTTCCCTGCACCGTGGGTGCTCGTATTATCATAGACTCCTTTTCGTATTCTCCCATGTAATTAGGCAATGTTGAAATGCTTTGGGTTTCTTCTCTATTTCTATCGAGTCTTGATACTTCCTCGTATACTTCTTCTAGATTGGGGTTGGGTTGATAGACTTCCACATCCAATTCCTCAAAAGGAGGCTTACTTACTCCATTCTTCTTCCATTGCTCTTCTCGGATTCTATTTCATAACTCCTTTGGCCATCCTGCCTCTAGGTCAGGTATGGTTGACAGTGGTTCATCCTGGGTTCTAGTTCGCTCGCGCTTGTCATCCTTTCCTCTAAGTTCTTTATCCAAGGCCCCGACTTGTTCTTTATATTGATTATCTGGTATTCTCGTCTCTGGTAGGGCTGGAATAGTCTTTTCTAGGGTAGCTTGGGCAACCTCTATAAGCTTTCGACATATTGCAAGCCTTTCTTTTTCTAATTCTCCTTGTGGGTAAAGTTTTTCATGTTGTTCTACTTTTGGTCCAATCTTAATTCTAGCTTGGTAGGCCTTCAGCCACATGTATAGGTCGTCGGATTTTGGGTCAGCTAAAATGGATTCTGGTTTCTCTACCTCTTGGATAGGTGGTGGAATGGGCACTTGTTTTCGAATTTCCTGTTCTTTTTGTTCTGTCATGCTTCTAGTTTGTTTCTTATTATCCGGACTTTTGTTTTTCATCCATTTATCTTTGAGTTTTTCTCTTCTTTCCTTCCATTTCTGTGCTTTAATGTTCTGGGTACTCTCACGTAGATCCTCAGAATCTTCAACTATTTGAATCTTGGGGCTTACCGTTTTTTTGCTCTCTCGTTCCTATTCTGGTTGTTTTCCTTTTTGTTCTTTCATTTGAGCTCTAGTAATGGCCTTTAAAGGTACTCTATATTCCTTATCACTTCCAGATGCTTCTATCACTTCAATTACATTAATTGGCGCAGTGTCTTGGACTTTGGTTGGGTTCTTAGGGTAGTCCCTGAAAAGGTGTTCCTTTCCGCAATCATTGCAATATCCTTCCCAAGTCCTAGGGGGTGGTGGATTGTAAGGCCGAGGACATTCTCTAATAAAATGGTCTCCTCCACATCTATAACAAGGTCCTCTCGGCACAGGTGGTCTAATGTGTGGTCTCATGGGTGGTTGTATTTTAGGTGCAGTATACATCAAGGTTGCTACCTCAGTTCCATAGCTATGGTCATAGTTTTCGTATCCATAGTAAGCCAAATTGTATGTTGATTCGTAATCTAACATGTTGGCTTCATAGGGATAATAATCTCCTGAGGGCAGCTCATATTCGAGATTCATTGATTCCACATTGATTGTTGTTGATGCTGGCACTATGGCTCTTTCCAAATTTTCTTATGGCTGGGCGTACTTCACCGGTACTACTTGTTGAGGTTGTGACAGTTGTGGTCCTAACACTGGTTGTGGTGGTGGATATGGTGCTGGTTCATAAGGTCTCGGCGCTCCTGCTGGTGTTGGATAGGGATTGTATCTGGGCATCTCTCTGCTTGGCTCTCTAGATGCATATCCATATGTCGATACTGAGGTGGTTGTAAAGGGCATGCTTGCCTATTGAATGGACAGTTCTCTGTAGTGTGGTTGGTGTATTTTTGTTCTATGTGGCAGTACAAGGCGGTCCCTTGTTGGTGTTGTCTGTTGTATGGATATGTCGGATGTGCACCAGTCCCTCCTCGCACACACATGTGGGTGGGGTGATCTCCTCCACATAGGCTACACCTTCGTAACATCGGCACTCTTTGGGCTGGGTGTTGGTAAGTTCTTTGTCCCTGGACTCCTAGTTTCTTTGCTAATAACTCCGCTAATTCTTCCATATTACTGGAGTTGGATGTAATGGTACTCCGAGAGTCTTCTGATTTAGTGGGGCTGGGCGTGCTCTTGAGGTCCTCAACTAGATTGTCTTCTAGATCAATGCATTCCTAAAGACACTCACTTAGGGTTTGTAGCCTCTTCACATAAACTAGCGTTCTTAGGGTTCCGTTCGTGAGACCGTCCAAAAATAATGAAATCATTTTTTGTTGAGTGGGTCTCGCAGCAATTGGGCATCTATCCACATAATGATTGAATCTCCGGGTAGCTGTCTTCACTGTTTCATTAGGGTTCTGTTTAAAACTATGGATTAAAGACGCAGAATTGTGTTTAATCCCTCTCTTAGTGAAGTCCCCAATGAATTCTTGAAAAAATTGCTCCATGTTTCCAAACTGATTAGGATCTAATGGCTGGAACCAAGTCAGAGCCGTTCCTGTGAGGGTGAGTCCAAAAGACTCATACTGCACAAAGAAGTCGTCTACTTGTTCTGCCCTTAGTACTTGTTTAAATTCAGCAATGTGATCGTAGGGTTCTCCCAATCCGTCATAATGATTTCTTACACATTTGGCCACTTGGATAGGTCTCAGCCTTCTCATTGGTTCTGGCGGTCTAGGCATTACAGGAAAGACCGAAACAGCTGGTCTAACTGGAGGTATTCCAGGCTGCCCTTCTACTGGTGGTCGAGGTCTTACTGGTGGTCGGTAATGATTCCCTACTCCTGGGTGGGTCTGACCGTGTGTTTGCACTCTCGAGTCGCAAATTGTACATGAGTACAGTTTGGAACACTCCGTTGGCTAGTTTGTCCTGACGTGGTGTGTTCTGTCTTTTGTTGATTTCCAAAGGGGTTCTGCGAAGTAGTTGCCTGATCTCTTTGAGGGAATACAGGCAACCCCATGTATTTCAATCGAACTCTGTCTAAGGCACCAACCGGCCAATATCTCCTCTGATTTTTGTCCAAGTATGTGATTCTAGTTTCATCTTCTGGATCCTTTAGCTCATAAAACATCATCGGGTTTTCTTCTCTTCCTGGCGCAGGTAAGTCCGTTTGAAGTAGTAAGTCTGATCCATGGATCATATATACTTCCAACAGGTAGTCATCTTGAGGTATCAAGTCTCCTCTCAAGACTCGTGTTACTTGGGATCTACCTCTAGGGGTCGTCACTAGTTCCTCAGGGTTTATTCTTCCTAGGTTTTCTTGTTCCACTAACTCTCCCCTTTCATGGATCATCTCAGGAAATTCAGTCACTATGTATATGTGACCTATCTTGTCCATGTATGCTCCTCCTTCGTACTTAACAGCAGGTCTAGGCACGATCGTGGCATCCATAGAGGTTACCATCCTAGCCACTGATCTGTTTAAGCCATCCAGATAGATGGGGATCTCATGGGCATTAGTAGACAAATATTGTAAGGAGGTTCGGTAGTCTCCCTCTACCGCGGTCATGAAGTTTCTACTTGGAGTTGGACCATGCATGTCTTCTGAGGCCATTGGTATCTCCTCCTCGGAGTCACTAGAGGTATCTGAATAGACGGAGTGGTGAATGACTTGAGCAGCACTCCCTACAGAGGATAGGACACTTCTTTGGATACTTAGCGCTCTCCCTGACCTCAAGTTCATTCACCCTCCTGAGGCTCTGTAGGTCTCTAAAACTCTCCTTGAGTGGCTCTTCAAGTGCCTCAAGTTTGTCATGCAAAATGCTACAAGAGCTCTGGACGATACCACTTCTAGGTGATACTGCACTAGGCGGTACTTCTTTGGCCATGATACGATACCAGATATCTAGGCGATACGATAATGTCGTAGTCAGCGATACGATACCACAGTTGGTCACGATACGATACCTAATGCTTGGCCGATACGATACTTGATGCACCCGACGATACGATACTGAACTAATTCAACGATACAATACCAGAGTTTCCTACGATATGATACCAATGGTCCTCGCAATACGATACCTGAGAACCGAGATGATACGATACTAATTCCCTCGCACGATACGATACCACAGCAACTCACGATATGATACCTAAGAGTCAGGCGATACGATACTGTTGCTGATCTATGATACTAACTTTCCAGACGATACGATACCTTAGGGGTCCACACGATACGATACTGAATCAGTCAGGCGATACGATACTGCTGCGTGATCACGATATGATACTGATATGGTATCTTGATACTAAACTAGGACCTGGCACGATACGATACTTCAGGGGTTGGCAATACGATACCTTAGGATCGAGGCGATACGGTACTGAAATGGTATCACGATGCTAAACTAGGAAGTGGGTGATACGATACCTCGGGTGGCACACCATACGATACCACGGGGGTAAAGTGAGATCGCGATACCAACTCGGAGATACGATACCACAAGTGGTATCGCGATACCAAGATTGGTAATCAACGATACGATACTTCGGCAAGTATCGCGATACAAGGGAATTTTTGGTATCGCGATACCAAAAACTCAACCGATCATGATACTCAAGCCAAAATACCTCCAAATTCAAAATTTTTGCACCCCCTTGCTCTTCTCTCACCCCTCTTCACTCCTAACACACTATCCCTTTCAAGAAAACTCAAAAAACGAACTGTTCCCCCCCCCGATACTGAATGCGCACTTAATCACGTGTTTGTGCACTTTTAGTGTGTTTTTGCCAAGGAATTCTTGTTGAATCTTACCTTTGTGGTGCCCTGATTGCAACTTGAGATCAGTACCTAGCCTTGTTAGCCTATAGCGCGCGACACCACCCTCACGATACCGGTCGCTACTCGTCCACGATACTGCCTTTCAGAACAGTAGAGAAATGAACTAATTTTTTTGGTTTTTATACTTTTGGTGACTGAAACTGAACTACACTAACTTGGCAAATGTTTTGAGATTTTTCTTGGTCTTGACCTACTCCTACTTCACTCCACTCCTTCTCTCCTCTCCTTCGAACCTAACCCTAACTCCTCTTACTCTCCCTTCCTACTAACCCTAAACCTAAAAACTCATTACACACACCTCCGGGATGTGAAGTAATAAGTGCTGAGGTGATTGACTACTTGCCACGGAACGAGTTCACTTCTACAAGTACAATTTCATCGCACTCGATCTATAACCATCACGAAGGCACCTTGGCTGAGTAGTCCCCGGCAACGGTGCCAAAAACATGTGTACCTAAGTCAAGAAGACTCAAGGACTGTGCCAAAGAGACTAAACCTCATTTGCAACACAAGTGCATATAGTGGAAAATTGACACATGCTAATATGTCAATCCGATCAAACGATCTAACCAAGTGTATGAAGACATGTGCACACATGATGGAAAATGAAGTGGTTCAGCTGATATGCATGAGAAAAGACTAATCCACCTCTCAAACTCACTGAAAGATTGAAAGTGTCTGCCGCGATACCATTTATAGCAGTTTTCAATAAATCAAGGATTTCTCCCAGCTCGAAGCTCCGAATATAGTCAATAGGTACTCGTTTCGAAGCTCTCGATGAGACGCATCTATTGAACCACTCGATTATGATAACTCCGCTTCAAGTTATGACCAAAATAGTGAATGGCAGGAAGTACCCACACTCACACCACAACTCCTACATGCTCACACACACACTCCTAAACACACATTCCAAGCATTACACACACATAGCAGATCAAAGAGAAGATGGAAATCTGCATGAAAGAGGCAAATTTGAGATTCAAGAGCTCTCCTTGTTCACCATAGCAAAAAGTACTTACAAAGAGTCACAAAGTGACTTATATACATGTGCCCTAAATTTGGTCCTTTCACACAAGAGAACGGCACTCCAAGCTTCGAATATAGTCAATAGGTACTCGTTTTGAAGCTCTAGACGAGACGCATCTATTGGAAGTGGTTTCACTCGATTCTAACAACCCTGCTTCAAGTTATGACCAAAATAGTGAATGGCGGGAAGTACCCACACTCATGCCACAACTCCTACAAGCTCACACACACTCCTACACACACATTCCAAGCATTACACACACATAGAAGATCAAAGAGAAGATGGAAATCTGTAGGAAAGAGGCAAATTCGAGATTCAAGAGCTCTCCTTGTTCACCATAGCAAAAAGTACTTACAAAGAGTCACAAAGTGACTTATATACATGTGCCCTAAATTTGGTCCTTTCACACAAGAGAACGGCACTTTATTACTAAAAAGTGAATTTCCTACTAATTTACAAGGGATATTTTACAACAAGATGGGATTATGCCACTAGAGGACTCATCTAGTGCATTTACATGGCTTGAGGAAATTCTTTGAATGTTTTGAAGAAGAAAAATTATGCCCATTAATTTGAAAATTTTGGGGCTCTTCTCTTGTGCTTCTTTGCTCTGCAACAGATGTGTACTCACACAACCTACTTGTGAAGGTAATATGGATCTTCCAATTGCCTATGCTAGTAGACAATTGAATGCAGCTGAACGAAATTATACCACCACTGAACGAGAAGGTTTAGGCATGGTGTATGCGGTTAAAAAGTTTAGACACTATTTGCTTGCAAACAAGTTTAAATTTTTTATGGATCATCAGGCATTGTTGTACTTGGTAAACAAACCATGCAATACAGGTAGATTAGTCAGATGGTTCCTCTTGCTAATGGAATATGACTTTGAGGTTCTGGTGAGGAAAGGCAAGACTCACTTGAGAGCAGACCATCTCTCTAGGCTCACATCCGGAGAGGCCCCACAAGGAGTATCAGATGATCTTCATGATGCATACTTGTTTAATTTGGAAGTTGTACCTTAGTGGGCTAAGCCATTAGTGCCAGTATTGACATACGGGCCTAACCAGCCAATTATAAACACTTAAGATAGGGAGGTAGTAAAAGCCCAGAAGTACCATATCATGGCAGGAAGTATGTACAAGCATACAGATCAAGGGATATTATCATGTTGTGTGAAAGATGATGAGTATGCAAAATGGTTGCAATTAGCACATGTAGGTGCATTAGAGCAACACGATTCGAGGCAAAGAACTTTACAGACACTAAGGAGATTCGGAGTGCATTGGCCTACTATGGAAGCTGATGTACATAAGATGTGTAAAGAATGCCCAATCTGTTGCACTAAACCACCCGTGGAGCATGCCACTCTTTATCAAGTGTCCATAGTGCCAGATTGGAGTGAACCACTAGTAGCCTTCTTGAGGACGAAAACATTCCCTCAAGATATGACCCTGACGAGGCAAAGAAGTTTAGAACAGGAAGCCCTAGACTACTCACTTATTAAATTTATACAAGCATGGTAAAGATGGTTACCTGAGACTATGTGTCCATGAGAGTGAATATCTCAAGATCTTGGAAACTGCTTACCAAGGTGTAGCAGGAGGACATTTTGGACCAGACCGAGTGATTAAAGCAATCTTATTTGCAGGCTTGTGGTGGCCAACCCTTCACATGGATGCATATACCTATGTGAAGAGATGTGATGTTTGCCAGCGGACTCAATATCCTATACGCAAAGATGAGATGCCTCTGAAACCTATGATGGGTGGATGTGCATTCTCTAAGTGGGGAATAGACTTTGTAGGTCCTATTAATCCCCCAGCTAAGGGTTCCCATGTTGAATATATCATTGTTGCCACTGACTATCTAACCAAGTGGGTAGAAGTAAAATCCACAACGAAGAACGATGCTCAAACGAGAGCTAAGTTCTTATTTGAGAATGTGTTCACAAGGTACGGGCTACCTATAGAGCTAGTAAGTGATAGAGGCACTCACTTCTTGAATGAAGTTATTGAAAATCTTCTCCAAGAATTCTTGGTAGTACACAAGAAGTCTGCCCCCTATCACCCACAAGCTAATGGGCAAGCTGAAAGCACAAATAAGATTCTATGCAATGTGCTGACTAAATTAGTGAATAATAAACACTCTAATTGGGACAAACAGCTACACCATGATGTTTGGGCATAAAGAGTTGCCTATAAAACAGTACTCCAAGCCACACCCTTTCAGATGGTATTTGGCCAAAATGCAGTGCTTCCATTGGACTTCTTGATACCTACATTGAGAGTAGCACAGGAGCATGAGTGGACGGGTCATGAACTCTCGTCTAGAATCTTTGGCCTTGAGCGACTAGGTGAAACGAGATTAAGAGCTGCAGCAGGAATTTATGCAGCTAAGAAAAGAGAGAAGGCATATTTTGATGCCCATGTGAAGGACAAAGGCTTGAAAGCAGGAGACCTAGTCTTATTCTACACTTTAAAGCAACATGCACAAAAATTAGAGAAGAGAGGTTATGGACCTATGATCATAAATAGGATTTCCACAAGTGGAACTGTTCAATTAGCCACTCTAGAAGGTGACATCCTGCCAAGTTACATTAGCGGATGCAGAGTCAAACTTTATCAAGAACCCCTAACTGAGGAAATGCTCAATCGACTCAACACTGCTAATAAATGCAAGGAAGAGGAAAAGCGAATTCGAGAAGAGGCACAGACAGAAGCATTGGAATGAATCCGAAGGATGAAGTTGAGAAGACAGGGTAGAGATCAGCCTAGGACCGATGACTATGTGCACCCAGGATATCATATGGTGATGTGTGAAGTTTCAGGTATTAGTTCTCATAGAACAATTGATCGACACCCTTTTGTAACCTTAGAGATAGGACAAGGAAAGAGTGCAAGGAGTGTAAGGGCCTTGATTGACTCAGGTGCAGCCGCTAGTGCTGTTAAATTTTCTTACTGTCAAAAGCTGAAATTAAGTGTCAATCCTATAGAAGCATATCTCATAGGATTGGGAGGCGTGGAGACCCCTTGCATGGGCGAGGTGAAACTTCCCCTCTGCATTCAAGATGTTTTACTAATAGTTAAAGTACTAGTGTGTCAAGATGAGGATCTCACTGAGCCTCTTGTCTTGGGTCAAGACTGGATTTATGATCATGCAATCAACCTAAACCAGTGGACTTCTTCAGGTATGGGTAGATCAGAACCGCATTACACTTGAATTAGAGAATGAAGCACTCAAGGAACTAGGCAAGGCACAAACTCCTGGTCCTTCCAGGAGTACACATGAAGATGACCATGCTATTCTTGTCCAACACTATGTGTTGCAGAGGGATGATTATCTCAACGAAGAAGTCAAGGATACGACGGAACTCCCTTCTTTTCCAAAAGCCATAGGGATGCAGCAACCAAAGGCGGATCAAATGCAGAAGAAGCAGACGACTTATGCTCGAAGCCAAAAGAAAGTACGAAGCACGGTGTCTCAACCATCAAAACAAGTGTGGGTGCGGAAAGGCGAGCATCATATTGCGGTCAAGCCACAACAACTGGCTCAACTTCTTATTAGTGATCAACAACACGACACTAATAAGAAGTCTTCCAAAAATTCTTCTGTGAAAGTGAAGTTTATATGGGTACCCAAGAAGTCGATGAAGGCTAGCCCACAATCAAGACAAATTTGGGTGCCTAAGGCTTGCTTGCAGGCTCAAATAGATACACAGAGACCACACCCTGTATAACATGGTTCACTCACGCGAACAGCTGATACCCACTCTTATACATCACGCACAAACACATATCACCCATGAGCACGAGTAGAATCACTTGTAAATGGGTCCCTAGAAAGCCTCATTTCCAAGCAGAAACTCTCACAAAGCCCTCTAGAGTCTCCACAAAACCAAAACCGAAAGCCATCCACTGTGTTTGGCTGCCCAAAGCTTGTAATAAACCCCCAGACCCCCACTTGTAAATTCACCCCACCTACTAACTGCATCATTCTCACACTGCAACTTTCCATTTAGCTCTTAGGACAAATCATCCACTAACTACACCCACAACGAGCACTCACTTACTAACTAACTTATCACTAAAAACTCATGTTAATGTTGTAACGGGGACACATGACCACTTGGTGTCCATTTGCAATGTTAACATTCATTTGTATATTCTCACAGAACCGGTGACCAGTCCCTTCAATATGGCCGAGGCTACAGGAACTAGCTCCCAAGCAGGCACCAGCCCTTAGATTGTGGACATTGAAAGTCTACCCATTGAGGAGGAGTTGAAGGAAAGACCATTGGCATTGAGGGCATTACATGCCATACCTGTTCAGAATCCTCTCCAGGGGCACACATCACCAGTAAGCAAAAACTCGCATTGGTTTAGTGATGTGGCAGGACCTCTTGGAGAAGGCACTTACTTGTGGGAGGTAGAAATAGAGTTTAACGGACGCTGGGGCAGGTATCAATTCTTTACCAGAGAGTTTTAGAGGCTTCAAAATAATGAAGGGTTGAAACCGATATGGAAGAAGGCTGGACTATATGATTATTTCAGAGCCCAGTTACCGAAGGCAGACTTTCTAAGGTGTTCATACTTCATTAGCACCCTCACTCCCAGTAAAGAGGAAAAGGGGTATAGCACCTTCGTACTACCGTCTCTTACAAGAGGTAATGAACTGAAGCACTTCAAATTGACGAACAATTTGGTAAGGGAAGCTCTAGATATGAAGGGTATGCACATCCCCACAGAGAAAGAGTCAATGGTCCTAGACAACATGAAGAACAGGAACCTGACTAAACTGAAGGACATGGTGGCAATGACACCAGCTATTGCCATCCATCTTCGAATGTGCATGCAACATTTCAGGTTCCCTGCTTAAGAGAGATTCACGATGCCACCCAAGAAGATATGGTTCAATTTATACTTAGCAGATGCCTTTATTTTGACAATCAACATGCCTCATTGGATTATTGATCAAATACACTTGGCACATCAACGATGGTATAAGAAGCAAAAGTCAGTACTTTATGGATGTTGTGCTCTCACAAGAATTGTTTATCGATGCTTGGCATATGATGTGCCAATTCAAAGGGCACTTGTTTGGACTAGGGTGCAAGAATTCCAACGAAGATTATCAGCCGCAAGGCCTCCATCCAAGAAAATGAGGGGATCAGTTCAGATGCCCTTTGCACAGGCCCACGGTGCTACACTAACACCATAGACAACTCCACGACTCCCAAGGTGAGTGCAACCTTTCACTATTAGATTACCAAGGCCTAGCACGGAAGGGCCGAATCTAGCGTTCCCACCGATACCCACTGATTTGGAGTTCCCTCATGGCTTCACGCTAGAGGATCTAACGGATGAGGAGGTAGCAAGAATAATTAATGCTACTAATTTGGAAGTTGAGGCAGAGCAAGCAAGCGGACAACAGACAGGCACAGACCAACCCCATCCAACCCAACCAGAAGTTGTCGAAGTAGAGGAAGATGAAGAGGAGACTGCAGAAGAGGAGAAAGAGGATGAACAAGAAGGACTATCCGATGAAGAAGAGCATGAATATGAGCAAGAAGTTGTACCGGAACTTGAAGGTGCCCCGGATTATACGAAGCAATTGAAAAGACTGTATGATACCATCAACCGGGTTCAAGAACAACACAAACTATCCTTGGCAGTAGGAAAGGCCCTCATGAACCAAATCTTGGAGGACGAAGGTGTGGATGAACAATACAGGGCAACCCTTGACATGATTGCTGATGCATTGGGGGTACCTGAGACAGTGCATACCGCTCTCGCACACTCGTGAAGATCGGAGCAAAGATACGGCAGACGCCCCCCTAGACTAGGGAAACAAATGAATGTCTTGGTATCAGAACCACAGGGCACCACATCCACAACCACGGGCGCAGCTCATACTGATGAAGCCCATACCTCAAGTGCACCCCCCTCACCCCCTTTACCACCCTCTCCTCCAACTCCACCACCTTCACCTCCCACTACCAGTGTCACCACCACTATCACAGCCTCAGAGTCCACTTCCCATACCGAAGCATAGACTGTGAGCAACCCTCACAATCCACACAACCTGACACCACCACTAGTGTAAATGCTATCACTAACACTGTACTTCTAACTGTAGCCACTGAAAACCCCATTCCCCCTCTCACACTTTCTGGTGGTTTATATTCACAACTGCACACACCACTTTACACCTTCACTACCATCACCACACTAACGATTCCCATGTACACAATCACTCCCACGACCACATCCACATATGACTTCATGGACATATCACCCACTTCCGCACCTCTCCCTCCCCCCATATTTCCACAATCTCCCATTCCCCCACCACCCACTTCACCCTTCTCAAGCACAACATACACACTCCCTTTCCCCTTTCCCTACCCTCTTGCATTCAACACCTTCCCTGCATCCACTCCCATTAATAATGTATTTAATACTTTATACCAGTGTATGTCTCAACTACAACAGCATTACCAGCACCTAGATACTCAGCATACGAGCCTATTCAGAAATCATGAAACGCTACAAGAAAGATTCATTAATTTAGAGAAGGAGAAGAGGCTATTACAGCAACAGTTTAATACCTTACAGGCACAACATGATCAATTAGTAGCCAATCCACCCCAACCAGATACTGAACAAAAACAACAACTCGATGATATGTTACACGCTCAGATAACGGACAATCTCAAGCTTCGATGCAACCTCGCCTTACTACGAAAGCACATGACCGCAGCACTCGAAGAAAATAAATGACTACAGCAACAGAACGAAGAAAACCTGGAAGCAGCAATGGAGGGTTCACCACAAGAAATCGACCCAGAGCATTTCAAGGCCATCCCATCTGAAAATATGCAAATCGTGTTGGAAACACACGCCGATCTCTTGGAAGCACACACAGCCTTAGAAAAAGAGAGGGATGACCTACTAAAGCAACTGGAAGCTCAGCAAGAGTCACCAAAAGAAGTCACAGCCGCAGTAGACACATCTGAAGAAGTCACAGAACTCAGAGCACAACTGGAAGAACTACGAAATAAAGTTCTTCAATATGAGCGTCAACCCTCTCCCCTTGTGGAGCCGGAACCTGAGGACTTAGTTCCAATTGAAGTTGAGGAGATTTTTGAAGACCCATACGTACCCATGCCTGCACCAGGGGGTAAGCAAACAGAGGAAGGAATGGACACAATTGAGATCGAAGCTCCTGAATGGATGCAAAAGTTAGAGAAGGTTGGTACAACCCATGATGAGAGAGTTGCAGTACAGATACAGTTGATTTCCCGATTGGAAGAAGTCGTCATCAAATCGGATTACTTCAGAAACCTCTCCCATCATCCGTGGATTGGCACGTCCGATGATTTGTATGTTCCATTCTGCGCATTAATGGCAGATTATAATGTTGAAATAAAGCAGCGCACAACAAAAGAACCAACCTCGGCAACATAGTTTGCACCAGATGACATTCCTACAAGCGCCACGCACGGGAATATATTTCAACCTACCTGGAGGATACGTCTGCTTGAAACATACCCTGAGATGGTACGCACTTGGAATAACATGCCTTTATACATCAAGTATAACCCATGCTACTGCCCTGTCTTTCGACAAAGGTCTTGGCCAGAGTACACCAAAACAGTTTTGATAGTTAAAGGATGTGAAAAGTGGCTAAACTATGTGTACTTAGCACCCCCTCGTGGCCAACCCACGGTCGGCTACATGATTTCAACCATCTGACACTAGGCAGTCAGATTCAAAAATGTACTAGATATCATGGCACAGATGTGCCTCAAAATATTTGAGTTAATGATGATCACTTTCAAAACCTTCAGAAATGTCAAAGCACCCCACCTTTCAGCTCTCGAATTCAATGAAGGCAACTAGGATCTCGCCTACGATATGAGCACAACACCGCCCATCAATGTTGTCTATGTGTCGCATGCTCGTATTAAGTATCTACCAGCCTGCTTCAAGCAAACATTTAAGGAAATGTTTATCACATGGTTCTGGGAATATCATTCCGAGATATTCATACCCAAACCATCTCACCTATTACAGCTATTTGCAGTTGAACAGGCTTTGCACTCAGAACAACTACGCATGCCACATCCAGAGGTACCCGGGCCAGTAGACTGGGATGCCCTACTCACTGATTTGGCGAAAGGGCTGAGAATAGCGGAACATCACTTAGCCACAGATGTCGTTGAGTATTACATCCAACGGTCCACACAACAAGGTTCTGTCAGAGACGACAGACGCGAGAGAGGGGGGAGTGTTGGCACTGGTCAGGATGGTCAAGGACTTATAAGACAAGGGAGCCAACAAGAAGGGCCAAGCAAGCAAAGCAGTCAAAGAAGATCTGGCAAATAGGCCCATCCTTTTTCCTGAACTAATACTTCCCAAATAGTGATTTTAGTCACTTTACACCATTGTAAATACCATTCCACCTTTTTGTAACTCCATTTTGTGCAAGCCAAGGAGTCCTTGAGCTTGAGGAGCATTAGAAGTACCTATCTATCAATTTTCATATTTTTTAGACTCCGTTTGAGCCCTCAAGTAGGCCCTAGAACCTAATTTTTAACTAGGTCAGACACTAGGTCTCGACATGGCCAAAGCTAGTCAAGAACTATAAAAAGAGCTAGAGAGCTCATTTTTGGGGGTAGCTTGTTGTAGAATTGAACTTGTAAGAGCACTTTTGAGTAATCTAAAGAACTCAATTGTCTCTCTCTTTGTTCTTGCCTTGTGTGCGCGTGTGTGTGTGTATGTGTGTGCATGTTAGTGTGCTTCTCACTCACGCACTTGTGCCATCACTTGTTTGAGGTCTTCATACCATCCTCATGTCTTCCCGGATTGACATTAAAGGAGGTGCTACTCATCACTGAGCTACAATTCCTCAGCTCCACTTCCCCCTTAATATTGCTATTGTCTGCTCCTTTCGACACCTGCGAAGATCAAGGGAACCATTCCTTCTCTGTGTGTCCTCCCTCGATTTCCTCTATGAGCTGACAACGGCCCTCCTGTTTTTGCACAAAAAGCGGAGAGAGCCCCACATGACTACGCTTGATGATGAACTCCCAAAAAAGACAGCAGCGACCGAAGGCCAAAAAATCAAAGAAGAAGAAAACTCGTTTGCCCTCCCCTTTTTTATGGAATTCTCCCTCTTGGTGTGTCCTCTTCTTTTGAAAAAAAACCTCCAGCCCCTGTTGCTCCTTCCAAAAACCAAAAAAAATGACCTGCCTCCCTGGTGTGGGCATTCACAGCCCATAGCTTCCCCTGCAGCTGCCGACCTCTCTCCTTCTATCGTGGGAGCATCAATGGTGATCACCCCTCGCATGCTTCCCTGCCAACATCTAACAAAAAGCAGGAAGACCACAGCCCGCTCTCTCATGGCCTCCAAATCTCGGCTATACCATCTCTTTCAATTAGGAATATCCCCCCCAATTGCCTCTCGAAAAAAACGTGTTAAATGCCTCACGTGCTTTAACATCCAGCCCACTTTTCCCATACAATTGAACAGAATTGCCATCGATTACAAGGTCATCTTCATTTTTTCAATGTTCGCAAGTATTTCAATACCCTTCCTTCCAGCAACTATCCAGCAGCATGCCATGTCAATCAATGAACTACCTAGGGCAATGTCTCCTCTTCAAGTTCATGATGCATCTCCAAACCTCTGTTGATATCTCCAATGTCACCACAGGCTTTCAAGCCATAAGTATTAGCAATGGGATCTGGACAGACTCTCCTCCAAATTGCATTTGTGCACAAAGAAGAAGGGGGGCTTCCACCATGTGCATGTTCAACGTAACCTTTCACCAAGCTTATCCATGCAACAAAATCTTGCACAAGAAGATTATACACTACCTGTCTAGCTTCCAGAAGAGAACCACATCTTAAAAGCATATCAAACAATGAGCTGGCTAGAATGACGTTTTCACCCAACTCTTTCCATAGAGAGCATAAAGTGGCTGAGACTCCTGGTGAAGCCTTTTGAACCCACGGGACACTCCAACACATCCCCTATAGTGCAACTAGTTTTTAAGCTCCTTTAGTCAAAGCTTATCCTTGTCAGCACACATTTTCCCTTGCCAAATACCTGCAATTAGCCACCTTTCCTACACAATGAAGACACATTAGTGCAACAAAAAATCATCCATCCATTCAATTAACATACTCCCCTCTTCTGCTCCTGAGGTCGTCCCCGACGAGCCAATGTGTGTGTGTACTCAAACCAAGGATTAGTTCTTTTCAAAAACATCTAACCGGCTTATCATCAGTGACACGCTTTCACATTCATATGTCGTGCTCCTTATCCATACATGTGCTTGATCACATAAATCATGCTCACTTCCATTCTCCTATTCTCTCACTCACCTCGTTTACGCTTTCCCACGTCCAAGCACATACCATTATGCACACACATATCCACATCATGAATTATGCATTCTCACTCGTGCTCACCAATCTCTCCATGTTTTCCGAGAAAGACACATGACAACCACATTCATTTCCATGTCCTCATGCAATAACCTTTTACTTCTTCTCTATCTCACATCTCCTCTTCATCCTGCCACATGCAAGTCTATGCAAACACACATATGAACCATGCCTCATACCATGTTCTCATCCATATCCATATACTTACACTCTTTTCACCTATCCATTTCCAAACATAGAACCATCAAAATCATGTTTACATCCTTGTCACCACTTCGTTGACTCGATCACTTCATGCCTTAATTACCATTCATGGCACTTTTTTCCTTTGGCCCTTCGCCTTGTTCTTGCACTATCCATCAAAAGAAAATCCAACCATTACCAAAAAGACTTACCATGTATAAATATACCAGACGGAATCCCTCTTTTCCATTGCACCTGTTATCTCGCACAACTCAAAAAAAAATGTAAGTACCAAAAAGATGTGTCAAAACCAAAATCATCATGTATAATCCACATGCATATAGGCATCTTCCCTAACTAATCATACACAAACAAGACAAAGTCTGACACAAAACCGAACTTGCGCAATCAAAAAGAGACCATCTCCAAAAATAGAATGTGACCCAAGTAAAAGGATGAGAGTGGTATACCTCATTGCCATCTTCAGAAAGGACCTATTGACAAGAATAGAAAATCCAAATACAGTGAGCAGGCAGCAACCAAGTCAAATACACATGTGAATACCGGTCCTCGTTGGCGTTGATGTTAGGTAGATCGATCTATCAACAATTAGAAAAAGATTACAAAAACATATACATGCATGGCACACCCATCCGGACAATCATCGTCCTCCTCCTTTTCTGTCTCTCCCCCTCAGGGACAGGAACACAAAATCTTTCTTTTCTTTTTCTTATTTATGTTTATTTACACACGGGTTGGCCTATGCGGCAACCGGATGCGACTCGTGGCCCTAACCACCCGGCTAGGTTCGTCCCACCCATCTATCGGCACAGCATAGCATGCAACAACATAGATACACGATGTAGGAACACACACGGAAGGGCTTGCCCATAGCCGAATCGGGCTCCGCCTCAGGAGCCTCATCGTCGCTGCCTATAATCAATTGGTCCGCCCACACCAAACATAAACCCTCTTCGTCTACCGGCGTATCTCTAGTGGAATCATAATAAAAATATCTATCCTCGGCGATTCCTGTCCAATACATCAAATACTGCTCGAACTGCGCAAATGGAAATTCGACACCCAAACCTTGATTGAGGAACTGGACCAACCAATGCGCTTCCCTGACGTTGTATTCGGTGAACAAGTTCTCTGCATATATCTCCATACTCAAAAAGGCCTGATCTGCAAAATAAAGTACTAGCTCGAACTGTGCTTGTTGTTGTGCCCGATCAGCCATCGTGTGCTTATCCGCTACCTATCTGTAAAATGACACTCAACGTTAGCTCTTCGCAACTCTATTCTAGGTAGATGCTTGACAAAAAGGATCATATGTATATATAGGCTCTTGCACTCTCGGTTATCCGCTTGATCTTGTACAGTGGTCTTGGTCAAAAAGGGACTCCCTATCCTCAATGTTCACTCCTATGTCCTGTTCCTGGAACTCTTCAACCTAGCTTGCTCGCTTCTCTTTTCTTGACATCTCTTTTGAAGCAACCTCAAAATCAAAACCACCGTCTCTTGGGACCTTGTGCCATCTCTAGTAGCATCCTTGGTATGAGCTTCATCCTTCACCATACTGTCACTAGTTCTAGCATGTCCGTCCATCTGACTCCTCGAAGTTTTCTCTTCATGCATACTCTGAATGCTCTTATCTGTTGTGTCTTCGCCATCATGATCTCCTTGACCTCGCTCGTGCTTGGCTCTTTCATTCGTACTACCCCTGCTTCTAGGCTCGTACTTCCCTGAGTCCTTGCTTCGGCCTTTCTCGTAGCTTTCTTCACCAACTTGAACTTGTGGTTCCCCTGCAACTACCACTAGAGACTCATCACAACTCCTAATTGATTGTCCCTCTTCACACCAATTTTCTTCCTTTGCACCTAACTGGATCAGCTTCTCTTTTTCCAACTCCACTTTCTCATCATAGTCCATTGCCAAAGTTTTTTGGTCCATGCACTCGCTTTCCAGTGTGCATACATTCCGAACTATTAGTTCACTGACTCCCCTTTTGTCTTTCAATCTTGCATTCTTTGATTTCCTCTCTTCGACCACCTCTGACACGTATGTCTCACTGCCTCTAACTTCCGCTGATTCTTGGCATTTTCTTGGAACTTTGGTTCGGAAAGTAACCACCTCTGTTCCAAATTTCTTTGCCTTCCGTTGCATGGCCAATTGACTCTTCACCTCTTCAGATGAGCCTTGTGCTCCCTTCGTCTTCTTTCCTTCTGAGTCCATGCTTGTCGTATAACACTCGAATTCACTGACTCCTTCAAAAAACCCTAATAGCTCCCTATCTGAGTCATCATTGTACAAGGTTGGAAGCACATATTCACCCATCTTGGTTTGACCTCACTCTATTGCTTGTAAGTTAAATCCATCTTGCAAAAGGCTTTTGTAATTTTATACTTTTAGAGAAAACTTTTCACATACTTTTTCACGCACATCGTTTTCAACCACCTTCTTTTCTAGCTCTTTGATCGGGACCATTTTCTTGGCATCTTCCCTAGGGGTCACTTGGATTTGTATTCGATCGGTCTTGGTTCCAATAGTGCCCAACCCCATCCTCCAGTCATGTACACAGTCAGCCTGCATCAGCCATGGTCGCCCCAATAATATAGAAAATGTAGTTTCAATGGGTCTTGGTCTCACAACCAAGTAGTCAACGGAGAATTCGATCCCACCAACAATAGTATGCACATTTCATAGTAATCCTGCAGGCTTTACCTACGTCTGGTCAGCCATTCGGAGAGACATTGGGGTGTCTTCCAGTTGTGTCAATCCCAACGCTTTCATCATGTATTCTGTCATTAGGTTCACTGCGGCTCCGCTATCCAATTGCGCGCCTGGGACCGCATATCCATTGAGCTCCACTGTGACTTTAGGGGCATTGGAGTCCACTTGAGTCGTAATACTTTGGATCGCCCCTAAGACCACCTCGTCCACTTTTTCTTTTCTTTTTGCTTTCCTTGGTTTCTTGATAAACTCATTGTAGAATTGCTTTGTGGAGGTTGGCGAACACCTTAGTAATGTGGCCAAATCCAAGGTGACTTCGGCCTCGGCAAGCCTTTGTACAATGTCCATTCCTGCTTCTTCTTGCTTCTTTTTTGGCAACTTCTCTTGGACTTTTAGCCTTTCTGGAAATGGTGGAACACCTGGTACAAACTTTTGTGTAATTGGTGGAAGGAACTCCACCTCTTCTTCTTCATCTAGATCCCTTTGCCTATGAATCTTGTCATCGCCATTCACTTGAACTTGGGTTCCTCTGTACTCTTGTGCACGAGTGACCACAGCCACCATCGGTTCTTTACCTTTCCCTTGATTTTCCTCTACATGGTGGGTAGAGGTGCTAGATCCTGGATCCAATTCCCTAATTACTACTCCAGTATTGGGCACTCTTCCTTGAGGTTGCATCGCTTGTTGTGGTTGCGGTTGTGCATAGGTGGAAGTCTCAACCTGTCTTTGTCCTTGGCCATAATCGTTTCTTCGTTGTGGGCAATGAGCATCGTAGTGGCCCTCCTTACTACAATATCGGCACATAGGTGTAAAGTCTTCATGCTTTCTTTCATTCGGACAATGTGCTTGTATATGCCCAAGGCACCCACATCGCCAACACTCTGGCAGTCCCGTTCTCTGTTGATTATGTGGCTCATGCCTTTGATATCCGCTTGCTTGACCTTGGCCTCCATAAGCATACGTGGGTCTAGGCCGCAATCTAGGCACGGGAGGTTCACTTTGGCCCGGTAATCCCTAATAGGCATAGTTCCTATTGTTTAGCCACCTTCCCTTGTCACGGCACTGATCTTCAGTGTGATTGTTCCTCTTGCAAAAGTTATAAAAGATTCTCGGTTCCACATATAATCTCGAGACTATAGGACATTCTGTGGCCATGTGCCCATATCCTCCGCATTTCGCACAAAAGATGTTCGATCTAAACACTCCTTGACTTGGCTCGAGTGCCGCCTGAGAGGCACTTATACTGGATCTAAGTCCCTCAAAATCGGTCCACTCTTCTTGCTTAAAGTCACTAAGTCGTACTTGAATGTATCCCAAACTTCTCCTCACACATGCACTCTCGTTCTAACTAATTCACGTGTCCTATTCTCTTTCCTACTCTTAGTTCCCTCGTTTCACTCACCCACATACACTTGTGGCCACATACACTCGTACTCGCAACCTTACACATACTCACATGCACATGTGCATTCACTCCCTTACATAGTCTCTTTACACTCTCATTTCCCCCTTTCACTCTCTTTCACCCATACACACACATATGCCTCCTATCCTTTGCCTCACTACTCACTTCCAAGTTCATACACGTATACCTACTCACACCCGTAGTGCACACACTTGTGCATTTTCACCCACACTTCAAACCTCTTTCACCTCCCCTTTTTTGCCTTTCTTCACTCTCCACCTCTCTCTCTTTCGACTGCCCAATCTTTGTGTACTTTCTCATACGCACACACCAGCACCTAAGTCACACATACACCAACACACCCACGTACCCCAAACATACACACACATGCTCACTTATGCACTCGCACATACATTCTCACACACTAGCACACATCCATGCCCACACACCTACTTTCCCCCTTTCTTTCTTTTCTACCTCTACTCAAACACACTCCCTCACATTCACGTATGCACACATACACACAGTCCCCCTCTTTCCTCTTTCCTCCACCCTCCCTCACTCAACTTCTCGTGCACTCTTTCACTCCCTTATGCACTCTCTTCCTCTCTACTTTTCACTCTCCCTGTGCTCGCATACGCATCCACACACCTTTCCCTACACTCCCCTAACTCTTACACTCAAACACCCATGCATATCTGCCCACACATTCACACATGGGTTCACACACACACTCACCCTTGTAGAAAATACCCTACCCGTTGTAGCTTGATCATACGTGTCACCAAAGAGTATCGGTTGCTTCAACTTGAGGAGGGGGAAATGCCCATACGCGAACACACCCCATGAAGTTACAACAACATGTTTAAAGGTTTATTACCTACAAATTGGCTAATATCACAACGAATCAACACTCTTTGTAAAATCACCCCATCGATTATTCATACATACGAAGATCGTTAAAACTCCTTTAGTATGGCTTCACCAAGGCCCATTCCTTCATAAGGATCAGGACATTACATTATCTTCCATCAAAAGGTCCTCGTGATTTTCAACTATTTTTTAAGAAAGAAAGCACCGTCATTCACCCGTATGTTCGCTCTTTATATGTCATTCATAAAGTTTGTGGAGACTTTGGCATAGGTACATTGTTCAACAATAGGCAAAACATTAGTTCCTGCACAACATTAGTTCATGCAGATTCGTTTTCAGTTCCCATCTCTGATTCTTCCCATCTCTGATTCTTGACACTCTTCCCCCGCGAACATACCATAAGCTTCGTATGTTTCCCTCCCATCCTACCGGGTTGCCCTGCCCGCATGTTAGCATCAAGAAGGGATCCGAACATGAACTCTCTAACTCTCCATAACTATCGCATGACCAAGAGTGCTATGAGTGTTCTGTTTCCTAAAAACTTCTACTATTGGATTACAGTGCATCTATCCCCCACCGTTCTAAACTCATTGACTCATCCATGGCATTAAAGGCCTCTTTCAAGAAGCTATTGATCATGCTCAGCTCATAACCTCCATCATTTTCTAGATTCTGAATATCCGCGCATATGCATTTACGAAGACTTTCTTTGACATGCTAATGGAGCATCCGGTGTTAAACATGTAAAACCCCTAATATATGAAAGAGTTGTTCTCTTGAGCTCACGCTTTACTTGCATACCTATCAATACTTGCATACCTTCACTTATTGGAAACATTCAATCTTGCACAGCTCATGGTTGAAAATGCTAGGCAATTATAGTCGAATTTGTTGCCAACATATATGACTAATACAGGACCACTCTATCATTAAAATGCGTGGAATAAAACATGGTGAATCTTCAACATCATGAGAGGACTAATATGGCATTTGGCTTCAGTTATAGAATAAACCTTCATTATCCTTTATACACAGCATTCAACAAAAATCTCGTCATGGGAATCAAACAGGATGGAGTGTACCCGATTTCACTGCAACACATACAGTCCATTGTGGTGGAGTGGATATTGAGCGCCAAGGTTAGATGAAGCCTGGAATCTCATAGGGCCACCTTTCCTCTTTGATTCGCCAGCTGAGGTATTCCCTGCTTGACATTTCTGAATCCCTTGAAGATCAGGATCTCCTCCGAATCTCACCTCCGAGTGGTGGCATCAAAATCTTATCTCTGCAAGTCCGAGCTACAGCAAATTCGTACTCCATCTCCAGCATATCTTGGGAGCGACTTCATTTCTCCTTCAGGATGTCCCCTCCTCTTCGGATGTATTTTCTGACAACCGTTCCTACAAATCTCCCCTGCCACAAATGCTCCTTCCCCGTCGATATCTGTCTCTCACCAATGGAAAACCCACAGCCAAAAAAAAAAGTTTCCATCACGATTCCTCAACTCCACTTCCCCCTTAATATTGCTATTGTCTGCTCCTTTCGACACATGCGAAGATCAAGGGAACCATTCCTTCTCTGTGTGTCCTCCCTCGATTTCCCCTACAAGCTGACAGCAGCCCTCCTGTTTTTGCACAAAAAGCGGAGAGAGCCCCCCATGACTACCCTTGACGATGAAGTCCCAAAAAAGACAGCAGTGACCAAAGGCCAAAAATCAAAGAAGAAGAAAACTCATTTGCCCTCCCCTATTTTATGGAATTCTCCCTCCTGGTGTGTCTTCTTCTTTCGAAAAAAAACCTCCAGCCCCCTGTTGCTCCTTCCAAAAACCGAAAAAAAATGACCTGCCTCCCTCATGTGGACATTCACAGCCCATAGCTTCCCATGCAGCAGCCGACCTCTCTCCTTCTATCCGTGGGTGTATCAATGGTAATGACCCCTCGCATGCTTCCTTGCCAACATCTGACAAAAAGCAGGCAGACCACAGCCCGCTCTCTCATGGCCTCTAAATCTCGGGTGTACCATCTCTTTCAATTAGGAGTATCCCCCCCAATTGCCTCTCGAAAAAAACGTGTTAAATGCCTCAGGTGCTTTAACATCCAGCCGACTTTTCCCATACAATTGAACGGAATTGCCACCGATTACAAGGTCATCTTCATTTTTTCAACGTTCGCAAGTATTTCAATACCCTTCCTTCCAGCAACTATCCAGCAGCACGCCATGTCAATCAATGAACTACCGAGGGCAATGTCTCCTCCTTCAAGTTCATGATGCATCTCCAAACCTCTGTTGATATCTCCAATGGCACCACAGGCCTTCAAGCCATAATTATTAGCAATGGGATCTGGACACTCCCCTCCAAATTGCATTTGTGCACAAAGAAGAAGGGGGGCTTCCACCATGTGCATGTTCAACATAACCTTTCGCCAAGCTTATCCATGCAACAAAATCTTGCACAAGAAGATTATACACTACCTGTCTAGCTTCCAGAAGAAAACCACATCTTAAAAGCATATCAAACAATGAGCTGCCTAGAATGACGTTTTCACCCAACTCTTTCCATAGAGAGCATAAAGTGGCTGAGACTCTTGGTGAAGCCTTTTGAACCCACGGGACACTCCAACACATCTCCTATACTGCAACCAATTTTTAAGCTCCTTTAGTCAAAGCTTATCCTTGTCAGCACACATTTTCCCTTGCCAAATACCTGCAATCAGCCACCTTTCCTACACAATGAAGACACATTAGTGCAACAAAAATTCAGCCATCCATTCAGTTAACAGTTGGCCAATAAGTAGTGTCTAAACTTCTTCACATCGTATATCATGCCTAAACCTTCTCTCTCTGTTGTTGTATAATTTCGCTCAGCTGTAGTGAGTTGTCTGCTAGCATATGCTATAGGCAAATCTAGATTTCCTTCACCTGTGGGTTCTGCTATCACACATCCTATGGCGTGATTGGATGCATCCACGTGGACATGGAATGGCTTATTCCAATCGGGAGTGGCTAGTATTGGTGTTGTGCACAAATGCCTCTTCAACTCATTGAAGGAATTCTCGCATTCATAGGTCCACTCAAAATTTGTCAGCAAACCATAAAGAGGTTTATCTATGATTGCATACATGTGGATAAACCTGCAGTAATATCCACAATGGCCCATAAAGGCTTGTACCTCTTTAACATTCCTTGGTCTTGGAAGCTCTGCTATGGCTCTTACTTTATCCTCATCTGTAGATATTTCGTTCTTAGAAACAATATGACCTAAGATCTTACCTTGTCGAACCATTAAAACACACTTCTCTAGGTTCAGACACACTCAATATTCTCTACACTTGTTGAAGATTTGTATGAGCTCAAGGATGTGGTATCTTCTTTCTTGGGAATGAGCACATAAATCATCCACATATACTTCTAAGATCTTTCGCAAGAACTCTTTGAAGACATGACACATGAGCCTTTGGAATGTCGCAGGTGCATTTGTGAGCCCAAATGGCATCACACGAAATGCAAAGATTCCCCACTCTGTGGCAAAAGCCGTTTTGTGTTGATCTTCGGGGGCGATGGCTACTTGGTTGTAACCTGAAAACCCATCAAGGAAGCTATAAACTTCCTTGCCTGCAACACGCTCCAATAAATGTTCAGTGATTGGGAGCGGATAGCTATCTCTAATCGTAGCAGCATTAACTTTTTTAAGATTAATACACACTTGCAACTTTCCATTCTTCTTGGGCACCACTACAATGGGGGACACCCATTCAGTATGCTCAATCTCGTAGATAAATTAAGCTTCAATCAGCCTGTCAATTTCTTCTTTTATCTTGGCTGCATAAGTGTCATTATATGTGTAGGGCTTTTGTTTGGTGGGCTTGGCATCAGCAGTCATGGGGATCATATGAGAGCATATTCTTGGATCTACCCCCTTCAAGTCTCTATAATGCCATGCAAACACATCCCTATATTCCCTTAATAGAGCTACGAGCTCCATTTCTTCTCTTGCACTTAGGTCGTCTCCTATATAGGTACATCTCTCTTCGTTCTCCTCAATGGTCACAACAATCTTTTTGGTCTTTTCTTTATTATCGTATGCTTCTCCTATGGTGACCTCTCTCTTAGGTAGTCATACCACAATTTTGTGGTCGTCAACTTCATATTGCTTGAAATTCTCTGGTACTTCAAACAATGACTCCTCCTCTTCTTCTTTCACTGCTTTTCTTTTCTTTTTCTTTTGACTACCCTCACTTCCTCCCTTGGAATTTACAGTTTTGATACTTGTGAGAGGTTCTTTTTCTTTTTGGTTAAACACTCCTACATCCTCTAAATAGTGCTTTTTTGAGGTAAAGCAACTATCCATCACAACGGGCTCTAGATCGTCGTCGTCCTCTTCCTCTTCTCTGACATCACTAGGGTCACATTCTTCTAACAATGGCTGACACATGAACACTGAGATATCATAACCCTCCTCATCACAATGAGGTGTCCACTGTTCTTCATTGACAGCAATGTCCATGGTAGCTAAGATTTTTGGCCAACCAGGAGGCTCAAATTCCTCATCTGGAAAGATCATCGGTGTGTAGGCAGGGTCTATAATTGGTCTATCTCCTGCCAAATTTTCTTCTTCTCTCGCCTTTAAACGTTTTTCCTCTTCCTGAGCAACCTTGCACATCCACAAATGACTATCTTCATGTAACCAGGATGGATCAGGTGAACTTCCAGAATGCACAGAGATAGAATCTTCTTTCGCTTTGTGGATAGGATTCCACTGTAGGGGTGGTACATCTCTGCTTAGTGGTGACCCCTAAGTGTTGTAAGTACAAGGAGTTGGTTCCCCAATCTTGTACTACTTGCAGTGGATCATCTCGTAGACATTATTTTTTTCAAAGTCACATATAGCAAATGTATGTTCAAACTCTACACCACAGGTGGTTAGAGTTATCCCTTCAAACAATCCTAGAGGTCTTTCAAAATGACCGTCGGCCATTTGAAGCTTCATTCGAGTTGGTCTTAATGTCGGTTTGCCCCATTGCTTCCACAAGGAGGTGGTCGCAATAGCAACACCCGCGCCTGAATCTATGATTGCTTTGGTTGTGTAACCTTGGTAGGTGATTGGAAGATAAGTATTGCCTTCTTCACCCTCACACATGTCCCCTATTTTGTCTAGAGGTATCTCTGGGACTTTCTGCTTAGAGCCTCCTTTTGGCATATTGGAGTCAAGTTATGGGACTTGATCCTTCACATGATTCCATAGCTCAGGTTTTGCTTTGAGCAGCTCTTCTACAGTGAGATGACATTGAACCTTAGTGTTCTTCACGACATCAGTGCTCCTTGGGACCACTGAGTCTTCATGTCTTACCAGTATTGTGGGAGCTCTGATCTGAAGAGATTCAGATTCCCATGGGACTGGAAATTGAGGCAGTTCTTCTAAGGTATTAGATTCAAAATCTAACCTTTCATCTTCTTGTTGCTCTGCTTCATCTCCGTAAATAGATGGAATGTCTTGGGGAAATCGATCATGAAGGTCATCAATCTCACGAATAGGGGGGGAATTACCCTTCTCCTTGGCCCATTTATCTTCTTGCATTTCCCGCAAGAATTCTTGAGAGTGCTCCTGAATTGAAGGAGGTATTCCAGCATCCGTGGAATTAGGAACATAAGTTCCCATTGGTGGTGAGCTTCCTCTCTCAATTATTGGTTGAGCATGTGGAGGTAAAGAAACTTGTGGTTTGTTTACTAACTGCTCTAGTCTTTCTAGTAAGCCGTAGAAATGCAAATCCGGTTTCACAGAGTTGGTCTGATTGAACTTTTGACTAGTCTTGAGTATAGCTTGAGCTTGTTCTACCATTTTCATGCACATTTTCATCCGTTCAATCTCTAGATCTGCTCTAAGGTAACTCTTGTCTAGGTTTGCAGATGTTGGCCCTTCTTGAAGTCGAGTCTGGTAGGCCTTGAACATCATGTCCAAGCCTTTTGGGGTTGGATCTACAAGAACAAACCCTGGTTGTGGTCTATTTACAATGGGTGGTGGGGCGGGATGAGGTATGGGTGGAGTTTCAGCATGCAAGGGGTTTTGAGATGCGATGTCTTCTATTTTTGTTTCCGCTTCTTTCAGACTCTCTTCTAGTTCAGATAACTTTATATTCCACTTGCAATTGGCCTTCTCCCTGGTATCCTTCCATGTTCTTGTTCTTCTCTTACTAGGCTCTCCTGATTCACTCGACTCTGATTATTCTGCTGGTTTATCTTGTTTTAATGCTTGTGCCCTAGTAACTATCTGTATAGGAGCCACATTACTACTACTTGCACTTGAATCCACCACTAAGCCTACCACATTAATGGGTGTAACCTTGGGCAGAGGGGTTCCTGGGAAATTCTCTTGGAAGATGTTCTTTGCCACACTCAGGACAAAATCCTTGTATTGTGATTTTTTGTCCTTGTCCTGGAGTTGGTGAGTGGGGACATTCACGAATGAAATGGTCACCTTGACATCTAAAGCATGGTCCTCTAGGGACTTGTGGTCTTACTTGTCTCAATTGGATCCTAGGGTTAGGATTTGTGTACAAGACATTGGAGTATTCTGGCTCCCAATTTATTTCCATAGGTGGTGCCTCATATTGATATGGATAAGTCTCACTATGCTCAGGTGACTCTGTGTAATAAGAATGTGGACTACCTTCATGGGAGTAGTCTGAACTATGAGCGTGAGAGTCATTTTCTGAGACTAATGGGGTTAGTGGCACCAATGCTCTATTAAGGTTCTCTTCTGCCACCGCATACTTAACTGGAATCACATTGGTAGGAGCTGGTGGTTGGTTTCCTAGGACTGGTTGTGGCCTATATGGTGCCTGATATTGTTGTTGTGGTCGATAATATGGCTGTTGGTATTGGTTCTGATACCTACCTTGTTGGTAAGGTTACTGATAATTCTGTCTAACAGCCTGTCTAATGTATGGAAAATCTTGAGCCGTGTGGTTCGTGTATTTTCTCTCAATAGTGCAATATGGAGCATTCCTTTCTCTCATGTTCTGGTTGAGCAATGGGCACACATTAGCCATGTGGTCCCCTCCGCAAGTATAACATCGATTCAATGAGGTGAATCTTGGTCTTTGTCTATTTTGAACTCCTAGCTTCTTGGCAACTTGCTCTGCTATCTCATCCAGCTCAGTCGAGGCTCTAGAAGTATGACTAGTAGAACTGTCCGAGTCTTTATAGAGTTTGGATAATCCTAACTTCTCACCCAAGTTGTCTTCTATGTCAATGCAGGTCCGCACACACTCCTCTATGCTTCTAGGCTCTTTCAAGTACACATATGATCTTAACTTGGTGCTTAGTAAGCCATCTAAACACAAAGCCACTTGTTTGGCTGGTGTGGGTAACTCTGGAGCAGGGCATCTTTCTAGGTATTGTCTGAACCTTCTACCTGCTAGTCGCACTATTTCCTGGGGTGTCTGCTTGATGCTGTGGATCAAGGAAGATGTATTATGCCTGATGCCACTCTTGGAAAATTCTATGATGAATTTGTCTAGCAGTTGACCTAAATCGCGATAGTTGCAACTACTCAATGGTTGAAACCAAGCTAAGGCAGTGCCCTTAAGAGTCAAACCAAATGCCTTGTACTGGGTGAACAAATCCTCAACCTGTTCAGCTCTTAACACTTGTTTGAACTCGGCCACATGATCATAAGGATCTTCTGTCCCGTCAAAATAATTCTTCATTTCCTTGATCACTTGAGTGGGTCTAAGGGTTCTTGGGTGCTCTCGGGGTCTAGGCAATGGAAAATCATGTTCATCTCTTTGTTGCCTATGTACTTGATGTCTCTCTCTTTCAGGTCTTTCAATTTCAAATTCTAATCTATTTCTACCCACAGTGTGTGCAAAACTGACATCAGGTCTCTCTCTTGTTCGCTCTCGTTGTGCTTCATGAGCTTTGAATGATCCTGCACCTTGGTGGCCATGGCAAATATTAGACCGTGGTGGAGGAAAGATCAATTCACCCTGCCAAGTCCGATGTGTCATCCAGGTAGACAACTTTGCCTGGTATCTCTGGATCCTTGAACTCGTAGATGATGACCATGCCCAATTGGCTAGGTTGATCTAGCTTAAATATCCAAAAGGCTTCTTTTGTTTCTTCTATTGAAGAATAGTTCTATGCTTTTGTTGTCTTGAGGGATCCAATCTGGAACGATCACTCTGGTCAAAACTGACTTACCTCTAGGAGTCTGGGGTCCTTGTCCTACATTTCCTTGTTCTAGGTCTCCTATTTCATTCTCAGGAATGATATTTCCTAACTCATTTGTCCTATTAGGTAGGTTGGTGATCACATATATGGTTCCTTCCTTATCAATGTATGAACCCTCTTCAAACTTGACTACTGGGTGTTCAAGTCCAAAGGGTTGATCTGGATTTTTGAGTTGGATCACTGATCGCCTTAGGCCATCCTCATAGATGCGAGCACCTAATCGGTTGGATCGAATATATTCCAACTGTGTCTTATATGGACCTTCGGGTGTTTGTAAATAGGCAATGCATGAGCTACCTGCAGGTTTCCCCATGCTAAAAGACATTTCTGAATCACTTGTGTCTGATCTTAGTACGTAAGGATGACCACTTAGTTGTTGTGCCCAAGACTTAGCTATATGGTTGACACTAGCCTCAGAAGATCTAATGCTTTGTTTATCCTTGCCTATATGTCTACCAAACCTCTGGTTCATAAGCTTTGACTTCTAGTCCCAAAATTCCCCTTTGTGTTGCTCAAAATCCTTTGGAGCCCCTTGGTTTCCTAATTCCACCTGAGGGTCAACTTCAAATTATCCTATCTAAAAATCAATGCGTAAATCTTATAAAAAACAGTTTAGGCCGTGTAGGATTCGAAACGAGCTTTCCAACAAGATATAGAGCTCAAAAAATAGACTTCTGATGAAAAAGTTATGTCAAATCAGGCTCCTAGGGGTCAAAACAGGGAAACAGGCACTTATGGAAAAATCACGATTTTGTGTGAAAATCACGATTTTAGGGGGTCTGAAAATCGTGATGTTGAGCTCTAATGAAAATCGCGATTCTGAGGGATCGTGAAAATCGCGATTCTGAGGGATCATGAAAATCGCAATGCTAAGCAACCACAAAAATCACGATTTTGTGAAATCATGAAAATCGCGATGCTGAGCATTGATGAAAATCACGATTTTGAAGGATCATGAAAATTGCAATGCTGAGCAACCGTGAAAATCACGATTTTGTGAAATCATGAAAATCGCGATGCTGAGCACTGATGAAAATCACGATCCTGGAGACTAGACAATCACGATGTTGTGAGACAATCGCGATGCTGAGCCGAGCTTGAAACTCGTGTCATGAAAATTGTGAAAAACGTGATTTTGAGTGGGAATCGTAAAAAACGCGATTTTGAGAATGATCACAAAATCGCGATTTTGAATGAAAATCGTGTTTTCTCAAAATCATGTTTTTTTGACATGAAAATCACGATTTTGATTGAAAATCGTGTTATGAAAATCGTGTTTTGAAAATCGCGATTTTGTACCTTAGATGAAAATCGTGTTTTTTTTTTTTTATCGTGTTCTGAAAATCGCGATTTTGTACCTTGGATGAAAATTGTGTTTTTTGAAAATCACGATTTTGGAGCCACAAAGAATCGTGCTTTCACAAAATCGTGTTTTTGGCTGAAAATCGTGATTTTTGAAAATTGCGATTTTGAGCCTATAGAAAATCGTGTCTTCTCAGAATCGTATTTTTTGATAAATTTAGAGAATCGCAATTTTAAGCACAACCAGAGAATCGTGATTCTAAGAATGACCCCAAAATCGTGTTCTTTTCAAAAGGATTTTAGGCGGGAAATAGAAAATCATATTTTTTTGAAAAAAATGAATTTTATGAAAATTGCGATTTTCTATCAGAATCGTGTTTTTTGGCGGGAAATTCAAATTTTTGAGCGCCGAGAAGTGGCGAGCTCCGTATGTGCAGAAAATCATGAAAAAAACACAAGCGCTTGCTCTCTCTTGCACTTTCTAACTCCTCCTTGCACAATAATGCATGAAAGATGGTAGGAAAATGGTGAAAATGCACTAAAAAACAAGAAATTTCTATGAAGAAGAAGATGGAAGAAGATGGAGACGGTGATGATGATGAAGATGAAGAAGAAAAATCAGAAAATAAACAAAATGACAGTTTTTTTACCTTCCAACGTCGCAAATCTACGATCTTACCATCACAACACTCGTCCTCGAAGCTCTTTCCCCGGCAACGGCGCCAAAATTTGGTGTAGCTCAAGCATAAGCACCACCTCCTTTACTTGTCAATCCGTGGAGACGTGAGGACTGGTATGAAGACCACGAGCAAGTGAAGGCACAAGTGTGTGAGTGAAAGCACACAAACATGCACACACATACACACACACGCACAAGGTAAGATTAAAGAGAGGAACAATGGAAAGCTTCGATTGCAAAAAGAGTTCTCTTACAAAGCTCTATTCTCCAACTAGCTAACCTCAAAAATGAGCTCTCTAGCTCTTTTTATAGTTTTTGGACTAGTTTTGGCCCTATCCAGACCTAGTGTCCGGCCTAGTTAAAAATTAGGTTCCAGGGCTTATTTGAGGGCTCAAACGAAGTCTAAAAATTATGAAAATTGGTAGGATGATACTTCTAATACTCCTCAAGCTCAACTCGTCGGCTTGAACAAAATGGAGTTACAAAAATAGAAAATGGTATTTACAATGGTTTTTAGTGATGAAAATCACTATTTTTGTAGGGGATTCTTCTGAAAATTTGACATGTACTTCTTGGAGCTCCCTACTTGCTCCTTCTTCTTGTATGTCCACTTCTTTGATGCGCTTCCATGCTTTGTGCTTGACCTTGAGTTCCAACAATGAGACTACCAACAGTAGATTGATAGGTAATTTTGGTCATGAATTCCTTTTCCTCATCTGATTTGGGGCAATCATCCTTGCTCAATTTCATATATGTGGGTAAATGCCTTTCCACCCTGCATATTGAACCTGTGAAGTACTTTGGATATGTACTCACTTTGAGACAAGTATATGCATCTTTTACTCCTATCAGGACTACTACGCATGCCAAGAATATGTTTGGCATCCCCCAAATCCTTCATATCAAATGCCTCACTCAACTTCTTTTTTAGAATTGATATGTCATAAGAGGACTTCCCAGCAATCAACATATCATCGACATAAAGTATCAAGCATATCAAGCTGCCATCTGAGCACCTCTTTGTGTAGAGACAATGATCCTCATTGCTTTGAGAATAGCCTCGAGACTTCATAAAAGCATCAAACTTTTGGTACCATTGTCTAGGGGACTATTTAAGTCCATACAAGTTCTTCTTGAGCTTACAAACTAGACTTTCCTTGTGAGGAACTACATATCCTCTGGTTGTTCCATATAGATCTCATCTGTAAGATCTCCATGCAAGAAAGTAGTTTTCACATCCACTTGGACTAGCTCTAAGTCCTCCATTGCAATGAATCCAAGCAACATGCAAAAGGTAGTCATCTTGACCACTGGAGAGAAGATTTCCTCAAAGTCAACACCATGTTGTTGCTTAAAACCCTTTGCAACAAGTCGTGCTTTATACTTTGGAGAAGCACTATCTGATGTGAATTTCAACTTATATACCCATTCACATTGTAAAGCTTTCCTGCCCTTTGCCAAGGGTACTAAATCCCAAGTACCATTCTTGTGAATAGAATCCAACTCACTCTGCATGCTAATTGGAGGACTAGTAGCCTCAAACACCACTCTTCTCACTTCAACCTCCTTAATGGGTTATTTATGCATCTTAGACTCATTGAAAATGACATTACTACTTCTAATCATTGACTGTGTTTTAGGATCCCATAAGCAATATCCAAATTATCCTTCTCGACCATATCCAAGAAAGATACATTTCTTTGACTTATGGTCCAACTTTTTTCTAAGATTCTTGGGTATATGAACATATGATTCACACCCAAAAACTCAAAGATGATCATAATATGGTGGCTTCCCTGTCCATAACTCTTGTGCCACTTTCAGGCCTTTGGCAATACCAAGTGAAAGGTTAATCACATGAACTGCATTCAATACTGTTTCTGCCCAAAAATGTTGGGAGAGGTTTGCATGATGCAACATAAAAACTACTCTATCTTGAATAGTTCTCTTCATCTGTTCAGATACACCATTTTGTACTAGGGTATAAGGAGCTCTAAACTCTCTATGAATCCCTCTAGATTGATAGAAAAGGCTGAATTCATGTGAGGTATACTCACCCCCATTATCTGAACGTAAAGCATTAAGCTTAGTTCCTTTTTAATTCTCAACTAAAGCAAGCCATTTTCTAAAAGTAGGGAATACATCATCCTTCGATTTGATAGGATATACCCAAACTTTTCTAGTAGCATCATCTATGAAAGTGATAAAGTAAAGAGAACCACCTAAGGACCTAATGGGCAAAGGACCACACAAATCTGTATGAACGAGATCTAAAGGCTGAATTGAAGAGTCAATGTGCATTCTATGCACATTTTTGGTTTGCTTTCCATATTGACAATGCTCACAAAATGAAAAATCAGAGAAAGATAACACAGGTAAGTAGCCAGAACAAAAAAGATTTCCCATTCCACTATGAGATATATGGCCCAAATGACCATGCCAAATACAAGCCATAGGTTGTTCAGTAATAGCTAGCAAGTGTTCTTTCTGTGATACAAATAAAGGATACCGTGATCCAACTTTGGTTCCTTTTGCAACAACCATATTGCCCTTTGTAATACAAAAGCACTGAGCATAGAAGACCACCTTGTAACCAAGGTCATCAAGTTGACCAACTGACATCAAACTGCATGATAACTGAGGTACATGGCATACATTATGCATAGTAAATTTTGAGCCATCAATGAACTGCACAACTACATCTCCAATCCCCACAACGTCATAGTGGCAAGAGTCACCAAGTCTCACGGTACCAAGCGACTTTGCTACATAATTAGAGAACCATTCTTTGTGTGGTGTCACATGGAAAGAAGCACCAGAATCTAGCAGCCACATGTGGGAAAGAGAATCAACCATAAGAGCCTCAGTTGGCATAGTACTATCAAATGTCAACACTGTTGGTGCATTTCAAGCCTTTACACTTGGCTTGGAATCTTGGAAGGTTAGCTTGGACAACATTTATCAAGGCTTCACTTGAAGCAAGGTCCATATGAACTTATGCTTATAAGTTCTTACCTCTTTACCCATTGTAAAAGTCTATATGACTTGGCACCTCATGTAATCACTTACCACTTGATTAGTCGTGGAAAAAATGAATGGTTTAGTAGAGAGAATATCTCCCTACTTTTAGAGGAGAGATTCTTGGGAGCCTTAGTTTGAATTTGAAATTCAAGTTAACTTCCAACTCATATAAAAAGTGAAGGAAAAACTCGCGGGTTAGCTAGTCCAATTGAGCTCACTCCCCGAGGCATTCTACTGTTGTAACTCAGTGTGTGTTAGTGCTACTTCATAGCCTACACCACAACACCTCATTTATCTATGCTTGCCAAGCTAATGAGTATGTACAATTACATCAATCAATAGAAGTATACACATTCACTATCTCTGTTGTCTCTGAGTCATCTACTCCAAGTCTATCAACTTCAAAGGAGCATATCTCAGGATCTACTGAACCAAATCAAGAGATTCAAAGCACATTGGAACCAGCTCTAAGCATACTACATTCCTACAAAATTTCAAGGCCAAAGGATCAGCCATCTCGGAGAAATCTCACTCGAAGTCGTCACTGGTATTTTTCTACAGAGTTCCTAAAAAGTCGGGTATGTCCCTAATTTTGCTAAACATCTTTCTCAGAGTATAGTTTGTCATTTCCTTTCATTCCACCTTCAAATGGTAGCTTACTAAGCTAATAGAATATCTCTAGAAGGAATTTTGCCAATTGTAACTACACTGGTCATACTGAGTGAAAGACTGAGCAGGTATCAAGACAAAATTAGAAAGTTTTTGAGCTTTGTGACTTACAAACTTATCTGTTTTGATCAAGTCATTACTCAAACCCCTTTCAAAGTACATATTGCATATTTTGGTATCATTTGGAAGCTTAAGGAGTCTACTAAGCATATCTAAAGCAAAGGAGGGCTGAAGCAAAGCAGGTCTAGCAGCTTCAACTCAATCTCTTGAGTGCATCCAACCATCACTCCCAACAGTGGTATCAGAGCAAATAAGGTAAACATGAGAGATGGTTTTCCTTCATTCATTGACAAATTGGACAGAAACAATTACCAAGCTTGGTCTCTAAGGATGAAGACCTATCTACAAGGAAGAAGCTTGTTTGGATACATATCAGGAGATGAGGAATTGCCCTCATTCAAAACTAGAGGACTACCCACCAAGGATGAACATGAGAAGCTCAACCAATGGTGTGCAAAAGATGCTCTGGCAAGGTCTTACCTTCTTAACTCTATATCTGATTTTCTTTTACCTCATGTAAGGAACTGTAAGACTTCCCAAGAGACTTGGGAAACCTTGTCAACATATTTCTCTTCCAACACAAGGGCTAGGAAGAATCAACTGTGGATTGAATTCACAACCCTTAGGAAGCAGCCCAAGCAATCAGTCTCAGAGTATGTGACAAAGATTAAAGATGTGGCAGACCAATTAGCAAGCATTGGAGAGGAGATTGAAGAGGAGCAAATAGTCAGGCAAGTAACAAATGGACTCAAGGCAGATGATAAGTGGGAAAGTTTCACCACTGCAATGGACCTCTATATGGACATGCATACCCCAGATCTCACAACACTCATGGGCCAATTATTCACACATGAAGCAAAGTTTACAAAGGCAGGAGATCAATCAAAAGGTAACAACCCCTCTGCTCTCTATACTGATAAGAAAATTAAGGATAAAGGTAAAGGGAAGAAACAGGATGAAGAAGGCTCTACCTCCCAAGCTAATTATGCAGGGAGAGGTAGATCATCAAGAGGAAGGGGCAGAGGAGGTAAGTCGGGTAGGGGGAGACCCTACAACTCATCACCATGCAACATTTGTGGATTGTCCAATCATACCACAGATGAATGCTACAAGAACTACAAGAATCAGAGAGGAAGAGGCTACTCAAGAGGTGGATACTCTCAAGGGAGAGGCAGATTCAACCAACATCAAAGCTACAATGGATACAACAATCAATACAACAACAATTACAACCACAACCACAATGGTAACTACCAAGGTGGATTCAGAAATAGAAGGGATTACAACAATTACACAGAGGAGCAAGATGACTCCCTATTGATCATGAATATGACCTCTAAGGCAGGTACAAATGATGATCATTTATTTTATATTGACTCAGGATGTTCTAACCATGTAGCTGGCAATGTGGCATTACTTTCTGATTTGGAAGAACCCAAGGAAAAACATCAGGTACAAACAGGTGATGACACTAAACATTCTGTTGTTAAGATTGGAAATGTAAAGACATGTGTAGCTCAACGATGAGTAGCACCTCCTTTAATGTCAATCCGGGAAGACGTGAGGATGGTATGAAGACCTCGAGCAAGTGGCGGGACAAGTGCGTGAGTGAGAAGCACACTAACATGCACACACATACACACACACGCGCACACACGGCAAGACAAAGAGCGAGAATCAATGGAGCTTTTAGATTACTTTCAAAATGCTCTTACAAGTTCGTTTCAATTACAATCTAACCTCCAAAATGAGCTCTCTAGCTCTTTTTATAGTTTTTGACTAGCTTTTGGCCCTGTCCAGACCTAGTGTCCGGCCTAGTTAAAAATTAGGTTCCAGGGCTTATTTGAGGGCTCAAACGAAGTCTAAAAATTATGAAATTTGGTACGATGGTACTTCTAATACTCCTCAAGCTCGAGGACTCCTCGGCTTGCACAAAATGGAGTCTAATCTACCAAAAACGGGATTTACAATGTTTGTGTAGTGATTCAAATCACTTGGGTTGTACATAATCTATGGAAAAAATGATCTGGCCTTGTTGCCGTATTGTGCATGACTCCTTTATTGCTTTGTATGCCAACACTCCCCCCTTCCTAGCGTCTGTCGCCCCTGACAGACCTTTGTTCGCGCGGGTGGTCGATGTAATATTGGATGACATTGGTGGCCAGTTCATGTTCTCCTATCCTTAAGCCTCTTGCTAGATCGGCTTCCAATGCCTCCCAATTTATTGCACCGGGGGTTTCTGGTTGCGGGGTGGTGTAGTACTCTGAATACATTGCTTGTTCACAAGCAAACAGTTGAAGCAGATGTGTCGGCTTTGGTGCAAAAATCTCCGAGTGGTACTCCCAGAAACCTGATCTGAACATTTCTTCGAAGGTCTGTTTGTAGCAAGCGGGGAGGTACTTGATGCGTGCATGCCAAGCGTAAGCCACACGGATACTGGGGGTGGTGCTCATGTCATACACCAAGTCGTAATTTCCATTGCTAAACCCCGGAAGACGTACCTGTGGTGCGGCTGCATTTCTAAAGGTCTTCAGCACTACTTGCATCATATCTAAGATTTTAAGCATCATTTGCGCTGCTACATCTGGCATGGGCTTCAAGCGCGGCATCCAGTGGCGAATGGTTCCCATCATATATGCTACCGATGGTGGTCCTTGTGGTGGCGCGATGTACGGGTAGTTCAGCCATTCCTTGCATTGCGCATTGTTCTGTACCTTGATATTAAATGCCTTCCACGACCTGCGGCGGGGAACTGGACCGTAGCATGGGTTGTACAGGAGGTGCAGTGGCGCGTTGTTCCATGTGCGTAGCATTTCTGGATAAGTCTCTAAAAGTTTCTGCCGCCATGTCGGTTGACGAATCTTGCCTTTTCGCACCTCTGGAGGAAGGTCTTCGGGTTGAAATTGGGTCGCAAAAGTAGGAATCTGACCCGTGACTCTTTGTATTTCTGCATTATAATCAGCCAGGATAATATAATATGGCCTGTACTGGAGTTCCGATGAGAGAATCAGGCGTCTCGATGACAAGTTCTTGAAGTAATCTGATTGTAAAACAGTCTCTTCTATGACCCTCATAGCCTGATTTTGCACTACGGTGCGCTCTTCATGCGAGGTCCCTATTTCCTCCACTTGTCGTAACCATGGCGGCCATGGTGCCTCAAACGTGTCCTGCGCTTCTGCTGTTTGTTGGCCTCCTGGGAATGGTTGCGGATCATATTCTTCATCAAACGTTTGTTCCACAGGAATTTGCACAACTTCTTCGTCCGTGGGAGCTTCCGGAGGGGAAGATGGCCTCTCATATTGTAGTAGGCGTGTCTGCAATTCAGTTACCTGTTGCTGGAGATCTTTTATGGCCTCTGCGTCAGAGGGAAGCGAAGTTGCAGAGGGGGTGGTTGGAGGGGCAGCTGTTGGGCCTTGTTGGTGTTCCTGCTTCAGTTGTCCTAGCTCCTCCGATAGCTTATCATGTGCTTCGAGTAGCATGGCATAATCTTCCAATATAATCTTGATATTATCGGGGGTCACTGCTTGAAACTTGGATGGGCTGATGGGTGCCCCCGGTGTGCTCTCAATAGCTGCTTCCAGGTTCTCTTGATTTTGTAATTGCAGGCGTCTATTCTCTTCCTGAGCAGCCGCAAGATGGCGTTTAAGTAGCGCCATATTTCGCTGAAGTTTTGAGTTGCGTTCCAGCTGTGTCCGTAGGTGACCTTCTACCACCTGCACTGCTTCTTGATCTACGTTCTGTAGCTGTACTTCCAATATATTATGGGCGTCTTGGAGGGTTTGGAACTGTGTGTGAAGGCGAGCGTTCTCCTCTTCTAGTACCGCAAGGCGGAGCTGTAGTGTCGCTGAGTGCTCTTGCAGGCGTGCGTTTTGTTGCTGGAGCTGAATGTAATCTGTTCTTAAATTTGATATACAAGCCAACATGGTGTCCAATGCATTACCTATAGATGAGTGGGGGGTGTTTACCGTGGAAGATGCATGGGAAGGGAATTGGGGAAGGGAGACAGTGAATGATGTGTCTACAAAAGTTGTGTGTGTGGGTGAAATTGGTGGAGGGGGAATGGGAGGAGGTGAAACCGTGGGTGGAGGTGCCGTGGGTGGTGAAATGTCCATCCCTTCTGGAGTGGGTGTTAGTGTGGGGCCTGCCATATACACTGGTATGGTAGGTGGTGTGTGTGTGGAAGTGGTGAATAGATGTGAAGTGGGGTGGGGAGCTGAAAAGACAGGGAATGGTTGAGGGCCTGGTTGGAAAGCCCTAGCAAAGATGTCCTGGAGGGATTGTAGAAATGGAGAAAGGGATATCGGGGGTTGGGGTCGTAAATTTGAGAAGGGTGGAAAGGGTGGCATGGTAGTAGGGAAACCCATGAATGTGGATCTGGGGTCAGGATGACCCGTGGCTGAAGGCATTGGAGATGGTTGTCCTAGGGCAGGCCCGGGAAGGGTTTCGGTGGGTTGTGTAGTGATGGGGTTTGCTTCAAAGGTCGGGTTATCAGTGGTAGAGAATAGGGTGGCACTAGAGATGGGAGTACGAAAGATGAAGGTTGGGTCAGTGGGTTGAGTGGTCGATGGGATTTCCACTGTCTCTGTTCTCGGAGGTGATGGTGGGGGAGTAGGTGGTAGTGGTTCGGTGGACTCCTCATGGGTGGCGGGGTGCTGTTGACTAGCTGTTTGGGAGGTTGGTGTAGTAGTTGGCTCCTCTGCAACTGTAACGGGAATTTGGATATTTTTACCTGAGCGAGGCCGTGTCTGGAACCTTCGTGGGTCATATTGAACTGAAGGCCTCTGAATGGCAGTGCGCACAGCTTCTACAACTCCATATGTTTCTGCCATCAGTAAGAGACCTTCCCTGTACTCTGAGTCAACTCCCGCTTCTTCCAACAACTGAGTCATAAGTACTCTGCTGCTCTGTTCAGTGAGTAATTGCTGCGATCGTACTCTTTCCATAATCTGATACAGCCTTCGGAGTTCTGCTGTATATGCTGGGGCTTCAGTGGTCTCTTCTTCATACGCTTCTTCTTCTTCCGGTTGTCCGTGTTGTTGACTTTGTTGAGCGTCACTCCAATGGACATGTCTACCGTCTGTAGACTTTCTTCTTCTCCGTGAGGATGTGCCCTGCTCCTCTGCCTCTGAATAAAACTCCACATCAGAGAATTGTGTGCTTTGTAGGAATGCTTCGAAATCCTGGGGGTCCAGTCCTTCAGCCTCTCCAGTGGCAGCAAATTCGAATTCAGGTGTAACCGGAGGAGCCGATGGGGTGGGTTGTGTCGTAGTGTCAGATTCCGACCTGGGTATCCTAATGGTAAAAGGAGGTACAGTGCCCTCTCTTAATGGTGATGCCTCAGGAGTAGTCAGGACTTCCCTTGTCTGGACACACGGAATCGCGCCCCTCATGCGCTTGGACTGATGTGTGGATGTCTTGAGCCTTTTAAACATTTGTAATTGTGCCCAAGTTAAGGCACGCTCAATGGGGACATCATATGCCAAGCATCGGTAAATGATGCGTGTGAGTGCACAGCATCCGTTCACCACTAATTTCCTAGAAGCCCGTTTGTTCGCTTCATACAACTGATCTATAATCCACACTGGTAGCTTAATAGGTAGCGCACCTGCTTCCGCCAAGTAGAGAGCAAACCAGATCTTCTTGTGTGGTTGCGTGAATCGGTCTTGACCGGGGAAGGCGAAATGTTGCATGCACATGCGGAGAGGGATGGACACATTTGGGGTGAGGGCTGCCATGTCTTTCAGCTTCACTACCTTCCTGTCCTTCATGTTGTTGGGAACGAGAGCATCCTTTTCTGAGGGTACATGCGTGCCATGCATCTTTAAAGCATCACTCACCAGCTCCACAGTAAGTTCAAACCTCTTCAACTCGTTGTTGCCCAGCAATGAGGGGAGAACAAATGATCCGGGTTGGTCCTTATCTTCATGAGCTTGTAATGTAGAGACCAGATAGTAACATCGGAGGAGGTCGGGTTTAGGTAGTGGGGCTTCAAAATATTCCGCCAACCCTGCTCGTTGCCATATGATCTGGAGGTCTTCGGTGTTCTGTAAAGTCTCGAACTCCTTGGAGAAAAATTGGAAACGCACCCATGATCTGTCATACTCGCATTTAGACTCCCAGATATACTTAGCCTCTCCTAATGGACCGGGCATGCCATTGAACCAATGAGAGTTGGCATGGACTCTTTCCGTGATTCCTGTAGGTGGGTCTGGCACCGGGAGTTGCTGAAGGTGTTGCATCTCCACTGGTCGTTCAGTCGGGGGCACGTCCACAGGTAGGCTATCCACATCAATTCCTGCAGTAAGTATCCCTACTTGTGAGCCCGAACCTGTCGCTTCTGCCATTTTACTGCTTGCCTTCTGATTCTGTGAGAATATAGAAGCATGTGTTAACATCGTAATGGACAGACTAAATCCGTTGCTGTCCCCGTTACAACATTAACATGAGGTATATGGTGAGTTAGTGGTTAGTAAGTGCACGAAGACAGTGAGTGAAGTTAACGTTTGTGTATTCCTAGGAGACTAATGCCGTTAGTAAGTGGGGTGAATTTACAAATCGGGGTCGGGGGGTTTATTACAGATCTTAGACTGCCAAATGTAGTGGATGGGCTTTGCTTTCGGTTTCGTAGAGACTCCAGAGAGCTGTGTCGGTGTCGCTGTTTGGGAATGGGGCCTTTTAGGGACCCACTTATAAGTGATTACATGCATGCTCATGGGTCTTGGTGTGTTCCTAAGTGTTGAGCACGAGGGAATACTGGTTGTACTCGTAGATGGGTTATGCTGCATAGGTTGTGGCCTTGGCGTAACTACTTGTGCTCTCAAGCAAGCCTTAGGCACCCAAATTTGTCTAGATTGTGGGCTTGCCTTCATCGACTTCTTGGGCACCCAAATAGATTTTACTTTAGCAGAAGAATTTCTGACAGACTTCTTATTAGCGTCGTGTTGTTGGTTACTAATAAGAGGCTTTGCCCGTGTAGTTGACGGTGGTGCACCCGGTCGTTCGCCTTTCCGCACCCACACCTGGTTTATTTTCTGGGACATTCTGCTGCGCAGGTACTTTTGATCTCGGACATAGGTAGTACTCGGCTTCTTCTGCTTGTGATCCGCCTTTGGTTGCTGCCTCCTTCTGGCCTTTGGAAAAGAAGGGAGTTCCGTTGCATCCCTGACTCCTTTTTTGCAAATATCATTCCTCTGCAACGCAGGGTTTTGAACAAGAACAGCATGGTCATCTTCATGTGTACCCCTGGAAGGACCAGGAGTCTGTGCCTTTCCTAGTTCCTTGAGTGCTCCATTGTCTAATTCTACTGTAACTCGACTATGATTGACCCAAACCTGGAGAAGTCCACTTCTTAGGTTTAAGTTAATTGCTTGGTCATAGATCCAATCTTGACCCAAGACTAGAGGTTCAGTGAGATCCTCATCTTGACACACCAGTACTTTAACTGTCATTGCCTCATCATGAATGTAAAGGGGAAGTTCCGCCTCGCCCATGCGAAGGGTTTCCACTCCTCCCAATCCTATAAGATATGCTTCCACAGGATTGACAGTCAATTTTAATTCTTGGCAGTAAGACAATTTAACAGCACTAGTGGCTGCACCTGAGTCAATCAAGGCTCTTACGGTCCTTGCACTCTTTCCTTGTCCTATATCTAAGGTTACGAAAGGACGTCTATCAATTATCCTATGCGAGCTTGTTCCTGCGACTTCACACATGGCCATAGGAAATCCTTGGTCTGCATAGTCATTCGCTCCAGGCTGATCTCTACCTTGCCTTCGTAATTTCATCCTTCTGATGCGTTCTAAAGCTTCAGCTTGAGCTTCTTCTCGAACTCGCTTTTCTTCCTCTTTGCGTTTCTTAGCAGTGTTGAGTCGACTGAGCATTTCCTCCGTGAGGGGTTCCTGATACAACTTGACTCTGCAACCGCTAATATAATTTGGGAGAACATCACCCTCTAATGTGGCCAATTGTACTGCTCCGCTCGTGGAGATCCTATTGATGATCATAGGTCCGTAGCCTCTCTTTTCTAGCTTCCTCGCGTGTTGTTTTAGTGTATAGACTAAGACTAGATCTCCTGCTTTCAAGCCTTTATCCCTCACGTGGGCATCAAAGTATGCCTTCTGTCTCTTCTTGGCTGCATATATCCCTGCAGCGGCTCTCAGTCTTGTTTCTCCTAATCGTTCAAGGTCAAAGATCCTAGAGGAGAGCTCATGACCTGTCCATTCGTGCTCTTGTGCTACTCTCAATGTAGGGATCAGGAAGTCCAAGGGTAGCACAGCATTTTGACCGAATACCATCTGAAAGGGGGTGGCTTGGAGTACCGTTTTGTAGGCAACTCGGTATGCCCAAACAGCATGGTGTAGCTGTTTGTCCCAATCAGAGCGTTTAGTGTTCACTAATTTCGTCAGTACATTGCATAAAATCTTATTAGTGCTCTCAGCTTGTCCATTAGCTTGAGGGTGATAAGGGGCAGACTTCTTGTGTATTACCAAGAATTCTTGGAGTAGATTTTCAATCACTTCGTTCAAGAAATGAGTGCCTCTATCACTTACAAGCTCTATAGGTAGCCCGTATCGTGTGAATACATTCTCAAACAAGAATTTGGCAGTTGTTTGAGCATCGTTCTTGGTTGTAGCTTTTACCTCTACCCACTTGGTGAGATAATCTGTTGCCACAATGATGTATTCCGCATGAGAACCCTTAGCTGGGGGATTAATAGGACCTACGAAGTCTATTCCCCACTTAGAGAATGCACGTCCACCCATCATAGGTTTCAGTGGCATCTCATCTTTGCGTATAGGATACTGAGTCCTTTGACAGACATCACACCGTTTCACATAGGTATGTGCATCCATGTGAAGGGTAGGCCACCAGAAGCCCGCAAATAGTATCGCCTTGATTACCCGATCTGGTCCAAAGTGTCCTCCTGCTACACCTTGGTGAGCAGTTTCCAAGATCTTCAGATATTCACTTTCGTGGACACATAGTCTCAGGTAACCATCTTTACCGCGCTTATATAGATTATTACCGATGAGTGAGTAATCCTGGGCTTCTTGTTCTAAACTCCTTTTCCTAGCTAGAGTCATGTCTGGAGGGAATGTGTTTGTTCTCAAGAATGATACTAGAGGTTCACTCCAATCTGGCACAATGGATACTTGATAAAGAGTGGCATGTTCCACTGGTGGTTTAGTGCAACAGATTGGGCATTCCTTGCACAACTTTTGGACATCAGCTTCCATAGTTGGCCAATGCACTCCGAATCTCTTTAGAGTCTGCAAAGTTCTTTGCTTTGAATGGTGTTGCTCTAACGCACCTACATGTGCTAATTGCAACCATTTAGCGTACTCATCTTCTTCTACGCAACAAGCCAAGATCCCTTGATCTGTGTGCTTGTACATGCTTCCTGCCATGATATGGTACTTTTGGGCTTTTACGATCTCTCTATTCCGTGTGTTCACCACTGGATGATTAGGCCCGTATGTCAATACTGGTACTATTGGCTTGGCCCACTGCGGCACCACTTCCAAATTAAACAAGTAAGCATCAGGAAGGTCATCTGACACTCCTTGTGGGGCTTCTCCCGATGTGAGCCTAGAGAGATGATCTGCTCTCAAGTGGGTTCTACCTTTTCTTACCACAACCTCAAAATCATATTCCATTAGCAGGAGAAACCATCTTACTAATCTTCCCGTATTGCATGGCTTGTTTACTAAGTACAACAATGCCTGATGGTCTGTAAAAAATTTAAACTTATTTGCAAGCAAATAATGTCTAAACTTTTTAACTGCATATACCATGCCTAATCCTTCTCGTTCAGTAGTGGTATAATTTCGTTCAGCCGCATTCAATTGTCTACTGGCATAGGCAATTGGAAGATCCATATTACCTTCACCAGTAGGTTGTGCGAGCACACATCCAATAGCATAATTGGATGCATCCACGTGAACATGGAATGGCTTATTCCAATCTGGTGTGGTCAAGATTGGTGCTGAACACAATCTTCGTTTAAGCTCTTGGAAGGAATTCTCACATTCATCCGTCCACTCAAAGTTTGTCAGAAGTCCGTACATGGGCTTTGCAATGACAGCATACATGTGTATAAATCGTCGATAATAACCACAATGCCCCATGAAAGCTTGCACTTCCTTGACATTCTTTGGCCTAGGTAGCTCTGCTATGGCTCTCACTTTTTCTTCATCGGTAGATATGCCATTCTTTGACACTATGTGTCCTAGAATCTTGCCTTGCCTGACCATAAAAACGCACTTTTCTGGGTTTAGGCAGACTTGATATTCTCTACATTTGTCAAAGATTTGTCTGAGTTCAGGAATATGAGTTTGCCTAACGTTGGAATGAGCACAAAGATCATCAACATAGACTTCTAAACTCTTCCTTAGGAACTCCTTAAACACATGGCACATCAGTCTCTGGAAGGTAGCTGGTGCGTTGGTAAGCCCAAATGGCATTACTCTAAAAGCAAAAATGCCCCATTCTGTGGCAAAGGCTGTCTTATGCTGATCCTCTGGAGCTATGGCTACTTGATTGTAGCCCGAAAATCCATCAAGGAAGCTGTACACTTCCTTGCCTGCCACTCTTTCTAAGAGATGCTCTGTGATGGGAAGCGGATAGTTATCTCGAATTGTGGCGGCATTAACCTTTTTCAAGTTAATGCACACACGCAGTTTGCCATTCTTCTTGGGCACCACTACGATAGGGGATACCCATTCAGTGTGCTCAATTTCATAGATAAATCCAGCTTCGACCAATCTATCTATCTCTTCCTTGATCTTAGCAGCATAGTTATCGTTATATGTATATGGCTTTTGCTTAGAGGGTTTAGCATCTGAGGTCATGGGAATGGTGTGTGAACATATATCAGGGTCAACACCTTTCAAATCCTTGTAACTCCAAGCGAATACATCTCTGTATTCTCTTAGCAAGGCAATCAATTCATGCTCTTCTTCTTCTGTCAAGTCATGGCCTATATACGTACATCTCTCCTCTCCTTCTTCTATGGCCACTACTATTTTCTTGGTGGTTTCTTTGTTATCATAGGCCTCTCCTGATTGTGCCTCCCGTTTAGGCATTCTTATCATGACCCTCCTGTCATCTATCTCATACTTCTTAAAATTTTCGGGGACCTCAAACAAAGATTCTTCCTCTTCTGGTGAGGCTTCTCTCTTCTTCCGTTTCTTTCCTTCTCCCTTAGGGGTCATATGTGTTGCTAATCTTACATCATTTGTAACCTCTCCATGCCTCTGGGGTTGAAATTCTACTTCATGGAAGTATTCTTCATCTGATGCAAATGGTGGGTCCATAATGATTGACTCTAGATCGGAGTCACTTGCATCCTCAAATGCATCAGGGCTAGGTTCGCATTCTTCTAGAACTGCCTCTCCCATGATTGGCTCTATGGAGAAGACTGAAATGTCATAACCATCCTCATCACAGTGAGGTGTCCATTGTTCTTCATTGATGGCTACATCCATTGTTGCTAAAATTTCCGCCCAGCCATGGGGTTCAAACTCCTCATCTGGAAAGACTATAGGTGCATAGGCTGGGTCTTGAATGGGTCTATGAGTTTCGTTCGCACCTACCTCTCTGGCTTTCTCTCTCTTCTCCTCTTCTACTGCTACCTTGCACATCCATAAGTGAGTATCTTCATGCATCCATGAGGATCCAGACCCTATGGAATGCACCGATTCTGTATCATCTTTGGCTCTATGGATGGGATTCCATTGGATAGGAGGGACATCTCTATGAGAATAATCCTTGAGATTGACTTTGGTCGTAACACCCAAGTGTTGCAGGTACAAAGAATTGGTTCCCCAATCCTGTACCACTTGCAACTGTCGCATGAATGGTCTTCCTAAAATCATCTCATAGGCATGATTTTTGCTGAAGTCACATATAGCAAAACTATGTTCAAACTCGACGCCACAAGTGGTGAGAGTTATCCCTTCTAGCAATCCTAGGGGTCTCTCTATGTGACCATCGGCCATCTGCAATTTCATTCTCGTCGGCCTGAGTGCCGGCTTGCCCCAACGTTTCCATAAGGAGGTTGTGGCAATTGCAACTCCTGCACCTGAGTCCAAAATTGCCTTGGTGGTGTACTCCTGGTAGGTGATGGGCAGATAGGTGTTCCCTTCTTCACCTTCACACATATCTCCTATTTTATCCAAGGGAATTTCTGGCACTGTCCTATGGGATCCTACCCGGGAACGAGGTTTGGCTATCTCTGGTACTTGTTTGGCTATATGTTTCCATAATTCAGGTCTAACCTTGAGTAGCTCTTCTAACTTGAGATTACACTGCACATTAGTGTTCTTCACTACCTCTGTGTTCCTAGGAATGACTGAGTCGTCGTTCCTTACCATGACTGTGGGTGCTCTCATACATGTGGACTTTGCTTCCCATGGGCCTGTGAAGTGGGGTAGCTCTTGTATGGAATTAGACTCAAAGTCTAATCTCTCGTGAGACTGAACACTCTCATGCTCCCCGTAAATAGATGGGATGTCTTGTGGGAATTGGTCGTGTGCATCGTCCACAAGTTCAAAAGGAGGGGCGACCTCGCTTTCGTTATCCCATTTGTCTTCTTGAATCTCTCGTAGGAAGTCTGGTGCAAACCGATTCATAGAAGAAGAAGTGTCTGGCTCCGTAGAATTGGGCGCATAAGCAACCTGTGAAGGAGGGCTGATTCTATTGTTGACTCTCTCCTCGTTCTCGCAAATGGCTGGAGCACAAGCTTCTTGGGGAGGATTACTTATTCTATTACTTTTCCGAACAGGCTCACACATTCCCTGAGAAGGAATGTAGGCAACCTGTGGAGGTTCTTGAGCTTTCGAGGGAGGCTCATCTGCCTTTTGGGGTGGAAGATAAGCTTCTTGAGGAGGCCCACGGGCTTCCTGAAGAGGCTGGCTTACCCGTTCTCTTGCCCTTTCCTTTCTTTGAGGGGTAGGTTCCTTTTCTGGCTGTGCTATTGGCCTCTCTATTCTTTCTAAGGAGGGGAAGTTGTCCGGTTTAGGGGCATTGGCCACATACACTTCTGATTGGGAATGATTCCTGTTTTTGCTTGCTTCTTCTTGGTCTTGATTTTTTTCTTCCTTGTCAGATCTTGCAATTATCCTCTCTAACTTCTCTAGGAATCCATCCAAGTGTAATTGCGTTTTGGCTGAGCCTGAGTAATTGAAAAGGCGACTGGCTTCAAACATAGTCTGAGCCAATGCGACCATTTTCGCGCATAGTTTGGTTCTTTCTATCTCTAGGTCAGCTCTAGGATAGCACTTGTCATGATCCGTGACGTTTGGCCCTTCTTGGATTCTGGCCTGATATGCCTTAAGCATCATGTCTATGTCTTCGGGAGTGGGATCAGCTAATACTGATCCTGTTTGGGGTGGTGGGTGGGTTGCGTGGGCTGTCTTAGAGGGTGAAAGGATGGAGGGTGATGGGGATGGTAGCGGTGGGAATGTGTGAGAGTGCGGTTGAGACGTGATCTCTATGATTTTAGCCTTGGTTTCTCGTAGACTTTCCTCAAGTTCACTCATCTTCTTTGCCCATTGCCTTTTCATGCGTTCGCGGCTATCTTTCCAAGCTCTTGTTCTCTTTTTATTTTGGCTCTCAGTATCGCTAGCATCTAGGCTCTTTTCCTGGCCTACCCCTTGGTTTTGTTGCAATGCCTGAGCCCTAGTGACTACCTGTACTGGTGCAGTGGAAGTGACGCTTCCTGAGGAGTCTACCACTAACCCAACAACGTTGATAGGGGTGATTTTTGGCATGCTATTGGGGTTCTTTGGGCAATCTCGTAAGAGATGCTCTTTTCCGCAATCTTGGCAGAAGCCTTGGATCGTCACCGACTGGGTTTGCGTAGGTGGAGGCAAGGGACAATCACGAATGAGGTGATCTCCTTGGCATCTGTAGCACGGTCCTCTAGGAAATGGTGGTCGTACTTGCCTAGGTTGAGGTCTAGGGTTGGGGTTTGTATACATGATGTTCGTGTAATCTGACTCCCAACTAGGTTCGTTCGACTCTTCACCATAGTAGGACTCTCCATGTTCTGGGGACTGCATGTAGTAAGCCTGGGGGCTATCCACATGGGTAGCATCAAAGCTATGGTCACTTGGGTCATTTTCTGAGATCAATGGGGTTACTGGAACTATGGCTCTATTCAGGTTTTCTTCTGCAACAGCATACTTTACTGGAATCACATTAGAGAGGTTTGGAGGCTGTTGAGCTAGCACCGGTTGGGGTCTCTGTTGGGCCTGGTATTGTGGTTGGTAGGTTTGTTGGGGCCTAGCATATTGTGGTGGTGGATTTTGGTTTTGGTATCTGCCTTGTTGGTAGGGCTGCGGGTAGGGTTGCCTAACTGCCTGCTTGTTGTATGGGCAATCTTGTGCGGTGTGATTGGTGTATCTCCGTTCTATGGTGCAGTACTGGCTACTAGGGTTTACTTGGGGTTGAGCCATAATGGGACAGACGTTCGCCATATGGTCACCACCGCATGTATAGCACCTTTTCACAGGGGCAAACCTTGGGATTTGTTTGCTAGTTACACCTAGTTTCTGAGCTACTTTTTCGGCCAGTTCTTCAATTGATGTGGCTTGTGTGGAAGATTGACTAGATGCACTATCTGAATCTTTGTAAATTTTGGACAACTCTAGCTCTTCTCCTAGGTTATCTTCAATGTCAATACACATACGTACACATTCTTCTATAGTCCTAGGGTCTTTCAGATACACATAGGATCTCAATTTTGGGCTCAGCAATCCGTCAAGAAATAAGGCTACTTGTTTAGCAGATGTGGGTAGCTCCGAAATAGGGCACCTTTCAAGATATTGTCTAAATCTTCTTCCTGCAAGTCTCACAGTCTCTTGAGGGGTTTGCTTGAAGCTGTGAATCAGTGAGGAGGTGTTGTGTCTTATGCCGCTTTTAGAGAACTCTATAATGAATGCCTCTAGGAGTTGATCTATGCTCCTGAACTGGCGTTCATCTAATGGTTGAAACCACGTAAGTGCTGTGTTCCTAAGGGTTAGACCGAAGGCATTGTACTGCGTGAACAGATCTTCCACTTGTTCAGCTCTCAAGACTTGCTTGAACTCCGCCACATGATCATAGGGATCTCCTGTGCCGTCAAAGTAATTCTTCATGGACTTAACTAGCTGGGTGGGTCTCAAAGTTCTTGTGTGCTCTCTAGGCCTCGGCAGAGGGAATCCATCTACATTTCTTTGGTTCCTGTGGGCTCTATGCATCTCAGGTTCTACCCTATTCGTCTCTGTTCTTGTTCTTTCTCTGCCCACTGGGTTGGAAAAACTTACTTCTGGTCTATCTCTACTTCTGTCTCTTTGCGTACCATGAGCTTGGGAAGTTCCAGCCCCAGGGTGACCATAGGATACATTTGATCTTGGTTGGGGGAAAATAAATTCACCCTTCCAAGTGTAAGCATGCCTATCATTTTCTGTCACCACAAAGATCCGTTCTGAAGCATGATCTAGGTAGGTCACTCTGCCTGGGCTATCCGGATCCTTAAACTCATAGATCATGATTGTTCCTATATCAATTGGGTGATCCGGTTTATACCTCCAAAAGGCTTCGTCCGTTTCTCGATTGAGAAGCAAATCTATGCACTTGTTATCTTGGGGGACCCACTCAGGCGTGATAATTCTAGTGAGAACTGATTTACCTCGAGGGGTTCTAGGTTCCACTCCCATGTTTCCTTGTTCCAAGTCACCTAAGTCCGCTTCTGAGATTACATTTCCAAAGTCATCTGTCCTATCTGGATGACTGGTGACTACGTATATGGTTCCTTCCTTGTCCAGGTATGCACCGTTTTCAAACTTGACAGCTGGGTGCTCTAGTCCTATGGATTGGTCAGGGTTTTTAATCTGGACCACGGATCTTCCTAGGCCGTCCTCATAGATGCTAGCACCTAATCGGTTGGTCCTAAGGTATTCCAACTGTGTTTTGTAAGGGCCTTCCACCCTGTACAAATAAGGCACACCTGAACTTCCCGTAGGTCTGTCCATGCCTTGAGACATCTCTGACTCACTGGTATCAGAGCTAGGGTAATGAGAGTGGCGACTCAATTGCTGGGCCCAAGACCTTGCAGTGTGGTTGACACTAGCCTCTGAAGACCTAAGGCTTTGTCTTTCTCTTGCTAGGTGTCGTCCTGATCTAAGGTTCATATGCCTAACTGATTAGCCCAATTTTTTCCAGAGTACAACCTCGTTGCCGATCAATTGGTACCAGTCACTTGATTCTTTTTAGTTATTCCTCGTGTTTAAAGTCTTGTCTGCTATTACGTCGTCAGGAATACTTGAATGTTCTTCGTACTTTCAGGTTGATCGTTCCACGTTAGGTTCTTTCCTTTATGTTGTCGACAGTACAGAGATTAAGTTTTTAGCTTGAACTTGAGTTTTTAGGTAGTCTTCAACTTGATAGTGGCCTATCGTCGCCCTGACTTACTCCTACTTCTAATCGCTCTTAGCCTAGGCTAGGAATTGACGAAGAGGAGTTGAGAGTATTCCGACCTTTCTTGCCGAACCTTGCTCTTTAGTGCTCGAGAAGTTGATTCTCAAGCGTGCGCCACACCCTTGCTTGGATACTCTCAATTGCTTCTCAATAGGCCTGCATAAATCCCAATATTAGCTCCAAGTGGACCTTTCAATTGACAGACAATTTATTTCAGACACTTTTTTAATGACCCTTGTTCCCCCTTTTGCATTGTTAGAAATTTACTCTAGAGCTCTCTTGGTGTTCCTACCCCTCAGTATGTCAACTTCCAAATATCCTATCTGAAAATCAACGCATTATTCTTATAAAAAACAGTTGAGGGCGTGTAGTATATGTCACGAGCTTTCCGACAAGCCCTAGAGCTCAGAAAATGGATTTCGTATGAAAAAGTTATGACCGTTCAGGGTTTAGGGGGTTAAATAGACAAACAGATACTATCAGGGATTTTAATGCATTTTCTAAGGCCTTTGTAAGTAGATGAGTACATGAAAGTGCAAATATGCCCAAAATTTAGCCTAAATTTCCAAAAATTCACCCTTAATTTTTGCCGAAAATGCCTGTCTATCGCGATAGACGGTGTCTGTCGCGATAGACACAATCTATCGTGGGGGCTGTCTGTCGCGATAGACGGTGTCTGTCGCGATAGACAGTGTCTATCGTGGATTTCTGTCTGTCGCGATAGACGGTGTCTGTCGCGATAGACGCTATCTGTCGTGAAATTCTGTCTGTCGCGATAGACGGTGTCTGTCGCGATAGACGGTATCTGTCGCGGATTTCTGTCTGTCGCGATAGACGGTGTCTGTCGCGATAGACGGTGTCTATCGTGAAATTCTGTCTGTCGCGATAGACGGTGTCTGTCGCGATAGACGGTATCTGTCGCGGATTTCTGTCTGTCGCGATAGACGGTGTCTGTCGCGATAGACGGTGTCTGTCGCGAATTTCTGTCTGTCGCGATAGACGGTGTCTGTCGCGATAGACGGTATCTGTCGCGGATTTCTGTCTGTCGCGATAGACGGTGTCTGTCGCGATAGACGGTATCTGTCGCGGATTTCTGTCTGTCGCGATAGACGGTGTCTGTCGCGATAGACGGTATCTGTCGCGGATTTCTGTCTGTCGCGATAGACGGTGTCTGTCGCGATAGACGGTGTCTGTCGCGATAGACTGAAAAAATGCAAATTTTTGGAAAACTTCTAGTGTTCTAGAGTGCCCTCAAGGTGTAGGTTACAGTGATAAACATGCATTCACAAAATGTTAAGATTTTCTGTCTGTCGCGATAGACAGAGGCTGTCGTCCCGGGACCTGTGCAGAGCCTGTCGTACCTGCGCACACTGCTGGGGATGATGGTACAGCAAAAAACCTGCAAAATAGCTCAGAAAACATGCAAAAACAGCACATGCAAGTTCGCTCTCTCGCTCTCTCTCACAAGTGAAATGAGGGAAATGAAGTGGAGGTGGGGATATAGTCAAAAACTGAAATTTCCGTGATGATGGAGATGGACGTGGGAGATGGTGATGATGATGATGGTGAAGAAAGTAAAAGAAAATTCGATGAGAGTGAAGAAAATACCTACAACTCCAACGCGTCAACTCTACGTCTTACCATCACACGCTCGTCCTCAAAGCTCGATCCCCGGCAACGGCGCCAAAATTTGGTGTAGCTCAACGATGAGTAGCACCTCCTTTAATGTCAATCCGGGAAGACGTGAGGATGGTATGAAGACCTCGAGCAAGTGGCGGGACAAGTGCGTGAGTGAGAAGCACACTAACATGCACACACATACACACACACGCGCACACACGGCAAGACAAAGAGCGAGAATCAATGGAGCTTTTAGATTACTTTCAAAATGCTCTTACAAGTTCGTTTCAATTACAATCTAACCTCCAAAATGAGCTCTCTAGCTCTTTTTATAGTTTTTGACTAGCTTTTGGCCCTGTCCAGACCTAGTGTCCGGCCTAGTTAAAAATTAGGTTCCAGGGCTTATTTGAGGGCTCAAACGAAGTCTAAAAATTATGAAATTTGGTACGATGGTACTTCTAATACTCCTCAAGCTCGAGGACTCCTCGGCTTGCACAAAATGGAGTCTAATCTACCAAAAACGGGATTTACAATGTTTGTGTAGTGATTCAAATCACTTGGGTTGTACATAATCTATGGAAAAAATGATCTGGCCTTGTTGCCGTATTGTGCATGACTCCTTTATTGCTTTGTATGCCAACAACATGTGATGGTAACCAGAACGTATTGAGCAGGGTACTCTATGTACCAACCATCACCAAGAATCTAATGAGTGTTGGTCAGATTGTGGAGAAAGGTTTGCAGGTCAGATTCACACAACATGGAGCATATGTGGAGGACCCAAGACATGGATTCAGAAGGATAGCCAAAGGGGAGAAATCAGGTAGATTGTTTACTTTTGAGCTAGAAGACACCAAGAACATTGCTTTGTATAATTACAAGGATCAAACACTTTCAGAGTTAGAGATATGGCACAAGAGGTTAGGTCACATAGGTGAAAGAACCCTAAAGCAAATGTGCAGGGATCAATGTGTGCTTGGGATACCTAATGTATCCAAGCAACACATGATTTACAAGTGTGGAGCATGTCAGTTTGGTAAGTCTCACAGGTTGCCATATTCAAGGAAAGGTTTCATGCATGAAGACTACCTAGACTTGGTACACACAGATGTTTGGGGACCTAGCAAGGACCCTTCCATTTCAGGTTCAAGGTATTATGTGTCCTTCATTGATGACTATAGCAGATGGACCATCTTATACTTTATGAAGCATAAAGATGAAGTGTTTAATTGTTTCAAAAGGTATCTTGCACTTGTTGAAAATCAAACAGGAAGAAGCTTGAAGAGGCTAAGGTCAGATGGTGGAGGAGAATACTTCTCAAATGAGTTTGAAGATTTCTTGCAGGAAAGAGGCATCAAAAGGGAGATTACTACAAGGTACTCACCTGAACAAAATGGGATAGCTAAAAGGAGGAATAGACTCATTGTAGAAACAGCTAGGTCTATGCTTAATGAAAAGAAGTTGCCAAACTATCTTTGGGCAGAAAGTGTATCCACTGCCACCTATCTCATCAATAGGTTGCCATCCAAATCACTTGATGGCATGACACCATATGAAGCTTGGCATGGTAAGAGACCTTCTCTGGATCATTGCAAATTTTTTGGTTGTGTAGCCTATGTGCATATTCCCTCACAGGTAAGGGGAAAGCTAGACCCTAAAGCTGAAAAATGTATCTTCATTGGTTATGATTTGAACCAAAAGGGATACAGATTCTACAACCCAACAAACAAAGGATTCAAGGTAAGCAGAGATGTCATCTTTGATGAGAATGACTCATGGTATGAGAATGAATGTAGGAAGGTCAGTCTACCCTATGATATGGAAGAAGACTTCCCAAGGCTCACCAAGGAGGAACCAATCCAGAAAGATGAATCAAGCTCAGATGATGATGATACAATAAACCTTGAGGAATTCAAGGCTTGGAAGTCCAAAGGAAAGATGAAGATGAAAAAGCTAGAGGATATACCAGAATCCTCAACTCAAGCAATTAGAAGATCTCAGAGAGAAAGCAAAAGACCAATCAGATTTGGGTATGACACATCACTTGTAACTAAACATTCTGTATATCTTGCAAAGGATTTGTTGAATGAAGAACCAGGTACCTATGAAGAAGCTATCACCAAACCAGAGTGGAAAGAAGCTATGGATGAAGAAATGGAAGCTCTCAAGGAGAGTGATACTTGGGACTTGGTACCCAAGAAGGACTCCATGAAGGTGATAGGATCCAGATGGATCTACAAGCTAAAGAGGGATTCAGATGGAACAATAAACAGATACAAAGCTAGGTTGGTAGCCAAGGGTTTTGCACAAACCCAAGGCATTGATTATGAGGAGACATTTTCTCCTATGGCTAAGATGCCAACTATCAGAATATTGGTGAGTGTAGCTGCATCCAAGAATTGGAACATGTACCAATTAGATGTCAAGAATGCTTTCTTGAATGGATGGATATCTGAAGAAGTCTACATGTCACAACCACCTGGCTATGAAGACCCCAAGAAGGTAAATTATGTTTGTAAATTGAAGAAGGCTCTATATGGTTTGAAGCAGGCACCTAGAGCATGGAATTACAGGTTGACAACCTATCTCCAAGACCAAGGATTTGTGATGAGTAAAGCAGACACTTCTCTGTTCATAAAGAGAAGTAGTACAGAGGTAATCTACTTGTGTGTTTATGTTGATGACATCATTATTACAGGCAATGATGTCAATGGTATTAGACACATCAAAGGATAGATGATGAAAGAATTCAAGATCAATGATCTTGGATTATTGAAGTACTTCTTAGGTCTTGAGTTAGTCTACACCAACTCAGGTATATATATCACTCAAAAGAAGTATGTACAGGATATGGTCAAGAAGTTTGGCTTGCAGGATGCTAAAGTCTCAACTACTCCAATGGAGGTCAACCTAAAGCTAAGTGCTCATGAAGGGGAAGAAGTCCAAGACATTACAGGATATCAAAGTATGGTAGGTAGCTTGAATTATGCTACCTTAACAAGAATTGACATAGCATATGGAGTTAGTGTGCTTAGTCAATTCATGCACAAACCAAGGGTTCCTCACCTAGAGGCAGCAAAGAAGATCTTGAAGTACTTGAAGGGAACTCAAAGCCATGGTTTGTACTTTCCTTATACATCAGATATTGATATTAAAGTTTATTCAGATGCAGATTGGGCAGGATGCAAGGATGATAGGAGGAGCACATCAGGTTACATTTGTTTTGCAGGAGACAAGCCTATTTCTTGGTCAGCCAAGAAACAACCTACAGTGGCATTGTCATCCACTGAAGCAGAGTATAGAGGGCTTGCCAATGCCACTCAAGAAGCTATCTGGTTGAAGCTCTTGTATACAGAGTTGGGTCTATACACTAGACCTCCAATTATCTTTGGAGATAACACTAGCTCTCTTCACCTTGCAGCTAATCCAATATATCATGCCAGAACCAAACACATAGAGGTTCATTACCACTATGTGAGAGAGAAGCTGCTTAGTAAAGACATTCAATTGACATATGTGTCTACTAATGTGCAATGTGCAGATTTACTCACTAAAGCATTGGATGGAAACAAGCTATGCAGATTCAAATCCATGATTGGATTGCAGGATGTGATTGAAGACTAAGATGAAGACTTAAGCCAAAGTGCTTGGCTTGAGGGGGAGCTGTTGGTGCATTTCAAGCCTTCACACTTGGCTTGGAATCTTGGAAGGTTAGCTTGGACAACATTTATCAAGGCTTCACTTGAAGCAAGGTCCATATGAACTTATGCTTATAAGTTCTTACCTCTTTACCCATTGTAAAAGTCTATATGACTTGGCACCTCATGTAATCACTTACCTACTTGATTAGTCGTGGAAAAAATGAATGGTTTAGTAGAGAGAATATCTCCCTACTTTTAGAGGAGAGATTCTTGGGAGCCTTAGTTTGAATTTGAAATTCAAATTAACTTCCAACTCATATAAAAAGTGAAGGAAAAACTCGCGGGTTAGCTAGTCCAATTGAGCTCACTCCCCGAGGCATTCTACTGTTGTAACTCAGTGTGTGTTAGTGCTACTTCATAGCCTACACCACAACACCTCATTTATCTATGCTTGCCAAGCTAATGAGTATGTACAATTACATCAATCAATAGAAGTATACACATTCACTATCTCTGTTGTCTCTGAGTCATCTACTCCAAGTCTGTCAACTTCAAAGGAGCATATCTCAGGATCTACTGAACCAAATCAAGAGATTCAAAGCACATTGGAACCAGCTCTAAGCATACTACATTCCTACAAAATTTCAAGGCCAAAGGATCAGCCATCTCGGAGAAATCTCACTCGAAGTTGTCACTGGTATTTTTCTACAGAGTTCCTAAAAAGTCGGGTATGTCCCTAATTTTGCTAAACATCTTTCTCAGAGTATAGTTTGTCATTTCCTTTCATTCCACCTTCAAATGGTAGCTTACTAAGCTAATAGAATATCTCTAGAAGGAATTTTGCCAATTGTAACTACACTGGTCATACTGAGTGAAAGACTGAGCAGGTATCAAGACAAAATTAGAAAGTTTTTGAGCTTTGTGACTTACAAACTTATCTGTTTTGATCAAGTCATTACTCAAACCCCTTTCAAAGTACATATTGCATATTTTGGTATCATTTGGAAGCTTAAGGAGTCTACTAAGCATATCTAAAGCAAAGGAGGGCTGAAGCAAAGCAGGTCTAGCAGCTTCAACTCAATCTCTTGAGTGCATCCAACCATCACTCCCAACAGTGGTATCAGAGCAAATAAGGTAAACATGGGAGATGGTTTTCCTTCATTCATTGACAAATTGGACAGAAACAATTACCAAGCTTGGTCTCTAAGGATGAAGACCTATCTACAAGGAAGAAGCTTGTTTGGATACATATCAGGAGATGAGGAATTGCCCTCATTCAAAACTAGAGGACTACCCACCAAGGATGAACATGAGAAGCTCAACCAATGGTGTGCAAAAGATGCTCTGGCAAGGTCTTACCTTCTTAACTCTATATCTGATTTTCTTTTACCTCATGTAAGGAACTGTAAGACTTCCCAAGAGACTTGGGAAACCTTGTCAACATATTTCTCTTCCAACACAAGGGCCAGGAAGAATCAACTGTGGATTGAATTCACAACCCTTAGGAAGCAGCCCAAGCAATCAGTCTCAGAGTATGTGACAAAGATTAAAGATGTGGCAGACCAATTAGCAAGCATTGGAGAGGAGATTGAAGAGGAGCAAATAGTCAGGCAAGTAACAAATGGACTCAAGGCAGATGATAAGTGGGAAAGTTTCACCACTGCAATGGACCTCTATATGGACATGCATACCCCAGATCTCACAACACTCATGGGCCAATTATTCACACATGAAGCAAAGTTTACAAAGGCAGGAGATCAATCAAAAGGTAACAACCCCTCTGCTCTCTATACTGATAAGAAAATTAAGGGTAAAGGTAAAGGGAAGAAACAGGATGAAGAAGGCTCTACCTCCCAAGCTAATTATGCAGGGAGAGGTAGATCATCAAGAGGAAGGGGCAGAGGAGGTAAGTCGGGTAGGGGGAGACCCTACAACTCATCACCATGCAACATTTGTGGATTGTCCAATCATACCACAGATGAATGCTACAAGAACTACAAGAATCAGAGAGGAAGAGGCTACTCAAGAGGTGGATACTCTCAAGGGAGAGGCAGATTCAACCAACATCAAAGCTACAATGGATACAACAATCAATACAACAACAATTACAACCACAACCACAATGGTAACTACCAAGGTGGATTCAGAAATAGAAGGGATTACAACAATTACACAGAGGAGCAAGATGACTCCCTATTGATCATGAATATGACCTCTAAGGCAGGTACAAATGATGATCATTTATTTTATATTGACTCAGGATGTTCTAACCATGTAGCTGGCAATGTGGCATTACTTTCTAATTTGGAAGAACCCAAGGAAAAACATCAGGTACAAACAGGTGATGACACTAAACATTCTGTTGTTAAGATTGGAAATGTAAAGACATGTGATGGTAACCAGAACGTATTGAGCAGGGTACTCTATGTACCAACCATCACCAAGAATCTAATGAGTGTTGGTCAGATTGTGGAGAAAGGTTTGCAGGTCAGATTCACACAACATGGAGCATATGTGGAGGACCCAAGACATGGATTCAGAAGGATAGCCAAAGGGGAGAAATCAGGTAGATTGTTTACTTTTGAGCTAGAAGACACCAAGAACATTGCTTTGTATAATTACAAGGATCAAACACTTTCAGAGTTAGAGATATGGCACAAGAGGTTAGGTCACATAGGTGAAAGAACCCTAAAGCAAATGTGCAGGGATCAATGTGTGCTTGGGATACCTAATGTATCCAAGCAACACATGATTTACAAGTGTGGAGCATGTCAGTTTGGTAAGTCTCACAGGTTGCCATATTCAAGGAAAGGTTTCATGCATGAAGACTACCTAGACTTGGTACACACAGATGTTTGGGGACCTAGCAAGGACCCTTCCATTTCAGGTTCAAGGTATTATGTGTCCTTCATTGATGACTATAGCAGATGGACCATCTTATACTTTATGAAGCATAAAGATGAAGTGTTTAATTGTTTCAAAAGGTATCTTGCACTTGTTGAAAATCAAACAGGAAGAAGCTTGAAGAGGCTAAGGTCAGATGGTGGAGGAGAATACTTCTCAAATGAGTTTGAAGATTTCTTGCAGGAAAGAGGCATCAAAAGGGAGATTACTACAAGGTACTCACCTGAACAAAATGGGATAGCTAAAAGGAGGAATAGACTCATTGTAGAAACAGCTAGGTCTATGCTTAATGAAAAGAAGTTGCCAAACTATCTTTGGGCAGAAAGTGTATCCACTGCCACCTATCTCATCAATAGGTTGCCATCCAAATCACTTGATGGCATGACACCATATGAAGCTTGGCATGGTAAGAGACCTTCTCTGGATCATTGCAAATTTTTTGGTTGTGTAGCCTATGTGCATATTCCCTCACAGGTAAGGGGAAAGCTAGACCCTAAAGCTGAAAAATGTATCTTCATTGGTTATGATTTGAACCAAAAGGGATACAGATTCTACAACCCAACAAACAAAGGATTCAAGGTAAGCAGAGATGTCATCTTTGATGAGAATGACTCATGGTATGAGAATGAATGCAGGAAGGTCAGTCTACCCTATGATATGGAAGAAGACTTCCCAAGGCTCACCAAGGAGGAACCAATCCAGAAAGATGAATCAAGCTCAGATGATGATGATACAATAAACCTTGAGGAATTCAAGGCTTGGAAGTCCAAAGGAAAGATGAAGATGAAAAAGCTAGAGGATATACCAGAATCCTCAACTCAAGCAATTAGAAGATCTCAGAGAGAAAGCAAAAGACCAATCAGATTTGGGTATGACACATCACTTGTAACTAAACATTCTGTATATCTTGCAAAGGATTTGTTGAATGAAGAACCAGGTACCTATGAAGAAGCTATCACCAAACCAGAGTGGAAAGAAGCTATGGATGAAGAAATGGAAGCTCTCAAGGAGAGTGATACTTGGGACTTGGTACCCAAGAAGGACTCCATGAAGGTGATAGGATCCAGATGGATCTACAAGCTAAAGAGGAATTCAGATGGAACAATAAACAGATACAAAGCTAGGTTGGTAGCCAAGGGTTTTGCACAAACCCAAGGCATTGATTATGAGGAGACATTTTCTCCTATGGCTAAGATGCCAACTATCAGAATATTGGTGAGTGTAGCTGCATCCAAGAATTGGAACATGTACCAATTAGATGTCAAGAATGCTTTCTTGAATGGATGGATATCTGAAGAAGTCTACATGTCACAACCACCTGGCTATGAAGACCCCAAGAAGGTAAATTATGTTTGTAAATTGAAGAAGGCTCTATATGGTTTGAAGCAGGCACCTAGAGCATGGAATTACAGGTTGACAACCTATCTCCAAGACCAAGGATTTGTGATGAGTAAAGCAGACACTTCTCTGTTCATAAAGAGAAGTAGTACAGAGGTAATCTACTTGTGTGTTTATGTTGATGACATCATTATTACAGGCAATGATGTCAATGGTATTAGACACATCAAAGGACAGATGATGAAAGAATTCAAGATCAATGATCTTGGATTATTGAAGTACTTCTTAGGTCTTGAGTTAGTCTACACCAACTCAGGTATATATATCACTCAAAAGAAGTATGTACAGGATATGGTCAAGAAGTTTGGCTTGCAGGATGCTAAAGTCTCAACTACTCCAATGGAGGTCAACCTAAAGCTAAGTGCTCATGAAGGGGAAGAAGTCCAAGACATTACAGGATATCAAAGTATGGTAGGTAGCTTGAATTATGCTACCTTAACAAGAATTGACATAGCATATGGAGTTAGTGTGCTTAGTCAATTCATGCACAAACCAAGGGTTCCTCACCTAGAGGCAGCAAAGAAGATCTTGAAGTACTTGAAGGGAACTCAAAGCCATGGTTTGTACTTTCCTTATACATCAGATATTGATATTAAAGTTTATTCAGATGCAGATTGGGCAGGATGCAAGGATGATAGGAGGAGCACATCAGGTTACATTTGTTTTGCAGGAGACAAGCCTATTTCTTGGTCAGCCAAGAAACAACCTACAGTGGCATTGTCATCCACTGAAGCAGAGTATAGAGGGCTTGCCAATGCCACTCAAGAAGCTATCTGGTTGAAGCTCTTGTATACAGAGTTGGGTCTATACACTAGACCTCCAATTATCTTTGGAGATAACACTAGCTCTCTTCACCTTGCAGCTAATCCAATATATCATGCCAGAACCAAACACATAGAGGTTCATTACCACTATGTGAGAGAGAAGCTGCTTAGTAAAGACATTCAATTGACATATGTGTCTACTAATGTGCAATGTGCAGATTTACTCACTAAAGCATTGGATGGAAACAAGCTATGCAGATTCAAATCCATGATTGGATTGCAGGATGTGATTGAAGACTAAGATGAAGACTTAAGCCAAAGTGCTTGGCTTGAGGGGGAGCTGTTGGTGCATTACAAGCCTTCACACTTGGCTTGGAATCTTGGAAGGTTAGCTTGGACAACATTTATCAAGGCTTCACTTGAAGAAAGGTCCATATGAACTTATGCTTATAAGTTCTTACCTCTTTACCCATTGTAAAAGTCTATATGACTTGGCACCTCATGTAATCACTTACCTACTTGATTAGTCGTGGAAAAAATGAATGGTTTAGTAGAGAGAATATCTCCCTACTTTTAGAGGAGAGATTCTTGGGAGCCTTAGTTTGAATTTGAAATTCAAATTAACTTCCAACTCATATAAAAAGTGAAGGAAAAACTCGCGGGTTAGCTAGTCCAATTGAGCTCACTCCCCGAGGCATTCTACTGTTGTAACTCAGTGTGTGTTAGTGCTACTTCATAGCCTACACCACAACACCTCATTTAGCTATGCTTGCCAAGCTAATGAGTATGTACAATTACATCAATCAATAGAAGTATACACATTCACTATCTCTGTTGTCTCTGAGTCATCTACTCCAAGTCTGTCAACTTCAAAGGAGCATATCTCAGGATCTACTGAACCAAATCAAGTGATTCAAAGCACATTGGAACCAACTCTAAGCATACTACATGCCTACAAAATTTCAAGGCCAAAGGATCAGCCATCTCGGAGAAATCTCACTCGAAGTCGTCACTGGTATTTTTCTGCAGAGTTCCTAAAAAGTCGGGAATGTCCCTAATTTTGCTAAACATCTTTCTCAGAGTATAGTTTGTCATTTCCTTTCATTCCACTTGCAAATGGTAGCTTACTAAGCTAATAGAATATCTCTAGAAGGAATTTTGCCAATTGTAACTACACTGGTCATACTGAGTGAAAGACTGAGCAGGTATCAAGACAAAATTAGAAAGTTTTTGAGCTTTGTGACTTACAAACTTATCTGTTTTGATCAAGTCATTACTCAAACCCCTTTCAAAGTACATATTGCATATTTTGGTATCATTTGGAAGCTTAAGGAGTCTACTAAGCATATCTAAAGCAAAGGAGGGCTGAAGCAAAGCAGGTCTAGCAGCTTCAACTCAATCTCTTGAGTGCATCCAACCATCACTCCCAACAAACACATTAGCATCATTAGAAATAGCATTAATTTCTTCAATCTTAATAGTCGAAGTAGATGGTGCAGGTAATTGTTTAACATGCTCATCAACATTTTGTCCTTTAGCATCATTAGAAATAGCATTAATTTCTTCAATCTTAATAGTCGAAGTAGATGGTGCAGGTAATTGTTTAACATGCTCATCAACATTTTGTCCTTTACCTTTAGAATTCTTTGATGCATAATAATCTTTCTTCATATGTCCTTTCTTATGACAATAATGGCATTCGATATCCCTCTTCCTTGATTTACTTCTACTCTTATTCCATTGACCATTCTTTTCCTTGTTCTTGCTCCTACCATGTTGCTAATTCTTTCCTTGGTAAGAATCACAAACATTATATGCATCTCCACTTTGAGTGCCAACCATAGATTTTCTACGAATCTCCTCACTCAAGAGTGCTCCACATATGTCATCATACACGAGCTTACCACCAGTGCACTTGATAATAGTTGTGCAAAACATATCCCATGATGATGGCAAGGTGCATAACAGCAATACTACTTTCATTTCATTATCCATATCCATTTTTTGAGCCTGTAACTGGGAGAATATAGCATCAAACTCATTTAGATGAGAAGCAACACTATCTATGTCCTTCATGCGAAGGTCATATAATTTTCTCATTAGATACACTTTATTTGATGCTCTCTCTTTTTCATATGTATTGCATAACTTCTTCCAAAGCTCCTCTGCACTTTCACAATCTAATACTATAATGTAAACATTATCTGCAGGTGAAAGTGAATGGTAGACCTGGCCATTTCATCTAACTCGTTCCAATAATCTTCATCCATGTCAGCAAGCTCGTTTGAAATCCCATTTACTCGGTTCCATTGCCTCGTTTGAATAAGATAATCTTTCTTCTGATTCTTCCATAGAGCAAAGTTTGTGCGATCAAATTTTCAGATCTCAAAATGGTCATTGCCCTGCAAGTTATAGCTCCTCCTCGGAACACTGGCACTAGACCTTGATCCACCAGATGCCTGAGATCTCTGATGCCATGATGGTAGAGAAGTGAATAGAATGATAATGGAGCTAGAAGAGTCCAAACACCAATGAATAAGTGTATCAATGGAGTAAATCGACCACTATATAGTTGACAAAACCAAAAATCTAGAAAGATTTTGCCAGAGTATCCTCTGCAAAATGAGCGTATGACCAGTGTCAAAATATCATAAAACTGCAAGTACTAACATGTTTACTTGCATAGTGAATCACTGACTCCATTCCATATAATTAGTTACCCAATAGAAGCCAACTAGGCTTATCGAGCACCTACGAGCTAAGAAAACCC
>CM035428.1:169944085-170499085 GCA_020310875.1 Ceratopteris richardii | reverse complement strand
AGCTTCAGGGAACCATAAAGGAACATAAGTGTATTCCAATATAACATCAAGTAGAGGCTAGAAAGTTACTACTATAACGTCAAAGCACACTACACACATATGAGAAAAGAGAGAAAATAAAAGCTATGCCATAATTGTACCATAATATCAATCAAGGCATACATGTAAAATGAATAAGAATAATCAACCACATCATAGATCATAAGCACAACCTAAAGTTTCTCCTAACGTAAAAGCAACAAAAATGTGAGGCAACATTATAGATCCTTTGTGCTTCAAAGTTAGTGCACTAGACTATGGATATAATCAATAGCACTTCAATCCATCCAAGAGGAAGTAGATGCATCCCTTACTTATATTTTGAAAGATGTTAACTTGTGTGTAGCTCATGTGAAGATGATGACTATACAACCAAAGAAACTAGATGGTACCATACATGATTGTGTAATCATTCTTGTTGAAGAGATACATTTTGTAAAATGATATTTTCATTATGATAATCTACTTTTTCATCATCTTTCTTACACATGCTCAAGTCCACATTAATCTATATCATATGTTCACAATTGTATCACTTGCTTAAAGATGGCATGTGTGCAAAACAAATCACTTAAGATTCAAAACTCATATTTCCATTGTTCAACTAACTTGTGCACATAATAAGTTTTATGGACCTAAAATTTGAAAGAAAGGTGTTGTATTTCCACTGACCACATGGTATTCAAATGTTCTTTGAAGAAGATACAAGTTGGGTTCAAGACTTCCATGTTCACCATCCCACATCAAAAGGACCATTGAAAGAGGAGTACTATCCATAATGAGAATCATGCCCTTGATTATATACCTAGATACACTACAAACCTTTTCTAGTTCCATCATGGATATCCATCATCATCTTGTTATAGTACAACATATCAAGAACTCTACAAAGACCAATAGCTATGAAGATTCAAGTGGAATTTGTTGCTTTCAGAGGAAGGTGATGTCACGGACACAAAGGAAACCATCCTAAAACCTTATATTCTACACAAATGTATATATCTCATGATTGGTTCAGAATCTTGAGAAATTAATCCTAGCATTGTTTCCAAAACATGCAAAGACCTTAGATCGATTGTTTATTTGTCTGATTTTGACACCCAAACACTTGATAACCTCAAAAATCACCAAAAAAAGGGCAACCACAGAAACATGGGATAGGCCTCTGCAAAATTTTTATAGAGACCTATTCCACGTTTCTATGGCTCCCCCTTTTTTGGTGATTTTGAGTTCATGCAAGCTGATTAATGGTGGAAATAAACATTATTTCTTGCATATTTTAGGGAAATTGATGAACTATATAACCCAAGAAACTAGATAGGACCATATATGACTATGTGATCATTCTTCTTGAAGAGATGTTTTGTAATATGAAATTATCTTATTGACAATATACTTTTTCGTAACCTTTCTTACACATGATCAAGTCCACATTGCTCTATATCACATGTTCGTAGTTGTATGCACTCAATTCAACATGCTATGTGTGCAAAGCAAATCATTTATGTTTATAAACTCATTTTTCCATTGATAAATTGAGTTGAGCACATAATGAGTTTCATGGACCTTAAATTTGTACTAATAAAGTTTCATATACACTAGAAATAAACTTGCATGACCTCAAAAGCACCAAAAAAGGGCATCCACAGAAACAAACAATAGGCATCTACAAAAAATTTGGTGAGGCATATCCCCTGTTTTTGTGGCTCCCCTTTTTTGTTGCTTTTGAAGCCATGTAAGGTTATTTTTGGTGGATATGAAACTTTATTCTTAAAATTTTTAAGGCCACAAAACTTATTTCTAACAAGTAACTTACTCTATAGTGGTCCATGCATATATAGCTTCTACAATGGGAGCTAGTATAGACAAACATGGCTATGCGAGATAAAATAGTTTGCAAAATATAATTTGTGATAATATCTTCATGTCTGGAAGTCTTTTTGTGCCTTTGAACCCCACATAAGACAAAAATCCTCCCTTTGAACTCCTCCCATTAAGGTTCTATGGAGAAATTCCATGTATTTTCACCTTGAATGGTAGCCAAATTGGCAAAAAAATTATGCCCCACTTACCTAATGACCTCAATAACAAAGACCATCTATTACCATAGATGTTCACATATAAACCTCATCTAGCTTAGAAGTTAAGGTTGCATGGATGTTTGTGCACTCAAAGTGGTTTCTCCTCATAATGGGGGACTTATAACTTAGAGCACCATGGATCATTTGTGGTTACTTGAGGATTAAGTATTGAGTATATCTAACATGAATGAACGCTTTGAGATATATCCTTTGTAATTTCAAACTTCATAAATGATCACCTATTGAGAAAAATAACCAATAAGAAGTCAAGTAATATGAACGTGAACATACTCTATATAAAATTTAAAATTGAATAATCACCAAGACATATTATGAATAGAAATCATATCAAGGGATTTTTGGTGGCCTCAAATGTGGAAGGAATTCGACCTCATGTATTGCCTAATGATATTGTTAGTGATCGAGGCCCACAATTCATGTTCAACTTTTGGAAAGCTCCTTGGTGTTCAAGTCAAAATATCTATAGCCAATCATCCATAGATTGATGGAAATACAGAACGAGTGAATCAAGTCCTAGAATAGTATCTCCATTGCACCATCAACTATCATTAAAATGATTAGTTTGAGCTTTTACCCTTTGCAAAGGTTTCCTATAACAACATTGTTCATACATCTACCAAGCAGAATCCCTTCTTTGCAAATTATGGAAAACACCCAAGGATGGATATAAAACTCTCAAATCATGTCACGAACCTAGCTACGAGAGATAAGGCCCAATACCTCATGGATATTCACCAAGTCCTCAAGCAAATCAACATCATGTTCAGAATCCATCCTGTCACACTGGGGATAAAGTTTGGCTACTCAAAAATAACTTGTATACTTCAAGGCCTTGTGTGAAGCTAGACCATCAGAGATTTGGTCCATTCACCGCTCCTCATGGAACTCATCACTTGAGGGGGAGGTGATGTCATGGACAAAGGAAACCATACTAAACTTTAGATTCCATGTGACTTTCTATATCTTGTGATTAGTCCAGAATTTGGAGAAAGTAATGCTTCCATTGCATTCAAAACATGCCAAAATCCTAAGATCGATTGTCTACTTCCTAGATTCTGACATCTAAAGGTCCTCTTTTGGATTATTGACATCATGAATGATATCATCAATTCGCAACTTTCCTTGGAAACCACCTTTGTTAACCACCCTTGAACACTTATATAAGGAGGGTTTGGCCACATACTTCCTTATTCTTTCCAATGCCAATCTTGGGAGCTCAAGGAGTTGCGATCTCCAAGTAAGTACTTTATAAGTTTTAGTTCGAGCTCTAGTTTTGTCCTTTGTTCTAATCTTATCTCATCTAGTATCTTAGACATCCTATCTTGTCCTTGTTGATATATTTTAGGAGGCTTTTGACCCTCGGCTTGTATATATGCCTATAACCCTAATGGGTCACTCATCTTTGTACATTCACTAGGTAATTCATTCAGTGTTGTGTTAAGCTCCAAGATTCTTCTTCCTCCTTGTGATGTTTGTGTTCTTGTGTAGACCTTAAACTCCAACAATTGGTATCAGAGCAGGTCGCCGCTTCATCTAGTGCATCATCAACACCCCTTTAGTCATAGTCTCAGAATTTCATGAAAATTAGTGAGCATACTCAGGGTGCACTATTGCACCACTTATGCATGTTTGTCCTTTTGTTCCAAACATATATACAAGTTTTGGTTTGCTAGTACAAGCGTCTCAAAGTCTACTACAGGTTTAGTAGTATTGGACGGGGTAGTTATGATCAACTTTTTGAGATACAATCATTTTTTTGCATCAGGGTATTTAGTGAGTGTCCATGGCAGAAAGTAATGATGTATTTTGCATGTTGGATATTGACGACAAGCTGGATGGTAACAATTAACCTTTATGGGCATATATGATGTGTCATGTATTGGTAGTAAAAGGATTGTGGAATATTGTGCAAGCTATTGAAAAATGCCCTACTACATCTATGAATGCAGTTATTGAAGGTGATGCAGATGGCATTGAAGTCCATAATCTTCATATTCCTGTTCGTGTTGCGGTTCTATTGTACCTACTCCATTCATTGACATGGAAAAGATGCTCAAGGACATGCATTGATAGCCTTGTCTATCAAACGTGCCATTATCCCTCATATTTACTCTTGCAAAATAGTAAAGGATGCTTGCGATACACTTACCACTTTATACCAAGCAAGAAATGAGGCTTGTGATGCTTACCTTTGAAAGCACTTGGAGAGTGAGCATATGAATAAAGGAGATTCTATGGATAGTTTTTTGACAAAGATCAAAGATTTGAAGGAACAATTGATTTCTACTGATGAAGTTTTACTAGATAGTTCACTTGTGTAGAATGTTCTTAACGGTCTTCCATATTCATATCATAGCTTTGCTTCTACTCTTTGATTGATGATGAAAGGCAATCCAAATGCCTTAACATTTGAGGAGTTAGTCTCTGTTTTGTTGTAGGAAGATCAATCTAGACAAAACAAGTTTATTATGTGTGTTGTAGATCAAGCTTTCTTAGCTAGTTAGTAGGGTAAGGGTAAATGGAGCTCATCTACTAGTAAGAAAAAAAATTTGCTAATGGTGCACAGTTCAAGAAGGAAGATAAATATGAGCAAAAAACAAAAAAGCAAAAACAATTTTGCAAATGTTGCAAGGGAAATGATTGTGTCATAAAGAGCTGTCCAAAACTACATGCAAAAGAGGCAAAGAAGAAAGAGGTTGGAATGGTTGTTGTAGAGGCCTCTACATCGAAAACAGAGTCCACTAATCTTGTGCATAATGTTGATATATTTAGGTAGTGATGTGTGTGAACACACTAGGACCGTCAGGGCACTTTTTTCCCTCTTTAGGAGGTTTTTTTTCCCCGGCTTGTATATACGCCTATTGCCCTAATGGGCTACTTATCTTTGTACATTCTCTAGTAATACATTCAGTATTGTGTGTTGTGCTCCAAGCTTCTTCTTCGTCCTTGTGTTGTTCGCGTGCTTCCACAGACGTCTAACTCTAATAATTGGTATCAGAGCAGGTCGTCGCTTCACCTAGGGTGCCGCCGACACTCTTCCAATTGCAATCTCAGAATCATACGAATTTTGGTGAGCATACTCAGCGTGTTTTCGAGATCAAAATAGTTTTGTTGGGTTGTGTTGAAATCGCGATCTAAGCTCGTTTTGGCCTCCGAACGCACTATCGCACTGCTTGTGTAGGCTATTTCGTCTTTTTGTGCCAAAGGTATGTACCAGTTCTGTTCGCCAGTATAAGCGTCTCGAAGTCTGCTACAGGTCTAGCGGAATTTGTCTAGGCAGTTCTGTTCAACTTTTTGAGGTACAATCAGTTTTCTGCATCAAGGTATTTTAGTCACCGGCCATGGCTGAAAGCAGTGATGTATTCCGTATGTTGGCTATTGAGGATAAGTTGGATGGTACCAACTACCCGTTATGGGCTTATATGATGCAACATGTGTTGGTTGTAAAAGGAATGTGGAACATTGTGCAAGGTGTCGAAAAACATCCTATCACACCTGCAACTGTTACAATTGTAGGTATTGAAGCTGATGCAGAAAGTGTCGAAGATAATGATATTCTCCATATTCCTGTTCGTGCTATAGTTTTTGCTGCACCTACTACAGAGTAGATTTGCTGGGATGGCAGAGATTCCCAAGCACATGCATTGATAGCTTTGTCTGTCAAAGATGCCATTATTCCTCACATTCGCTCTTGCGGAATAGCTAAGGATGCTTGGGATACATTTACCACATTGTACTAAGCTAGGAATGAGGCTCGTGTTGCTTACCTCCGAAGATAGTTGGAGAGTGAGCACATGAATGAAGGTGATTCTATGGACAGTTTCCTAACAAAGATCAAAGTCTTGAAGGAACAATTGATTTCTGCTGATGAGGTTATACCAGATAGCTCACTTGTGCAGACCATTCTGAATGGTCTTCCTGATTCATATCAGAGTTTTGCTTCTACTCTTTGGTTGATAGCTCACTTGTGCAGACCATTCTGAATGGTCTTCCTGATTCATATCAGAGTTTTGCTTCTACTCTTTGGTTGATGTATGATACTTTGCTGCCTCTTTTTACAGGTGGACAGTCTAGTGCTCGTCCTAATGAGGCAACTTCTCAGCCTTTGTAGGTTTCATGTGATGATGCAGATAATTCCATTTCTGATGCAGATATACATGATGCACTTATTGATGAGACAGCTGATATTGAGCAGGCAAAAACTATGCCAAAATGGCTGGTGCAGACCTTGCGTGACAGCAAATTAGATGCACCTCTGTCATATCGTACTTCTTCAGGATCTCATAGTGCCTCTTTTGCATCAGATTGCTATGCTATGGCTGCATCTAGTCTCTGTGATGAGAATGAGCCTTTTTCGTTTGATGAAGCACAAAATTCAGAAAATTGCATGGCTGTTATGCAATCTGAATATGATGCTATAATGAAGAATGGTACTTGTTCTTTATGTGACTTGCCTCCTGGCAAGAAGGCCATTGGCACTAAGTGGGTATACAAGCTGAAGCATAAATTGGATGGTACAGTTGACAGGTATAAAGCTAGGCTTGTTGCAAAGGGTTATTCACAGGAAAGAGGCATTGATTTTGATGAGATATTTGCACCTACATGCCGTATGACTACTGTTTGGAGCATCTGTGAACTTGCAACTCATCATGGTTGGAATGTACATCAATTGGACATTAAAATAGCATTTCTAAATGGTGACTTGCATGAAGAAGTGTATGTTTTTCAGCCCCGTGGCTTTGTGCAAAAAGGGCATGAAAACCAGGTGTGCAGGTTAAAGAAGGCATTATATGGCTTAAAGCAAGCACCACGTGCTTGGTATGAGAAGATACCTGCCTATCTGATTGCACATGGTTTTGAGAACAGTCCAACTGAAAGCACCTTATATGTTAAGTGTGCTAATGATGTGCTTCTGATCATTGTTGTCTATGTTGATGATATGCTGCTCACTGGTCCTATTGAGAAGCATATTGTTGATTTTAAGGCTGATTTGCATGCCTCATTTGAGATGTCTGATTTGGGGCATTTGCATCACTATTTGGGCATTCAATTTATGCAAGTTGATGGTGGAATGGCTTTGTGTCAAACGAAATATATTTACACATTATTGCAGCGTTTTGACCTTGAAGACTGTAAGCTCATTGCCACTCCTATGGAGACAGGTTTACGATTGAGTCTTCATGATGTTGGAGATGCATTTGATGTTATTCTCTATCAACAGGGTGTTGGATGCTTGATTTACTTATGCATTACTCTGCCAGATATTCAGTTTGCTATCTCACAGATGAGCAGGTTTATGCATTGCCCAAGAGTCAAGCATTGGCAGGTAGTTAAATGCATCTTTCGCTATTTGAGTAGTACTCAGCTACTTGGGTTGTTTTATCCCAAGGGGGGATCACTACCGCCAGATTTGCATGTTTTTTCTAACTCTGATTGGGCTGGTTGTTATGACACTCGTGTGTCCACTAGTGGCTTTTGCTTCATGCTTGGTAGCTCATGTATATCTTGGTTGAGCAAGAAGTAGCCTATTGTGGCCACTTCCAGTTGTGAGGCTGAGTATAGGGAAGCTTTCACAGCGATCGTTGAGTGTGTGTGGCTCAGATGCCTTATGGCTGATTTGGGTATTGGTCAGACTTCTGCCACCACCATCTTCACTGACAGTCAAAGTGCATTGGCAGTTGCAAGGAACCCTGTGTTCCATGCTCGCACTAAGCACATTGAGGTGCATTATCACTATGTCAGGGAGAGGTTCTCTGCTGGGGAGATCAGCTTGGCATATGTACCCACACAGGAGAACATTGCAGACCTTTTCATGAAGGCTCTGCCTAGGGAGAAGTTTGAAACTTTCCGCAAAGCTTTGGGCTTACTTCCTTTTGTGGAGTGATTTCCACATAGCTTGGCACTTTCTTATACATGAGTGCCATCTCCTTGTTCACAACATCACTCCCGGGGGGGATTTGTTGATATATTTAGGTAGTGATGTGTGTGAACACACTAGGACTGCCGGGGCACTTTTTTCCCTCTTTAGGAGGTTTTTTTCCCCCGGCTTGTATATATGGCTATTGCCCTAATGGGCTACTTATCTTTGTAGATTCTCTAGTAATACATTCAATATTGTGTTTTGTGCTTCAAGCTTCTTCTTCGTCCTTGTGCTTTTCGTGTGCTTCTACAGACGTCTAACTCCAACACATAATGAAGAATGGGTGTTTTCTACTATATGCAGTTATGACACATCTTCTCATGAGCAGTGTATGTCTATAGTAGACTCAAATTTTGGGTACTTTGATAGTGGGGCAACCACACATGTTACCTCATAGTGTAGTTTGCTCAGTTCACTTGAGGCTGCCCCTACAAGGAATATTGTCACATGTGCAAACAAATCCTCATATCCTATAATGCAAGTTGGTGAGATCACTTTGACTACTTCTAATTGTAGTTCTTTCACATTTTCACATCCATTGTATCTGCCAGGGATCAAGAAAATTTTTTGTCAGATCCAGCATTATCTAAGATTTGCTTGGTCATCAAATTTGTTGATGACAAGTGTACAATTCATGATCTTTCATAATGGCGATGTCATTATTTCTTCTGGCATTTTATGTCATGGGTTGTATAACCTCATAGACTATGAAAAATTTGTGAATGATTCAGCATGTGCAGTTCAAGATTCTTAGGCTATCTAAGATTCAAAGCTTTGGCATGCACGCTTTGGTCATTTGAATTATGCTAGTTTGCTACACCTGCAGAAATTTGATATGGTGTCCTCTCTACCCAAACTTGAGGCACCCTATAAACATGTATGTGAAGGTTTTATTTTGGGCAAAATGCAGCGTTCTTCCTTCCCTAAAGATGGTTTAGTTAGAGCTATTCATAAATTGTAGCTTGTTCATAGTGATGTATGTGGTCCTATGCAGACACCTTCTCTTGGGAACTACCTTTACTTCATGAATTTCATTGGTGATTTTTCTAGGCATGCATGGGTTTATCCATTGAAAGCAAAGTCCGAAGTGCTTGTGTGCTTGAAACACTTTTTGGTTATGGCTAAAAATCTGTCAACATGTAAATTAGGCACCCTCCGTTCTAATCAAGGGGGGGAATACGTGTCTTCTGATTTTATGCATTTTTGGTTGAGCATGGGATAAAACATCATTGTATAGTGCCATATACACCTCAAAAAAATAGAGTTGCATAAAGAAAGAATAGGTCTCTCATGGAGATGGTGAGGTGTATGATCAAAATTCAAAACTTAACATATAGCTTCTGGCTTAAGGCTAGTATGTGTGCATCATATGTACTTAACAAGTGTCCCACCAGAGCACTACAATCTATCACTCTATATGAGGCTTGGCATGGTCGCAAGCCATCTGTTGCTCATCTACGTGTCTTTGGTTGTCTTTCATATGCATTAGTGCTTGAACAACAATGCAGGAAATTGGATAATAAAGCAGGAAATTGAAGAAGAATCTTGAAGCATAACACACAATATTGAATGTATTACCAAGGGAATGTACAAAGATAAGTGACCCATTCAATGCAAAAAATTAAAGAAGAAGCTTGGAGCACAACACACAATATTGAATGTATTACCAAAAGAATGTACAAAGATAAGTGACCCATTAAGGTTATAGGCATATATACAAGAAGGGGGAAAAGAGGGAAAAAAGTGCCCCAGTGGTCTTAGCGTGTTCACACACATCACTACCAAAATATATCAACAAATCACCCCCTGAACAAGGAGTTGGCACTCATGTATAAGAAAGTGCCAAGCTATGTGGAATCAATTCGCAAAAGGAAGTAAGCCCAAAGCTTCGCGGAAAGGAAGTAAGCCCAAAAGGAAGTATCAATTCACAAAAGGAAGTAAGCCCAAAGCTTTGCGGAAAGCTTCAAACTTCTCCCTAGGCACGGCCTTTCTGAAAAGGTTTGTAATGTTCTCTTGTGTGGGCAAATATGCCAAACTGATCTCTCTAATGGAGAACCTCTCCCTGACATAAAGATAGTGCACCTCAATGTGCTTAGTGCGAGCATAGAACACAAGGTTCCTCACAATTACCAATGCGCTCTTACTTTCAATGAAGATGGTGGTGGCAGAAGATTGACCAACACCCAAATCAGCCATAAGGCGTCTAAGCCACACACACTCAATAATCGTTGTGAAAGTTATCCTATACTCAGCCTCACAACTAGAAGTGGTCATAGTAGGCTTCTCCTTGCTCAACCAAGATATGCATGAGCTACCAAGCATGAAGCAAAAACCACTCGTGGACACATGAGTGTCATAGCAACTAGCCCAGTGAGAGTAAGAAAAAGCAAGTAAATCTAATGGTAATGATCCCCCCTTGGGATAAAAAAATCCAAGTAGCCAGGTACCATTCAAGTAGTGAAAGATACGCCTAACTGCCTACCAATGCTTCACACTTGGGAAATGCATAAAACTGCTCATTTGTGATAGCAAATTGAATATTTGGCTCAGTAATGCATAAATAAACCAAGCATCTAACAACCTACTGATAGAGAATACCATCAAATTAATCTCCATCATCATGAAGACTCGACCATAAACCTATTTCCATAGAGAATACCATCTTCAAGGCCAAAATGTTGCAATAATGTACCAATATATTTTGTTTGACACATAGCTATTCTACCATCAACTTGTATAAAATGAATGCCCAAGTAATGATGCAAATTCCCCAAATCTGAAATCTCAAATGAAGCATGTAAATCAGCCTTAAAATATGCAATATGCATCTCATTAGGACCAATGAGCAGCATGCCATCAACATAGGCAACAATGATCAGAAGCACATCATTTGCACGCTCAAAATATAAGGTGCTCTCAGTTGGACTGTTCTCAAAACCATGTACAATCAAGTAGGCATGTATGTTTTCATACCAAGCACATGGTGCTTGCTTCAAACCATACAATGCCTTTTTCAACCTACACACTTTTTTTTCATGCCCTTTCTGCACAAAACCATGGGGTTGGAAAACATATACTTCTTCATGCAAGTCACCATTCAAGAATGCAGTTTTAATGTCCAACTGATGTACGTTGCAACCATGATGAGTTGCAAGTGCACAGATGCTACGAACAGTAGTCATTTGGCATGTAAGTGCAAAGGTCTCATCAAAATCAATGCCTCTTTCTTGAGCATAACCTTTTGCAACAAGCCTAGCCTTATACCTATCACTTGTTCCATCAGGTTAACGCTTCAACTTGTATACCCACTTAGTGCCAATGGCCTTCTTGCAAGGAGGCAAGTCACATAAAGACCAGGTACCATTTTTCATAATAGCATCATATTTTGATTGCATAGCAACCATCTGATTTTTCATAATTTCATGCTTCATCAAAGAAAATAGGCTCATTCTCATCACAAATACCAGAGGCAGTCATAGCATAGCAATCTAATGCAAAAGAAGCACTATGGGAGCCTGAACAAGTATGATATGATAGGCGTGCATCTAATTTGCTATCTTGCAAACTCTGCATCAACCATTTAGGCATAATTTTTGCCTTCTCTATATCAGCCCTTGTTGGTGCAGGGCAATCAACAATTGAAGCTTTAATGAAGATTTGGAAGCCAAAAGATTGAAGGAAAGTTCAAATTATGAAGCATGTAGGAAGTGCATATTCAGAGGATGAAAATGTGTACACATATGTACATTAATTCAGAGATAGTTCACTTATACTTTTGTATAGTCATGATATTGTAAATATTTGCCTATATATACAAGGAAAAAGTCGGGGCAAATATGAGAGAGCATGAGAATAGAGTAATCAGTGATTGTATGAGTCATTAGACATCTTAGAAGTGAGTTGAAAACTCTCTCATCACTCGGTTGTAAATTTCTTCAAGAATGGAAGAAAAATTGCGCCCGATGTTTCTGAGCATTCTCCTTCTGTGTTGAATCTTTTGTGAAATGCTTTTGTACAAGTCTAAGTCTATAGTTGATTGACCTCTGTATGAATTTTCAGTTTCTAATTGTGATCAGGCTGAGAGAATTGAGTGTAGGAACATTTACATGTGTAAATGGAAACATGAGAAGTTGTAGGAGGCACAAAATTTGATGTTAATGTTTTGGTCAGTTCTCCTTCCACAGTGTAAAGTTTTGAGGAAGCAAGCACTCAGTCTTTAAGTTGGAAGGTAAGCTATCTATGGCTAAAAGAATTTTCATAAAGGGGTTCTAGATTGAGAGAACCAAGTGTTAAAAGTTATAGGTGTCTAAATCGACTTCTCAGAAGAGCAATTTTAGACATAGGTAACTTGTTGAGTTCATTTCTCAAGATATACTAAACCTTTTGGAATGATTCAGCTTGGAGAAGGTGCGCAAACTGTAGACAACACCTTGTGCAAAGTTTCATAAAAAACTTTACACAATTGATAAGTTAATGAGAGAGATATGTGCAGCAGACTTTCTCTGTAGTCATCTCCTTCACAGATTTTTCAAAATCTTTATAATTGATCATTGATTCTCTAAATTTGGTGAAGATTTGAGTTACTCTTGTTATAGAGGTGCTCTAATTACAAGAGCAGCTTGTTATTTTGGAGATTAACACTCTCCATCAGTGGTATCAGAGCAGGAAGGATCAGAATTGAAGGAAGGAGGATCCCGACTGCTGCAAGTGCAAAGAATTCAACATCTGAAGGTTTAAAAGGTGAAAGCTTGAGGACAAAGCTTGAGAAGGAGGTCATACGACATCAAGGAAGACAAAAGGAACATTATTCAAAGTAAAGGTACATCTATTACTCATAAAGATTGAAGAATTCAATATACGGGTGAAGAAAGGATGGGAGATTCTCTTCAAATAGAGAAGTTGGATAGAGAGAACTATCCAGCATGGTCAATGAGGATGGAAGCTCATCTTATGAGCAAAGACTTGATAGCTTATATTACAGACTATCCAGCATGGTCAATGAGGATGGAAGCTCATCTTATGAGCAAAGACTTGATAGCTTATATTACAGGTGAAGAGGAAAAGCCTAAGTTTAGAGATCCTAGTGTTCCAACTAGGGAAGAATTATCAGATTTGAAGAATTGGATGAAGAGAGATGCTCAAGCTAGGAGCATTATCTATATGGCAGTCAATGACTACTTGCTACCTCACATTAGAGGTCTTGAAAGTGCAAGTGATATATGGAATGCTTTGGAGGAGCATTTCCAAAACACCACAAAGTCAAGGAAGGCATCTTTGTGGGTAGAACTTACCACTTTCAAGAAGAAGGCTTCTCAATCCATTTCAGACTATGTAACAAGGATGAAGGACATTGCAGATGCATTAGGTGCAGTTGATGAAGACATTGAGGAGGATAAATTGGTAAGTCAAATCCTCACAGGGTTGAGAGGTGATGACAAATGGAAGCCATTCATTTTGTCTACTGAATTATCACTTGATCATTTTACTCCTGACTTAAATCAGTTGCTAGGACATATGTTAACCTTTGAGCAGGATGTCAAAGGTGAAGGTGATAAAAGTGCAGGTCATGCAATGTATTCAAAGGATAAGAAGAAAAATAGCAAAGGGAAGCAACAAGCAAATGAAGATGAAGGCACAACTAGTCAAGCAGAGGAAGAGGAGGTGGCAAAGGTAGAGGAAGAGGCAGGAGTAATAAAGATGGAGTCAAAGCTTTCTAGATTTGTGGTAAGACAAATCACTTAGCTAATGATTGTTGGCATAATACTCAGAGTAATGGTGGATATAATCAGAATTTTAATTCAAGAGGAAGAGGTGGCAGAAATCAAAGAGGTAATTTCATAGGTAGAGGTAGTAGAGGTTACTTTGGAAGAAATGCACGTAGAGGATTCCAAAGTCAACAATACAACAATACCTACTACAATTATGCTTCATATCAGAAGGAGGATTTCAAATTTCTGCAGGCGTAGCAAACTAGCAAAATTCAGATGACCAAAGCGTGCATGCCAAAGCTTTGCATCTGACAGCATGAGAATCTTGAATTGCACATGCTTAATCATTCACAGATTTCGCATAATCTATGATCTTATACACCCCATGACATAAAATGTCAAAAGCAATAATGATGCTACCATTTGACTGATCATGAATTGTACATTTGTCATCAACAAATTTCACAACCAAGCCGACCTTTGATAATGCTGAAACTGATAACATATTTTTCTTGATCCTTGACACAAATAAAGAATCTGACAATGTAAAAGAACTACCCTAACCAGTAGTCAGAATGAACTTACCAACTCTGATTACGAGATATGAGGATCTTTCGGCACATGTGACAGTATTCTCTATAGACGCAAGCTCAAGTGAAGAAATTGTGTCACGAGGTGATATGTTTGGTTGCCCCACTATCAAAGCATCAAACATCTAAGTCTATTACAGACATACATTGTTCATGAGAAGATGGGTCATAACTGCAAACAGTAGTAAATGCCCATTCTTCATTCTGCACAAGATTAGCAGACTCTGTTTTGGGTGTAGAAGCATCTACAACCACCATTCCAACCTCTTTCTTCTTTGCCTCTTTTGCAACCACTTTTGAACAACTCATTATGACATGATCATTTCCTTTACAGTATTTGCAAAACAATTTCTATTTTTTTTGTTTTCTTTTTGTCTCTGTCATCCTTCTTTGATTGTGCAAAATTAGCAAATTTTTGCTTACTAATAGATGAGCTCCATTTACCTTTGCCCTTTTGACTAGCCAGGAAAGCTTGATCTGCAACATGCATAATGGACCTATTCTACCTATATTGATCTCTTGCAATAGAACATTGACTAACTCCTCAAATGCTAAGACATTTGGATTTCCTTTCATCATCAATCAAAGACTAGAAGCAAAACTCTGATATTAATCTGGATGACCATTCAAAACAGTCTGCACAAGTGAACTGTCAGGCAAGACTTCATCGATGGAAATCAATTGCTCCTTCAAATCTTTGATCTTTGTCAAAAAATTGTCCATGGAATCTCCTTCATTCATGTGCTCACTCTCCAATTGTTTTGAGAGGTAAGCAACACGAGCCTCATTTCTTGCCTGGTGCAAGGTGCGAAGTGTATCCCATGCATCCTTTGCTGTTTTGCAAGAGCGAATGTGAGGAATAATGGCATGTTTGACAAACAAGGCTATCAATGCATGTGCATGAGCATCTCTGCCATCCCAACGAAGTTGCTCTGTAGTAGGTGCAGCAAAAACCGCAATGAAGAATATCACCATCTTCAACACCATCTTCATCAACTTCAATAACTATATTTGCAAGCATAATAGGACGTTTTTCACCACCCTACACAATATTCTATAGCCCTTTTGCAACCAATACATGACGCTCAAATGCTCTTAGTTCCCTTGACAATTGCTAGGTGGAGTCCTTTGTGGGAAGGTCGTCCTTGCTAATGTGGGCTCCAAATTTTGCTTTGGATTACATAAGTCAAATTTTGACTGGTTGGATGAGTGAATCAGACCAACTATGTGAGGTAGTTAAGCCAAGCTAGGAGTGAGTTGGACAAAGTGAGTGACTTGGGCAACACTAGACGAGTAAGTTGGGAAACAGGCCAATGGAGCAAGTGAATTAGACCAAATTGGATCAGTGAGAAAAATTGGACAATGAAGATGGACCAATTGGGCCAAAATTGGGCAGGTCAGTTAGATCAACTGGGTCGAATTGGGCAAATATTTTGGACCAGCTAGTCGAATGAATTGGGCCAACTAGGTCAAAAGTGGATGAATGAATAGGAACAACCGAGGCAAATTGGACAAGTGATTTTGGGCAATTGGATGAATGGGTTGAGTTGAACGACTGAGTTGTGTAAGTCGCTTGATCTTTGAAGACTCAAGGAGTCTCTCCATTCCACTAGGTGTGGCGAATTTCTCCTGTTGACAAGTGATTGATTAAGTGTCAAGATGGGTTGGGAGAGAGACATACAATATCTTCTAGACTATAGTAAGTGAACCCTTCTAGATTATACTAGGTAAACAAGCTCAGCAACCTTTCAACACTTCAATAGCTATCCCCCATACTGAACACAATAGTTAAAGACAAAACTTTAGATAGACACAAGGATGAGGTAGTCATTTCACCGTTCTTCTAACATTGATATCTCAAGGGATAACATCAAGAGAAGTAACCGTATAATAAGACAATACTAACTCTATGCACTCTTACAAATCACAAATCATAGAGAATCCAAGGATCTAGGATGGTACTCAAGATACAAAGAGGAGGTCAACCTCATGTTCAGCCCAGATCACACCAATGAACCTCAGATGATGCACCTCTATGCACTCAAGGATATCCTTCCACTCCACAATGCAAAGCTCCTTCTCTTCGATAGAGTGCATCTTCTTGAATCTCTCTCGGTTCCCATTTAAAATGGCCTTGGCTCATTTTTATATATAAATCCTTGAAATTTTGATTGTGGTGGGGGCAATACCCGTGGGAGATAATGCTCGGGGTATTGGCTGGTTCTGGTAGTAATGTTATCCACCTTGATTAGGTATGCTCTTACTTGTTACTCAGGGGAAGGGGAGGAGGAAGGTCCACGGCTGTAAACTGAAATGAGGCAATGCGAATAATAAATCTTTATGTAAAAATTGTATGTTTCAAGTATATCAGGTATATCATACATGGTATTAGCTCATGTTAGGGAATAATTTCCTCGGGGAAGGGGCTGCACAAGGTAATGTCTCGCACTTTACAAGGATTCAGCTCATCAAGTGGGTTGAGTTAATTGAAGACTGACTAGCTATCACTCTTTTAGTTTGTATGTGTCAGTTTGCTGCCTGTTTACTGGAGGAAGAATTCCAGGGAAGTGGTATTAAGAATTGATGCTGACGAATCACAGTTGAGCAAACAGTCCTGAACAGTGCTTTCTGGATGTGCATATGTTGACGCTATGAAAAAAAATGCTAGATGGTAGTTGTGATGGTAATAATGAGAAGTCATCCATTCTTGGTACCAGTATCCCGACCCGCTTGTGCCCAATATTCTGCAACCAACTGTGCAAACAATGAGGTTTTCTGCTCCATCAGTCTCTTCGGTGAAGCACATTCGACCAGATACCCTGTAATTTGGCATGTAAATCTGTATGTGTAATTGAGAGAGGCAGTGACAGACAAAAAGAAAGAGAGAGAAAAAGTGCTACCATCTCTGAGTGCCAGGACTAAGTCACTGTCAATAACAGTTGGAATGCGATGTGCAACAGTTATGACAGTGCAGGCCAAGAACTCATCACGAATCAACCGTTGAAGCAAAGCATCAGTAGCAGAATCAATAGAAGCAGTGGCCTCATCCAGCACCAGCACTTGGCTCCGTTTTAGCAGGACACGTCCCAAGCAAAACAGCTGTCTCTGTCCTGCACTCCAATTCTCTCCTTGATCGGCAACTGCACATTCATAGTCATACATCAATATCACATGTGAGATGGCATGATATCCATATGCGGCATGATGTGTAGAGATGAATATGTGTGAAACACACTTATCAATGTTAGACGATCCACATGGCTGAAAAGCTTGCCTAGTCTAAATACATCAAAGTGTTCTACCTGGGGAGTCAAGTTGTAAAGGCAGTCGTCGAATAACATTCCCAAGCTGACATTTATTCAGTGTCTGGAAAAGAACCCTCTAGTAAAAAGATGACACCAATCATACTGAAGAAAAAGGGAAGGGCATTGCTAATTTTACCTCCCAGACTTCAAGGTCTGTATATTGGTTCAGGGGGTCCAAATTGGTTCTTACGGTCCCTCTGAACAAAACAGGTTCTTGAGGTATGATTCCTAACTTGAAACGCAAATCATGTAACCCTATGCGAGTAATATCTATGCCATCAATACAAACTGTTCCTTCATATGGTTCCACGAGGCGGAAGATAGCACTAATCAAAGTTGTCTTCCCACTTCCAGTCCGACCAACAACACCGACTTTCTGTCCTCCTTCAAATGTGCAGGAGATTCCCTTCAAGACTAGGGGAGAATTTGATCGGTAACGTATCTGCAAAAAAATGATGAGACCTTCTAAGTCACAAAAGCACCCATATCTGTTTAAGTTGAAATGTTTCTTGCAAATTCCTTACGCACCTTCAGGCCTTCTAGCACCATTTTTCCTTTGGATGGCCAATGAGAAGGTGGTCTGTTGGATTCAATAACCATAGGAGCTTCTGCAGGAAGATGCATGAATTGTTTGATTCTCTCTACAGAGACAATAAATATTGCAAACATGCATTGCCACCATGACAAAAAGATCTGGCAATTGTTGAGAGCCAAAACATATGTGATTGCCAAACCAGCAAAACCTGCATTCATGATTGGACATCCAGTTAAAACAACCTTCCATTCCTAACAACAGAACTGGAAAATAACACTAGACTGCATTCAGTATGCTAGGCCCCTCTGCCATGTTGGCTTGTAACATTCAACCTTCACCAACCTGGAGATATGTTAGCCTTGAGGACAACTAAAAGTGCAGCAACTGTTACGACAGCACTGCAACACAGCTCAATGCGGAAGATGAGCCACTCAAGTGCTGCATGTTTGTGGAAATAGACAGAGGCATCATTGTCAATGAGGATGAGGTTCTTCTGCTGAAAGGTGACAACCATGTCAAAGGCTCGGATTGTGGCAGCTCCACTGATGGTCTCAGAAGAGCTGTTGACAATGGGTGCTTTGGTAGTGGAATTGATTCGTGAAAGTTCTCGGGCAGCAGCAGCATAGAACCTCTGTTAATGCATAACTATGCATATTAACTTCAAAACAGAACTCTTTCTGCATTGGGGCGATTTGCATCAATCGAACATCAAAGCAGGAGGACCGCACCTGGAGATATTGGACAAGTAGTAGAGCCGGAATGACTACAATTATGATTTCCCATGTTGCAACTGCAGTGGCAACGACAATACCTAGAAGGTCAAACACCAGTGCCAGTACGAATCCAAAACAGAAAGGAATATCAAGATCCAGAACACTCATATCCACAGATGCCTGCATCAAACAGAACGTTCTTTCATTACAAACAAAGGACTGAAACCACATTTCAATAAAAAAATGAATGCCAATGTGATGGTCTGACAAATACCCGATTGAGGATTCGGCCTGAAGGTGTAGAATCAAAGAATGCCATTGGCGCCCTCATAATGGCATCTGTGAAGCCATGGAAAAAGGAATTGGATGCCTTCAGCCCAAGGCTGACCATGATGGCTGACCGGGCAAAAAAGAAGACAACACTTATTATTGACACCAGGCCATAAACAAGAATCAGCAATGATGATGATATAGCCACATTTGATACTTCTGTTGCTAGCCACACATTGCTGTAAAGCTGTGCTGCAGAGAAGGCAAACTGTGTCAGGATCATCCCCACAATGGCTAGTTTCCCTCCCGCTACCAGAATGTAGTCCATGTAAGGTTTCAATCCTGCATCCCCTGACTCCTTCTCTTCTTCTTGTACAAGCTGTGTACTTGCATCAGCCCTATTTGCCTTTTCAAGAATCTCTTCCCTACTCAATCTCTTGGTCAATGTATTACCAGTGTTTGGAAATGCCCCTGCTCCAGCTTCATCTTCATGTGTATGGATATGACCGTTTCCGGTTACTGAATGAAGTGCTTCCTCATGAGCCTGTACTAACCTAAGGAAGGCATCACCACTCTTAAGCAAATCATTGTAAGTGCCAGCTTGTCTGATTTCTCCATCTTGCATCACCTGAGAAGCAAAATAGTTGAGAAGTTACAGGCATGTAAATAAAACACTATAGCAAACAGCAGCTAGAGAAGCAGGGTACTGATATGCACCCTATTGACTCAAACAAGAATGTAAACTTTTCAGGAGCCATGGACTGTCACAGCTAACAATCCCACTTGTCCTGTATTTCAATCTAATGCTTTTGGTGCTCATGGGATATTCCTATCAAATTGTATACAGCTGTATGGGGTCGTGTTGCTTCCATCTGTTATGATAATCCAGTCATGGAGCCGAGCACTCATGCCTCCTGTCCCATACTGTTGAGCCCCTGTTTTGGTGTCAGTTGTGGCTGTTACATTTGATTTCAGCACACAATCTTGGGAAAACATCAAGTGAACATACTGTCACACCAACGCTACTAGTCATTGTTGACATCCACTTTCTCCACAGGTGTTGTCCTCATACCACCCTCGGCCTTTATTTCTCCCTCCTACCCTCCCTTTTCCTCTTTTCCCCATCTCTTTCCTTCCCTCTCCTCCCTCCCTCTCCTCCCTCCCTCTCTCTCTCCTTCCCTCGCCTCCCCTCCCTGCCTCCCTCCCCCTCCTTCCCCTCTTCTTCCCTCCCGTAGTCACCCCTTCTCCCACCCCTGTCCTTCTCTCCCTCTCTCTCTCTCCTTCCCCTCTTCTTCCCTCCTTCCCCTCTTCTTCCCTCCTGTAGTCAACCCTTCTCCCACCCCTGTCCTTCTCTCCCTCTCTCTCTCTCCTTCCCTCTCCTCCCCTCCTTCCCCTCTTCTTCCCTCCTTCCCCTCTTCTTCCCTCCCATAGTCACCCCTTCTCCCACCCCTGTCCTTCTCTCCCCTCTCCCTTGTCCACCTCCCACATTGCCAAGCAACTTCGCAATGAATGCGAACAATTCCAACCAAAGCAATGACCAGAGAAAGGACAATAACAACAACCTTGGCCAAAAAAACATTCCATGCCAACAAGAGGATAACCAAGGACAAAGGCCTGGGCCCCTGCACGAGGAGGGCAAGCTTTATGTGAACTTACTGCCCCAACAAGCAATGCACAACCCCAACAGAACCCCAGTTACCGTGCCTGCAATTCTCCTCACCTTATACATCAGAAGTGCCACGATAACCACCCCATATGTGCAATCAATGTCCCCAAAACATCTATATTTGTAACTCCATTGCCCTAATTACCCAAGATGTTGCAAGGCCCTATCCAAACACCACAAAAAATTATAAATAATACTACAATTCAGGGGATCTACTAATGAGATCCATTCGTCCAAGGGTACAATATAGTCATGTGGCCCTTACTATGGTGCACCAAGTTTTTCTCCTAAGCCAAATCCATACACAAGACGTTCCCATGATGATTGATATGAGTGAAACACACAATTTGGTAAAATTGATAATTGAACCAAGCACCATTCATGCGTCTTTTTTAGCAAACCTAGAGTGGTGTCCATCACTTTCACCCAAGGAACGGATAACAATGTTCATGACACAAAAGATGTAGCTGTCCTAATCAGGCCCTAGGTCAAACACTTAGGCTTCTTAGCATAGTTGACAGGAGTTTCGGAAATGAGGAAATGGAAACGCTACGGAAACAGCTGAAGCCTGAAACGGAGTTTTAGTCTCTCGAGGGAACGGGGAAACACGAAACGGCATATATATACATATATATATATATATATATATATATATATATATATATATATATATATATATATATATATATATATATATATATATATATATATATATATATATATATATATATATATATATACACACACACACACACACACACACATATATACACACACACACACACATATATATATATATATATATATATATATATATATATATATATATATATATATATATATATATATATATATATATATATATATATATATATATATATATATATATATATATATATGTATGTGTGTGTGTACACATTCAATACACATTACAATCACAAACACACTGTCAATATTTAAAGAACTCAAATGATAAATCAACATCTACATGATATCATCAATGATGGTGACTTCCTTAGAGTATAGACTCTACAAACAAATGAGTCAATAAAATGGGAATACATCAAATCCCGTACTATCAACTGAAAACCAATAACTACACATCTCAATGTAGCATAAGTAAACCTTAGATGTCAAATGAGAATGTCAAAAACTACGTCAAAAATATTTTCCAAAAAAAATAGCAAAGCTGAAATGCATTTCGGCGTTTCTAGGAACGGCTGTTTTTGGCGTAGCGTTTCGGAATGCCCGAAACAGCATTTCATGCAACTATGCTTCTTAGTCATCCCCATAAATAACTTCGAAGAAATCATTGGCACAACCTTCTTGGATCATGACAATGATCAGCTTCTCCAACAAAGGTGTGGACAACTTGCTGATTGAGATGAATGCGAAAATTATCATCATCAATTCCCACCAACTTCATTCACTCAAAATGACCTTCATTCTCTCCACAATCCCTCCTAGAAAACCTAGCCCTTGCCATTACCTCAATCCATGTATCCCCTTTTCACAAAACCCTAGCATTACCGTATAATGGAGGCATGCCCTATGACCACAAACCTAAAACATCATGTGACACCAGTCTTGGGAATCCAAGCGCTCACCTTATGTTTGAAGTACATGAAACCTCCTCTTGCCAAATCTTCCTCACTATTCACCTTCGCAAATGCAATGTCAAGCATCATTGATGGCAAGCCCACGTTTCCCAAACTTGCACCCATTACTGTAGGAAGTGGTCTAATCTCAAGGAGCTCAAGCATCAACTCAAAGAGCTACAAACTCAAGTCGAATCCATCCAAAAACTCTCCTTGTTGATACCCAATTTTATTTGTGAAGAAGGATGGATCTCATCTTTACATTGATTGTCTTACAATTAACAAATTCAAGACAAAAAACAAATACAAATGTATTGCTAGATTGTCTCAGCAAAGCCATGTATTTTACTTGCATCGATCTCTATTTGGGCTATCATCAAATACAAAGGTATCATAAGACATCAAAAAAAGTAGCCTTCAACACATGTTACAAAAGCTATGAATGTTTGTTCATAATCTCTGGCCTCACTAGAGCACCCTAAAGCTTTTAGGGAAAGATGAGTGACAACTTTTGAGATATCCTCAACGACTTTCCCATGTACATTGAAGCCTGAAGGCATCCTCAATTTTAGTAAAATATTAGGAAAGCTTGAACAACACATAATTGTAGCTTTGACGCCTATATAGGCATCACCTTTATGCTAAACTACACAAGTATGAACTCACAATGATAAATGTGAATTCTTTTGACTTCATCATCTCATGCCATGACATTCACATGGATCCTCACAAACTTAATGCAATATCCATTGGGCCTCAGCCATGAGTATAAAGGAAATTTGAGAACTCACGAACTTCTAACAACTCCCATACCAATTATATACAATATTAGTGAAATTGCCACCCTCATTGAGTTCATCAAATGCTAAGGCCAATCACAATGGGATCTTAAAGAAGACACCTTCAAGAGACTCAAACTTTAGTCTTGCCACGTGTCACACCTCAATAAGCTCCCAAAGTTCCCAAAACCATTGGAAACTTGCACATATGCATCAAGCTATGAGTCTATGACATTGGTAGTGTCCTAATGCAAGGATGCCCATTGTGCGGAAATCACAAGATCAACAAGCATTGACTCTAATGGCACACTCGCATTAAAGAAATGCTAACAATCATTCTCTATCTCAAGACATGGGGCACTATATCCAAAACAAAAACACAAAGATCATCAAACGTAATATTTCCCTTAGATGCTTCATGCAACCAAAGTTGAAGCCCATACAAGCCCACCCGCTACCAAGACCTCTTGGATAAAATTAATCTTCAAATCAATTACAAACCTGAAAAATAGAATGGCATGAGGCGCTTCATGCCCTTAGTCAATGCCCCAAATTACATGCAATTTCCATGATGAATGGGAGACCCAATGAGCATGTCAACCATTCCTCAGGACAAGATCACAAAATCCAAATCTTAATCTAAGATCTCTAGGACCAAAAGGACAAGGGGTGATAAATCAATCAAAAAGGATTACTTTACTACAAAGCTTGTCTTTGCAATCCAAAGGGCTAGGAACTTCATCATGATCTTTTTAGAGAAGCCCATGATCGTGGAACCACCAAACATGGAGGTTAATGACAAAGCTACAAGGTCTTGCGCAAGCACTTTTATTAGTCAAACAAGAAAGACCCATGTCAATGAATATGTATAAACATGGCCAATGTATTAACCAACGTGGAGAAAAATGGTCATACAATCACACCCACGCTCCTCATCCCAAACCATGTGTAAGAGATGATCAACAAAGATTTCATCATGGAATTCTTCCTCTCAAGGATCCACCTCTATTTTCTTGGTCATGGACAATCTAAGTAAGCACACATCATTCCAACAAAATTCCCAAAACACATTTTCTACAGCTTACCACCCCCAATCAAATGGCCGAATGCCTCAACCAAACTATTGAAGTTTACAATTGAAACTAAATCCAAGCCATCAAAAGAACTAGGCCCATTCTTTGGGAATCTTAACCTTTCACTCAGATGACCAAGTGCCTTAACCAAACCATCATAATTTACAATCAAGGCAATCCAAGCCAATCGAAAGAAATAGGCATTTTCCTTGGGGATCTTAATATTTCATTGTACAATACGGCAATACACTCAAGCATCAACATGACCTTGTTCAACCTTTCCATGGGAAAGGAAGTAATCACCTCTATTACTCTTACTGCAAACCCCATACTTCATGCCATCCCAACCCAATTATGGAGCCTCCCTCTAGTAATGGAAAATTAAACTGTAACAAGCAAAGCTTAATTAGACAAGAGCAACGAACACATGTAATGTTACATAACTCATTGACCTTCATGAATGGAGTGATTCAAAGAAGGTGATTTGATCCTCATTAATGTCAAGAACACACTTCCACACATCCTAACCCTAAGATACAACCACTATGACCATGTACAATAGAAGATCATCAAGGCCTTTGCCTTCATCGCATATCAACTCGACTTTTTGAAGCATTTACAAATCCACAATGCATTTTAGGTAGGTCTCTTGAAGTGATTCAAGTCCTACCATAAAGCAACAATTTCCTCTTCTCCAAAAGGTCCTATAGTACAAACCCAAGGTTACACTCAAGGAGCACCTAGAGCGAGATGGACAAGACTTCACGTTAGATGACATGGTTGCTCTATCCCAACTAAGTTCAGCCACTTCTACTCTACTTCCAAATGCAATGATCCACAACCAATGTATATTTGCTTGTTGAGGGTTACATGAGTAAACGGCATAATAGTGCTTCAATCAGGTGTGGGCATCTGCGTGCGAAACGCTCTTACCTTACCTTCCATACCTTCAAGCCCCTCTTATGACTTGTTGGTTGTACTCTCCATGTTCTTCATGCAATCAGGTGTCGGGAAATATCATGAGCATTCTTGTGTCCCATGTGCATTTGTGTCCTTTTGGACCCCAATAGGAGGACCACAAGAATTTGTCATGGTTGATGTTATTAATTGCACAACTTCAAAGACAAGAAACTATCAAGATCTTGCTTTGAACTGGCTGTAAAAGATCATGCAAGCACATCTATGAGATTTCAAAGCAATGGCGTGGGCTATACCCTTTATCTCAAGGAGCCATATTCATAATTGAGAGATGGCGAATCTATTATGCCATTGCTCAAAGTTTAGCCCTCATCAGGAATGACTGGCAAAGCTAAATGTCATACATGCAGAATTCACCACCAATATAGAAACATCTTAATGAGATTTCCTTGTGATATTCTAATTCTAATATGAACATGGAGCTTGTTATATAGTAAACTGATTACCACCTCAAGCTTAACTCCACACACTGGACACTAAACACGAAAAATCTGGAAAAAGCTTTACTCCTCAAATGAATAGTCCTTGTAAAAAAACATACACCTTCACATTTGACAGTGTCACTAATCCCTACCTATTATTACCATCAGACTCAAAAGCATTAGAGAGTAATACCACTGGGCAAAAATCCATTGGAAGTTGAGGCCATGAGGAAATCCAATGCAAAATCCTAACCCAACTGGAAATTAAGGAAGTGGCCGATAGTTAATTGTATTTATGAAGCAGACTTGCTTCCATACATTGACACCAGATACAAAAAATTATAACCAGTTATGTAAATCATCCTCCCCAATTCTTATGCACAGAAGAAGAGGCAGGAGAAAGAGGAAAAAAGAACGAAAACAGAAAAAGGCTTACGCATTCGAGGAGACACATTTAAAAACCGTATACTCACCAGAATTGAATCCATCGATGGCAAAAATTCCACCTGATGAGTTACAAGAAGCACAGTTTTCTGCCCAAGTGCTCCCATAATACAATCCTGAAGACAATGGAGTAAAACAGTTAGAACCCTTGTACTGTACATAAACACATCGTCACACTGATAAGCATGTGAACTGGCAGTTCTAGTCTTACGTGAAAAAGAGTTGCAGCCGTCTGAGCATCCACTGCACTGAAAGGATCATCTAAAAGATATACGTCGGCATCATTATAAACTGCCCGTGCTAATTGAATTCGCTGCTTCTGCCCTCCACTCATGTTGATACCCCTTTCCCCAATCTCTGTTGCATCACCATGGCTAAAGCTCTTCATGTCCTGCTCAAGTGCACAAGCTCTAACAGCATCCCTGTAACGTGTTTCATCATATGGCAGCCCAAACAGAATATTATCTCTGACAGAGCCAGTCTGTATCCAGGCAGTCTGGGCAACATATGCCACCCTGCCAGAGACTTGGACCTGCACACATGATGAGCTGTGAGAATGTAAAGTCATCTTTCGATCCTACGTCAGTCTTGAAAACCATCAACCCTACATACTTACGCTGCCCTGAATTTTAGGTATTTCTCCTAGAATTGATTGAAGAAGAGTGGACTTTCCAGACCCAATGGCTCCACATATAGCTAGTCTCTCCCCACGTTTCACCACGAGATTGATGTTTCTGAGTGAGGGTTTGGCTTCCTCCGGGTTCCAGCTCATAACAGCACTATCTACTCGGACTGCATACTCCGAGGTTGTGTATAAATCCCGTTTGACAGCATCGGCAGGAAGCTCCTCCTCTTGCAGAAAGACACCCAATCTTTGGAAGGCAACATGAGCCTGAATAATGGCGGACAGCACATCAGGGACAGTTCTGATGGGATCCTGAACGATGCGAAACGTAGCGAGAACTGTGAAGACAATCGTAGATGTGAGGCTCATCTTCATTAGGATGCAAGTGATAAGAACGACAGCAGTTACGATCGTGGGCATGAGCCAATAGAGGATAGTAGCGTAGTTACGCTTCTGCTGTGTTCCTGCAAGCCATTTGTACTCTACTGACCTCATACGCCCAAGGAAACCCCTGAATTTCTCTTCCCAGGCCTGCAATTTTATCACCTTCATGCCGCTGAGAATCTCACTGGTTGCCCTGAGTCGCTCGTCCTGGGCCGCCATGAACTCTGCCTGGCAGCTTTGCATGGACATGATAAGTGGCGTAATCAGGAGAATAAAGAGCACGATCAGAATCAACCCCGGGATGGTAGCCAAGCCCACTATGGCGAACAGAATCCCCAATGCCACTACGATCTCAAAGGGCACCATCCACGTCCAATGCATCCACCAGACAAGCTCAGACAGACGATACGCGTCCACAGAGATGTAGTTGACAATCTCACCTGTGGCATGCCTCCGTCTTCCTGAGCTCGAGAGTCGCAGCTCCTTCTCGTAGACTGCCGCCATTACTGCTGACTGGACCTTGAGCCCCAAGCGACGAACACCAAAGTACCAATGGCGTTGAGAGAAGTTCTCGATCATCTTGACGAGGAAGAGGCAAACCACCAAAATTGGACCTTCATGAGGGAATGCCACATTCCCTGATGCCAAATCCACAAAGAAGTACAGGAAAATGGGGCCAGCTACGGTACCTGCTCCTTTGAGAAAAGCCAGGATACCGGTCCATAGCACATCTCTCCAATAACATTCAAGGAGCGCTCTGCATACGGAAGGGGTGTTTCTCTGCTTGCAAGAATTCCAAGCCTTGAGGAATCGCTGCGCATTATTTGAAGCTCGATCCTGCATGGGGATGTTTGGCACATCCTTGAGCTCTAGAATCCGAGAACTTCCCAACTTCAGGAGCGGCTGCACCCACTGGAAGGTCAGGCGGCTGAAGACATTGGCCTGTTGAATGAGCACATCCTTCTCCACACTGACTATCGATCGTAACGGTACGCTGGTTGAAGCTGCTCTGTTGATGTCTCCCTGTTTCCATGAAGCATTACCCAACGGAGGCGGTGTAGAGCTTACAGGGAGATCGTCAAGCAGAGGCTCGGAGAGCTCGTTCATGGCGGTTGCAATGGTGAACTAGTCTGCTTCACCGGTTGCTCGATGCTGCTGAATCAATTTACTTACCTCCTCATGACGCAACTAATGCAGTCAGGCAGAGAAAAGAACATGGAATACTGCATAGAGTGCTTGACTGACATAGGCAAGGCGCCTCAGGAGCTACTACAACACAGTCATGATTCATAAGTTGAAGCCCCTGGAATCGCGCGCGTGCAGGAAAACGAGCTACGCGCAGGACGTATCCCGTGAGCTATAATTCGCGTGTGTACGTATATTTACGACGAAAACATCAATGGGGAATTGGGATACAGACACAGTCTAGAGAGCGATCTTGCGTGGGGCTGTAAGCGCCGAAGTCGCCACGAGAAGGCGGCGTATGAATCGTGTGTAAGGACAACTCAATGCGCACAGACACGAGACGAGAAGATGCAGAGGGCACGAGTATCCCGCTTCCAACTAAGTTTGATTCAAAACAGAGTATCATGATTCACGTAGCGTGGTCCGAGTCCGGACTCCGGACTACAGACACCATTTCATGGGCCCAATCGTCCAAAAAATACCAACCTCCATTTCAGTCCCCATCGGATGCTTTGTATTTTGATTCCCCATGCCGGCATCCAAGTCCTCACACCTCCCCATGAGCAGCACTCTGCTGAGCTCTACAAAAATTATTACTGATATCTTTACTTGTGAATTTATCTTGTGATGGAGGAAGAAGGGGGTGAGACTTCTTGGAACATCCCAAACGCCCAAGGCTCGTGAGAGGGCAAGCTTAAGGTGTGCACAAGAAAAACTCGCAAGAAACTCCAAAGTGATTGCACAAGAAATTGTTTTTATATTACTTTTGAAAGAGGTTACGACGCTCTGCAATGAGAGCTTGGCATAGAGGGATGCAACATCAAGGTGCACTACTACCCCTACTAGTTCTGCACAATTTGGTGTTGGAAGTTTTAGATAGAAATATAAGGGCTATCAGATCCTCCTCCGGCTTGGAGAGCTTGTTGCCCTCAACAAGCGAATTTGGCTTACAAAATTTGGGTTGATACAACTTAAGGTGATACGAAATTGGGGAACATTACAATTGGCTCAAGGGCCATGATAGGCCTAAGATGTGCAGTAATATTTTTGGACAAAGGGGTGATTCAGACCGAAGGTGTTGGTCGGGATCCAATGAGGATCCACTATGGGGCGGCCTTTCCATTTGATGAGGAACTCGGGGCCTTGGTGTGTGTTGCGATCTTGTAAGATAGCCTCCGGTTCGAATGGTTCTCATCGTCTTGAAGCATTGGGACTTTCTCATCCATACTTGGCGTCGGGTTTGAACCACTTGAGTAAACTCATGTGGAATGCATTGTGAAACTACGCATTATTGAGCAACTCCCATTGTTATGTGACTTGGTTGATTTGTTTCACCACCTTGTAGGGGCCATAGTATCGATGGTTGAACTTCTCTGCAATGTTGTGGGGAAGTGTGATATTTTGTGCACTCACGAGGACTAAGTCTCCGACTTCAAAAACTTCAACCACTCTTCATTTTTTATTCACGTACCTAGCCATTCGGGTCCTTACTTTTCTGTAAGCTTGACTTAGCCTCCTCCATCTTCGTTTTCCATTGTTCCAAGAAACAATTTAGGTTGTTGGTGGCCACTATGGAATCTTGAGTAAGAGCTAGTGGTGTTATGACTTCTTTGCCAGTTGCTAACTCAAATAGGGTCATTTTGGTGCTCAAATGGACAGAGGCATTGTAATGAAACTCTAGGATATCTAAGTGATTGGCCTAATCTTCTTGGTCCATTTGCACGTAGTTGCGGGTGTAATGTTCAATTGTCTGGTTGATCTGCTCGGTTTGCCCATCTATTTGTAGATGATAAGCACTAGAAAATCTAAGTTGTGTGCCCAATAAGCAAAAAATTTTGGTCCATAACCGACTCAATAACTGGCCATCTTAATGTGAAACAATAATCAGAGGCAAGCCATGATACTTGACTATGTGTGTGAAAAAGATTTGGGCCACTACCTCGATGTTCAAGGGAGGCTTAGCCGGGATGAAGTGGGCCTATTTGGTGAAGTAGTTCACTACTACGAAAACAATTGAGTATCCCTGGGATGGTGGAAGCTTGGTTATGAAGTCCATACTAATCATGTCTCAGAGTCTATTTGGCATGGGTAGAGATTGTAAAAGGCCTACCGATTTGATTATGTTATGTGTGACAAGTTGGCACGTTGAACAAGTCTCCACATACTCTTGGACTTGAGCTTTCATGTCGGGCCAATAGGAATGTTTGTGTAGCAGCTCGTAGCTACGGTTTTGGCCTCCATGTCCTTCCATTTTGCAATCGTGAGCCTCCTAGAGAAGCTCTATGTGTAGCTCGAAGTCATCTGGGGCATAAACCCAACCTTTGTGATAGAGGATGCCCTCTTCGATTGAGTACCTACTTGAGTGTGAGGTGTTGCAAACCTCCTACATGAGTTCCTGCACTTGGACATCCCACTCTCAAGCTATCTTGATCATGCCCCTTAGATCGGATGAGATCATGGACAAGGCTTGAATCTCGGGTCTTCTACGTAGTGCGTCTAGCATGACATTGTGCTTCCCCGACCTATTCCTCTAATCCATGTAGTTTGTAATGCCCTTTATCTTTTGCGACATGGCTATAGCATATGGATCAGTTGAAGGGTTCGCGCGAACACACACAGAGAAGTTTGTTGTTCTCTCCTCCCCACCATCGCCCGAGCGGCTCTTTTTCCTATATGAGTCTCACGACAAAGAACCTCTTTACTCTTCTACTACTATATGGTGTATAATCCCATATCATGCCATGTGGCATCCATCTCAAAGGATATTCACACCCAATAGAAGTATCATGTGACATTTCCTTCCCCTTAGAAACATTTTTGTCCTCGAAAATGTAAATGAAATGTCTATAATAGTAGAAGAAAGTGCTTGAACACCCCTGAACCCCATGTACTCTATGCACATGGTCATCTCTGTGTGTGTTGTTTCCCCGCATCCTTCCCCTTAAGAAGTCTCATATGAGATCATCTCAAAGGTGGGAAACCGTCTGAGTGGTGCCTACTATCTCCTATATATACTCCACTTTCTAAATTATCACTCCCATAACATATAAGATCACCAAAATGACCTAAGTCCATATGATGTATCCTCTATGGAGTAATAATATAAAAAGCAAGTGTAAAGTGTCAAGCTCATAATCTTGACCACACTGTAATATTGGAGATAATAAACCATAGAATCCTATGAAATATAAAACATAGTCCCATAACTTGTGACTCCAAACCCATCTAGAACTAAATGATAGATTGCCCTCATACCACTCTAGGTCTTCCTAACCTTGAGTGTAATCACAAGTAATAGTTTAATCTAGACTACTTTGTGAACTATGCAAATCCATCATCCAGCTCACGATAGTAAAATGCAATCTCTACATTTCACCAACCAAGAAGTCTGTGGTTTTTTCATCCATTACCTTTGGACTAAGTTCCATTGGAAGAGCATCTATTGGCACTTGTGCAAACTCTAATATTTCTCTTCCCTATAGTTTGCCATCTGAATGCATAAAGCATTCCCTTTGAGATTTAGATAATCCCTAAGTACCCATCCTCCTAATTGATGCTCACACATCATACTCATGATGTAACATTAACTAAGAGTTTGTTACCCCAATAGGTTAGATATATCCCTATCTCCTAGAAGCTCTAAAGAGAGGTATCAACAATCTAATCCCAGTCTCACTAATGTCAATAACTAGATCATCTCATCTAGTCAAAGACCATCACTGGAGTAACATAAATGCTCCTCTCAAGAGTCTCCATGTGAGACTCAATCTAACCATCATGATTAATTGATCTCCCTCTTGTCTTTGATAGAAGAGTGCCACTTCTATCTAGACAACCTAAAAGTGAGAAAGTGAAACTCTCTCTCTCTCTCTCTCTCTCTCTCTCTCTCTATTCAATCTCTTCTAAGGAAAAAAACTCTAGTAGTGGAACCTATTCCACTTTCCCTTTCCCTTTGAAAGAAATTCTATTGAATGCATTTACTTTGCTCATAACTGAGAACATGTACAGAAGTTCTCCATATTTTCCTATGTAAAGAGACTCCTATGTGAAGGAAAATTATACTGAAAGTAGAGTAAATGAATTCCTTCTGAAATATAAATTAAGAGATGTTTTGTAAACACCTCTTATGTCTAAAGGAAAATATGCTCTATTCTTGTCCTATGAAGAAATCATATTTTACTTTCCTTCTTTCTCTCTCAAAGAATAGGAGGTAAAGTGAGACTACTAAGCTAAAATGAGATCTCTCCTTGATCTCTATGCTAATTCCCACTTTCTCCTTTCCTTAAAAGAGAAACTTATGAATTCATTTGCTCCTCTCTTCCATGACTAATGCATAATCCCTCATTGCAGACATTACTATTAAAATGGAGAACAAATCTCCCATAATTAATGAAGTTGTATGTAGTGAAGAGTGGAGAAAATAAGTCCCTAATAAGGGTCAAAGCCCTCTACTAAAATGGTCAGCAATGATGTGACATGATACCGTAAACACATGTGTATCCATAGTAAAGAACTATCTTTGCCAACCATACTCTATGTATGGATCTATACGATCCACTTAACTCATGGAATTATCCTTCCTAAAAACATCAAAATGAGTATGTGATATCCATGGTGATAAAATAACCTATCACATACTCTACTGGAAGAATAAATATTCCCTAACTAATGAAGGATAACTCCCAATCCTAAGGAGATGTCTACTAAGAGCTCTCCTCTGATCTATTGAGACATGATGCCATGAATGATGAGTCCTTTTCTCCCTAGCCATAGAAGAAGAGTGCTCAAAGGGAAGTCATTTCCACCATCCCATACCAGTGAAAACTTCTTTCAATTCATGGTGCCATACCTACACTAAACCAAATATATATTCCATATATATGTAATGGAATATATAGGTGGACTCTAATGAATCCCATATCCCACAGTCATGTCGGTGGACTCAAATGAGTCCCATGTCCTCGAACTAGTTAGTTTGGTTCTAGTCAATATGTGACAATGGATATCCCTTTCTGTTCTAAACCAACTTGTTCTTAGGTACCAAGACTAAGCCTAGGTACCTCTCTATAGATCCCGATATACATATATATGTATTGGGTACCCCAACTAATCCTTACTTAGGGATCTATGCTCTAAGTCATAGAGCTAGTGCCATACCTGTGGCCTTCCTAATCATCACTCGAATCACATATGAACCCATTGGTGTTGTCTCATGAAACGCATCTTTGTGATCCCATCTAATTGGTTTCCTTAGTAGTGTAGCAGAAATGCTTCACTACTTGCTCAAGTGATGTGCATGAGTGAAACTAGTCACTCTTTGGGTATTCATGATAATACCCCATAGTCTCCTAATCATACTGTGAGACTCTTATGAAGATAAGTAAATCTTCACTTCTTTGGAGAGTATCATAAATATATCTCCCGTACCTATATGCAACTTCCTAAAACCTATAGGATTGCTTGTGCACATTACTAATGGTGAAGGTGTAGCTCCTTCCCTAAGCAATCCTATGGTCTAAATCCATAAGGATTATATATAGGGATCCTGTTACTACTAAAGTTGCCTTATCTATGATAGTATGATGGTACTAATTCCATCAAATACATGCTTAGAAGCATGCCTACACCTTATTGATGTTTGCAGAAAAGGCATGTTACCATGCCATAACATTCTTACCTAAAGGTAAGTGCGTATATAATGCCATGCAATAGGAAAAATTTCGACAGCATTTCCCCAGAAAATGGAATCCAAAAAATTTTAATCATAAGCTCAGTGGCATACAGGCCACCCAACAACATAGGGCTTGACAGGCCCATGGCATGCACGCCATAAACTAATACCAGGACTCCATAACCTACAAAAACATAAAATGCTAGCAACACAATTTGTGTTGCATAACCTTGTATTCCCCACAATCATTTCCTGCAAATCATCAAATATATACATACTTTGCATGCTCAACTGCACATCCATGTGTCTTCTTATTAAACAAAATAGACAAAAGTATAACACCATTTAAATAGTTTGGGGAAGCCTCCTACGAGTGAACATGCATAAAAGTTATGTAAATATATAGAAAGTCAAAAGAAGGTGAAGAAGGATTCAGAAATGCTTCCCTCATTCAATCTCGATGAAGCCTTGAAATCATTGAGCCCACATGAGTCATCATGATTCGCTTCTCATTTTCTTCTCTCATTCAAATCCATGACATGTTCAACCTGGATGATCTTTATGCTTCAATCACAAACTGTTGCTCAAGTTCTTTGAAGCTTAACAAGGACACCTCACTCCTTAGAAGTAGCCTTCAAAGGTAGAACTTTGAGGGCTGCAATTGTTGTTGTACTTTTTCTTAATGAATGAACTACCGCAGAGTCAAATCCGCTACCCAATACTCGAATCTATACATTCGTTGAATAAGTGGAGACTCAGTGTCTCTATGCTACATCTTTTCCTATCTCAACTTTGAGCAATTGTCTTCCTCTTACTGTCACCCTCTATGGATGAGTCACGTGGAGATTATGAGCTTTGTTGGCCTTTGTTGCAGGAGAGGGCATACTTTGCATTTTCTTTTTCTTGCGCAGCGCATGTTGGGCCTATGGCAAGCACCAAAGAGTCTTCACCCCTTAATAAGCCTAGGAGGCGTGGGACAAGCAGTTCTGTTGTGGCTAGCTACGCAGGGTACTTTTGCCCAAGGAATTTCATCCTATGAGAATGAGGAGGATGTTCAGCCACTTGAACTTTATCGAAAAATTCTCTCTATGATGAATCTTGTTTGAAAATGTAAGAAAAGTTATTAAAATCTTCTAGCTTTGGCTTATGTGAACTAGAGAAAATCGTTGGCGTTGAAAGATTCATTGAATCATCTGATTAGGGCCATAAACAAACGCTAGACACATCGGATGTGATCCCTGTTTCAGTTGATGTGCTCAATCCCAAAAGAAAAACCTCTTGTTTATAGTCTCTCATAACTTCTGATTTTTTTTTTACCGCTCTCTTTTTGCTTGATTGCACTTTAGCTGGGCGAATATGGAGGAAAACATGCATATTATGGGAGGTAATCTTATTGTTTTGATTTAAAATCGGATTTTCGAAACCCGTTTTCTTTGAATCCAAGCCCAATATCTGAAAATTTTGATTTATTTCTACAAAATTCCGGAGTCCATTTTCTCATTCTTCTACAATTGTTGGGCACAAGTTACCTTTTTGAGAAGAGACATCATTTTAAAGTATATCGACAACATATGTGCATGCTTGGATATGCAGTTTATTCACAATCCCCGCCTAGAACCCGTGTAGCTTGATCTGCTCCTTCTTCGCAATGGCTTTCTGAATAAGAAATTGGGTCACGTTCTTATGCTGATTGCCTTGAAGTTGAATCACTTGGCCAAGTTCCAAATCCTCCACAACATTACTGCTACAACAAAATTCTTTTTTCAAGTCCTTTATAATTTTGTTGTAGCTAAAGCTTTTGCTAATGCCCTGAACAGTGGTCAAGAATTTACGCCCATTACGTTGCTGCACTCGGACATGAACAACACCCTTAGATCCAACCCCAAGAGCGGATTCTAAATTATTATCAACTTCCTTGGAGGGTTTCGATGAATAGAAACAGGCGTCTCTATAGATAAAGCTCAAAATAGCAGATAATGGGGGCACAAACCTCCCTTCAAACAAATGTCTTTCCCTCTTAATTTCCTTCCATGGAAGTTTGCGCATATCCAAATAATTAAATGAACGTTGGTATGTTCATGAGTCACCTCTTGGGCTAGTGGGTCCTATGAAAGAGATAATCAAAAGAGTAGTGCTCCCACTAAATCCCCATGTATAAAAATACATGGTCATGTCTCCGTGTTGTTTCCCCATATCCTTCCCCTGAAGAAGACTCTTGGGAAGGTAGTGTAAAACTGGGAAACCATCTCTGAATGGTGCTAACCCGCTCCCATATAGCACTATCTTCTGAACTATCTTTCCACTTTACTAGACACTCTTTATATAAGTGACTTCTCGTCCGTTTCTCTCGAGTGCGTAGTATGTTGTCAGGCTTATGTGGAATAGATTGAACAAAAATAGGCTCTACTACCTCACTATCTGGGATGAGGTTGTCAGATTCACCCAACCTTTTCTTAAGCCGGCTAACATGAAAAACTGGATGGATTTGACTATTCTCTGGAAGTTGGAGCTGGTAAGCCATCTTTCCTATTCTCTTAAGTATTTGGAAAGGTCCACAATATCTAGGAGATAGTTTTGGATAGGGTCCCACCTTCATGGTTTCAGGCCTAAATGGAACTCTAAGATAGACCTTCTCTCCTACCTCAAAGTTGATATCTCTCCTTTGAGGGTCAACATAGGCTCTAGCTCTATCCTGAGCTCTCCTAATGTTGTCCTTAGCAAGTCTAAGCATATCGTTCATCTCTTCCAAGAAGTCCTTTGCAGCTTGAACTTTTTCATTCTGCAAGGCTACTGCATAAGGAGCTCTTGGCTGAAACCCATACATAAGCATAAATGGACTATGCCTAGTGGAAGAGTGTTTGGCACTATTATATATGCAAACTCTACTATAGGTAAGTACTCTTCCCAATTAGTTTGCCTTTCATTCACATATGTTCAAAGCATATCCTCTAGGATTTGGTTAACCCTTTCTGTTTGCCCATCCGACCGTGGATGCTCGGTTGTACTCATGCTAAGTTTTGTATCCAACCTTTTGAAGACCGCTCTCCAAAAGTGGCTAGTAAACTTCTTATCCTGATCAGAAACTATGTCTAAAGGAAGACCATATAACTGGTATAGGTTCTCTACAAAAAGTCTAGCCAACTTTGGTGTCTTCACCGTAGTACGTGTCGGAATAAACCTAGCCATTTTGGTTAACCTATCCACAATTGCCCAGATCGAGTCGTGCCCTCTCTGTGTCTTAGGTAATCCAACTATAAAGTCCATGGAGATACTCTCCCACTTCCCATTAGGAATATCCAATGGGTGGAGTAGTCCTCCAATCCTCAACCTCTTAGCTTTGTTGACCTGGCATTTAGTGCATTTAAGCACATACTCTAAGAAGTCCTTATGAAGTCCAAGCCAATAAAATTGCCTCTTAACAAGATCATAGGTCTTGTTAGTTCCTGGGTGTCCTGCACTTGGTGTGTCATGACACTCATATACAATATGCCGTCTCATCTCAACATCTCTAGGACAAACACTTTACCTTTGTATAACAGATATCCATCATGGACATTGTAATTCTTCCACTTGAATCCTTCTTGAGTACCCGTCGATACTCCATCCTCACTGGAAACCCGTATATCACGGTCCCCATTCTCAATGGCTTCCCAAATCTCAGAATATGCAGGATCAAGCCTACATTTTCCTCTAATGGACTCAAGTAGCTCACTAGTGATCTTAGTAAAACTCAATCCATTGAACATAGGCATGCAGCTAAGTGAATCAACCACTACATTAAACTTTCCCTTCCTATACCTAAGCTCATAATCAAACTCTTGAAGGGTCTCTACCCATCGCGCCTTATGTCCTTTAAGGTCTGCTTGATTAGAGAGCCACTTAATGCTCTCTTGATCAAACACTATCATGACTTTGGCACCATATAAATAATGACGCCACTTCTTCAGAGCATGGGCAATTGTATACAACTCCTTCTCATAGATGGAGTAATTCTTCTGAGCTGGTTCTAGTTTCTTGCTCTCAAAAGCTACTAGTTGACCATCCTGTACTAAAACTGCTCCTATGGCAAAATCACTCACGTCAGTCTCAACCACAAATGGTTTGTTGGGATCTGCTATATGTAAAAGTGGAGTTGTAGCAATTGCTACTTCCAACTTCTCCATACTTTGCTTTTGTTCGTCTCCCCAATGAAAGGCTTTCCCTTTCCCTTTAAGCTGTTTCGTCATCGAGAAAACAATCTTGGCATAGTTCTTAATGAATCTTTGATAGAAACCTGATAAACCTAGGAAGATCTCGAGCTCTTCCAGGTTCCTTGGATGTGGCCATTCCATAATAGCCCTTACTTTTTTAGGATCCATCTGGATTCCATCTTGGGAGACCATATGCCCAAGGTGTCTAACCTCTGTCTTGAAAAATTCACACTTTGATTCCTTAGAAAAGAGTGAATTTTCCCTTAGGACTTGAAATACCTTCCTTAAGTGTTCCAAGTGCTCCTCTTCTGATGCACTATAGATCAGAATGTCATCCAGAAAGTCTACTACAAAGTGTCCTAGATAAGGTCGTAAAACACTATTCATGAGCTTCATGAAAGTGGCAGGAGCATTGATGAGACCAAAAGGCATCACCAAAAACTCATAGTGCCCATATCTAGTCCTAAATGCAGTCTTAGGGACATCCTCTGCCCTAATCCTAATCTAATGATATCCTGATCTAAGGTCAAGCTTGGTAAAGTACCTAGCTTGGTGTAATTGATCAAATAGGTCTTCCAATCTAGGCATTGGAAACCTATTTTTGATAGTTACCTTATTAAGTGCTCTATAGTCTATACATAATCTCATAGAGCCATCTTTCTTTTTAACTAGGAGCATTGGCGATGCCCAAGGTGAGTTACTAGGTTTAATGAAGCCCTTATCTAAATAATCCTACAATTGCTTCTCAACCTCCTCATGTTGAGAAACACTAAACCTATAAGGTGGTCTGCAAATAGGGTTAGTGTTAGTAACAACCTCTATGGCATGGTCAATGTCCCCTCTCTCAGGTGGTACCCCTCTAGGTAAGTCAGTGGGAAAAACATCTCTATACTCAAACATAAGATCCTTAAAACTTTTAACCACACACTCTTGCAAAAAAGAATAGTAAAAATTCATGTTCATATTTACATTCCTAGCATGAAAATATACATCAGATGAGTTGTTTGTACAATGCTCCATATCATGACTATACAATAAAAACATCTCTTGTACATGCTGAGAATAACAAAGACTATACAACTCTAGTGATGAAATGAGAGGTGCACTAGGTACATCTCTCTCTCCTTGAATACAAACTTTACTTCCATTCTTTTCAAATTCGAGTGTGTTGTTTTGATAGCTGCGTTTAAGTGTGTCTCCCAACCCCCATAGCCACTCTCTTCCTAAGACTAGATCTGTCCTCTCCATATTCATAATTTGGAAGTCCATAAAATCTGTATAGTCTTGCATCTTGACTTCCAAATTGGATACCATAGTATCCCATATCCTCTTATCTTGCCCTTGCATCATAGATACAATGTATTTATGTGCACTGGGTTGTTGCGGAATCTTTAATTTTTGGACCAAAGCATAGTTTATAAAATTATGAGTAGCAGAGTCATCTATCATGACCCGCATCTTGGTCCCGTATACACCACCATGCAGTTTAACTAGGTCATGTGGTCCAAACTGCGGTGACCACAACGACTCCTCGTGCATCACCTCCACTCCCTTGTAGCTAGAGCTGCCATGAATAGGAAGGGTCTGCATTAGGTGGATCACCTTTTTTCCCTTTTTGGGGGCCATACTAGACTCTGGTCCCTTCTTCTTTTCTTCCCCCTTCTTAAGTGGACAATTCCACTGTGAATGGCTAGGAGATAGGCACCTAAAGCACAGGTTTTCTCTTTTGCCCCTCTTAAACTGGTCTATGGATAATCTAGGCCCTTGTGATCTTTGCTTTTTAATAAAAACTTTGTTTTTTCCAAAAGGCAACTTCTTCTTGAATTTAGTGGTACTAAGAGGCTTGAGGGGTTGATCCGTCTCCATAGGAGTATACTGAGGATGGTTATGGTCCTCATAGATCTATGCATATTTGATCGCCTCCTCAAACGTCTTAGGCGCATTCCTTCTGATTTCCCTCTTTATGGCTTTATCTAAGCCCCTAACAAACCCTCTAGTCTTCTAGAAATCATATAAGCCCTTAGGTTTCAAAATGATCTCTCTATAGTGGGATAGGTAGATTGAAAGAGGCCTACCTCTTTGTGTAATCCTATCCCACTCATCCCAATTCCTCTCCTCCTCATTCTCAGGAAGAAACTCTTTTAGAAAAAGAGTCTCAAACTGAGTCCAATCAGTAGGGATAGAGTTCGCCTCCTTAAGACTCACCCACCATTTGTAAGCACGTGGGCCGAGGGAAAGACTCGCCTCTAGCACACGATACTCTAGTGGGGTGCCCTTTAATTGATGCAAATCATGCCACCTTTGTAGAAAAGTGTAGATTGCATCCTTGTTCCTGTCTCGGTCATCCCCTGTAAAGGTAGGTGGCTTCAAGTCTTTTGGGCGGGGAGCTTCCCTAGAGCTCTCTCCTTTGTGCTTACTAGGAAGAGAAGTATCTTTCCTAGTGAGCTCTAGAGGAATAGGAGGGGTCTCTCTTTCCTTCCTAGCTAGGAAAGAGGTGACACTAGTCTCAAGTGAGATCATTTGAGACTTAAGCTGTTATATAGGAGATGTGATGCTACCAAGATCTTTCTCCAATTTAAGGGTTTGCTCTTTCAAGTTTATGAATTGGTCACGAGTGACAAATTCATCTAAAAGTTCCTTATATGTATATTCTTCCCGCCGAGGCTGTTTCTCTTCTAAGTTCTCTTCTATTTCTTGCCCTAATTCTACTTCTTCCATTCTAGAATTAGGATCCTCTAGTTGCTCTTTAGATGGAGAAGTGTTTTCAACTACTTGTTTGCCTTTAGATTCCAAGTTTTTCTTCCCTTCCCCCATTTGCTAACTAGAGTATATGAAAAATGAATGGAAGTAAAGATTAAATATGCAAGAAGAAGAGAAATATATGACAAGAGCACTTCCTTGTTACAAAGTAAAGTTGTGGAAGCGTAATCCAAGTGACCGTTGAATCTTTAGTTCGCTGATTTTGAATCCTTGCCAGGCCCAAACAAAAATTGGAAATATCTGGTTGGTCCGGGGAGGTTCTAAACACCAAAAACTATCCAAAACAATGCCAAAAGCACATGGGAATAGCCCCGACCGGGCAAACTGAGTGAAACTGAGCAACTTCAGAGATTTGATAATGCTCACCAGTCCAAGAAATGTAGCCCAGCACCTGTACTTCAAAAATTTGAGACTATCCCAAGTGAAAAAAGTGAATTTGGACACCGGATGGCGAAAAACTAGGCCCACGAGTGGCCGCCTAGTTCCTGCTGAAGCGTTGCAGAGAGATTTTGGTGGGGCAAATCTTGTCCAAATGCAATGCTGATGGTTTTTCAGTGAAGCTTAGGAGTTTAGCTTTGAAACGTGACCAAGATTTTTGAAATCCGATATCGTATGAGGAAACTATGGTATGGAGACACCGGGTAGGTCAAGAGTAGGAAGTGAAAATGCTAATCTTCTTGGAGATTCATTTTTACCCCAATCTCTTGTTCATAGTATAATTTCTCTCCCCCAAAATCCAACAAATTTCCCAAAATTTTCTAACCTTCATCTTGATGTTGTTGGAGATTCGAGCAAAACCGAAATGATGATTATCGAGCTCGATTATCCCATATAGCCATGTGCAACACGTTTGTAGGAGTATAAATAGAAGGTCATTTTGAAGATGCTCTCACCCAAGAGGAAGGATGGAGGGAGAGCTCTAGTGGGGAGCCCTCACGGCAGTCGTTTGTGATCGCCTGCGTGTGTGTCGGTAGTTGTGCCTCCGTTCGTGGGTCTGTGGTGCCTTGATGTGCATGCCTATTTACTCCAAGCGCGTGGGTCGTTCCGTGGCTCGGATACCAATGTTGTTAGCTCCCTGAGAAGTCTTCACTTTTTGGTCATCATCGACTGTCATTCCCAATAAGTTCGACGCCCACACGGAGATCCTCAAAATGAATTACCACCCAGCCACACACGACTCTCCAAGTGATTTTTTCTCTTTCCAATTATGAGAATGACCCCCTTGGCTCTACACATGGGTGCCACATGGCACTCATGTGTGAGCCCATTTAAATGACTTAAAAGGTGGTTCACACCTCTCTCAGGGGTTACTCATATAACACGATGATAGTCAACCACGATGGATTGCTTGTTTTGATCTAAGAGAAGTTTGTCTGCCCCTTTCCCCAAGTATGTGATCATGTGTTGGTCCATGAACGAGAGCTCAATGATGGCTTCAAAGGACTCCATCGGTAAGACGAGGAAATCCAAGTGCCCTAACCATTGTCCTAAGTAGATGGGTACACCTTTGACTTGTCGAACATGGCTATTGTGCCCTTGGATGACTACCACTGAGATACATAGATGTTTGCTAACTTTGAGCTCAAGGTGATGGGCTAGGTTTGGGGCCATGAAATTATGTGTTGCCCCAATGTCGATCGACATAGGGATATCAAGGCCTCGAATCTTGCCCATGATGAACGTTTGGTGAAATATTGGCAACACAATCGGATTACATTTGGCCTTGCCTTTGTAGGAAGCTCGTTGTGGTGACCAGGGGTCATTGGATTCGCTACTCTTGACCTCCATGATTCTTGGTCCCGATGTGGATGCTTCTTTGTGAGGAGGACCTCGTGTGGAGTTGATCCTTGTATCTTGCGGTTGTCATCCACAGAGGTGGGATGGGTGGGGGCCTCAAGAAAATTGGCACACTAGTCTTGGGTCCCATCGATTTTGTTAATTTCTGGTTGGAGAGTTCCTTCTAATGTCTTGTGGAGTGGGGAGAACACACTATCTCGTACTCTGATTTTGACCTTGGCCTTAGGGGTATTCGATCTGCCTTCGTTGCATTTGGTTTTGGTTGAATGAGGTGTTAGTGTCTCACTTTCTTCCTTGCCCTTGATCGGTGGCTTTGGGTTGCTTGTTCGAGTAGGCATCATTTAGTCTCTCGGCTAAGCTAACTGCTTCTTCCCATGTCTGTGGATTTACTCAACCTCCTTTCGATAGTAGGGTGAACTCCTGTAGAGGAACCCATGTAGGTAGTCTATTTCTATCATTTCCTAGATTCGAAGCATGAGCTTCCTATATTGGGAGATGTATGGTGAGATGAATCTGTCCTAATAGAGGTTTCGCCACTCACCATGCACCTAGAAGGCCTTGTTGCAGGGGACAAAGTAGTCGACGAGGACGGTCTTGAATTGATCCCAAGTGCCCCAGGCTTGCTTCTTTTGTTCTACCATGTACCACACCGAGGCTTCCTCCTAAAGGAACTAGCTGACAATGCAGGTCCAATTGTTACAGAGAATGCAAAGCATCTAGAGGTAGTTCTCCATTGTATTGATCCACTGGTTGACGACTATGGAATTGTGACTGCCACACTACTTGTCGAGTGGATTGGGTTTGAAGAGAACAAGGGAATCTAGGTCATCTATGTCCAATGGTTGGAGTTGGTTGATGGGTGATGGGTTTATGGGAGTTGGTTGTGGTTGGGGGGTCAATTGAGGGTCTGTTTGGGGGCTCAGTTGCAGATTGATTGGGTTGGATAAGAAAAGGTGACATTCAGCTAGGTCGGCTAACCGAGAGAGAGAGAGTCTTCTAATTGAGTGATATGGTGCATTACGTCAAGTTGGTCAGTTGAACCCGATTGACGGTTTGGTTCAGCATTGAACTCGGCCTCCTGGAGCCATTTGTGTAGGTCGACATTGTCAAGCAAGAGTCAGTTGATCTCTGCTTAGAGGGCCTCTTGGTGATCCTTATTGTGTCTTCGATGAGCGGTTATGTTATGAGCATGCTCTGCACCCGAGGTATGCCCAACCATGGCATCATCATACTCGTTAATCATTGGGACCAAGAGCCTAGCAGTAGCAACCCAGGGGGAGAAGGTGGAGAGAGCACATGGAATTAACGGCATCTCAGTGATGGCATGGTGGTTGTGCGATAGCAAAATGGCACAGTGGCTGGTAGGGAGTATGGTGATGGTCAGTGGAGGGAGAGGAGGCGCCCTTGCAATGGAAGGGGAGAGAGGAGGGAGAAAGGCCCTTGAGATGGGTGGGGACCCTTCAGAATGGGGGAGGGGGTGACCCTTGGAAGGGCGGGGGTGACTTTTGAAGGGGGGGCACCCGTGAAGAGGGTGGGAGCGAAGGGAAAGCACATATGCACGATCTTGAGAGACTCATCAAGGATGGGCCCCAGATGTTAGATGGCACTACCAACACTAGTGTGATAGTCAACCATCCAAAGGGTTCCCCTAGGATCATGCTCTGATACCATTTGAGATGTCCTAGAACATCCCAAATGCTCGAGGCCTGTGAGAGGGCAAGCCCAAGGCACGTGCAAGAAAAACATACACGGAGTGCCAAGGTGATTGCACAAGAAAGCATTTTTATATTACTTTTGAAAGAGCTTACAACAATTGGCAATGAGAGCTTGGCATAAGGGGAAGTGACATCCAGATGCACTACTAACCCTCATAGTTGCACACAATTTCGTTTTGCATGGTAAACCTCCCAGGCACTAAAAAATCGTAGATAAAAATACAAGGGTTGTGATAGGGGATCCATGAGCAAAATGATGAGATGGGCCATTGGAATGTCTCCACTTTAAGGGCTCCTCCGTTAGTGAGTTGTAGGGAACATCTCGAGAATAAGTAGACAACCAAAAACTTGACAGCAAAACGTTCTTTGCTTAAGGAACCTACTACCTAGCATGTGTCCCAATTAGTTTATGCACTCTTTTCTATGTTCTTGCCATTGCCATTGCCTTTCGAGTGGAGAACTCCCCATCCTTGCAAACATGATGACTAATGATAGGTGAGGAGTCTCTTCATTCACTTTGCTAATGTAGAAAATGACAATCAATATTATAAATGAGTGGAGGGGCTCATATCTCACTTCCATTTTACAATTTGAAAAACGGAAAAATTACATCATTCTCAATAGAGTTCCGTGAATATTTTTAAGGAGTGAGAAAAATTTTGTGTCCATCAAATTCATTGAGTTTTTTAGTTTCTACTAGCATCCATGTGTCGTGTTAGGGATTTGATTTCTACACACTTCTTGTGGCCTTTATGCTTGTCTCACCATATGATATTCGTATATTTTCAATGGAAGTTTCATTGGAGCAAGCTTATGTTCCTCGTTCTTTAACTTATTGCTTGTTTGCTACCTTAGATCCTATTAACACACATTTTCAATTTAGACTCCTCATTCTTTAACTTATTGCTTGTTTGCCTATCATTGCATAGTTAATTAAGTACAGAATAGAATAAGAAGTAACTATATTGGCACGAGAAAATGATTCAGTTCTTCATTAATGAAACTCTTATATACATTAGAGAAACAACATTTGTAGGTACTTTCTTTTTGGGATAACTCTCTAGTTGTTCGCAACAGTTACATTCTTCAACAGTTCGGTATTTGCACCAGAAAATCCAAGGATAACTTTACATTCGAACAATTTACAAAATTCAGATATTTTAATTTTCAAGAGATAATGATCACAAAAGAAGTGTCTGTATTGATGCAGTGCAAAGTGGATGGAACCCACTACGGTAAACTATAAAATTCATCCTTCAAAGTAGTATGGCCCCACTAGGATGCCTAGATAGATTCTATCAAGTCCTTCTCTTCCAATTCCTTTTTCAATTCCATAACCTTCTGAACTCCTTCCAAAATATGAACTTCTCTATGTTTCAAAATTTGTGTATTTGTGTATTTTCTTGGCATCTTTCCATTGTGTCTCTAGTTCATCTATAATATTCAACTTAGCAATGGTTGTATGTAGACTACCAATGAGTGATACAATGTATTACTCACTAAGGCTTGTTCTTTCTAGACCGTAGCTTCCTATAGTTGAGTGAATAGGCACCTACACCGTGGATCCCTAATACATTCGTTAAACATCAAAAAATGTATGCTTCCTCTTGTATCCTATTGCTCTTGCTTTACTCGATTTTGAACTTCCTCATCCGCCTTCTTTTACTTTCTACTTTGACTTGAGAAAATCATGCTTCTTCTTTTCTATTACTTGTCACTTTAGTCCTAGTTGTTGCCTCAAGTTCAATAGTCGTAGTCACCGCTTCTACTATCCAAACATCATACAAGTGTATGTTGATACCCTTTTACCTCCTTATGTGCTCATTTTGAAAACATCTAATGTCAAAATGCAATCCTACTTAGAATTATATTTTAAGAGGTAACTCTCCTGAGGTTTTCATGGAATCTATTGCAATTACTTGGGCAAAATTCAAAGTATCTCCAATCACAACTTCTTGGACAAAATTCTCCAAATTTGATCAATTCTTGTTGACCATGCGACAATAATTAAGGCTTAGTCTTTGTCTTAAAAATCTCTTTGACTATCTAAAGCTCATTGGATTACCCTAGGGGATTTTAGAGATATTTCTCTTAACTTAAATACAAGCATCTTCTTATGCTTTTAAATTCCAAAGATTTGAAACTCTTCAAGGTTGGGACACCTTTAGGTTATATCAATCTTTTGAATGTAAGTACCGGTACCATTGGTTTGGCATTTCTTGGGAACTACTTGTTGTCTAGTTAGCTTGATGAATTTATTTCTAACTATTATGGAGAGTTCTATTCTTCAAATTCTTGAGATTTCTCAAATTCTTGAGATTTCTCCTAAGTAAATATAAACCACATGATCAAAGGATTCATCTTGGAAATCTTTGCACTTCTTGAATGATCTTTGAAAGGATTTCTAGACTTGTGGACTATACTCTAGAGATGTTTGACTTGATGTGTGTTCACTTCTTTAGTGTCAAATTAAAGGATAAATATCACCTTAGGATATGGTTTCCCATTCCATCATGAAAGTTAGACTTCAACTTTAATTTATATGTGATATGCATTCCTTTTCTTGAGTTTGGAACAAGAATTATTATCGTTGGTCGATCTATCTTTGCTTCTTGTTTACTTTAAAAATATTTCGACAACCCAATTCGGATGCATAAGCTTGAAGTTCAATATTTTCTTGGTGATTGAACCCACATACAATAATTATGATATGAGCACCAAATATGATTCTTTGATCACTTAAGAATCATCTTGATTCTTTACTAGAAGTGATAATTTTCTAATTCCTTGGAAGAACTCAAGGATTCAACTTTGCAAATAGCTTATTCAAAAGTTATACTGGTCCAATATTCATTAGCTTGCAAATGAAGATATCACTTATACTTTGATTTTTTTAAATCTCAATTATATGTGAGATTAATCTTTGTCTTCAAGGACCTATGAATGATTGTGTAATTGCCAAGAAGATTGTTCATAATGTATCTTTGATCATTCAAAGAATCGTTTTTTTATTTCTTAAGTATCAATCTAACTCAAAGTGCTATATCGAATTATTGTATGCATCCTTTAACTTGATGAAAGTTAATGATTTCTTGTTCTAGGTGTACTTTTTTCCAAATCATTTCATATTTTAACCTCTTTGTCCTATCTTAAGATCTACTACTTTGGATTTTCAACATTCCTTAATGTTGAACTGTGAAAAACATCTATCTTGTAAGATATATTCTTGAATGTTAAAGTATGAGTGATACTTTATTCAAGAATACATATTAGCTTCTAATTATTTGGACCAAAGAGTCTTTAGTTCTTCAATTATATTACCATAGTTATATCTTTGGAGACACTTGATCAACATTTGGCATCTCATTTGAGGATGAAACCGCGAATAATCAAGGAGTTATGGACAGATTGTCGACCCTACATCAAGGGGTTGTGGGTTCAAAACCCAGTGATGAACTGCTACAAATCATCATCATGCCATCTCAAACGCTTCTCAAGTTTTTCATATGCTTATTGTCCATTATGGATGATAGAGATTTGATGTTTTCTAACCTCATGTGTTTCTGCCGTTGGGTAGGTTGCCCCCATCCAAAACTATAGGTCTCAATTTTGAGTCTTCTAGTTTGCACCATGGAGATAATATCTTTTATTTTGCGCATTCCTTATTAGATGAGATGCACCTAAACCAAACATAAGAGATGTTATTTAGCTCCAAGGACAAATGAAAATCTGTGCTTTTCTGGATAGACCATGGTTCTCCTCTTGATGTTCATACAAGCATATGTTTGCTTTCGCAACATCTACTACAAGCATAGGTTGTTCCGCTATTCACTTACAACAAAGCCTTCATCTTCATGATTGCACGAGTTTGATTCTTGTGCTCAATAAATTCTTACTGAAGATAACCTTTTTCTTCCCCCAAAAAAAGGAATAATGGAGAAACATATGCAAGCGCTTGAAGATTTCAATCTAATATCTCCATTGGAGCTTGAAGATGATGATAAGCCACCAATGTCACCATGGAAGCTTTCCTAGAGCTGTGATACAAACGTAAAGAAATCAGAGCATTGAAACCACCATGTGGTTGAGAGATGATTCTATTCCCCAAGCTTATGCCTCTATGTATAGCTTCTCAAACCAATAAGGACCACAAATGTAACTGGAGTCCACATATGCATGTGCGATCTCCACCACTCCTTTAGTACCTTCCACTAGAGTCCACTAATAGAAATAGGTAGACTTGAGTACTATCTCTTCAAGATTTTCTAGTGATTGAATCTGCACAACTACTCTATCATCATGTGTTCTGTCGATGTGCTCTACCCTTTCCAGCCATTTGAGTGCTTCAATTTCAAATGTATCTTGACCCTCATCTATAGTGCATCCTCCTAGTATTGGTACTAGCTCATATGCATCCTCGAAGGTTTCTTCCACAGGGATTTCAACAACCTCTTTGGGTTTGGGTTCCACGATTGGTGAAGGTGGTCTTTCATATTGCAGTAGTCATGTCAGAAGTTCATCTACTTGCTTCTAGATATTCTTCGATTCTTGTGTATTTTTTGGATGAGGAATGGTCTTTGGTACATGTATGTTGGGCCATGGAATCTACTTCTTGAGATTTTCACACTCCTCTTCCAACTTGGCATATGACTCCAAAAAGTTGGCATGCTCTTCTAGTAGGATGCAGATGCTATCTAAAGGGGCAACTTGAAACTGGGTTGGACTCATGGTGGCTCTGGGAGTTCCTTCCATGGAAGCTTCTGGGTTGTCTTGATTTTGCTGCTGCAGTCTTATTCTCTTCCAATGCTATTGACATGTGTCATCACAAAAGGCCTAAATTCCTTTGTAGTTTGGCATTCCTTGCATTTCGGTCATGCAACATCTCTTCCAAATTGTGGACTGCTTCTATATCCACTCCTTATACTTTGGTATTTAGCTCGTTGTGTGTTTGTTGGAGGGTAAGGTACTCTACTTGTAGTTGATGATTATCTTCTTCTAGTGCTATCACTTTGATCTGTAATTGTTGAGACTCACTTACTAAGATCGTATTTCATTCTTCTAATTGTTGATAGTCCTATTGCAGCTGTGATACACATCGAATCATAGTATTGAATGTATTATTTATAGAAGTGGATGCAATAGTGATAGGGTTGAATGTAGGGGGAATGGGAGGGGGTAAGGGACTTGTGAATGCTATGCTTGAGAGTGGTGATCTTGGTGGAGGGGGGATAGGGGATTGTGGAAGTGTGGGGGAAGGGGGTGGTATTGTGGGTGGTGATATGTCCATAAGATCAGACAATGTCATGCATGTTGGTGCTACCATGAAAGTAGGGATGGTGGGTGTGATGCACGTGCTATCCGTGTAGAGGGATGTTACAAAAGGGTTTGGACCCATGGAGAATGATGCAGATGGTCGAACGAGGGCTTCCATGAAGGGAAACCAGATTGGGTGTACGGTAGGGGGTCGCAGGGTTGAGTAATATGGATTGACAGTGAAGGGGACATGTGTGTGAGGGTCTACAGGGTATCCAATGATGCCTTGGTTGGGCCAAGGGCTACCTACTACACTAGTTACAACTAGATGGCCAATGATAGGTTCTGGAAGGTCAATCATGGTGGCATAGAGAGGGTTAGTAATGGAGGAAAATAGGTTGGCTTGGGATATTGGTTTGCAGGATCTAAAAGATGATGTGGAGGTGATAGGTTCGGTGTGTGGTGGGGAATGGGGAGGGGTTTGATAAGTGGGTTCTTTGGCTTCCATGGTGGCAATGGTTTTAATGGTGGTATGTACATCAATTGTTCCGAGAGGGGATGGAGGTTGCTTAGGTGACATCGGAGATGTTTGAACAAATGTTTCTATTGTCAAATCAATGGTCTCAATCGAGCTATCCTCTTGCACTGTCATTATTTCATGTTCATATATAAGAATTTGGATGTTTTTTCTCATTCATTATCTAGTATTGACACACCTTTGATCATAGCAAGATGCGGGCTTTTGTAGCATGGTGTAAACTACTTCAGTGACTCCCAATGATTCAGTCAAGAGTTGGAGTGTTTGGATGGAGTGTGGGTCCACTCATTCCTCATTGAGAATCTGCTCAATTAATGCTCGACCCATAATGAAGGATAGTTGATATCTTTCTTGCATGCTCATAATAGTTTCATAAAGCCTTTTTAGTTGTGCAATGTAAGCTGGGGCTCATGTAGCTTCCCCTTGCTATTCATCGTGTTGCTCTTCTTTGTTCTCTTCAGCTTCTTCTTTGTCTTCTCTGTATGACTCTTATTGTCCTTCTTCTTCTTCTTCTTCTTGTTACTGCTCACCTTCTTGTTTTTCTCCCAATTCAAGATTGAACTCTTGAAGGATTCTTCCAAAATCTGCATGACTAAGCTCTTCCAATAGAACTCTTCCAGGGAATTCTAGATCCGATGGCACTCGGGGGAAGATTAAGTTGGATTCATCTATGTTTTGCCTTGTTATTCGGAGTGTAAAGGGCCTCACTACTCTTCGTGGCATTGGAGATATGTCCGATGTCAAGGTGACACCTCTGGGTTGTGCATAGGGTATGGATCTCCTCATTCTCTTAGATGGTGGGGTAGAGGCTTTTCTTCTTTTAAATTGTTGTACTCTATTCTAGGATAGATCTCTTTGAATCATAACATCATAAGCTAGACACACCGATACATGATTTTGGTGAAGGCACTACATGCATGTAATATTGGCTTGCACAATTATCTCTTATGTGCCTGATGAATTCGATCAATAATCTAGTGTGGAAGCTTGATTGTCAATGAGCTACAATATTTGGTGTCATGGCCACCATATCTTTGAGCTTTGTCAAGTTCCTATTCTTCATGTTTTCTTGGACTAATACTTCCTTCTTGATAGGAATTCGCATCCCTCTCATATCTAGGGTTTCACACACTAAATTATTGGCCAGACAAAATCTTTTTACCTCATTCCCTTGTGTTAATGATGGAAGCACAAAGGTGCTTGAAGCTCTCAGGTCCTGGGCAGGAGTGAATGAGTTGATGAGATAAAAGCATTGCATGAATTCAGGTTTCAGTAGTCTGGCAATAAAATATTATGCAAAGCCTACCTTCTGCCATACCAGCCTTAAATCTACCGCATTCTATAACTTCTCAAATTATCTAGTAAAAAGTTGGTACTTTCCCCATGCATTATTGTATTCAAGCTCATCTTCCCACATATATGCACCTTCTCCTAATGGTCTGGCCATCTCACTGAACCAGTGTGAGTTCTTACTAACTCTCATATTGTGACCCATGGGTGGATCTTATATTGGGATAATCTACAATGCGTGCATCTTCTCTGGCTATTCTTTAGGTTCATCTAATATGGGCAAGCTCTCTATGTCAACAATTTGATAAGTAGCTTGCAAACTTGTTCTTGCTATATCTGTCAGTGTGCTAGTGATTATGGTTGGCCTTGAATCTGCTAGAAGTCAGAAGATCATATTAGCATTGTATCAAAAACTAGGTGATGCCTTGTCCCCTTTACAATACCAACATGATATTCAATGTGTTTAGTAGTCTAGTTTTGGTGAGGTGGGTGTGAATGTGAGTGGTTGTTAAGGGGTTAGTCACTTCCCTATATGCATACTCTAGATGTGCAATGTACACACAATGCATCTATATTCTGGAAGGGGTTTAGTATAAGGTTTGACTCGCCCAATGGACCTTACGGGGTTAAAAATATTAACAGTTGTAGCATTAATAGGTGTTTGAGATAATTCTATTGCAATTTGGATCTTTTTAGGTACTCAACTCCAAGTAGAACTAGATAGAGTTTGTTGTGCAAGCATGGTGATAATGGATGCCCTTCATGAGGTGTGTGAAGTGAATGTCTGTGAGTATCGATTATGTCTTATGATCCTATGTCTAACTATTTGAGCATGTAAGCATGTCTTAGGCACCTAGATTACTCTTGCATTATGGCCTACCTTGATTGATCGCTTTGGTATCCAAATAGAGATAGTCGGCCATGGCTCGCTCTTGTAATTCTTAGCTTTGTTTTTCTTGGGCTACATTGTTTGTTTGGAAGATACCCTTGATCTTATTGAGGGAGTTGAGGATTTCTCACTCTTGCATATCCAAATCTACTTCAGTCTAGCTCTCGCCTTGTTTCAAAGTAGTTTTTTATCATAAGATTTAGTGATTTGCTCCATCTGCTTCTTATGCTTCCTTACTCGTTGTGCTTTGATAGTCTTTGAAAAAGAAGGGAGTTCCATGTTTACTTTTGCCACTCTTTCATAAGTTGCTTCCTTTGGCATCACATAGCTTTGGACAAAAACATCATTGTTATCTTCATGTGCACTCCTAGAAGGACCAAGAGTTGGTGCCTTTCTTAGTTCCTTGAGTGGTTGATTTGCTAATTCAATTGTGATCTTTTTCTCGTTCACCCAAACTTGAAGAAGTCCACTTCTTAGGTTTAAGTTCACTGCCTATTTATAAATCCAATCTTGACCCAAGAAAAGAGTTTCCATAAGGTCCTCATCTTGACACACTAGTACTTTTACTAGCATGGGGACATCATGAATGGAGATGGGAAGTTCCACTTTGCCGAGGCAAGGGATTTCCACTCCTTCCAATCCTATGAGATACACTTCAATAGGATTGGGAGGAGTGTTCGTGCCTAAGTCAATCAAAGCTTTTACAATACTTGCATTTCTTCCTTGTCCCATCTCCAGGTTTACAAAGGGACATCTATCTATAATTTCAAGATTGATTCCACTTTTCATTTGGCACATAGCCATGTGGTATCTTGGTGCATCATAAGCATCTTGCCTAGGCTGATCTCTACCTTGTCTTCATAACTTCATACGTCAGATGCATTCTCGGGCTTTTGCTTGAGCCTCTTCTCTAATCCATTTATTCTTTGTGTTTGTTGGTTGTGTTGAGTCGATTTAGGATTTCCTCCATGAGGGGTTCTTGATATATTCTCTTGAATCTCTCTTAGGAATTCTTTTGAGTATTGATGCACAGAAGAAGAGATTCCAAAATCAGTAGACTTTGAAGCATAGACTTCCTTGAGGTGGAGGCTCATCCCTTCACTTCTACCATTACTCACTTGCGATGTTGATGACTTTCCATGATTTGGCTATTATTTTCTCTAATCTCTCTAGCAATCCATTAAAGTGCACTTAGTTCTTTGGTTGAGCTAGTGCAATTGAAAAGACGGTTAGCCTCAAACATTCTTTGAGCCAATTCTACCATTTTCACACACAACTTGGTTCTTTCAATCTCTAGGTCAGCTCTAGGGTAACATTTTTCATATTTTGTCACATTTTACTCTTCTTGGATTTTGGCTTGATATACTTTAAGCATTATATCTAGATCCTCAAGAGTAGGATCCGCTAAGGCTGATCCTGCTCTGGGTGGGGATGGGGTTATGTGAGGGTGATTAGATAGTGATGGCAATGGTGGTAGTGTGTGAGAGTGTGTCTAAGATATGATTTCTTTTGGTTTAGCTTTGGTCTCTCTTAGGCTTTCTTCTAGTTTGCTCATTTTCTTTGTCCATTGTCTTTTCATTTGTTCATGGCTATTTTTCCAAGCTCTTGTTCTCTTTTTAGTTATGCTCTTGTCTCACTATTGCCGAGCTCTTCTCTTGACCTATGCCTAGGTTTTGTTGTAGGGCTTGAGCTCTAGTTACTACTCGCATTGGGGCTGTAATAATTGTACTTCTGCTAGAGTCTATGACTAAGCCAATAACATCAATAGGTGTGATTTTCTACGTATCAGCTAGAATTTTTAGGTAATCCCTTAGGAGATGCTCTTTATCGTAGTCAAGGCAAAAGCCTTGAATGGTTATTCCTTGTGGTTGTCCTGGTGTAGGGATTGGGAAATCTCTAATGAAGTGATCTCCATGACATATGTAACATGCTCCACGAGGTCCTTTGGGTCTCATTTGTCATAGTTGGGGTTTGGAGTTCGGGTTGGTGTACATTAAGTTCAAATATTCTGGCTCCCAGCTAGGTTCACTAGGGCATTCATAAGGGTAGATCTCATTATGCTATGGCGAATCCATGTAGTAAGTTGGTGGGCTATCTACATGTGTTGAGTCCAAACTCTGTGCATTTGGATTACTCTTGGAAATCAAGGGAGGTGTTGACACTAAGGCTCTACTCAAGTTTTCTTTTGTTGATGCATACTTGACTGGGATCATGTTGGTTGGGGGAGGAGGCTATTGACCCAACACTGGTTGAGTTCTTTGCTTAACTTGATACTATGGTTGTTAAGGCTATTGTGGCCTAAAGTATTCCTTAGTTTGGTACTGATTTGGATATCTTCCCATTGTTGATATGGTTGTGGATAATCTTGCCTAATCACCTACTTGTTGTAAGGGAAATCTTGTGCAGTGTGGTTAGTGTATCTTTTCTCAATGGTGCAATATAGGCTATTAGGGTTTCCTTGGGGTTGAGCCATAATTGGAAAAACATTAGCCATGTGGTCTCCTTCATAGTTGTAACATTGTTTCACAGAGACCATTCTAGGGGCATGTTTACTTGAGACTCTTAATTTCTATGCTACTTTCTCTACTAACTCCTCTATTGAAGTGGATGGTTTAGAAGTGAAGCTAGTAGCATTGTCCAAATCTTTATAGATCTTGGAAAGCTCTAACTCTTCCCCTAGATGATCCTTGATGTCAATGCACATACAAACGCATTGATCTATGGTTCTTGACTCTTTTAGATACACATAAGATCTCAATTTGGCACTTACCAAACCATCCAAGAATAATGCCATCTATTTGGCTGGTGTGGATATTTTTGGAATAGGGTGTCTCTCTAGATATTGTTGAAATCTTCTCCTTGCTAGTCTAACCATCTCATGGGGTGGTTGTTTGAAGCTATGGATCAGAGATGAGGTATTGTGTTTGATACCACTTTTGGAGAACTCTATGATAAAAGTGATAAAGGAGTCTAACAGTTGATCAATGTTCCTAAATTCTCCTTGATGTAGTGGTTGAAACCACATCAAGGCTGTGTTTTTTAGAGTTAGGTCAAAGGCATTATTTTGAGTGAACAAGTCATCAACCTATTCCACTCTCAACACTTATCTAAAATCTGCTACATGATCATATGGGTCTCCAGTACCATCAAGTAATTCTTCATGGATTTATACTTGGGTAGGCCTCAAGATCAGAGGGTGTTCTTTAGGCTTGGTGAGGGAAAATCATCCATACCCATTTGATGTCTTGGGTTTTTGTGTTTCTTCTGCTATGGTCTTTCTATCTCCATTCCTGATTGTTCTTTGTCTACTGAGTTTGCAAAGCTTACCTCAATCTTTCTCTAGTTCTTTCCTTATGGATACCATGAGTGTGAGATGATCCCACTCCTTTTTGACAATAAGACATTCAATCTAGGTGGGGGAAAAACTAGTTCACCTTTCCAAGTGTATGCATGTATGCCAGGCTCCATTACCAAGAACATCCTTTTTTACGTGTTATCTAGATAGACAATTTTTCTTGGTATCTCAGGATCTTTGAACTTGTATATGGTGATTCTACCTAATTCACTAAGCTGATCTGATTTGAATCTCCAAAAGGCTTCATCTATTTCTCTATTCAATAATAACTCTATTCTTTTTTTGTCTTGGGGAATCCACTCTGGGATAATTACTCTACTCAAGACAGATTGTCTTGAGGAGTAATTATCCTGGTCTCATCCTAAGTCTCCTTGCTCTAGATCTCTAATCTCATTTTTTTGGTATTATGTTTCCAACTTCATCTATCATGTCTAGCAAGCTAGTGACCACATCTTTCATCATCAAACAAAGATTAGAAGCAAAACTCTTGTATGAAGCGGGAAGGCCATTCAACACAAGTGAACTATTAGGCAAGAATTCATAAGCAAAAATTAAACGTTCCTTCAAATCTTTGATCTCTGTTAGAAAATTGTCCATAGAATCACCTTCATTCATATGCTCACTCTCCAACTGTTTTTGGAGGTAAGCAACATGAGCCTCATTCCTAACCTGGTACAATGTGATAAGTGTATACCAAGCATCCTTAGCTATTCTGCAAGAGTGAATGTGAGGAATAATGGCACATTTGACAAACAAGGGTATCAATGCATGTTCTTGAGCATCTTTGCCATCCCAACAAATTTGCTCTATAGTAGGTGCAACAGAAATTGCAACACGAATAGGAACATGAAGAATATCATCATCTTCAATGTTGTCTTCATCAGCTTCAGTACTTGTATTTGCAGGTGTAAGAGGATGTTTTTTTACACCTTGCACAATATTCCACAGTCCTTTTGTGACCAATACATGACACATCATATAATCACACTAGGTAATTTGTACCATCCAACTTATCCTCAATAGACAATATACAAAATACATCATTGCTTTCAGCCATGGCCACTGACTAAAATACCTTGATGCAAAAAATTGATTGTATCTCAAAACGTTGAATAGAACTACCTTGTCGAGTTCTCCTAAACATGTAGTAGAATTTGAGATGCTTATACTAGCGAACAAAAACCTGTATATATCTTTGGCACAAAAAGATAAAATAGCCTCCACAAGCACAACGATAGTGCATTCGAAGGTCGAAATGAGCTCAGATCGCGATCTCAACCTAAATATGTTCACCAAATTTCATGCAATTCGGAGACTATGATTGGAGGGATGTCCATGATGCCCTAGATGAAGTAGGGAATTGCTTTGATACAATTGTTGGAGTTAGACGTTTACAGAATCACACAAATAGCACAAGGAAGAAGAAAAAGCTTAGAGCACAACACAAATACTGAATGTATTACCACTAGAATGTACAAAGATAAGTAACCCATTAGGGCTATAGGCATATATACAAGCCGAGAGAAAAAACCTCCTAAAGAGGGAAAAATTTCCTTGGAGGTCCTAGAGTGTTCACACATCACCACCTAAATATATCAATAGTCTCATGGGTTATGACCACTTCATCTTTTGAGTTTTTTCCTTATTGGTTGGCTAGAACTTCCTAGAGTGTACTTGCTTCTCTACTATGTTGCACATTGATCATGGCAATGACGGGTGCTTGAGCATGTGCTTCTAATGCTTGAATCGATCCATCAACTTCTCCTTGTGGTATTTTGCAGATGCTTATAGATCTAATGGTGCTTGTTTGAGTGATAGATCAACAGATAAGACAAATGGATGGTTGACAAGGTAAAGGCGTAATGAGTGGTATTTGATCATGATGGCAAGAGGATAAAAATAATGAGGAAAGAAAATAAAAGGTGTATGTTCAAGATGGTGGCTGAAACATGGATGGTGATGGGATGAATGGCTCTATGGAAGATGAACATGTGAGTGGATGACATGAGTAGCTTAGAGAAAAAATTAAAAAACAATGGTAAGCCTAAGCTAATAGATTAATCCACATTTACATTCCTTTATCACTATAGGAGGGTCTAGATGGAATGGTTAGCATGAATGGGTCTGAAGTGGGTGCAATGGAAGCGGTGACCACTTTTCAGTGGAAATGTTATCAAGTGATTTGTGAATGGGAGTAGTGGTGTAGGTGTTGGAAGTGATTATGGGTTGTTGTACTAAGCTATGTGTGACATGCTCTTCTCTAGAAGGTGCATCATAGTAATCAAAGGATGAAGGCGGTGATGGAGTAGAGGATGAAGTTACTACTCGACCTTTCACTAAACATTTTATGATTACCTCTTCTTCTTCTTCATATTGAGAAACTGCTACATATTGATGTTGTGTAGCTACTTCTTGAGCTCTCTTCTTTTGGATTTTCTTAACTACATTTGCAATTTATGCTGTCATCAATCTCTTCTTGGGTTGCTCCCTTTTATCTCATTGGCACCATGACACCATAGGTTGTGTGGCACTCTTATGTTGAAAGAATTCTTGAAAGGACTCTTGAAGGGTGCTTCTAGATGCTTCTATATGTGCACATACTACTTTTCCTCATCATATGAGACAATGGTGTGTGAGCCCATTCTTCTCTTTGTGCGTCTTTTTCCTGCACCACACTCTCTAGGGATAATACTCTTATGGAAGCTTGTGATTGATGCATCCACCATGATATTCTAGATGATGTACTTACAAAGGTATTGTCATGGCCTTCCTTAGGGTTCCCCTTTTTTATGGTAAATAAATTCTTTGAGCTCATTATAGTATAAGCAGATGTGAAAATATGATAAATTCTAGATGATGTATTGTCATGGCCTTCCTTAGGGTTCCCTTTTTTTTATGGTAAATAAATTCTTCTCTAAGTGCATGAAATATGATTCTTATGAGTACTTGGATACCATGTCAAGTTATGTGCTAACACCAATTTTCAATCATAGCATGGCTCATTAGACTCTCTCAGACATAGTAGACCATGTGTATGGGATTCTTATTCTTTATATTGCACTCCATACAATATAGAACTATCTTATGTGGGATCATGTACATCTTTGATTTCTAAAAATGAAAATATTTCTCTTATAAGAGCCATTATTTTTACTAATTTCACTTGGAAGTCACTTTTTGATTCCTTCCAAGTTGAGGTAGATTTCTTTCCTTTGGTCGTGGTGTTGCCAAGGATTCAGGTGTCATGATACTCGTTTTGAAGTACAAAGATTTTCTTATGAGTTCTAAGTGATTTCAAAATCAATTAACTCACCATTAAGGTTGAGAACTCTAGAATAAAACTCTTTTTATTTACATATGAGACTATCCATGAACCTTGTGCATCTTGAAAGGTCTAGCTTGACTAGTGGTAGTCTCATGAACTTTCCATATCCCAATGAATGCCAAATTTTCATGATGGCTTGATCACTATGCTGTAAAGCATGGAACTCCCTAGTCATGAAAAAAAATTTACTAATCTTTTCTTCCATGATGCAAAAGAAAATAAATTCCCATATTTTCCATAAATCGGAAGCATGGTTCTAAAACTAGTGTGCACTCACCAACATCACTGAGTTGGCATGCAAAGGAGGTGGCATGAAGGCCCATTGGTTGGAGGATCCCACCATATTCATTTCCCAAATCCAAAATGCCATCTCAGAGTGTTTATTAAGCAAAAGAATTAAGCAGACAATAACTTATCTTTCTTATTCTAGTAAGAACTCATTCAAAGTGTGATTCACATTTTGAGTTCAAGCATTTGATTTTTTTATTTTTTATTGATTGGTCCATAAAAGATCAAGAATTATTGCACAAGGATCCGATAATGTTTGGCTTTTCACTTAGTGAGTATCAAAAGACATCGTGTTATTACTCAAATTCACTGATTCATCAATAGATGTATTTGAGACTATTTACGTATCCATTACTAGATAGGTAGAATAGCCTTTACAATGGTATGATTTGTAGTTGAGAACTTGAGAATAGTCCAAGTAAGTGTTCTAGGAGGCACTTATGATGGTGGTTCCACAAATTGTGTTTAACTTAGTGCATTTGCATTAGAAAAACTTGATGGAGCTTTCTTTCTCTAGATGAGCTTTGTAGTCTGTGGTGGTGGAACTTGTTGCAAAGCTCCATTAATTTGTTTTGTGTTTTGATTCTCTTGAATTGTTTTTCCCTTTGAGGATTTATAGACATGATTTTCTTGAGAGGTTTATTTTATAATAATAGACTTAGAAACTCAAATCTGAGCATGATTCGTCATGTTTCCACGAAAGCCTTAGGTATCCAAATTTGCCTTGTAGGGCAAGATTGATTGAAAAGCCCTTTGTTCTTTCATTACTTAGATTTTTTATTTTTGTTATTGAGACTCTTTAGGGTTTGAAAGAGAAGAATCAAAGTTTCCATTTGCAACCCATATTTGTCTTGGAGGTTGAGATACTTGATTCTTGATGTGCATCTTTTGTTCTAATAACATTTGATGTCTAATTAGTTTCTTAGAATCCACCTTTGTCTAAGATTTATAATCCATATGAGTAATTTCCTTGGGCATGAAATTGGCTTGTGATTCACTTATGAGTTGCCCTAATGATATAATAATCACTTTATCATTGATCCTTGCAATGAGATGGTTTGTGGCTAGATTAATCCTACAAAATGATCTAAAATCCAATCTTGTCCTATTATTGGCTAGAGAAACAAAAACTACACAATAGTAATTGGGTTCTAGTGGTGCATTATGCAATGACAATAGGTAAAGTTTCTTATGTGAAGGGCCGATTCTCTGGAAAGATTTTTGAGAGCAAGCAGAGAATTGTTATTGTTCTCCACATTATCAAATGGAAAAGAAAATGGAATTCTATTCCTTCAAGCAATTTGGAGGATGTTAGACATAACTTGTATGTTGAAGAATATAAGGACAAATTTCTGCATTTACATTGCCTATGTCAATGAATGTTGCATTCATGGGTTTCAATGGAAACACGTAGCTTTAAGATCAAAGAAAACGTATTACATAACTTAACAATCTAGTATCTATGAGAATCTTTGAGGTAATGTTAGAAATATGTCCTAAAGTAGCCCATAAGAGTGGTCATCCATTGATGAATATTTTGAAAGAGGCTTCAATCTCACATATTCCCATAGGAATGTCTCATTTTTTATCTTATTTTGTAGCTTGTTGTTGGATCAAATTTCTCTTCCTAATCCATTCAAGGGCTTCTTGTTGAGCTACTTGTTGTATCCTTGAAATCTTCTACCTTTTGGTCCTTATCCCTTTACAACTAAAGCCACCTTTCTTCTATGAGTGGTTCTTGATAGAGTTTCACCCTACATCCACTAGTAGAATTAGGGACGACATCTCCTTCCAAAGAAGCAAATTGTATGACACCACTAGGTGAAGTCTAATGGATTACCAATCATCTGTAACCTCTCTTTTGTAGCATCTTTGTATGTTGCTTTAGCATGTATACTAGGACTAAATCTCCTTCTTGCAATTTTTTATCTTTGATATGAGCATCAAAGTATGCCTTCTTCCTCTTTTTAGTTGCATAAATGCTTGCTACAACTCTCAAGCATGTCTCTTGGAGATTTTCCAGACTATCTACTAGCTCAAAGAGTTCATGTCCAATCCAATTATATCCTTGATCTACTCATAGAATATGGATGAGGAAATCTATTGGTAAAATAACTTATTGAACATATATTAAAATGGAATCAGCTTGCACCTAAGAATGTCTTATAGGCCACTAAATAGGTGCAAATTTCATGATGCAATTGCTCATCCCAATCAGATCATCCATATTTATTGATTTGTTCCATATTGTACAAAGGAATTTGTTTGAGCTCTGGGCTTGTCCATTTTCTTGTGGGTGATAGGGGTTGATTTCTGACACATGATAAGAAATATGTTTAGCACATCTTCTATCACATCATTAATGAAGTGAATCCCACTATCACTCACAATCTCTATGGGAAGTCCAAAGTGTTTATATATGTGCTCGTATAAGAATTTAACCATTGTTTGAGTATCATTTTTAATGGTAGCTTTCACTTCGACCCACTTAGTGAGATAATCAATATCTTCTATGATATATTCAACATGTGAGCCCTTTTTGTGAGTGGGCAGATAGTTCCAATAAAGTTTATACCCCATTTGGCAAAAGCTTTGCATCCCATCATAGGCCTTAAAGGTATTTCTTCTTGTCAAAAGGGATTCTTCATCCTTTAAAATACATGATACCATTTAACAAAGCTCTCGACATCCATTTTCATTGTTTGCCAACACAATCCTACAAACATAAGCATTTGAATACTTCTTTCAAGAGAGAAATGTCCACCTTCCAAATAGAGTGAGCTACTTTGAGTAGAAGTAGATACTCTGACTCATTGACACCTATGCAAAGGAGATTATCCCTGATGCATTGATAGAATCGATTCCCAATCAATGTGTATTCCTTTGTAGACTCCTTGAAGGATATTTGCCTTGTTTGTGACATATTTGTAGGGAGATTGCTTGTCTTGAAGAATTCTACCATGGGAAGAATCCACTTTGGATTGAAAATTATTCAACATAATGTAGCATTCTTGATTGTTTGTGTGGTTTTCTAGTGCACAACATGTGTTTTCAAGTTTTGTGAAGTGGAAGAACTAGGAAAACGAATACCCAATATTCTCTTATGAGCTCTTTTAATGAGCATTCTTTGCTCTGATTCCTCCACACAATCATATAGTATGCCTTCATGATGTCTAAGATAAAGACAACTTGCATTGATCTAAAGATTATGTGTTTCTTGGGCTTTGTTTGGAAAAGATTTTACTTGAGGATGAATGGGACCAAAAGTGAGAATAGGTACTATAAGATCTACCCACTTTGGCAATACCTCCAAGCTAAATGGATACTCACCAAGAATATCATCATTGATAGTACTTTTAGCTTATCCATTGAAGTATCTTCTTCATAAGTTGTTGGTTGGCATGTTGCCTAAAGCTCTAGTGGGATAGATGCATTGATGATTATGTAGATTAATAGATTGTTGTTGTCACTCCTAAGTTTTTTGTTCTCCTCCATGAGTTTCAACCCAATCTTTTTCAATTGTTTCATACTTTCATCTAACATAGCATGATGTGCATTTATCTATTCTAGCTCCTCTTGTAATTTATTGATAGTTTCTTGGTGGTTTGCATCTATCTATCATAGTTTTTGTGTGACATACATTAGCAAAGAGTGCACCATATTTAAGCTCATTTTTTCTTATTGCAGCTCATGTATTGTTTTTGGTCGCACTAAGTAATTCTTTATTCATGTGAGCCAATAAATGTGTAATATGTCTCGCATCAAGATAAACTCCGTAAAACAACATGAGATTGTGAAAGTTTGTGTATTGTCTCTCAAGAAAAATTTGTGTTTCTCAAGGTTCCATCATTAATTTTGGTAGTGATGTGAGGCTCGAAGAACGTGCAGATCTAGATAAGAGAGGTTATGATGATAGAGGTGGCATGGATAGTTGTGGTGGCAACATAAATGGGTGAAATCTCTATGGTTATAGGTGAAGTTCTTTGACCTAAATCTCCCACTGTGGCTTGTTCTGGTTCAATTAAAAGTGGGTGATCCATCCCTAAGCCCATATAGTCCTATCGATTGGGTTGTGGGTGGTTTGGATGTACCACTGTATCTAAATCTAAAATGTCAGTGAACTTTGTCATGGGCAGGTCCCTAGGCATTTCTAGCTATGATTCTCTTCCCAACACCTCTCTTTTGGTTTCATCTTGTGTAGTCACGAATATTTCTCAATGGGTGAATGAATTGCAAACACATACTTTTCTTCTTCCTAAGCAATTTGTGAAGTGTTTGCACCCTCCATAGCCAATATACTAGTTGGTTCCTTTTCTAGAGGATTCATGTGAGATGTCCCCTTATTAGACACGTCTGCAATAGGAATAAACATTTGTGATGTAATACAAGCTTGAGTTCTTCTTACCCCCTCTACCTCTGTCTTTTTTGGAAGTGAATGGTCAAGTATAGGTGGGTGACCCTCTCTACCTTATTTGACTCAGTTCCTTTTCAATCTTGATATTAGCTCTTTGAATCACATCTTCTTGATCATTGCAAGTGTTTTACATGGTTTCTTTGATGCTTCTAATAGCCTTCCTACACCATGTCTTCATTGAAAAATACTTCACTTCAGTTCTTCGGAGAGCTAGATGACTGGCTGTTCAATCCTTTTCTTCTTTCCAAGTTTTGGTTACATCTTACCTTAAGCTTTCAGAGGAGGGTTTATGTGTGTCATTTGGTTTTGACTTTAATGGTGAAATACACAAGTATAGCCCTTGGGCCATCTCTTTGATTGATTGATAGGAAGCCATTTAGTGTCTTAATCCTGGTTCTTCCTCCTCAAGCTACATTCCTTCTTGTTCGTTGTCATCATCTAATCTTTTTTATTCTCCATGACTTGGAAACTTGAATAGATGTGTGAACATTGTAATGCCTCCCAATTAACCACTCATTTTCTTTTTGTATTCTTGCTCTCAAGGAGTTGATACTAAAATATGTCTATCTAGTTGTACTACACTTAATTTGCACTCTTGAGATTGAACGCAAGTGTGAAGTTGGGGCCTTAAGATAATGTTATAGGTATGATTTTATTGAGGGCAAATGTTCTAGAATATTGTCTTCTTTTTAACTCCATCTTGCATTTGTAGCTTCAATTTGCTAAAAAGTCCAAGCTATGATATCCACAAATCCTCCCAATCTTACAACATACATTGGTACATACTAAATCCACTTATGAGGAATTGTATACCTATCTTTTCTAGGGAAGCAAAAGTGTTCGTGATCAATCTTAGCCCTAGCTCGAATTATGGACTATTAAGATCATCAAATGTTTTGGCATTCTTTGATTTCATGGTGGAAGGAAAATTGATATCATCAATGTCCACCTTCCTCGTGGATATGTGTAAGTATTCTATAATGAGTTCAACAATTAGATAGATTACCACTTTTCAACCTTGAAAATTCTACACCACAAAGCTTGGCCATCTTTTCTTTCCTTGCTCCATTTTATAAGGGAGATAATCTTAGGCACCCTACCAAATCTATGTTTTACTATTGACAATCACAAGAACTTATCACATCCTAGTAGATCTCATTTTGTGATGAGATTTGGGATTTTTTGCTTCTCTCCAAATTCGTTAGGCATAAAGTGAAGCTTACAATTACATTCGTGGATATCCTTTTGACATACCAAAAAAATGTGTTCCTTCTCTCATAGGATGATTGATTTCATTTATCTAGTGCACTCTTGGATATGATATAGTCTCACATGGGGGATCCATTAGTAACATGGGTGGTGGAGCATCTATAAACTTTGGTGGGATTTCCTTAAATAGTGTATTCATGGTTCCTCAGATACCACTTCTCCTCCTAAGGACCGTGTCCCTTCCTATGTGATTTTTACTCCTCACCTACCTCCATTGCTAGATTCCATGTCTTATTTTTTATTGAAACAAGGTACATAAGTTTAACTTAGAGCAAAAGAAATAGAATGTGACTTTATTCACATGTTATAATGCATTAAACCCAAACATAGGTGGTGCTTGAACGATCATTAAGTATTCTTTATGTTGCAAACAAATGTGTGTTCAAAAAATGATAGGTAGGAGATGGTTGAACCGCAACCTAAGAGTGAGGATTAGTCAATAATCCTCAACCATGGCTTTTGGGGCATATGGTTAGCCTATATGACTCCTAGTTGAGAGTCATGAGTTCAAAACCTCTATGAATAGAACATTTGTATCAAAGCCTAGAAAGTAGGCTTGGGAAAGATGGATAGATTCCACAAAGGTTCTGGTCACCCAATAACCAGAATTTGGTATTTGAAAAAGTACAGAAAAGGCATATGGCACTTCAAGAAATTTGGCTAAAAAAGATTCGAGTGCATCTCTCAATCCCTAAGCCAGATAGAGATGTATAAGGTATACTTGGAAACCACAGCTTGGAGTGAATTTCCTTGATAGCACTTGATCATGGCTTGTTGATACTATTGAACATGGGTGAAAATGAGGTTCAATATATTGTGCTTGAGAACAAGGGTTCAAGACACCAAGGATGCAAACAAGAAGGTTCAAGACACCAAGGTTGAGTTTTGGATCATTAGGAAAGTTGATAGTTGAATACAATAAACTTGTCAAGGCATCTATCCATCCCATCTGCTTATTGCCTTTGACTGTAATTAGATAGAGCTCTACTCTTCATAGATTTGATAAAGTAAGGGTATATGAGTACACATTGACAACTCATTTCCATGCATATATGCTTGTATGCCACTTTGTGTGGTTGCTTTAGAGTTCTTGAAACTTGTTTCAATCATACATAACCAAAAAATTGAGGATTCCATTCAGAATCCTATGTCTTTCAATAGAGCACTTTGTAAGAATACCAAAGATGATCACTTTTGAAGTGATGTGCTCAAAATTATGAGCATTTTACTATATATAGGCAATTTGTTTTGTATTAATCCAATCTTTAAACCACCCATTACATCTATCTCATTCCTCAAATCAGATTCCATCAATGTTTTCTCATCATATTAAGAATTTTTTTGTGTTAATCACTACTACAATGGGGAAAAACACTATTTGGCAATGTTGTTAGGGAGAAGCAACTATTGGGAGCTTATGTGATGGTAAGAATTTGGAAGCAAGAAATTAGGAAGGTGAAGATTTGATTGAACAAAACACATGTTTCTAGAGCTTGAGAGTCCTTGATCCACAACAAGGTGAAGGTTCTCAGGGATAAGGTACATTGCATGACATAAATGTTTCAAGAAAAGGTAATATATAGGTTAATGCAATTAATGCTAATGAAGAAGGTGGGTGGATGAATAACGAGTTAGAAAAATCATAGGTTGGAGAATTTCAATGAGTTTGATCCTTTAACTTGCATAGAGCTAGCAGATTAAGTTCCTCACAAGTATCTATAAGCCTAGAAAAGCATTGGAGTAAGGTTAGGAAGCCCAATTTATATTTGAAATAGTCATATGAAAAAAAGGAATTGTTCAACCTTGAGATAGTTGCTTAATCAAATCCTTTAAAGATTTTTAGAAGTATGGTGATATAGGCATTAGATGGGAGATCATTGTTACAAGGATAACTTGAATCATTTCATGGGGAAGCTTAGAGGTAATAACTGAGGCATATTGAAAGGCTCATTTTTACATGAGTATTGGATAGAGAGAGGGATTTGAAGCTTGAGTGTAGAACAATGGGGTGAATTGAGATAAATTGTGAAACAACTTGGAAGAAAGTTGTGAGTTGTGAGAAGATTCCAAGTAGATGTTGGCAATGGCTAGAATTTTTGTCGTTGGAGGAGAAGGAATGTTTGGTGATAACCATCAATGATAAAATAAAAAGCAAAAGTTTGAGTAAATCACTTAATTAATTGAACCTATTGAGTAATGATTAGCATAATTGAGAGATAATTCACATCAACGAAGAAGAATATCGTTTTTCATAAGAAAATATCACATTGTTGTCTCAATATTAGAGGAGTTGAATTAGGAACCTATTTTGGGGGATCATTGTCTCCACAGTAGGCTAAAATCAGGCACAAGTTTCTCTAAAACATAAGAGATCTTAGGATTTTCATGGTAGGTAGATTGGACAATTTTAGGAAAGTGGCATTGTTGGAGGAAGCTTAGAAGGCGGATAGAAAATCAAAGTCAAAGTGTTCAAAGTTTAATCAGAGGGTGAAGACTATGATAAAAGGGGACTACATGCAGGAAAATGCTATGTAGTTACCAAAAAAGAATCGGACTGCAGATCGGTTAAGAGCATATGAGGAATGGAATCAAGGAGTAGGTAAAGTAATGTATTGGCTATTTTTTAGCATATAGGATAGCATGAATGGACACATACAGGATGCCAAGGCTCGGAAAGAGTCTTGGAATAGTTTGGTCACTTTGTATGAGACCAATACAAAGGCATGGAAATTGCAACTCAAGAACGAGCTTCATACTTTGGAGAAAAAGAGCATGTTGATAAGTGAATACACCCTAAACATCAAAAGAATATGTGAGTCACTTGCATCTATTGGCATGAATGTAGATGATGATGATAAGGTGGAACTGTGCCTTCGTGGTTTAGGAGTTGCATATAAACAGTTCAAAACTTCTATACAGACCAGGGAAAACATTCCAAATTTTGTTGATCTACTGTCCATGTTGATTATTGAAGAAAAGAATCTTGGTGAGGACTCAAACTTCCAAGGAAAACCTAGCTCTAAGCAGGTATTCTACTCTGGTAGAGGAAGTGGCAGAGGTAGAGGCTTTGAAAATGGAAGAGGAAACAATAACCAAGCCCAAAGTCAACATCAAAATCATGTAGGAGGTAGAGGCCACTTTCAAGGCAAGGGGAGCTAAAGAGGCCGTAGAAATTTCCAAAGAAATGATTCAGGCAATGATAATAAAGGATGCTGGAATTGTGGTAAAACCTGAACACTTTGAACATGATTTTAGATTGAAGAATCAAAATAATAGAAGGCAACAAAAAAACTATGCATCCACAAAGTGCAGATGATTCTGAGAAGCTGTTCATGATCCAACATCACATGATGAATATAATGTCTACTGATGTTTTGAAATCAAATGGTAATGTCTGGTATGTTGATTCAGGTGCTTCAAATAACATGACCAATCATGTGGAATGGCTTAGTAGTTTGTAAAAATTGCTAGTTCTTGGATATGTTGAAATAGGTGATGATACATCACACCCTATCGAGCATATAAGAAACATAGCACTGTCTATAGAGGATGGAAAGGTAAAACATCTTGTTAATGTGTAGCATGTTCCAAATATAACAAAGAATCTGATTTTTGTTGGACAAATGGTTGACCAAGGATTACAAGTTAGGTTCAATGCTGATGGGTTATATGTAGAAGAGTACAAACAGGGTGGACAATTGATTGCAAAAGGAAACATTGGGTAGGATATTCACTTTAAATGTGAAAATTCCTTAAATGAATGCAACCATGTTTGCAAAAGGTGCAGGAGTTATTATAGATATAGAGATGTGACATAAATGGATTGGACATGCAAACTTGCAAAAGCTGAAATTGATGTAGTCAAAGGAGATTGTCCATGGAGTACTAAAGGTTGCGAAGATGCAAAAGGTATGTGTAGCATGTCAATTTGGTAAACAATCAAGATCATCATGTTGGCATGACAAGCATGTTAGTGAGAATGTGCTAGAAATAGTACATACACATGTTTGGGGTCCTGCAAAGACCACATCTATGGGTGGTTGTAGGTTTCATGTTACTTTCATTGATGATCATACACAAAAAGTGTGAATATATTTCATGAAAGAGAAGAGTGAGCTATTCACTCACTTCCATAATTTTAAAGCTATGGTGGAGAAGTAGGTAGGGAAGTATATTTAGACATTAAGATATGATGGAGGAGGTGAATACATGTCAAATGAGTTTAACAACTTTCTAAAAAGTCATGTAATTCAACGTCACTTTTCATGCAGGTACACACCACAATAGAATGGTGTTGTTGAACATAAAAATAGACATATTGCAAAAATAGCAAGAGCCTTGATGGCTGAGAAGAACATGCCTCATTGTTATTGGGCAGAAGTTGTGCATAGCATTGCATACATCATGAACAAAACTCCAACTACTATTGTACATCAAGTTACTCCTGGAGAGAAGTTCATAGGTAAAAATCCAAACTTATCACATATGAAAGTCTTTGGCTGTATTGCATATGTACATGTTCCAGATGAATTGAGGACAAAGCTTGATCCAAAAGCAGAAAAATGTGTCTTCATTGGATACTCTCTTGAGCAAGAGGGATATAAATGTTATAACCCACTCACACGACAGGTGAAGGTGAGTAGAAATGTTGTGTTTGATTAAGTCTCAAGCTTCTATGTAGATGACAAAGATGGACTTAATCTTGAATCAAATGATAAAGAGAATGCTAAAAAATCAAGTGCAGAATCTCAAGTTTTGAGTAGAGTGGATGCATCACCAAGAAATAGTTCCAACTCAAATCCATGGAGTGGAAGATTGCGTGGAAATTTCAGTCAAGCAAATTCATCAACTACATCAAATAAAGGTAAAGAAAAGCTTTTTGTTGGTAGTAAAACATCTACAAGTTTTGAAGACATTGATGGAGATTCAAGCAATTCAAAAAAGAGCCTTGATGAGGAGCTTGGATTGCCCTCTATGAAGACTCCAGGAGTAAGAAAGGCACATGTAGATGATACAAGGAGAATGATCCAAGACCAAGAAGATCTAGGAGGATGCGGAATTCAGTGCAAGGATTGACATATGATAGTTATATGGCTCATCATTGTGCCTACATGACCAAGATAATACAAGATGCTCAGCCTTCTTGTTTTGAAGATGCAATTGGAAATGAAGATTGGGAACAAGCTATGGATGAGGAGATGGCTGCACTTTATGGAAACAATACATGGAAGCTGGTCCCATTGCCACAAGGAAAGAAACACATAGGGTGCAAGTGGGTTTACAAGGTAAAGCACAATGTTGATGGTAGCATAAGTAGATACAAAGCACAATTGATAGCAAAAGGATATGCACAAACATATGGCATTGATTATGAGGAAACATTCAGCCTTGTAGCTAAAATGTCTACTATCAGAACACTTGTTGCATTAACTACAACAAAAGGGTGGAGTTTACATCAAATGGATGTGAAGAATGCCTTTCTACATGGTCAGTTACAGGAAGAAGTATACATAGAACAACCACAAGGATATGAAGATTCAAAGTGCCCAAAGTATGTTTGCAGGTTGCAAAAGGCTTTGTATGGGCTTACGCAAGCTCCTCGTGCATGGCATGCAAGGATTGATGATTACTTGACCACCATTGGATTTTCTATGTGTGATGTAGCTCATTCACTATATGCAAGGTAGGGTGATGATGGCATCATGATTGTGGCTATTTATGTTGATTACTTGATTGTAGGTAGTGATAATGAAGAAAGCGTTAAAGAGGTAGATCAACTTCTTATGCAAGAATTTGACATGAAAGATCTTGGCGAGGTTAGATCTTAACTACACTATTGGACTTGAAAGTTAATTTATGAAGGTTCCTAGGAAGCCACATTTAGATGCTCTGAGGCACACTCTATGTTATGTGAGTGCTACTTTGGATTATGCATTTTTTATGAAGCTGGTGTAGATTTGTAGGTTCATGGATACACATATGCAGATTGGGTTGGTAGCATTCCAAATAGAAGATCTACTAGTGGCTTTCTTTTCTCACTTAGGAGTGAAGCTATTACATGGAGTAGCAAGAAGCAACCGAGGTACATCGTGAGGTAGACCTATATTACAAGCAAGATGGGAAAGCCACAATGCTTCCTTACATGACTCACTCACTGCAACATACTCTATTTCTGTAGAGGAAACAATTGTACATTCTTGAAGATGAGATCTCCGAGAGATAGCACCTCTAGAAAAAAAAAAACATACTCTGATGTAGACTTATGATTGTCTACACAACCGAGATAATCAGAATTTGTGTAACCAATAATGGATGCTTTCCCTCTACCCAAGCATAAACACTTGTCCTTAGTGCCACTCAAATATCTCAAAATCATCTTGACCACTTCCCAATGCTTGTTGCCAAGATTAGACATATATCTGCTTACAAATCCCAGTACAAATGCAATGCTTGGTCTTGTAGATACCATAGCATACATGAGACCAACAACATAATGATAAGGAATTTTGTTCATGAATTCCTTTTCCTATATGATTTGGGGCAATTATCCTTAATCGATTTCACATATGTGGGTTAAGGTGTACTCAATGTGATTCCACCTTGCATATTGAGCCTATGAAATACTTCAGATATGTACTCGCTTTGAGAAAAATATATGCATCTTTCAGTCCTATCATGAGTAATGCACATGCCAAGAATTTGTTTGGCATCCCTCAAATACTTCATATTAAATGTTTGAGTCAACTTCTTTTTGTGAATTGACAAGTCATAAGAGGACCTCCCTACAATCAACTTATCATCGACATAAAGTATCAAGCATATCAAGATGCCATCTAAGCATCTCTTTGAATAGATACAATGATCCTCATTGCTTTGAGAATAGCCTTGAGACTTCATAAAAGCATCAAACTTTTGGTACCATTGTCTAGGAGATTGTTTAAGTCCATATAAGCTCTTCTTCATGTTACAAACCAAACTTTCTTTGCCAAGAACTACATAACCCTATGGTTGTTCCATATAGATCTCATCTATAAAATCTCCATGCAAGAAAGCAATTTTCACATCCATTTGGACTAGCACTAAGTCCTCTCGTGCAACTAATCCAAGGAACATTTGAAGGGAAATCATCTTAAACATTAGAGAGAAAATTTCCTTGAAATGAACACCATGTTGTTGCTTAAAAACACTTTGCAAAAATTCATGCTTTATAATTTTGAGAAGTACTATCTGATTTCAATTTTATCTTGTATACCCATTTACATGGTAAAGCTTTCCTACCCTTTGACAAAGGTACTAAATCCCAAGTACCATTCTTGTGAATAGAATCCAACTCACTCTTCATGGCACACTCCCACTTGACATGATCCTTTGTCTGCATGGCCTCTCTGTAGTAAGAAGGCTCACCAGCATCTGTTAGCATAACAAAATCCAAACCTGGAACATATCTATTAGGTGGATATGAGACACATGCAGAGCTTCTCAAAGCTTGTTGAATAGGAAGTTTTGTAGACTAATTTGATCACACATTCTCTTGAACATTCCTATGTGAAGCATTTTTATGCATGCTAACTAGACAAACACCACTCTTCTCACTTCAACCTCCTTAATGGGTTGTTTATGCATCTTACACTCATTGAAAATGACATCACTACTTTTGATCATGACCATGTTTCAGGATCCCATAAGCAATATCCAAATTTTCCTTCTCAACCATATCCTAGAAAAATGTATTTCTTTGACTTATGGTCCATCTTCTTTCTAAGATTCTCGAGTATATGAAAATATGCCTCACACCCAAAAACTTGAATATGTTCATAATATGGTGGCTTCCCTATCCATAATTCTTGTACCACGTTTAGACCTTTGGTAGTACTAGGTGAAAGGTTAATCACGTGAACTACAATCAATATTTCTTTTGCCCAAAAGCCTTGTGAAAGCTTTGCATGATGCAACATAGAAACTCCTCTACCTTGAATATGTCTATTCATCCTTTTAGCTACACCATTCTATAATAGGGTATAAGGAGTTGTAAACTCTCTATGAATTCCTCTAGACTAATACAAAAGGTTGAATTCATATGAGGTATACTCACCCATATTATCTAAACATAAATCTTTAAGCTTAGTTCCTTTTCAATCTCAACCAAAGCAAGCCATTTTTTGAAGGTAGGAATACCTCATCCTTCATTTTGATAGGATATACCTAGAATTTTCTAGTAACATCATCTATGAAAGTGACAAAGTAAAGAGAACCACCTAATGACCTTGTGGGGATAGGAGTGAGGATAGAACCACACACATCTATATGAACAAGATCCAAAGGTAGAATTGAAGAGTCAATGTGTGTTTTATGCACATTCTTAGTTTGCTTTCCATATTGACAATGCTCACAAAATGAAAAATCAAAGAAAGTTAACACAAGTAAGTAGCGAGAACAAGAAATATTTTACATTCCACTAGGAGATATGTGGCCCAAACAACCATACCAAATAGAAGCCATAAGCTATTCAGTAATAGCTAACAAGTGTTCTTTCTGTGATACAAATAAAGGATAAAGTGAGCCAACTTTGCTTCCTTTTGCAATAACCATATTGCCCTTTGATATGCAAAAGGAATGAGCATAGAAAAACACCTTGTAACCAAGGTCACCAAGTTGACCAACTAACATCAAGCTACATGATAATTGAGGTTTGTGGTGTACATAATGCATAGTAAATTTTGAACCATCAATGAACTGCACAACTGCATCTCCAATTTGGATAATGTTACACTAGTAAGAGTGTCTCATAGTACCAAGAGACTTTGGTGGTGTCACATGGAAAGAAGCACTAGAATCTAGCACCCATGTGTGGGAAAGAGAATAATTCATAAGAGCCTTAGTAGGCACAATACTATCAAGTGTCAACACATTAGCATCATAAAAAATAACATTGATTTTTCTTTAATAATGCCACCTTCAGATGCTTCCTCAATGTTGTTTTGTGATTTAATACCACCACTAGAAGTACCACTACAACAAGTGCAAGTGTAACACATGTTGATTGAAGATTAATCCGAGTAGGAAGATGAATCAATCGATAACCTATTCTAATGATAACCGAATTGGAGACAATGCTATTAATAGCAACAACATGCACATTTGGCTCAAACAATCAATCCTTCCTAGATGATCAAGATGAAGAAACCAGTCAACAACAACACAAACAAGAGGAAACAAAAATCTACCCAACAAACCTTGTCAAAACAAAACCATGATTTTGATTGCGACTCCCTATCTTACTCGCTATCCCACTTGATCATCACACCCAATTGTTTTCCAATCGATGTTCCATGATGATCATCTAGTTGAAATTTCTTGATTCTTGTTTTGAGCTGCTAACACCACTGTAGACGATGAGTAGGAGCATCAACATGAAACCCAATAGTATGTGTTGGAATTGTAGCATCTCAAAATCACCATTCATGAGTTAGACATCTAGTTTGATGAAATGTTGTTGTATGAACAATAGGCACACATCTTGCAATATCAATGTGAAGAAATGAGAGATGAAATGCAGAACCTGCATCCTATAGTAGATACCTTAAAAACTTAAGTTAAAACAAAATAAGAAGAATTAAATCATCTACATCAATAATCCAATCAATTACAAGATTAGAATCACGACTTGCACATACAAAATAATACTACTAATGATTAAGCCAACCATGCTAAGTAGTTGATTCATAGAAAAGAAATACAAATTATTGATTTTCAGAATACAATTAAAGAAAGGGAGCAAACAATGAGCTCAAGGATCAAACTCATGATTTAAATGAATCCACAAACTGAAAGATCAAGAAATTATAGAAAAACAAGGTCAAACGGATAGTGTCACTAGACACTATCTACAAATGGAAGCAAGGCTATAAGAATGACTCACACAAGTTGAAGCAAAAGAAATTTTGTATGATGCCTCCCAAATCAATTCGACCTCCCAATAGGGTACTCTATTGGATCAATCCATTGCCCAAAAACTAGTTTGCATTATCCAAAGGAACTTGAAGGCAATTTGGAATGACTACTTGGCTAGGTTAAAAGATGGAATCCTTGAGGAGCTTTTGGATGACACTATGGATGAGGAATAAGTGTACTGGTTTGAGTCCACCACACCATTCCAAATTTAGACCATTACCCAAATTTGTAAAAGTTAGTTTGAATAATGTAGATGTATGTTCAAAAACTTTTTGTACACGAATTTGCTTGATAAAAGCCCTATATATACTTCCTATTCATGCCTATTAATTTCTATTTCTCTACTTATCTAGTATCGATATGCACCTCCATCACTAATTGTAATATGAGATGTACTCTATACAAAGTTATAATAATAAGGTAAAGTACCAAAGAAGACCTTTACATATAGTTGAGAGTTAGGTTCATGTATAAGGAAAACAACAAAAAGCAAAGTAGGGGCACTAGAGGTTGAGGATATGAGGAGAAGTAGATGGACGGTGAGAAACTAGGTAAAATTAGTGAGTAATCTTGTCACCCTTAATGGTGGAATCTCCATAACGAATGCCCCCTTTTGTAATTTGTAGATTATAATTCAACGTGGAAATTTATAAAGCATTGAGTTCATTTCGTGCTCTATCTTTTCTTTTAGCATTGAGCAATGCTTCACTAATGTTTGTTGAGTATGTTTAATAGGGAAGATAGAAATTATAATTGGAATGATTAGTCTATACTTACTTACTTTCATCTATAATTAGCTAGATATTCAGGAACCAAATCAATACTTAGATCTTTTGGATAGTTGTCTTAGTATTCCAAAACTATAGTCCCCATTGTATGTTTGACTAGAAGAGTAAGCACTTGGAGTTTGATGTAATTGGTTAAATGTTCTACTAGAGGAATAGATTCTTAGAATTTGAAGTAGCATTTGAATGTCTTGTGATGCTTTGAGTTTGAAGTAGTAGTTGAATATTCTACCCGAAGAGTATATTCTTAGAGTTTGAAGTATCATAAAAACGTTCTGCTAGAAGATTAGATGTTCAAAATTTGGATAATTTCTTGAAGGTCTCTAATAACAAATAATATGTTCTCTCAAAAGACTTATGCACCAAGATTAGAGTAGCGGAATATTTTGAACAAACATTACATGATTATCATTGAGTTTTAGTATATTGCAATCATAGTATTTGAATTTGTCTAAGCTCTTCAAGCAAATTCAATCCCATTCTTAAGATGTCGGTAATCATTGCAAGGAGGTGAATTGTCCATTCTAGTAGGGATACCTGCTTCTTAAGTAGTGCCTTGCCTCCCGAATCCACCCTACAAAAAAGATTCCAATGCAGTCATGATAAGTAGGATTAGCAATGGTTTCTAACTGATAAACTCTGGCTGAGGAAAAAATTTCCCTCAAGTGTTGGGTGGGTGTCCATAGTTTAAATCATCTCAAATAAACATTTTTCACCTTTTTTAATCACCAAGAAATCCTACTTTAGTGGTGAAAACTACCGCATAAGAGAGCTTTGTTGGAGGTACAATAAGATGGGTGACCTCTTGAGAAGTCTCTCCTTAGTGAACCTAGATCAATGAAGTCCTTCTTTGCATTCAGCCAATAGTGTCATCAGTGATAAGGATGAAAATGAAATGAAAAGGCATGCCTAGGTCTATATCTTGGTTGTTGCTTGAGTCATTCGCCTAGGACTAGACACTAACAATGATGCATAAATGAAGTTAGTTCATAGAATGTGTGCATACAAAACTATCCTTGCACAAGCAAAGAGGAGATTCTCAACTTTTCAGTGTGGAACCTCTTGGATGATGATACATATGTTTTCTATACCTATACACATGAATTTGTAGAAAAAAATAGAAAACCAAAGACCTAAAGCCAAATTCATAGATATGCAAGTTTCACATCGGTAATCGCAATATGTTCTTTTGGCACATGTATATACACTAGTGTGTATGGTGACTACTTTAATTGGTTAATATTTTACTAACTATGAAGTAGTGTTCAAACCCCACAAACATGTGTATAATAACTATGAAGTAGTGTTGAATTAAAACACGTTCAGAGAAACACACAAACAATAGGGTTGTTTTCAAGTAAGCAACATACTATTTTCAATGTTAATACTCATGTGTTCATTTTCAATGACATGAAGCCTACCATGGCAAGTTCCTTTCACTAAAACTACATTGTATACTTCTTGCTTGGATGGAGTGAATGCACCCTCCATGCGCAACTCTTGCATGCATTCAAAGTAATAGTGATGTTATGGATCTTAGTGAACGCACTCAAGAATGTGGCGTCCTTTTGTGGTAAGGCACACAAATAAAATCTCTTTATCTCTCTCTCTCTCTCTCACACACACACACACACATACACATATTTCTGTAGTAAACAAGATGCATGCTATTGTTTTCAACCTATCTATCTATATATCATTATATATGTATATTATCTTTCTATCTACTTATATATATATATATATATATATATATATATATATATATATATATATATATATATATATATATATATATATTCTATCTATCTATCTATCTATCTATCTGTCTATCTATCTATCTATCCATCTATCTATCTATCTATCTATCTATCTATCTATCTATTTATCTATCTATATGTCTATCTATGTGCCTAAGTTATATAATTATTTGCTCACTAACATAAAAACAATAGACATAAATACATGTATATATGCATGTGTTTGTATAAATGCATACTTATATTTTTATCTTTTTGGTATATTTTAAGATTTTGACATGGATAACACTCACAAGGATGTCTCACCAAAAAGAATAAAATACTTTCAAGTATAAAAAAAAAAGAATTGTGATATCAATATTGTGTGCAATTTGGACAAATAATACCTTCATGAAGTAGTGGTAGTGAGAAAAACACGCCTTCTTTGGATTTGAGCATATGAAGAATAATAATCTAGGTTTTTATGAAGAATACCTAAGATTGCTACAAATGAATGATGAGTTGCATTATTTGGCTGTGATCTAACAAAAAAGGGACATAGAAAACGCTAAGAAAAATCAAGAGGAAGGCAAAGATAATGAGGAAGAAAGTGAATAAGTACTTTGCTCTACCTACTAATTTTGTGATGTTTATGTAGCTTTTGAACTATAATGAAGTGATTATTATGATTATGGTAATTAACTCAAGTGATGTTCATGTTTACAAACATTGATAAGTGATGTTTATTATTATGGAAATAGATGTTTATGCTTATGAAAAGTGATCTTTAATTGCAAACTTTGTATATAATTTTTCTCACAATTGATCATTTTGCAAGGCACATAGAGATTAGGGTTAACATGGTTATAGTTAGTGTTACATACTGTTGAATAGTTTCAATAAGTCACATTTCTTTATGCTTTATTCTAGTGAGTAATCATGTAGAAGAATTTATGTATGAGAAATCATAAATTGATTTTTTTGATGGTTTGTTTTTTGAAGAGAGATATTTGATGTTTTTTCCATGCTCATTGTGATGTTTTTTGGATTCATTATATACCATATTTCTAATGAATATGCTGACATACATATATGGATTGTTTAACATGCATACATATATGTGAGGCTATCACAAAAAAAGAAAAATCTTCTAATGTTTCCAACCCGAAAATTCAATTCCATCAGATAAAATAAAACCAATTTGTATATCCAAAAGTCTAACAACAAGATCTAACAATGATAGAATTCAATGGAAATTCAATACTCTAACTCCAAATGCTAAAAGACATTAAAATCATCCCACTTAAAAGGCAACAAGGCGAACATGTTATCACATAGACATGCATCTAATGCATGCACAAAACAAGACCCTTAAACTTACTCATAAACTCTCCAATAAAGAACTAAGTAAATTAGAATAATAATATAAAGAAAAACTATCATCAAACATTTTTAAATATCCAAATCAACCCCAGAATAAGGCCACAAGTAATGCCAATAATCTCTCACTACAAAATGTCTATAACACCACACTAGTAATGCCAAAACCTAGAAATGGACCTCACATTTAAAATGAATCTCACTAAAGGATGAGTCAAACCTATTAAGGATCACTTATAACCCTATCCAAGAAGTGAGAATGATGAAGATCCAAAGATATAACTCAATACTACAAAATTGCGGTCTATGGATGCCAATTTTTTTTGGACAATCAACACATGTTGATAGATCCATCCAAAGGCCATGTGGAGAATGATGATGTGGCTACCAATTCAGCTATTGATAGGAATATTGATGGTCATTTGATGGGGGCTATCGATCCCCAAAGCATTTCTTTCTAATTTTTTTGACCTATCAATGAGCCAGGACATGTCTATCAACAATTCTTGAAACAAACAAAAACAAAAAAACTTGAGAGCATAGTTCTTTAAATTTTCATTTTCATTTTGTTGAGAAATTTGAAGCACACTCTCTTGGAAATTTCTCAAGATTATTGCACTCTCATATCACTCTCTTGGAACTCGGATCTCCTCTTGGAACTTTAATATCCTCTTGGAAGTGAGATCTCTATCAAGGTAAGTGCATATTCTTCACATCCTTCATTATAAACACAAACACACATGCACATACACACATAGTTACACACATATATGCACACACATACATACAAAATTTTCCACACACATGCATACACATAGAAGGACACACAAATACACACACTCTTACACACATATGTATAAACACACATACACACACATATGCATACCCACTTACACACACATACACATACATACATGCACATATACACACATATTTGTGCACACATATACTTACACACCCACATACTAACACACACACACACATACATACATACATACATACATACATACATACATACATACATACATACATACATACATACATACATACATACATACATACATACATACATGCATACATACATACATACACACACACACATAGATACATACATACATACATACATACATACATACATACATACATACATACATACATACATACATACATACATACATACATACATACATACATACATATATACATACATACATACATACATACATACATACATACATACATACATACATACATACATACATACGTGCATACATACATACATACATACATACGTACGTACATACTATAACAATGCCAATCTTTTGCCCTCTTGTCGTGAGCTTGCCAATGGGCACACACAATGATGCTCCTACTCAAACATATCCAAACATGTATGTGCCAATCTCTTCATCACATGCATGAGACTACTCTAATGAGTCTCTCTCTCTCTCTCTCTCTCTCTCATAAGCCTTGCTATGTGGCATCCATACAAGATGGTAATATTGAGTTTCCTTCCCTGTAAAAACATTTTCACTCTTGAAAATGTAGATGAAATGTCCATAATAGCAGAAGAAAGGTCATTGGACTCCCTTCAACCCCATGTATCACTAGTACATGTTCTTCTATGTGTGGTGTTTCCTTGAAAGTATCAATGCCTATTATCTCCTATATACACCACTGCAATAACCTATAACATTATCAAAGTGACCTCCCATATGATGTTTCCTCTATGGAGTAGTAATATGAAAGACATGTATAGAATGACATGCTATATAAGATTCACCTATCTCGTGGAAACCCAAAAGAGAATTCCTCACTCCACTCCGAGTTTCACAAATGTATTAACTAGTACTATTCTTCTAGTCAAAATACATAATTAGAAATAAACATAATCACTTATCCCTAATTAGAGTCCTTAAGTGAGATCAATCTAACCACGATCCCCCTAGTGTCTTTGATAGGATAGTTTCAATCCTATATAGACAATCTGAAGAGTACATAAACTCTCTCTATCTCATTTTAAGAAAGAGGACTCTAGCAACAAATTTTCCACTTTTCTTTTCCCGTAAAAGAGAAAGACATAGGCTCTCAATATTTTTCCCTTCCTCATTAGTGGAGAATCAAAATCCCCTATGAATGAAAACTCTGTGGCATCCATTTTTCTCAACTTGGACTATAATTAGAACGATGGGTGGATTAATTGTACTAGGTATACAACTTGTTTGATGGATCGATAAAGAACCATCAAGAATTGATATGTATGACTGAAAGTTGTATAGCTTGAGTGCTTGTGTATGTGCATGTTATATATATAAACACTATATAATTATCATTGGTGAAGGTTAAATAGATTTGGACCTGGGGGGAATGCAAGAAGGGGTCATTGATGACATCGAAGAGTTCAAGGAGTTTGAGCCTTAATTGGAAAGAGTCAAGGAAGCAACTTAAACTATTATTTATGTTTTTCTTTTGCTTTCTGATTATGCATAGTATACGCTTGCATTATAGATGTGACACACGTGCATGTGCATGACAAGGAATCATTCCTAAAGCATTTAATGGATTTAAATTCCGTTATTTGATATGATTAGTCATGCATGAACGATTTCCATTTATGCATGGCATGTATGACTCTTACTTTTCTATTTATCTTATCACATTGAATTTATACATGCGATGGGATTTATAACTTATACACCTTCTAAATGCTGAATACTTTGGTTATGATCAAAGATTTTCGAGGATAAAATGATATTATCTATCTTATGGAGCTATGAATATATCACACATAGATTGGTGTGGGAAATTTTACATACTTTCCACTATAAGGATTAAGTTTCTTCCAGAGATAGAGATATCTGTGCCTTAATCATAGTTACTCAAGGTAAGGAACCTTCGATGCGAGTTTATTAAAAGTAAATCCTATGTTGTATCCATGACATTACCCACATGGAGTCTTAGATTAAGAATTCAAGGTTAAATATACAGTTGACGCTTAGGGCTAGATATTCTAGATTGCCCACCCTATGGAGATTTTCTTGTTTGGAATCAATTATGCATTTCACAAATAGCATAGATTCATGCTCATATGACTCACTTAAGATCTTCAAATTGACCTTCGATCCATTGAGGGCATTTGGTCCCAAGGAAAGAACATACATGAGATGCCAAATAGTAAAGGGATCCACAAAGTACCTAGGTACTTAAAGACTAGTTAGAATTTTGTGGTTGGTGATTTGAGAATTATCTACATCAAGCTAGTCTAGTCTTAGGAAAAGATGGATTCATGAGAATCCACTAGACATGATATATGAAATTTCCATCTTAGTTAAGGGAACTAAATACATGAATTGTTTAGTGTAATTGTGCTTCCATGGATTGAAGATGAGAACCATTGGTATGGGATGGTGGGGACTGTCTCCTTGAGACCTCTTCTTTTATGGCCGATAAGAAAAGAGCTCATCATCCATAGTGTATGAGACCTGCTAGACACAAAAGAGGTGCTGAGAGAACATCTCTTATATGGGATTTGAAAGCTATGTCTCTACTTAGGGATTCACTAGATTTAAATCATGTATCACACCTTTGGAAAAGAGAAGAATTCATTTTCTTCTGTACCATCGAAGAAAAAAACAATAAATTCTACTTTTTGACCAAGGATTTTCATGTACTAAAAAATAACGATAGAGATTAATGGGGTTCAAGGTCTGCAGAAGCACACAATCAACACAAGGAAGAAGAAGAAGCTTGGAGCACAACACTCAATACTGAATGTATTATCACTAGAAGAAGGAACTGGAACTCATGTATAAGTAACCCGTTAGGGTGAAGAAGGAACTGGAACTCATGTATAAGGAAGTGCCAAGCTATGTGGAATCAATCCGCAAAAGGAAGTAAGACCAAAGCTTTGGAGAAAGCTTCAACCTTCTCCCTAGGTAAAGCCTTCTTGAAAAGGTTTGCAATGTTCTCCTGTATGGGCACATATGCCAAGTTGATCTCTCTAGTAGAGAACCTCTCCCTGACATAATGATAATGCACCTCAATGTGCTTAGTGCAAGCATGGAACACATGGTTCCTCACAACTGCCAATGCACTCTGACTGTTAGTGAAGATGGTGGTGGTAGAAGACTAACCAACATCCGAATCTGCCATAAGGCATCTGAGCCACACACACTCAACAATCATTGTGAAAGCTACCCTATACTCAGCCTCACAACTGGAAGTGGCCAGAGTAGGCTGCTTCTTGCTCAACCAAGATATACATGAGCTACCAAGCATGAAGCAAAAGCCACTATTGGACACATGAGTGTCATAGCAAACAACCCATTTTGAGTCAGAAAAAGCATGTAAATCTGGTGGTAGTGATCCCCCCTTGGGATAAAACAATCCAAGTAGCTAGGTACCAATCAAGTAGCAAAAGATGCGCTTAACCACCTCCCAATGTTTGACACCAGGGCAATGCATAAATGTGCTCATCTATGCGACAACAAACTGAATATTTGGCCGAGTAATGCATAAGTAAATCGAGCATCCAATAGCTTGCTGATAGAGAACAACATCAAATGCATCTCCACCATCATGAAGACTCAATCGTAAACCTGTGTCCATGGGAGTGGCAATAGGTTTGCAGTCTTCAAGACCAAAATGCTACAATAATGTGTCAATATATTTCGTTTGACACAAAGCTATTGTGCCATCAACTTGCATAAACTGATGGCCAAATAATGATGCAAATGCCCCAAATCTGACATCTCAAATGAGGCATGTAGATCAACCTTAAAATCAGCAATATGCTTCTCATGAGGACCAGTGAGCAGCATGCCATCAACATACACAACAATGATCAGAAGCACATCATTAGCATGCTTAACATATAAGGTTCTTTCAATTGGGTTGTTCTCAAAACTAAGTGCAATTAGATAGGCATGTATCTTTTCATACCAAGCATGCGGTGCTTGCTTCAAACCATATAATGCCTTCTTTAACCTGCACACCTAGTTTTCATGCCCTTTTTACACAAAGCCATGGGTCTGAAAAACATACACTTCTTCATGCAAATCACCATTTAGAAATGCAGTTTTAATGTCCAATTGATGTACGTTCCAACCATGATGAGCTGTAAGTGCAAAGATGCTACAAACAATAGTCATTCAAAAAGTAGGAGCAAAGGTCTCATTAAAACCAATGCCTCTTTCTTGAGCATAACCCTTTGCAACAAGCCTAGCCTTATACCTGTCAAGTGTTCCATCAAGCTTATGATTAAGCTTGTATACCCACTTAGTGCCAATGGCCTTCTTGCTAGGAGGCAAGTCACATAAAGACCAGGTACCATTTTTCATTATAGCATCATATTCAGATTGCATAACAGACATTCAATTTTATGAATTTTATGCTTCATCAAATCAAACAGGCTTATTCTCATCACAGAGACGAGAAGCAGCCATAGCATAGCAATCTCATGCAAAAGAGGTAGTATGAAGGCCTAAAGGAGTACGTTATGACAGAGGTGCATCTAATTTGCTATCACACGAAGTCTACACCAGCCATTTTGGCATAGTTTTTGCCTCCTCAATATCATCTCTCTCATCAACAAGTGCATCTTGCAAATCTGCATTAGAAATGGAATGATCCGCATCATCACATGAAACCTATGAAGGCTGAGAAGTTGCCTCATTAGGACCAACACTAGAGTGTCCACCTGTAAAAAGAGGTAGCAAAGTATCATACATGTCTTTGGAGCTAACAAATGTCTCATTAATAAATGAAAGTAGTGGTTGAGTACCATCTTCCACAAAAACAACATCACGGCTAACCAAAATGCATTTAGTGTATGGATGATAGAGAGGATAGCCTTTGCTTTTAGAATTGTACCCAACAAAAATACATTTCACTACTTTATCATCCAATTTCCTGCATTGTTGTTCAGGCACTAATGCATATGCCAGACAACCAAAAACATATAGGTGTGCAACAGATGTCTTGCCACCATGCCAAGCCTCATATGGAGTGATAGACTGCAATGCTTTAGTGGGACACCTGTTAAGTACATATGCTGCACACATGACAACCTCAAGACTAAAACTATGTGGTAAAGCCTGACTCTTGACCATACACCTTGCCATCTCCATGAGTGACCTGTTCTTCTGTTTAGCAACTCCATTCTATTGAGGTCTATATGGTAGTGTACACTAATGTTTTATCCCACGTTCAGCCAAAAATGCATTAAATTTAGAATACATATATTGCCCCCCTCGATCAGAACGGAGGGTGCCCATTTTACATACTGATAAATTTTTAGCCAAAAATAGAAACTCTTTGAAGCACATAAACAAGCAATCAGACTTTGCTTTCAATGGATATACCCATCCATGCCTAGAAAAATCACCAATGAAAGTCATGAAGTAAAGATAGTTCCCAAAACAGGGTGTTTGCATAGGACCACATACATCACTGTGAGCAAGCTGCAATTCCTAAGTAGCTCGAACTGAACCATCTTTTGGGAATGAGGAACACTGCATTTTGCCCAAAATACAACCTTCACAAAAATGTTTACTAGGTGCCTCAAGTTTGGGCAAAGAGGACACCATTTCAGATTTTTGCAGGTGTAGCAAACTAGCAAAATTCAGATGACCAAAGCGTGCATGCCAAAGCTTTGCGTCTGATATAGCCTGAGAATCATGTACTGCACATGCCAAATCATTCACAGATTCTTCATAGTCTATGAGCTTATACAACCCACAACATAAAATTCCAGACGCAATAATCACGTCTCCATTTGAGAGATCATGAGCTATACATCTGTCATCAACAAATTTCACAACCAAGCCAATCTTGGCTAAAGCTGAAACTGATAACAGATTCTTCTTGATCCGTGGCACAAATAAAGCATCCAACAATGAAAAAGAACTACCATCACGAGTAGTCAGAATGATTTTAGCAACTCCCATGACACAATAAGAGGAGTTGTTGGCGCATGTGACAATATTCTCTACAGGGGTAGGCTTTAGTGAAGTGAAGAAACTGTGCTGCAAGGTAATATGTTTGGTTGCCCCACTATCAAAGTACCAAACATCAGAGTCTATTGCAAACATACACTATTCAGGAGCAGATGGGTCAAAACTCCAAACAATAGTAAATGCCCATTCTTCATTCTGCACTAGATTAGTAGACTCTATTTTTTGTGTAGAGGCCTCTGCAACAACCATTCTAGCCTCTTTTTTCTTTGCCTCTTTAACAACTAGTTTTGGACAACTCTTTAGGACATGATCATTTGCTTTATAGTATTTGCAAAACAATAACTACTTTTTTTTTTCTTCTCGTCTTTGTCATCCTCTTTGATTGTGCAGAATTAGCAGATTTCTCCTTACTAGTAGAAGAGCTCCATTTACCTTTTCCCTTCTGACTAGCCAGGAAAGCTTGATCTGTAACATGCATAATGGACCTGTTCTGCCAGACTGATCTTCCTACAATAGAACATAGACTAACTTCTCAAATGTTAAGACATTTTGATTTCCTTTCATCATCAAATGAAGAGTGGAAGCAAAACTCGGATATGAATCAGGAAGACCATTCAGAAGAGTCTGCACAAGTGAATTTTTAGGTATGACTTCATCAACAGAAATCAACTATTCCTTCAAATCTTTGATCTTCAATAGAGAACACTGCATGATACATAGGTGTTCACAAGAATTATATTTCATGCACTTGGAGAAGATGTGATTTTCACACTAGATTTTAGTATAAATGAGCTAGACGAATCCAAATACCATCCAAAAAGGGGAAGCCCAAGGAGGTCCATGCCAATACAATCAATGAGTATTGATTCTCGAACATCACAATGCATACATGGATCCCAAGCCACTACAAGATTTGTATACCTTGAGAGTGTAGTACAAGTCAAAGGATGCATGAAAAGAAGAATGGGCTCACATACCTGTATTTCACCTAAAGAAGAAGAAGTAGTGGATGCATAAGTAGAGGCAACCATAGGAACACATATGGAATCTTTAAGGGAATTCTTTGAGCATAAGAGTGTCACACAACGTGAAACCATAATTGACACACAAGGACAATATCCAGAAGTAAAAGTGGCCTGAGTCCATGAGGCCCAATACGAAGGGAAGACTTGGAAGATGAATGTCAAGATGCATTTTAGGGAATTATGAAGCTTAAAAACTTGGTAAAGGAGCTCAAATCTCAATTATCCCTCTACTCATTAGGAGAGTGTGGGATTACAATTACAAACCTCTACCTAGGAATGATAACCAAAGATGACACAAGCTTGGGTAGACACTCTATATAAGAAAAGCAAACTTACCAAAGGTACCATAGAAGATCTAAAGCTTCACTTAGATAAGCAAGCTAAGGGAATTGCAAGCTCCATATGATCAACCAATGGTACAACCAAGTGGACACGAGCTTCCTCCATTAGAATAATAAGATGATGAATGTTAGTCACCTATAAGAGAATATGAAGTAGTATCGATTAGTCATAAGCAATGTCAAGATCTACAAAGAGGTACTATACTTAGTATTAATAGCTAGAAACTAGTTGGTTTGGATTAGTAAGGGATATCCATCATCGTATGTTGATTTGAACCAAACTATACTAGTTTGGAGGATATGGGATTCACTAGAACCCACAAATATATTAGGCTTGTTTTCCATGGTATATATGGAATACATATTACGTTTAGCATACGTACAACACCATGGATTGGAAAAAGGTTCCATTGGTATGGGATGGTGGAAATGAATTCCCTTTTAGCACTCTTCTTCTATGGCTAGGGAGAAAACGGCTCATCATTCATGGGGGTGGGTCTCACTAGATCAGAGGAGAGCTCTTAGGAGATCTTTTTAGGTGTGGTATTTATACTTGATGGTTAAGGGAAGATTTATTCTTGTAATGGAGTGTGTGATGGTAGATTTTATCTCCACAACTCTCACATACTCACTTTATAGTTTTTAAAAATGATGATTCCATTAGCGTGGATGGATCATATAGATTCATACATAGTGGATTGTTAGTAGAGGTGGCTTCTTTAGTTTCAAAACACATCTCAATTTATTACATTACTCTTTCAAATGATTAGTGACCATTTTAGAGTAGAAAGGATCCATTGAGATCTTATGTGTATGCGCTTATTCATGAAATAGAGAAGAAAATGAACTCATCAATCTCTTTTAAGGAAAAGGGGAAAATAAGGAGAGATCGCACATTAGATCCTCTTACTTCAAGAGATAAAGGAAAGAAAAATATGATTTTTGAGATTACAATTGAGTATGATTTGTTCCTAAGGAGCATTCAGGTAGCTTCGCTTATGAGGTATATATATATATATATATATATATATATATATATATATATATATATATATATATATATATATATATATATATATATATATATATATATATATATATATAACTCCATGATCGTAAGAGAAGAATAGGACCTATATATGGAGAAAGCAAACAGAAATCCGTATCCATAGAGTATGTTTTCCCCTAGTGACAAGATATGCTTGACAAACATACCTTAGTATAGATTTTATTTTAAAAGTAAATTTGTCAATCTAATAAGGACTTCATTAACTCTAGTTTTTGGTGTAGTTTTCCTCATATGAGAGTTTGACTCTCCACTATTTTGGAAGGAAAAACATTGCAAACCTATGTACATGTTCTCAATTATGGATGAGTAGAGCAAATGGATTCAAGGTAATCTCCTTTAAAGGGAAAGGAAAGTGGAATAAATTCCACTACTATAGCTCTTTTCCTTGGATGAGATTAGAGAGTGAGAGAGTGAGAGAGAGTTTAACCTCTCATCTTTATATTTTCTAGATAGGAGTGGCACCATTTTATCAAAGGCAATAGGGAGATTAGAAAGTCAATTGTTAGGTTGAGTTTCACATGATGACTCTAGGGGAGAAGTTACTAGTCCAAATAATGATCTTTGACTATATGAAGAGTACTACTTATTGGCATTAGAGAGACTAGGGTTTCAAAGATTATTTTTCTCTTTAGTAGATGCTTTATCATGAGGATGATGATTGAGCATCAATTATGAGGATATGTATTTATCGATCATCTGAGTCTTAAGTAGGAATGTTTTTGCATTCACATGGAAAACTAAGGAAAAGAGAAAACATTAAAGTTTACACTAGTGCCGATGTTATTCCAATTGGACTAAGTCCAAGTTGATGGACAAAAAATCAAAGCCCTCTTGGTTAGTGGGATGTAGATATTTCATCCTACAACCAAAGAATTCTATTATGTGAGCTAGGATGATGGATTTGCATAACTCACAAGGTACTTTAGGTAATAACTATTATTTGTGATTACACTCACAATTGAGAATATCTTGAGAGGCATGAGGGCAATCAATTAATTCTAGATGGGTTTGGAATCCCTTTCGTATTGGAATTTTTTCTATATTTTAGACGATTTTATGGTTTATTATCTCCATTGTACTATGATCAAGTTTGGCTAAACTTGGAATTTTGCACTTTCCTTTCTCATTATTACTCCATAATGGAGACATCACATGGACCTATGTCACCTCGGTGATGATAGAGGTTATGGGAGTGATAGTTTGGAAGTTAATTGTATATGGGAGATGATAGGCACTGACAACTTCCCACCTTTGAGTCTTTCTCATGTGATGCCTCTCAAAGGGAAGGATACAGGGAAGCAACACACATAGATGATGATGCACATAGAGTACATGGAGTTCAAGGGAGTCGATCACCTTTTTCTATCATTATGAACATTTTGTCTACATCCTCATGGCCAAAAATGTTTTTAAGGGGACTAAATGTCACATTACATATTACATTAGAGTGGGAAAACCCTCTAGGAGGTTTGTTTCCAATGGTCTACCACACAACACTATAAAATGTACCTTCTAGTTAGAAGGGTAGAAAAACGAATAAGTAAAGTATCATGGTTTCTTTTTTCACTTAGAAAGGATGATTGGACATGGTTGGGAGATTCAAAAAATGAGCTCCTCTGTGCATATCATTGGATTTTTTGTGAGGATGTAGAATTGCAAAAGATTGAGTGCTCATTTGGAAGTCTAAATGAGTGCATAGATGTGGGCGAAAATCTATAAAAAATACCTCAAGCTTCCTGTTGCTCTAAGGGTTGCCCATAATTTTTCTCATGCTATGGCATCCTTTAGTCCTCATGAGAATACCATCTTTTTGTAAATTAGGAGATGTCCATGTGAACACTCTCCTAAAACCACTTTTTGATAATTCCCCTAAGCCTAAGGTATTGAAGCCTTCTCTTGAAAAATCTCCTTTTTGAGCAAACATAAAGAAAGCCCACGTAGAAATCTCACGCGCTCTCTCTCTCTCTCTAGGTAGTTAGCTTTTTGAAATTCCCAAATCACATAAAGATCCTCTTTTTGATTTAGCACATGTGGTCTTTTGACCACATGTTTTTATTCACATATGCCTCTCTTCTCTATATAAAGAAGAGCCTCATTTGTAAAGAGGGAGGTCCCTTGGCCATGGCCTTGGCCTCCATTTTGGTAATGGAAGAAGGTGTCATTTGGCTTCCACATTTCTCCTTGCGTGCTAGGCGATGATCCATGTGTGTGGGTTTGGCATTTGGGGTTGGCTTGTGTGTGAGCATTGCCCTCCCTTGTTCCTTTTGACGTTGGCCATGGTGCCATTGTTCATGGACGTGGGTGTGTGGGCGTTGTTTGCACTTCTTGCAACTCCTCTTGGAAGAGCCCCTCACTTCCATGTGAGGCGGTTTGGGTTGGTTACTCCCCATACTTCAACAACAAATTTGGCGCCGTTGCCGGGGATGATCGACCTTCAACCGTTGGGTTTTTTCAAGCTTGCCGTGCCTACACTTGGTGGATGCACCTCATGCTTGGATTGAGTTGTGGATCCGTGTGGCCTTCGGTTGGCCTTGGGTACCTCTTCCCTTTTAATTTTTGGAGTAATTTATATCTTTATTTCTGTTTGTTTCACAAAAACACCCCCTTACCCCCTTCTCCCTTCCTCTCTCTAACACACACACTCACTGAGAGGCAGCACTCTACATCTCTATCATTTCTTGTTTTGAGTGTCTGTCCTGAAAAGGGGGTGGGATCTATCTCTCTATTCCCTCCCTCTCTTCATCATTTTCGAAAAAAAAAAAAAAAATCGGAAAAGGTATTTGGTGAGAATTTTTTGAAGGTTCTAGCCCCTTTATTAAATTTGATTGGCACGATTCATGAATTGTCTTCAAGTCTGACATCTGTGTCAATCTCGAAGTTTGTTGGGGGGGAGGCATTAACTCCTCTCCACTCCCTTCTTGCCTGCACGAACATGGGTAGTTGGGGGGGGCTCTCTCCCTCCCTCCTAATCTCTCTCTACATCGGTCAGTTTGGGGTTGATCCCTTATGGGTTCCTCCTTCCATTCTTGGCCTGGGGGTCGAGCATCCTCTTGCTCCCCCGCGATACTTGGCTGTGGTGAAGATGATCTTCTCTGTGTCCGCGAGTCTATTCCTCGTGCTGCCTGCCAAAGGCTTCCTTTGCTCACGCTTCCACACGCATATGGAAATTTCTCGCCTCTTCTGCTATGGGTGAGTGTTATCATTGCATATCGTTTGGGGTCGAGCATCTCACGGCTCCCCCACACATTGGTACCACATCTTTCATCCTCACCTTGGAGGGCTGGAGCTCTGTGCAAGCTTTCCCATGGAGTTTTCCTGGCAGGATTAAGTTTGCGTACTCCACGTTCATCACATATTGGAGGTGTGCACACTCTACATTCTTGTCCGCATGCACAACAGGTTGTTGTTGGTTGGGATTGGAAACATTCTCTCTCCTTCCTCGGCTGTGTCCACTCTGTCATACGAACTTGGCCTGCATGGAGACGGGCGGCGAGTTAATGGCGCATGCATGGTAAGTGAGGTGGGGAGTTATTTCCTCCCTCTCTCTTGCTCACCGTTGTCTATGCTCTGGGGGGGAGGGGAAGCTATTACTCTCCCTCCATCCATCGACCTCTTTTTTTGCACGTGACAATCTAGTGTTGGTCCGGTTCTTCCTCATCGGAGTCTGCTTGGGGATGGAGCTTCACTCCTCTACAGGTCTCGCTTCACGATGAGTGCCTAATGGTTCTCAAACTCATAGCTTCAGTAGTCGAGTGGGGTTTTCCCCCCGTTCTGTTTATCATGCCTGATTTCTGTACTACCTTGCTGGGCTTCTCCATCAATCTGAAGTGGAGAAATCTCCCCTTCCCTCCCAATACCTATGTTTGCTTCCTTCCCTGCTTTTGCACCTGCAGGCTTTCTCTCCTCGATGATACTCCTTGGAGTGGAGCGCTGTTGGGATGCGTTGGTGCGAGGCCCGCCGGATGGTAAAGTTTTGGATGTTGTTGGCGGAGGTACTTCTTGTTCCCATCCTTGCCGAGTCACCATCCTGACACCCTTCGTCATCATCAAGATTCGGGGTTTAGCTCTCTATGGCTTCCCCTCCGCCTTCAAGTCCTGCTGCTTACATGGTCAAACCGTCTCCTGCTTCCTCCAAACTATTGTTTCTACTATATGCGGGCATGGGGCTCCTATTTGCCCTTCATTTATCCTCACTCAGAATGCTCTTTCCAGCTTGAAGCCGAGTGTCTGTTCCCCCTCATGCTTCTTCAGCTTGGGGTCCAACTTGGACTGTTCTGTGCAGGATAATGAATGAATTCGTGCAGTAATATCTTGTTAGACACATTTGGCTTGCTGGAAATTATAGTAATCATGTACTTATCTTTCTCAAAGTTTTCGTGATCATAACTCAACAATAGTATTTGTGTTCTATCTTAATGATGTTCAAAATGCTTGCAAAAGCTATCTACGTTGAACTTTTTTAAATGATTTATGATGTCCTCTTATGAAATACTTATGATAATGCAGATTTTTCTAAGTATCCTTTCAACATGAAGTGTTTGGAGGATTCGGTGTGTGACTGTCTACTTACAAGATTGTGTGCACATCTCCACCACCATTGAAAGAAGATGACTTTGAATTGTTCAGAAAAAAATTACTCCTTGTAGGTGACAGGAATCGTGAGATATATTGTCAAGGTCTTTGGTCTTAAGTAAATAAAGGATTTGGCCAAGGTACATTCATGAATAGGTAGCATCTTTGTTGTGAAAATGTTTATATGCTCTGTAGGAATGATCCGCGGTGCATGCCATTTATGCAAAATTCTGACTATGTTTGGGTTATGCTCATGTGTCCGAGAGACTACCTCTATGCTTCAAGTGTGCTCATACGCGTGAAAATCCCATGCATATCTTGGATTGTAAACACCTTTGCATTAAGTTGCATGATTGTTTCAGGTTGATTCTTTACCAAAATGACTTGAGATCCATAATATGCTTGCTGCCAACTGCCCATGAGGTGATTGTGACCGCCTATGTGCACGGGAATGTTCTGAAGTACTGTTGATCACATTTTAAGCATTTGGAGCTATCCAGAGAACTTTTCTTACACTGATCCTCTCCCTTGAGCCACTACAAGTTTGGGGTCCCTCTTGTCTGTCGTCCCTTTCTAGAAGCAAAATGCACTGGTCTATCTAACATAGGGATCTTGGTGCATGTTCTTGCAGCTGTTGGGGGTGTCCTTTGAAGAATGAAGAATGTGTTAATAACCCTGAATGAGTTTTGAGTTTCTCTGTTTTCCATATGGGAACTCCATTTAGACTACCGAAGGATCTCTATGTTTGATAATTGATTGTATTCCAAAAATGCCCGAGGATTGGGGTTCTAATTTTTGGCTTCTTCATGTCCTTTACTTCATGAGTATTCATTTAATATTACAGGAAAAGGGCTTCTACTAAAATTTGTTGATGCTATCATATTCATCTAGCTAAACTCTGATTGATTGGGATTTGCAAAGATCTAGACCTATTCTGTACAAATTACTCCCATTTTGGATATTCACAACTTGGGCAACTTGAGGGTAGAGCTACGTGATGGGGATCACACATAACTTGGGCCACAATTTAGTTTGATCTCAAAGATTAAATGTTTACTGAATACTGGGTCACTACGCTACAAAGGGCATTGTGATTGACTCATTTGATTGTTTACATCATTCTTCAACTCCTATGTTCACATGAAATTACATGATCTAATGACTAAAAGAGAAACATTTTTCTGATGATTTTCAAACGACATAACGACATAATTGATTGTAGCATAGATCATGACAACTAGGAAGTTGAATTCTGAGTACTTGTGTTCTGATCGGTGGCTCTTTGCATTCATATGATATACAAGTTTCATTATGAGCTACTATGCTAAGTCCTGGCCAAGGAGTCCCTATCTTAGCAATACTTCATAACATAACTTTTGCGATTGCACAATGAGCATGCATGGTTATTTTCCTTTTACAAAAGATGATTATGAACTGAATAGGAAATTTCGTTTGTGTTGTGCTATTCAGATGATATTTTTGCATATTTTTTGCCTTATGACACAAATAACTTCTGGACATAGGCTGGTCATACTGGTTTGATACATAGAGGCATGCGCTTCCTTTCGGTCATCACCTTTGAAGCAGTGAATATGAATACACTAATGTCATCTAGCTATGTATGTTTGATATCTGAAAATTGTGCCTTCCCATTCTTTGGAACCTTGGTCCCTTCTTTACCTATGTGTAAAATGCTAACAGCTTTCTATTATGCTCAGTTAAGATCATACAAGAAATGCTATAATGTGTCATCCAAGATTTTGAATTTTCGTTCACCATTTGAAGTTATGAAATTAATTGGGCTCTGCTATTTTGGATTATTGCCTTCCAACTTGAATTTCAGATATTGGACTTCTCTAGGTTTCACCTTGCAACATGTTTCACATCCTAATCTGGTGCTAGTTCTTTGAGCTACCAACAGGGACAATGTACTGCAGGGAAGGTGCCCACTTGTTGTCTTTTGCAGGTCATGGACTCTTGACTTTCATATATGAGCAAAGTATGATCTTCGTTGTGGTATTGTGCAAAAGGGAAAACCTGTTGCATGTGTTAATGACAAACTTGGGTGCTTCTTGCTGTACTTGATATTTGGTTTCAAGTGCGACATGTGCTTTCTGCTAAATTCTTGATGTAGCAAGGAGCAAGAAGATTGTCATGCAGAGTTCTCTCTTGTAGTACAAGTCTTGCAGCAATGGATGTTCCCTGAAGTGGAAACTAAAAATGGGATTATATTTTTTGGTGGTTCTTTTCAAATTCAGTCTACTTGTTGTGTATGTTTAAATTTCAGATATTGGAGCTTGGAGAGAAGGCACATTGGATGGAGGCTGGGCTGACTGCCCCCCAAGGGGATTGTGTCGCTCAGCATTGCAGGCCTGAAAGACTTGAAGACTTACAAATTTGGATTCATGCTGGGCTGACTGCCCCCCGAGGGGATTGTGTCGCTCAGTATTGCTGGATTAGAGATTTGAAGGTTTGCAGCCTTGCAAAATTCAAATTGGAACTGCTGCATATTTGAAGAGTTGAAGACTCCAAACTTGGACCAGTTCGGAATTATATACTTCTCTCTTAGCTTTTTCGAGGACGACAAAGTCTAGGAGGAGGAGGGTGTTGCTCTAAGGGTTGCCCATAATTTTTCTCATGCTATGGCATCCTTTAGTCCTCATGAGAATACCATCTTTTTGTAAATTAGGAGATGTCCATGTGAACACTCTCCTAAAACCACTTTTTGATAATTCCCCTAAGCCTAAGGTATTGAAGCCTTCTCTTGAAAAATCTCCTTTTTGAGCAAACATAAAGAAAGCCCACGTAGAAATCTCACGCGCTCTCTCTCTCTCTCTAGGTAGTTAGCTTTTTGAAATTCCCAAATCACATAAAGATCCTCTTTTTGATTTAGCACATGTGGTCTTTTGACCACATGTTTTTATTCACATATGCCTCTCTTCTCTATATAAAGAAGAGCCTCATTTGTAAAGAGGGAGGTCCCTTGGCCATGGCCTTGGCCTCCATTTTGGTAATGGAAGAAGGTGTCATTTGGCTTCCACATTTCTCCTTGCGTGCTAGGCGATGATCCATGTGTGTGGGTTTGGCATTTGGGGTTGGCTTGTGTGTGAGCATTGCCCTCCCTTGTTCCTTTTGACGTTGGCCATGGTGCCATTGTTCATGGACGTGGGTGTGTGGGCGTTGTTTGCACTTCTTGCAACTCCTCTTGGAAGAGCCCCTCACTTCCATGTGAGGCGGTTTGGGTTGGTTACTCCCCATACTTCAACACTTCCACAAGTACAAACTAGGCCAGGCTCTTCTTCTAGTTGTGGAATACACCTAGTTTTGTTGATAAAATTGTTGACATGGTAGTTAAGAAGTTTGGAACTCAATAGCAATCTGGTAAAAAGTTATAGCAAGGTGCACCTCAATGTGTGGAACCACTCAAAAGATGATATGCGTGCATAGGAGATAATCCAAGACAAAGTTGTACCTTTGGGAAAGCTCAACCACATGTAGATAGAATTGAATCACAATATTGCCAATATTTTTAGAAGCTTACAAATCACATCACTTTTGATTGTCATTATAATGAGCAATATGTGAGACAACATCTTGCATATCAACCAAGGCTGTATCCATATGTGTCTCATGGAACACTAGGAGATTGACAATATTATCAGGCACCTAGGCCAAATGCATAAGAAGGATCCAATTCCATCACAACCTATCCTCGGACAACAACCCCCTCCACCAGAGAATGTTGTTCCCATAAAGTACACCAATCATGAGGATATTACAAAGAAATGCTAACAAATCCTTGAAAATATAAAATTCTTCTTTGCTACAAAATTTAGAGGGAGTTTCACGATGCTAGATAAAAATACAAGGGTTATCTATCTCAAAATGGGTTTTCTCAAAAGTAAATATGAAGAAATTCAAAGAATTTTTGGGCCTCACCATAGCCATGTAACACTCCCCCTTCCTAGATCTTATTGTCCTTGATAAGATTGCTACTGATTTTGGGTGGGCATTGTTGGCATACATGTCATATGAAGAGCATACAGGTACAATAGAGCGGTCATGCACAATACGGCAACAAGGCCTAATCATTTTTTCCAAGGACCATTCACAACGCAAGTGATTTTAATCACTACATAAACATTGTAAATTCCGTTTTTGATAGAATAGACTCCATTTTGTTCAAGTCGAGGAGTCCTCGAGCTTGAGGAGTATTAGAATTAGCTACATATCAATTTTCATAATTTTTAGACTTCGTTTGAGCCCTCAAATAGGCTCTAGAACCTAATTTTTAACTAGGCCGGACACTAGGTCTGGACAAGGCCAAAGCTAGTGAGAAAACTATAAAAAGAGCTAGAGAGCTCATTTTGGAGGTTAGATTGTTTGTGAATTGAGCTTATGTAAGAGACTTTTTGACTAATGCAAAGAACTCCATTGTTCCTCTCCTTGTTCTTGCCTTATGAGCGCGTGTGTGTGTATGTGTGTGCATGCTTGTGTGCTTCTCACTCACACACTTGTGCCTTCACTTGCTCATAGTCTTCATACTAGTCCTCACGTCTCCACGGATTGACAATTATGAGGTGGATCTTCTCACGTTGGTACTCACCATTGTGCTAGAGTGACACCAAATTTGGCGCCGTTGCCGGGGAGAGAGCTTCGAGGACGAGCATGTGATGGTAAGATGTCGAGTTGAGACATTGGAGTTATAGGTAATATCCTTTCTTTTCCTTATTTTTCTTCATTTTTTCTTATTTTTGCATCACCATCATCACCATCATCATCCCCACCATCTCCCACCTCCATCTCCATCTCCACAAAAATTTCAGTTTTTTGGTCATATTCCACTCCCCACCTCATTTCCCTCATTTCATTGTGAGAGAGAGCGAGAGAGAGCTTGCATGCGATCTGTTTTTGTGCGTTTTTTGAGCTTTTACTGCAGGAACTAGTTGTAGCACCTTCTCCAGCAGTTTGCGCATGTACGACAGACTCTGCACAGGTCCCGGGAGCACTCCAAATCACTAGAAGTTTCTCAAAAATTTGCGTTTTTTCAGTCTATCGCGACAGACACTGTCTATCGCGACAGACACCGTCTATCATGACAGACAAAGATCCATGATAGACACCGTTTATCGCGACAGACACCCGTCTATCGCGACAGACCAAAATCCACGTCAGACTCAGTCTATTGCGACAGACACCGTCTATCACGACATACCAAAATCCACGTCAGACTCAGTCTATCGCGACAGACACCATCTATCGTGACAGACCCATCTATCGCGACAGACACCGTCTATCACGACAGACACCGTCTATCGCGACAGACCAAAACCACGACAGACGATAGACACCATCTATCGCGACAGACAGAGACCCACGACAGATTCAGTCTATCGCGACAGACACCGTCTATCGCGACAGACCAAAACCACGACAGACGATAGACACCGTCTATCGCGACTGACACCATCTATCGCGACAGACACCGTCTATCGCGACAGACCCATCTATCGCGACAGACACCGTCTATCGCGACATACTCGTCTATCGCGACAGACACCGTCTATCACGACAGACACCGTCTATCGCGACAGATAGACATTTTCGGCAAAAAATAAAGGGGTAATTTTTTTGGAAATTTAGGCTAAGTTTTGGGCATATTTGCATACTCAAATACTCATACAATTACAAAGGCCTTAGAAAAATGCATTAAAACCCCTGAAAGGTTTTGTTGGTCTGTTTAACCCCCTAAACCCTGAACAGTCATAACTTTTTCATACAAAATCCAATTTTTGAGCTCTAGGGCTTGTCGGAAAGCTCGTGGCATATACTACATGCCCTCAACTATTTTTTATAAGAATAATGCGTTGATTTTCAGATATGATATTTTGAAGTTGACACACTGAGGGGTAGGTACACCAAGGGAGCTCTAGAGGGAATTTTTTAGCAATACAAAAGGGGGAACAAGGGTCATTAAAAAGTGTCTGAAATAAATTGTCTGTCAATTGAAGGATCAAATTGAAGCTAAACTTGAGGTTCTTACAGGATCATCGAGAACTTTTGGAGAAAGCAAAGTAAGTGCCAGGGCAAACAAGCTTGGGAACGTGCTTCTTGGGTAGACCAGCATCACCAAGAGGAGCGACTTGAGGTTGGAACATCTCTTAACCCCCTCAGTCCATTCTTAGCATAGGCTAAGTACGAGTAGTTGTCCTGATTGACTAGGGGTGCGATAGGAACACTCAAGTTTGAAGAGCCTTTAATTTCTCAAGTGCAAGGATAGGCTAAATTGCAGTCAAGGGATAACTTAAAGGAAAAGAACTTAAACTAAGCGGACGCGGAACATCAAATACGACACACTTAAGTGATCGTGACGACGCTTAATTAAAAACAAGAAAACACATACAAAGGAACTCAAAAGAAACAAGTGATTGGTACCAAAGGATCAGCAACGTACAAAGGGCATATGAACCTGAGATCGGGAAGGCACCTAGGGAGAGACCGTCAAAGCGTTAGATCATCCGAGGCTAGCGTCAACCATACAGCGAGATCTTGGGCCCAACAATTGAGTGATTACCCCTACGCTCTAGACTCAGAAACCAGTGACTCTGACATGTCATATAGAATGGAAAGACCTGTAGGTAGCTCAGGAATGGCATACCTAGAAAGACCTGAAGGTCCCTACAAGACTCAATTGGAATACATCCAGACCAACCGCCTAGGTGCACGCATCTATGAGGATGGTCTACGAAGATCTGTTGTCCTAATTAAAAATCCGAATCAGCCCATTGGACTAAAACACCCTGTAGTCAAGTTTGAAAATGGGTCATACATAGATAAAGAAGGAACAATGTATGTGGTCACCAGCCAACCTGAAAGGACAGATGAGTTTGGAAACATAATCTCTGAACCTGAATTAGGTGACATAGAGCAAGGGAACTTAGGAAAGGAGCTGAAAACCCCTCGAGGCAAATCGGTCCTAACAAGGATAATCACTCCAGAATTAGCTCCCCAGGATAATAGGAGCATAGAATTGCTCTAGAACCAAGAGACGGATGAGGCTTTTTGGAGGTACAAGCTTGAAAAGCCTAATGAAGTGGGAGCTCTTGCCATCTATGAATTCAAAGATCCTGATAGCCCAGGCAAGGTGACCTACTTAGATGGTGCTTCTGAGAGAATTTTTGTGGTCTCTGAGCATGGAAGACATGCATACACTTGGAAGGGAGAATTTGTTTTTCTATCTATCTATCTATCTATCTATCTATCTATCTATCTATCTATCTATCTATCTATCTATCTATCTATCTATCTATCTATCTATCTATCTATCTATCTATCTATCTATCTATCTATCTATATATCTATCTATCCAGCTACCTATCTATCTATCTATCTATCTATCTATCTATCTATCTATCTATCTATCTATCTATCTATCTATCTATCTATCTATCTATCTATCTATCTATCTATCTATCTATCTATCTATCTATCTATCTATCTATCTATCTATCTATCTATCTATCTATCTATCTGTCTGTCTATCTATCTATCTGTCTGTCTTATCTATCCAATCTGACTCAAAGAGAAAGGAGTAGAGAGAGACCTGAGGTAAGCTTTGCCAACTCTTGGGGAAGAGAAAGAGCGAGAACAGAAACAAATAGAGTGGAACCTGAAAGACATAGAGCCCCAGGGAACCGAAGAAATGCCGATGACTTCCTTTTGCCAAGACGGAGAGAGCACACGAGGACCTTGAGACCGACCCAGCTAGTTAAGTCCATGAAAAACTACTTCGATGGCACTGGAGACCCCTACGATCATGTAGCTGAGTTTAAGCAAGTCTTGAGAGCTGAACAAGTTGAAGATCTGTTCACGCAGTACAATGCCTTTGGTCTAACCCTTAGGAACACCGCCCTGACATGGTTTCAGCCACTAAACGAGAGGCAGTTTAGGAGCATAGATCAACTTCTAGAGGCATTCATTATCGAATTCTCTAAAAGTGGCATAAGACATAACACATCCTCCCTGATATACAGCTTCAAACAAACATCTCAAGAGACAGTAAGGCTCGCAGGCAGAAGATTTAGGCAATATCTAGAGAGATGCCCGGCCCCAGAGTTACCCACTCCAGCCAAGCAAGTGGACTTATTTTTAGATGGATTGTTAAGCACCAAACTGAGATCATATGTGTACTTGAAGGACCCTAGATCCATAGTGGAATGTGTACGCATGTGCATAGACATTGAGGATAATCTAGGGGAGGAATTAGAGCTCTCAAAAATCTATAAAGATTCAGATAGTTCTAGTAGCCTCATTTCCTCACAATCCACATCAATAGAGGATCTAGCAGAAAAGGTAGCTCTGAAATTAGGTGTCTCTAGCAAGCAAATTCCTAGATTTGCCCCAGGAAAACGATGCTATACCTGTGGAGGAGACCATATGGTTAATGTGTGCCCCATCATGGCTCAACCCCAAGTGAACCCTAACAACCAGTACTACACCATAGAAAGGAGGTACACCAATCACACAACACAAGACTGTCCATATAACAAACAAGCTGTTAGACAAAATTATTCTGAGCCATACCCCCAACAAGGAAAGTACCCTAATCAGTACCCACAACAACAGTATGCTAGGCCCCAGCACATCTATCAACCACCTTATCAAGGGCAACAAAGACCGCAACCAGTCCTAGCGCAGCAACCTCCTGCCCCCACCAATGTGATTCCAATAAAGTATGCAGCGGCAGAAGAAAATCTAAATAGAGCTTTAGTGCCAGTGACATCCTCGCTTTCAGAAGGTGATCCAAGTGATCATAGTTTTGACTCCACCCATGTTGAGAGCCCCTAGGCCTACTACATGCAATCACCGGAGCATAGTGAGTCATATTATTACGAAGAGCCGAATGAATCTAGTGGTTTGCCAACCCCAACTCGAGATCCCAGCCTAGGCTGATGAGACCTCCATTTCCTAGAGGACCATGTTATCATTGTCAAGGAGATCACCTCATTCGTGATTGCCCTCTACCTGCAGCGACCCAAACCCAATCTGTGACAATTCAAGGCTTTTGTCCCGATTGTGGAAAGGAGCATTTGTTACGAGAGTGTCCCAAGAACCCCGCCAATATGCCAAAAATTGCTCCTATCAATGTTATTGGCTTAGTGGTAGACTCCACAGGAAGTGTGACTTCCACAGCTCCAGTACAAGTCATCACGAGAGCTCAGGCACTTAAGCAAAAACAAGACTTAGGCCAGGAAAAGAATGCGGAGGTTAGCGAGACTGAGAGCCAGAATAAGAAGAGGACAAGGGCTTGGAGAGATAGCCGTGAACGTATGAAAAGGCAATGGGCAAGAAAGATGAGCGAACTTGAGGAAAGCCTACGAGAAACCAAAGCCAAAATCATAGAAATCACATCTCAAACGCACTCTCACACATCCCCGCCAATACCATCCCCTTCACCCTCCATTCCTCCACCCACCAATCCACCACACGTAACCCACCCACCACCCCGAGTAGGATCAGTCTTAGCCGATCCCACTCCTGAAGATCTAGACATGATGCTTAAAGCATATCAGGCCAGAATCCAAGAAGGGCCCAATGTAATAGATAATGAGAAATGTTACCCTAGAGCTGACCTAGAGCTTGAACGAACTAAGTTGTGTGCCAAGATGGTGGAATTGGCTCAAGCCATGTTTGAGAACAGTCGCCTTTTCACTTGCTCTAGCTCCACTAGAACACCATTGCATTTTGATGGTCTGTTAGACAGATTGGAGATGTTAATTGCAAAGTCTGGAAAAGGAGCCAACTCCCAGGCTAAGGAGAAGGCAAGTGATAGAATAAGCATTCCTCCCCAGGAAGCCTATGTGCCTAACTCTACGGAGCCAGACACATCATCTTCTATGAATCGATTCACACCCGAATTCCTACGAGAGATTCAAGAAGACAAATGGGCTAAAGAAAGTGAAGTCCCTCCTCCTATTGAACTTGTGGATGATGCACACGACCAATTGTTGCTCTAGCACAATGGTGAGAACGACGTTAAGAAGCTTCACCTCCTTAATGTCAATCCGCGGAAGAGATAGGAGTGATATGAAGATCGTGAATGTGAGATGATGTGAGAGTGAAGGTGAGAAGCACAAAGATGCACACACACATACACACACACAATGAAGAGACAAGCAAGACACAATGGAGGGTGAGAAATTAGCTCTATTACTCAAGAACACTATTACAAGCTCAAACTAGCTCTAAGCTCACACTAACCAACATGAACCAACCTCAAAAATGAGCTCTCTAGCTCTTTTTATAGTTTCTAGACTAGTTTTGACCGGTTTCACATCTAGTGACCGGCCTAGTTAAAAAATAGGTCCTAGAGGCTATTTGGAAGGGTAAACGATGTCTAAAAATAACGAAAATTGGTATGCACATTCTACCTAGGCTCCTCAAGCTCGAGGACTCCTCGGCTTGCACAAAATGGAGCTATGAATTAGAAAATGGGATTTTGTCTATAATACATATGTTACAAGAGTGATGAAAATCACTGTTGGATGTTTGAAGAAATAATAAGAAACATATTTGAAAGAATAATCCGACTGGCTCCCTGTTCCGTCTTTACATGCTTCCACGTCATCTGTGCCTCTGACTGTGCCTCTGACTGCTTCCAACACCCCCCTCCCTCTCGCTTCTGTCTTCCTCGACAGAACCTTGTTGTGCGGTCTGCCGGATGTAGTTTTGTAGGAGGTCGTGAGCGAGGGTGTGCTCAGATACTCGAATGCCTCGGGCCAGATCAGCCTCGAGTTTCTCCCAGTCGATCGGTTGCGGTTCGTCGGGTGGCGGGAGTTGATAGTGCGCGGAATAAACCATTCGCTCGCAGGCAAAAAGTTGCAATAAATGTGTGGGCCTACTGATGAATACCTCGGAATGGTATTCCCAAAATCCGGTGGTGAACATCTCTTCGAATGTTTGCTTGTAGCACGCCGGTAGGTATTTTATTCTACAGTGCCAGGCATAACACACCCGGAGCGATGGCGTTGTGCTCATGTCATATACTAGATCAAAGTTACCATGCTCAAATCCCGGGGTGTTTACATGCGGTGCCTTGACGCGTCGGAAGACTTTAAATATCATTTGCATCATGTCAAAAATTTTGACAATCATATGCGCTGCGATATCATCCATATGCTTCAGGCGAGGGAGCCAGTGACGGATTGTAGCCATCATATAGCCAACAGTGGGCAACTCGGTGGGCGGCTTGAAGTAGGGGTAATTCAACCAATCCTGACACTGCCTATTGTTTTGTACTTTGATAGCGAATGCAGTCCAGGAGCGGCGACGTGGCACGGGTCCCCAGCAAGGATTATACTTTAAATGTAAAGGCGCTTTCACCCATGTGCTCATCATTTCTGAGTACTTCTGGAGGAGGTCTTTGCGCCAATCAGGTTGATGGATTTCTCCTCTTTGCGCATTTGGTGGTAAGTCCGCCGGCTCGAATTGTGTAGCATGTGTGGGTTTCCTGCCGGTTTCTTTCTCTATAGCTAGCTGATATTCAGCCATTAACATGAAGTACGGTTTATACTGCAGCTCATGCCCAGATATATAGCGTCGGGGGGCCAAATGAGCAAAGAAGGGGGATTGTAAGATTTTCTCTTCAATCATGGCCATGGCATGTAATTGTGCCTCTACTCTGGCTGAATGTGTCGTTCCAAGTTCTTCGATCGTGCTTCTTCAAACGTTTCCTCCACCGGAATGGTTATGTTCTCGTCGTCAGCTGGAATCTCCGGTGGGGAATCAGGCCGTGGTGGTGCTTCGTATACATCTATGCGTGATTGGAGAGTGACTACCTGGGCCCGTAATGCGTTGAGTTCTTCTAAGATTTCATTAGCAGGGTCCACAGGTTCTGGTACTTCTGCTGCTACTTGTACTTGTTGTGGTGCCGGTTCTCTGAGCTGTAGTAACTTGTAATCTTCTTTTAACTTTTGATGCTCTTCGTTCATTCGATCATAGTCCTCTAGCAGTCGAACATGGTCATCTAGCAACATCCGCATCGATTCAGATGGGATTGCCTTGAATCTGCTAGGACTTACGGGTTGTTCTGGATGGTCCAATGCCGCTTCCAAATTTTCTCTATTCTGCTCTTGGAGTCTCTGGTTCTCCTCTTTTGCTGCGGCTAGGTGCCTCCTGAGTAAGCCCATATTCCTGGTCAGCGTCGCGTTCCTAATTGTTTGGGCTCGAAGCAGGTTGTCCAGATCAGCAGTGGCTTCTTTTGTTTTCTCTTCACTTTCTAGATCTAACTTATGATATGCCTCTCTTAGTTCTTGGTATCGCGTATTTAACGAGGCATTCTCGATCGATAATGAATTAAGCTGCGACTGTAATTCATCTGTCGTCCTCTACAGCTGTTGATAGTTGTTTCCAAGAGATGCAAACTCATCTCGTACTTGTGTCATGCATGTGAACATTTGTTGAAGTGCAGTGTCTATGGTGGGCGCTAATAGTAATGGAGTGCTAAGTGAGGATGCAGTGGAAGTAGATGCAGCGGGAATGGGAAATGGGGTTGGGAAGGTGGATGCAGTGGTGATCATGGAAAATTGTGACGTACATAAATATGATGGTGCTGTGAGTGGAGTGGGTGTTGGTGCGGTGGGTGGTGAGATGTCCATGTCATTGGACGTGTCAAGTGCGGTGACTGTGAAAAGCGGTGTGTATGTGGGTGGTTGTGTAGGTGTGAAGACGGGATTTACAAATGTAGAGTAATTTACAGGGGGAATGGCTGGAGCAGCTTGGTGAAAAGGGGAAATAGGGGTTATAGTGGGTTGGGGAGGTGAAACGGGTGAGAAGGTTAGTGGGGTTAGAAAGGTGAAAGGGTGTCTTAAAGGTGGGGGAAAAGATGGGAAGGATGAAGGGGTTAACATGTAGACGAGGTGGGGTGGGTGCGGGCATGGTGGCATGAATGGGTGGGGTAAAGGTTTGGGTTATGTTGCCGTGGACTGGTGTGGCTGTTGGAGGAGCAGGTGGGTGTGTAGGGGATACAGGATGGGTTGGTGAAACATGAGGTGAGAGAGGAGTAGATGGTGTGGATGTTATTTCAAGGATAGTGGTAGTATGTACAACGGTAGTATGTGGTGGGGAGTTGACTAGGATGGCTTCTTCGGTGAAGGATCTTTCCGGCCGTAGGCGTGCAACTTGCGCCTGGTGGGATGATTGAGCACCTACCGGAACTCGAATATATTCACCGGGCTTCGATAACAGGCGAACTCTGCGAGGGTCATATTGGGGGAGTGGCTTTCTTTGTAAATATCTCAGTGCTTCGACCGGGCCGATGGATTGGAACTGTTCTTTGAACCCTATGATGTAAACTTCTTCAAACCCTCCGGAGATGAGTTCTTGTTTGATTATGGTCTGGCTCTCTTCTTCAGTCAATTTCTTGCGTGCCCAGACTTTCTCCATGGTACGATATAATTTCTTAATTGCCAGCGTGTAAGCTGCTGCTTCGAAAGTCTCCTCTTCGTGCGTGCTGGTGTCACCGTGTGCATCGGTTTGTTGGCCTTGGCCGTCTGTCTGTCCTTGTTCTTGGGAATCATGCGTGCCCTGGCTGGCTTCGTCATCACCTTCGTCGTCGTCGGTGGCTGTTCTTTCGTCATCAGAGCTCGACACAACTTGTCCCTGTGGCAGATCCCGCGGTGTGGTAGGGTAACTGGGGCGTTCATATTCTTGAGAGAACATCTGTGCCTCTGAAAACTGGAACTCATTTGAGAATGCATCAGGCATTTCAAAATCGAACGTTGTGTTTATTGGTTCTGCTTCCATGTGTGGTATTGGGAAAGAAAAGGCTTCCGCACCAATAGTGGTGGGAGCTTCTGCTGTCGTGGTGGTGGGTTCTGTGGTTGTAGCCGCCTGAGGTGCAACGGTACTGGTAGTGCCCTCCGTTACCACTGGTCTAGATAACCTTATGCGAATAGGTTGTACTGTAGGAGCGGCTTCTGTCGGTGATCGCTCTGGAGAGGGTTGTGGTGATGGTGACTCTGGCACTTGAAGGCAAGGAATAGTGCCTCTCATGCGCTTACCTGCCCGTGCTCTGCTGGGCTTCCTGGCTTTCTTCGTCGTTCCTTTGAATGCCTTCAGCTCTTCTCCTGTTAATGCACGTTCGATTGGCAGGTCATAAGCCAAGCACATATAAACAATTCTTGTGAGCGCACAACATCCATTAAGCACTTTCTTTCGTTCCCATCTGTGTTGTGCCAAATACATTTGATCGATGATCCAGCTCGCCAGATCAACAGTCTGAGGTCCGGTACACGCTAAGTACAATCCAAACCATATTCTTTTATGGGGCATGGTGAATCTGTCCTGAGCGGGGAATGCGAAGTGTTGCATGCATATCCGTAGCGGCTTTGACAGCTCAGGTGTAATTGCTGAGATCTCCTCCCACTTAGTGACATCCCCACGTTTCATAGGGTCTGGAATTAATCTTTCTCGATCTGTGGGCGTGTGGGTTCCATGAATTTTGATGGCAGCTCTGATTAAATCCTTCGAGAGATAAAACCTTTTGTAAGGTGGATCATCCACTAAAGAAGGCAAAATAAAAGTTCCTGGGATATCCTTATTCTCTGAGGCCAGCAAAGTAGTGATTAAGTAATAACACCTGTAAAATTCAGGTTTGGGTAGCGGATCACTGAAATACTCCGTGAAGCCGGCTCTGGCCCAAACGTGAGTTAAGTCCTGGGTGTTCTGTAGGCCTTCGAACTCTCTGGAGAAGAATTGGTATTTTCCCTAGGTGCGGTCATCAAATGTCAGATTAGATTCAAATATAAAATCCGCGTCCGCTAAGGGTCCTGCAAGTCCCTGAAACCAGTGAGAGTTGCGGTGTATCTTTTCTGTGTAGCCCATAGGTGGGTTATCAATCGGCATGGGCCCCGGAAATCCTTGGAATTCTGGTGGTGGAGCAGTCGGGTGGGATTCTGCTCGTAAAACGTTGAGGGGCACTGCAGCTACGCTGGGGCCTGCTTCTGATGGTCCTTCGTCGGTTTGCATGATGACTGATGCGGCGCTATTGAGAGAGATCTGCTACAAAAGATTAACACATTAGCATGGAAATTAATTATGATCCCATTAAAGTGAGACCGCAATCCCTTTCCATAACTGATGCGTAATCCGTGTAGCCAAGTGCTGTGATGTAATGGATGCAATGCTTCTTGCAGCACTAGTGCAGGTTTCTATACACCTACACGTTTCAGATCATGCATACATTTCTTGGTGAGATGAGATTATGAGTGATGTGTGATGATGGTGGGTGAATTTTTACAAGGTTTAAAGGTTAGTGATTTAGTACAAGGTTGTATGTTAGTCGGGGGGTAGTTAGACAAAGGGTAAGGGGAAGACGGTTGGACATTCTTTGGTATCCATTTCCTAATAGTCTTTGAGTGGGTGGTGGGTTTCGGCTGAGGGGCAAAAGGTAGTATCGGGTGTGGTGGTATTGAGGGATGGAAAGATTTGTGAGGGGTATATATTACATGGCTTAAGGGTTGAGCTATGATACATGGTTTGGGTACCCAAATCTGCGTGGGTGTGGGTCTATGGGTAAGGTATTTCTTGGCGATCCAAATTTGTCGAATGCTCGGCCCTGTAGAAGAAGGTCGAGGGGATGGGGGATACTGATTCTGTTTCTGTTCTGCTTGGTTGGAGTTCTTCGGCGCTTTTTGTCCTTTTGGCACCCATATTTGTCTGGTGCCGCTTCCTTTGGGTGGCCCAAACTGCTTTCCTTGTTGTGTCTTCTGATACTGCCGTCGGTCTGGGTTCCTTCGTCGTGGTTGACTCTGTTGTTGTTGAGGTTGAGAGGTCGGATGGACACTCTGCTTTGGAAAAGAAGGAAGATCCAACACTTGCGTGACCTGCCCATTAGGAAGTGATGCATTCTTTAACTTTAATCTAGGCCAGTCCGCAACAAGTTTGGAAGGATGAGCACCGCAGGGTGTCGCGCTCATTTGTCCGCTGATGCAACCCACCTGACCGCTGATTGTGTCCATCTACCCTAGCGGATGGGTAGCTGCCTCTTCTAGTTTGCAGGAAGTCCCAGGGAAGATCTCCTGTCGTCCTTCTGATTGACAACTGTCCATAGCCAAGCCCGAGTGGGTTGGTGTAGACATAACGTGACTGGTCTGATTAAAGATCTTCCGGTCTTCCGTTGCATGCGTTTCATAGGGTCTAGGGTTACAAACCTCAGTCGGAATGCCGTTAGGGAAGTCAAGCGGTATCACTCGCTTCTGCTCTAAGGTTCCAATCTGTAAGGAGCCTTGTCTAAGATTTAAGTCTACTGAGTGATCGTATAGCCAATCTTGGCCAAGGATGAGGGGTTCTATCAAATCGTCATCATGGCACACTAGTAGCTTCGCTGTCATGGTCATATCCTTAATGAGGATAGGAAGGTCCACCTCACCCATGCAAGGGGTTTCCATGCCTCCTAAGCCTATGAGGTATGCCTCAACTGGCCGCATTTCTATTCCTGAATCCTTATAGTGGGACCATCTAATCGCACTAGTCGCAGCACCTGAGTCAATTAAAGCCCTGAGTTCTTGGCAAGGGTTGCCGTGCTCTAGCCTAACTGTAATGAATGGTCTCCTGTCCACTATGCTAGGCTGAGTGGTTGACTTTACTTGACACATGGCCATGGGATATCTAGGGGAGGTTTCCAGATAGTTATAATGTTCTCTCCCTAGTCCTTGTCTTCTTAGCTTCATGCGCTTAATGCGTTCTATGGCTTCTGCCTGAGCTTCAGCTCGTATTCTATTTTCTTCCTCCTTACGCTTCTTTGCCAATGTGAGTCGTCTAAGCATATCCTCAGTAAGAGGCTCTTGATATAACCTGACTCTACAACCACTAATGTAATTAGGCATTATATCTCCTTCTAAGGTGGCTAACTGTACTGCTCCACTAGTCGAAAGTCTGTTAATGATCATAGGTCCATAACCTCGCTTTTCTAACTTCCGTGCGTGCTGTTTCAGCGTATACACTAGAACTAAATCTCCTTCTTTTAGGCCTTTATCTTTCACATGTGCATCAAAATATGCTTTCTGTCGCTTCTTCGCTGCGTATATTCCTGCTGCTGCTTTCAGCCTGGTTTCTCCTAATCGTTCCAAGTCCATTATTCTCGCTGATAATTCATGGCCGGTCCACTGATGTTCTTGTGCAACCTTAAGGGTCGGTATCAAGAAGTCCAAAGGAAGCACTGCATTCTGACCAAAAACCATCTGAAAGGGAGTTGCATTGAGTACGGTCTTGTAGGCCACTCGATATGCCCAAACAGCGTGGTGTAACTGTTTGTCCCAATCTGAACGTTTGTTGTTCACGAGTTTCGTCAGTACGTTACAAAGTATCTTGTTAGTGCTTTCAGCCTGACCATTGGCCTGAGGATGATATGGTGCAGATTTCTTGTGAATCACCATAAAGTCCTGTAACAAATATTCAATGACTTGGTTTAGAAAGTGAGTGCCTCGATCGCTCACTAACTCTATAGGCAATCCATATCTTGTAAAGACATTTTCAAATAAGAATTTTGCAGTCGTGTGAGCATCATTCTTTTTTGTGGCTTTTGCCTCTACCCATTTGGTTAGATAATCTGTGGCAACAATAATGTATTCCGCATGTGTACCTTTTGCAGGGGGGTTGATGGGTCCTACAAAGTCTATACCCCACTTTGAAAATGCACGTTCGCCCATCATGGGTTTCAATGGCATTTCATCTCTGCGAGTAGGAAACTGAGTTCTTTGGCACACGTCACATCTCTTTACATAGGTATGTGCATCCATGTGAAGAGTGGGCCACCATAATCCTGCAAAGAGGATGGCTTTGATTATCCTATCTGGTCCAAAGTGACCTCCTGCAACACCTTGGTGTGCAGTCTCTAGTATGCTCAGATAATCGCTTTCATGAACGCATTGTCTTAGATATCCATCTCGTCCTCTTTTGTATAAATTATCGCCAATAAGTGAATAGTCTTGAGCTTCCTGCTCTAGACTGCGTTGTCGAGCTAAGGTCATTCCTTGAGGGAATGTGTGCGTCCTCAGGTATGTCACTAATGGTTCACTCCAGTCTGTTGTGAGGGACACGTGATATAATGTAGCATGCTCTACTGGTGGTCTTTCACAACACACCTGGCACTCTTTACACAACCTGTAGACATCTGCTTCCATCGTAGGCCAATATACTCCTAATCTATGCAGAGTCTGTAATGTTCGATGTTTTGAATGATGTTGCTTTAGTGCACCTATGTGTGCTAATTGCAACCAATTCGCATGTTCTGATTCATCTACACAACAAGCAAGAATCTTTTGATTATCCTGTTTATATATGCTTCCTGCCATTATTTGGTATCTCTGAGACTTGGTAATCTCTCCTTCTTTGATCTTTATCCTAGGATTCTTGGGTCCGTATGTCAGAATAGGGACTATAGGCTTAGCCCATTCTGGTGCTATCTCAAGGTTAAACAAGTATGCATCTGGTAGATCATCCGCTACTCCTTGAGGAGCTTCTCCTGAGGTTAATCTTGAAAGGTGGTCAGCTCTAAGATGTGTCTTTCCTTTCCTGACTACCACTTCAAAATCATACTCCATGAGTAATAGAAACCAACGTATTAGTCGTCCTGTGTTACATGGTTTGTTGACTAAATACAATAGGGCTTGATGATCTGTAAAGAACTTGAATTTGTTGGCCAACAAGTAGTGCCTAAACTTCTTTACTGCGTAGATCATCCCTAATCCTTCTCGTTCCGTCGTTGTGTAATTTCTTTCTGCTGCGTTCAATTGTCTGCTAGCGTAGGCTATGGGGAGATCTATGTTACCTTCATTCGTGGGTTTTGCTAACACACATCCTATGGCGTAATTGGATGCATCCACATGTACATGGAATGGCTTACTCCAATCTGGGGTAGTCAATATAGGTGCTGAGCACAAACGTCGTTTAAGTTCATTGAATGAATTTTCACATTCATCGGTCCATTCAAAATTGGTTAAAAGAGAGTACAAGGGCTTGGCTATGATTGCATACATGTGTATGAATCTCCTATAATAACCACAATGGCCCATAAATGCCTGTACCTCCTTCACATTAGTTGGTCTAGGTAAATCTGCAATTACCTTCACCTTTTCTTCATCCGTAGAGATTCCATTCTTCGACACAATGTGTCCTAGAATTTTGCCTTGTCTGACCATGAAAACGCATTTTTCTGGGTTCAAACAAACCTGATATTCTCGACATTTGTCAAATATTTGTCTTAACTCTGGGATATGTGTCTGTCTTACATTTGAATGTGCACATAAGTCGTCGACATAAACTTCCAAGCTCTTGCGTAAGAATTCCTTAAAAACATGACACATGAGCCGCTGGAAAGTGGCGGGTGCATTCGTTAAGCCAAATGGCATCACACGAAATGCAAATATGCCCCATTCAGTGGCAAAAGCCGTCTTGTGTTGGTCTTCTGGAGCAATGGCTACTTGGTTATAGCCTGAGAATCCATCAAGAAAGCTGTAAACTTCCTTGCCAGCAACTCTTTCCAATAGATGTTCCGTGATAGGAAGAGGATAACTGTCTCTAATCGTGGCAGCATTAACTTTTTAAGGTTAATACACACACGCAATTTTCCATTCTTCTTGGGCACAACCACAATGGGAGATACCCATTCGGTATGCTCAATTTCGTAAATGAATCCTGCTTCTATCAAGCGATCTATCTCCTCTTTAATCTTCGCAGCGTAGTTATCATTATACGTGTACGGTTTCTGTTTTGTCGGTTTTGCATCTGGAGTCATAGGGATTCTATGAGAACATATATCTGGATCTACTCCTTTCAAATCTTTGTAACTCCAAGCAAAAACATCTCTATATTCGCGCAATAGGGCAACTAGCTCTCCTTCTTCTTCAGTTGTCAAATCATGCCCTATGTATGTACATTTTTCTTCCTCTCCCTCTATGGCTACGATTATTTTCTTGGTTTTCTCTCGGTTATCATATACTTGTCCATCATTTACCTTTCTATTAGGCATTCGTACCATGATTCTTCTATCTTCGATTTCGTATTTCTTGAAATTCTCGGGTACTTCAAACAAAGATTCTTCTTTTTCCGACATGGTTTCTTTCTTCTTTCTTTTCTTACCTTCACTCTTAGTAGTCACTTCCGTGGCTAATCTCACTTCATTCGTAATTTCCTCGTGTCTCTGAGTGTAATTCTCTACTTCGTAGAAATATTCCTCCTCTGATGCAAAGGGTGGGTCCATGATAATTGATTCTAAATCAAAATCGCTTGCATCCTCAAATGCATCAGTGTCTGGTTCACACTCTTCTAAAATTGCCTCGCACATGATTGGCTCTATCGAAAAAACTGAAATGTCATAGCCATCCTCGTCACAGTGGGGTGTCCATTGTTCTTCATTGATGGCTACATCCATGGTTGCTAGAATTTCCGCCCAACCATGGGGTTCAAACTCTTCGTCTGGAAATACTACAGGTGCGTAGGCTGGATCTTGAAGGGTTCGTGGATGTTGTTCTGCACCTAAGGTCCTTGCTTCTAATCGTTCTTCCTCTTGTTTGGCTACTTTACACATCCATAAATGGGTATCCTCATGCAACCAAGAAGGATCTGATTCTAATGAGTGCACGGATTCCGTCTCTACTGGTGTCTTATGGATGGTATTCCATTGTATTGGGGGTACATCTCGATGTGAATAGTCTTTAAGATTGACTTTGGTAGTCACTCCTAAGTGTTGCAAGTACAAAGAATTAGTTCCCCAATCTTGTACAATTTGCAACTGACGCATGAATGGTCGTCCCAATATCATCTCATAAGCACGATTTTTCGCAAAGTCACAAATGGCAAAGGTATGCTCAAATTCCACACCACAAGTGGTGAGGGATATGCGTTCTAGTAAGCCTAACGGTTTTTCTATGTGTCCATCAGCCATTTGTAGTTTCATCCTGGTGGGTCTGAGTGCTGGCTTACCCCAACGTTTCCACAAAGCGGTGGTAGCGATGGCTACTCCTGCTACTGAATCTAAGATGGCTTTCGTGGTGTAGCCCTGATGGGTTATTGGAAGATATGTGTTACCTTCCTCTCCTTCGCTTACGTCTCCAATCTTTTCCACGGGTATCTCTGGTACCTTCTTATGTGATCCTATCTGAGAGGGTGTGGTAGCTAGCTCAGGGAATTGATTTGCTACGTGCTTCCACAATTCTGGTTTTACCTTTAACAATTCCTCCAGAGTGAGATTACACTGTACTTTAGTGTTCTTGATCACTTCCGTGTTCCTAGGGATCACTGATTCTTCATTCCTCACTATTATCGTGGGTGCTCTCATACTAATAGACTTTGCTTCCCAAGGTCCTGTGAACTGAGGTAATTCTTGTAAAGAATTAGATTCAAATCCTGTGGGTTCACTCAGTTGTTCCACCTCTACATCATCATATATAGAGGGGATGTCTTGGGGAAATTGTTCCTGCAAGTCGTCTATTTCTTGAATAGGAGGATGAGTTCCTTGTTCTTTACTCCATTTCTCTTCTTGTATTTCCCTCAAAAATTCGTGTGAGTACCTATGTATGGAAGACAAGTTGTCTTGACTTTCTGTGTTGGGTACTTGAGACAGGGGTGGTGCATTCCTTACCTGTGTCTCTGTGACAATAGGGTTCCTATGCTGATCCTTTTTCTCTTTGCTTTCAATCAAATATTCTAGCCTCTCCATTAGTCCTTGAAAGTGTAATTCCGGTTTTGCCATGTTATTCCAATTAAGATATCTAGAGGCTTCGAACAAAGCTTGTGCTAGTTCTACCATTTTCATGCACAGTTTAGTTCTCTCAATTTCTAGATCAGCTCGTGGGTAGTTTTTGCTCATTTCCGTTACTTGAGGTCCCTCTTTTATTCTAGCCTGATATGCACGAAACATCATGTCTAGATCTTCTGGTATGGGTTCCGCTAAAAGCGATCCTGATTTCTGAGCTGGATTCTCTTGATTCAATTCCTGTGAAGTCAGTTCTTGGATTTTGGCTCTAGATTCCTTCAAGCTTCCTTCCAGCTCTGTTATCTTTTTACTCCACTTTCTCTTTATTCTTTCTCTAGAATCTTTCCAAGATTTTGTCTTTTTACTGTTAGATTCTGCAACTTCACTAGTTCCGGCTACTTTCTCTTGATTAAGCTGTTGGTTTTGTAAGAGCGCCTGGGCTCTGGTTATAGCTTGGATAGGCACGTATGTAGGGTTGGATCCATCTGCGTTGTTTACAATGCCTATCACGTTGATCGGTGTCACATTCGAAGTGTTAACTGGGTTCTTAGGACAATCTTTGATTATGTGCTCTTTGCCACAATCGGCACAAAAGCCTTGTATGCTATAATACTGTGATTGCCTTGCTATTGGGGGATGTGGACAATCCTTAATGAAGTGATCTCCTTGGCACCTAAAGCATGGTCCTCTAGGGCCCTTGTAGCTCAATGATGAGTAGCACCTCCTTTAATGTCAATCCGGGAAGACGTGAGGATGGTATGAAGACCTCGAGCAAGTGGCGGCACAAGTGCGTGAGTGAGAAGCACACTAGCATGCACACACATACACGCACACGCGCACACACGGCAAGACAAAGAGAGAGAATCAATGGAGTTCTTTAGATTACTTTCAATAGCTCTTACAAGTTCGTTTCAATTACAATCTAACCTCAAAAATGAGCTCTCTAGCTCTTTTTATAGTTTTTGACTAGCTTTTGGCCCTGTCCAGACCTAGTGTCCGGCCTAGTTAAAAATTAGGTTCCAGGGCCAATTTGAGGGCTCAAACGGAGTCTAAAAAATACGAAAATTGATATGTAGGTACTTCTAAGGCTCCTCAAGCTCAAGGACTCCTTGGCTTGCACAAAATGGAGCTACAAAAATATGAAATGGTATTTACAATGATTGTTAGTGATAAGAATCACTGTTAAAAGATGTAGATTGGAAAAATTGAAGGGCCTATCTGCCAGATTTGCGTCGACTGCTTTGTCTACTTACTCCTTCACCTTGTTCTGACTCTCTCCGTTGGCTTCCTTGTCTCGTCAATCCTTGGGTTCCCTGGCTTCCTTGTCTCGTCAATCCTTGGGTTCCCATACTGCTCTCAACACCCCCCCCTCTCTCGCGTCTGTCGTCCCTGACAGACCCTTGTTGCTGGGGGTGTTGGATGTAATATTCCACAACCTGAGTGGCAAGCTGATGTTCTTGTAAGCGTAGTCCTCTGGCCAAATCTGTCATCATACGATCCCAATCGATTGGTCCTGGAACATCCGGATGTGGCAGACGTAACTGATCTGCATGGATCGCTTGTTCTACTGCAAATAGATGTAGCAAATGTGTGGGTCTGGGAATGAAAATTTCGGAATTGTATTCCCAGAAGCCCGTAGAGAACATTTCCTCAAATGTTTGCTTGAAGCATGCGGGCAAGTACTTGATTCGTGCATGCCAAGCAAAGATAACAGTGACCGAGGGGGTTTGGCTCATGTCGTAGACTAAATCCTTGTTGCCTTGAGCGAATCCAGGAGCGGAGATGTATGGAGCTTGGACATTCCGAAAGGTTTTGAAGACAATGGTCATGAGCTCAAATATCTTCATACACATTTTCGCTGCGATATCAGGTACATTGTTTAGGCGTGCGGACCAGTGCCGAATGGTTGATATCATGTAGGCTACGGTTGGAGGTCCTCGAGGTGGAGCAAAATATGGATAGTTAACCCAAGCCGAGCACTCTTTATTGTTGCGTACCTTGATTGCAAATGCTTGCCAAGATCTGCGACGTACCACTGGACAATAGCATGGATTATACTTGATATAGAGTGGCATGGTAGCCCAGGTACTCATCATCTCTGGGTAATCGGTGAGTAAACGTGCACGCCAATTAGGTTGGAAAATCGAGCCAGCGCGTGCATCGGTCGGTAAATCTCCTATCTCAAATTGAGTAGCGAATGTGGGCTCCTTCCCTGTATGTCTTTTGACTTCTGCATTATAATCATGTAGTAAGACAAAATAAGGCATGTATTGCGATTCTGATGTTGTGATTAACCGTTGATGGGATAATTGTTGAAAGTAGGAAGACCGAAGGACCGTTTCTTCCAGATTCGTGAGAGATTGCATTTGCACGGCCACACGATCATCATGTGTCTTACCCACTTTCTCGACCCTTCTGACCCAATCTGGAACTTGAATTTCTAACGTGTCTTGTCCTTCTTCTGTAGTTCGACCACCAGGCGTCGGCATAGGCTCGTATGGCTCTTCGTAGCTGTCCTCGACGGGGATTTCCACTACTGTTTCAGGTTCTGGTTCTTCAATGGGCGAGGGGGGTCGTTCATATGGTAGGAGGCGTGCTTGTAGTTCTGCCACCTGTTTCCGAAGGGTCTCCATTTCTTCTGTAGATTGTTGCAAGATTACCGGCTCCTGTTGAGCAGGATGTACACTGGCTAACTGTTTCTTTAGATCGGCACATTCAGTCTCTAGTTTTTCATATGACTCCAGGAAATTTGCATGCTCCTCAAGTAGGATGCGGATGTCTTCTGATGGAACTGCTCTATATCGGGTAGGGCTAATGGTCGCTCCTACGGTTCCTTCCATAGCCGCTTCAAAGTTGTCTTGATTTTGTTGTTGAAGTCGTTTGTTCTCCTCTAGTGCTGCGGCCATATGCTTCCTTAATAGCCCAATGTTGCGTCTGAGTGTGGCATTAGATATCATTTGCGCTTGAAGCACTGTTTCTAGCTCCTTAACTGCTTGGTCATCTACAGTTGATGCCTTTGATTCCAATTCGGAGTGAGCCTGCTGTAGTGTGGTATGCTCGTCTAGGAGCGTCAGGTAGTCAGCCTCAATAGTGGTGACTCTAGCTTGGAGACGTTGAGATTCTGCCTGGAGGGTAGCATTGCGTTCTTCTAGTTGATGGAAGTCTTGTTGTAGCTGATGTGCACACTGAAGTAATGTGTCGAACGTACTATTTACATTATGAGATGCAAGGGAAATAGTTTGAAATGCAGAGGAGGTGGGATTGGGTAGGGGTGTAGTGAATGCTGTGTATGCCACTGATGTGAGTGGTGAGGTGGGGGGCAAGGGAGGGGAAGGTGGGGAAATCGTGGGGAGAGGTGCTGTGGTTGGTGAAATGTCCATTGGATCAGACAAGGTGGTGTGTGCAGGGGCTACCATATAGGTGGGTATGGTAGGTGAAGTGAGTGTGGTGTCCGTGTAAATTGATGTCGTTGCGAACATCGGAGGAAGGTGCCTTTGAAACATGGGAGAGTGGAGGAACTGCTCCACAAAGGACGGGTATTGGGGTGGTGAGGTCCGGTTGAAAGAGGTGTAGGGGCCAGCTGGGAAGTGAGGGTTATGGAATGGAGGTACTCGTATTGGGGGGTAGGTCGGGAAACACAGGGTTCCTTCCGTGGGTGCTGGGTTTCCAACTACGCTGGTAATTATGGGATGGCCAGTCATGGGTTCAGCGGATAGATGGGACGAAGTGTACAAGGGATTGGTGACGAAGGAGAAGAGGGTGTCTTGTGATGTGGGTTCTCGAAACGAGAATGATTTGAATGAGGATGGATTATAAGTGGAGGTAGAGGTGATGACTGTCGTTTCTTCCAAGGTGGGAGGTGGTGGTGGGGGCGGAGAAGGTGGTGATGGAGGACGCTGGGGTGAGATGGGTGATGTCTGAACGAAGGTTTCAGCGGAGAGGTCAGTGGTGGGTGTGGGAGTGGTTGTGGTCTCAATAGGTACTTCTGGTTCTGTGACGGGTATCCTGATAGTCTTACCTGCTCGTGGTAACGTGTCCACTCTGCGTTTGTCATACCTTACGGACTGGCGAACAGCGGTGTGGACGGCCTCTGGAACTCCTAAGGAGTCTGACACTAATTTGAGGGTGTCAATGAAATGTTGGTCCACTCCTTCATCTGATAGCATTTCTTGCATCAAAGCTTGGCCTGATACCAGAGAGAGCTGATGCCTTTCTTGTACTGCTTTGATAGTGTCGTATAGCCTTCTTAGTTGAGCTGTATATGCAGGTGCACCTACAAGTTCTGGCACCTCTTGTTGCTCCTCTTGTTGCTCTTGATCATATTCCTCCTCATCATCCTCCTGTTCATCTTCGTCATCTTCTTCCTCCACTTCAACAGGGGTGACAGGTGCTCGGGAGGTTGTGGCCTGCGTTTGTACATTTTCCGCTTGTTGTGCCTCTGCTGTCTCCAGCTCTACATCTTGTAGTAGTTGTTCGAAGTCTTCATTAGTGAGTTCTTCCAAAGCTGCACCACTAGGAAATTCGAGATCCGTTGGGATGGGAGGAAATAACAAAGTGGAACCATCGGTGCTGCGTCTTGGAAGTCGGAGTGTGAATGGTCGGATTCTTCGGGGTGGCGGGGTGACCTCTGGTGTTAGGGTGGCTCCACGTGGCTGAGCACATGGGACTTGGACCGTGCCTCTCATCTTCTTAGAAGGGGGTCCAGTGGATGTCCTGCCTCGAAACTGCTCTACCCGATTCCACATCAGGGCTCGTTGGATTGGGATGTCATAAGCCAAACACCTATAGATGATTCTTGTCAGAGCACAGCAACCATATAAAACCTGTTTCCGCGGCCAGCGTTTGTGAGCTAAGTGTATCTGATCAATTATCCAGTGGGGTAGGTTGATGGTGAGGCTCTGTGTTTCTGCCAGATACAGGCTAAACCAAATCTTCTTGTGCGGCATGGTGAATCTATCCTGCGCCGGGAAAGCAAAGTGTTGCATGCACATGCGAAGGTGTATGGCAATATTAGGCGTCATGGATACCATGTCCTTGAGCTTGGTGAGACTTCGATTCTTCATGTAATCCGGTACTAGGGTTTCCTTTTCTGTAGGAATATGCATGCCGCGCATATCCAGAGCTTCTCTCACCAAATTGTTTGATAGCCTAAACCTCTTGAGCTCATTCCCCTTTGTCAGAGATGGAATCACAAATGAGCTTGCACCTTTTGGGTTCGGATTTGGAGTCAAGGTGTTGATGAGATAGTAGCATCGCATGAAGTCAGGTTTTGGGAGTCGGGCACTGAAATAGGCACTCAATCCGGCTTTTTCCCATATCGGACGTAGACTTTCCGCATTTTGTAACTTCTCAAATTCTCTTGTAAAGAAATGGTATCTGCCTTGCTTTCCATTGTAGTCCAACTCTGATTCCCATAGATACGTTCCTTCCCCCAAAGGTCCTGCTACTTCGGTAAACCAATGTGAAGTCTTTCCCACGGGCATGGTGTGGCCACGCGGAGGGTCCGCAATAGGTATGATTTTGACGGCCTGCAACTCTTCTGGTCTTTCGACTGTCTCAGGCAAAACGGGTAAACTGTCCAAGTCCACCACTTGCGGGTTTGTTTCTGTGTGAGAGCTAGTTCCTGCGGCCTCCGCCATGTTGAAAATGTCGCAGCTGATTCTGTGAGAATATATGAATAAACGTTACCATTGCAATGGACACAAAAATGACATGGTGTCCCTTGTTACAATATTAACTTAAAGTTCTGGAGTGGTTAGGAGTTAACAAGTGCTCGGTGCTGGTGTGTGTAGTTAAGAGTTAGGTAGACCTAAGAACTAAGCGAAATGATGTGATAAGAGTGAAGCGGTTAGTAGGTGGTCATGGATTTACAATAGGGTCAGGGGGTTTGTTACAAGTCTTGGGCTGCCAAATGCAGTGGATGGGTTTTACTCGTGGTTCCGTAGAGATGCTCGAGAGCTTTATAGGTGTGTCAGCTTTAACCTGAGGCCTTTTAGGGGCCCATTTACAACTGATTCTGTTCGTGTTCATGTGCCTTGGTGTTGAAAAGGAGTGGATGTAGGCTGTGCGAGTGGATGGATCATGCTGTGTAGGGTGTGTTCTTGGTATAGCTATCTGAGCCCTTAAACAAGCCTTAGGCACCCAAATTTGTCTTGATTGTGGGCTAGCCTTCATCGACCTTTTGGGCACCCAAATAGATTTCACGTTAGCAACAGAATTTTCGAAAGACTTCTTATTAGTGACGTGTTGTTGGTTACTAATAAGAGGCTTTGTCTGTGCGGTTGGCGTGGTTGCAACCGGGTGTTCGCCTTTTCGCACCCACACTTGGTTCACTTGTTGGGACATTCTGCTGCACAGGTTCTTTTGATGTCCGACATAGGTAGTACTCTGCTTCTTTTGCCTTTGCTCCACCTTTGGTTGTTGCCTCCTTCTGGCCTTTGGAAAAGAAGGGAGTTCCGTTGCATCCCTGACTCCTTTTTTGCAAATATCATTCCTCTGCAACACAGGGTTTTGAACAAGAACAGCATGGTCATCTTCATGTGTACCCCTGGAGGGACCAGGAGTCCGTGCCTTTCCTAGTTCCTTGAGTGTTCCTTTATCCAACTCTATTGTAATTCGACTATGATTGACCCATACGTGAAGAAGTCCACTTCTTAGGTTTAAGTTGACTGCTTGGTCATAGATCCAGTCTTGACCCAAGACAAGAGGTTCAATGAGATCCTCATCTTGACACACTAGTGCTTTAACTGTCATTGCCTCATCATGAATGTAGAGGGGAAGTTCCACCTCGCCCATGCAAGGGGTTTCCACGCCTCCCAATCCTATGAGATATGCTTCCACAGGATTGACAGTTAACTGTAACTCTTGACAGTAAGACACTCTAACAGCACTAGTGGCGGCACCTGAGTCAATCAAGGCTTTTACAGTCCTTGCACTCTTTTCTTGTCCTATTTCTAGGGTTACGAAAGGACGTCGATCAGTTATCCTAGGTGAGCTGGTTCCTGCAACTTCACACATTGCCATATGATATCCTTGGTCTGCGTAGTCATCTGTCCTAGGCTTCTCTCTACCTTGCCTTCGTAATTTCATCCTTCTGATGCGTTCTAAAGCTTCTTCTTGAGCTTCTTCTCTAATTCGCTTCTCTTCCTCTTTGCGTTTCTTAGCAGTGTTGAGTCGGCTGAGCATTTCCTTCGTGAGGGGTTCCTGATACAACTTGACTCTGCATCCGCTAATATAATTAGGGAGAACATCACCCTCTAACGTGGCTAATTGTACTGCTCCACTCGTGGAGATCCTATTGATGGTCATAGGTCCGTAGCCTCTCTTTTCTAGCTTCCTCGCGTGTTGTTTTAGTGTATAGACTAAGACTAGATCTCCTGCTTTCAAACCCTTATCCTTCACGTGGGCATCGAAATATGCCTTCTGTCTCTTCTTGGCGGCATATATTCCTGCAGCGGCTCTTAGTCTTGTTTCCCCTAATCGTTCAAGGTCAAAGATCCTAGAAGAGAGTTCATGACCTGTCCATTCGTGCTCTTGTGCTACTCTCAATGTAGGAATCAGGAAGTCCAAGGGTAGCACAGCGTTTTGGCCAAATACCATCTGAAAGGGGGTGGCCTGGAGTACCGTTTTGTAGGCAACTCGATATGCCCAAACAGCATGGTGTAGCTGTTTGTCCCAATCAGAGCGTTTAGTGTTCACTAATTTGGTCAGCACATTGCATAAGATCTTATTAGTGCTCTCAGCTTGTCCATTAGCTTGAGGGTGATAAGGGGCAGACTTCTTGTGTATTACCAAGAATTCTTGGAGTAGATTTTCAATCACTTCATTCAAGAAATGAGTGCCTCTATCACTTACAAGCTCTATAGGTAGCCCATATCTCGTGAATACATTCTCAAACAAGAATTTGGCCGTTGTTTGAGCATCGTTCTTTGTCGTAGCTTTTACCTCTACCCACTTGGTGAGATAATCTGTTGCAACAATGATGTATTCCGCATGAGAACCCTTGGCTGGGGGATTAATAGGACCTACGAAGTCTATTCCCCACTTAGAAAATGCACGTCCACCCATCATAGGTTTCAGTGGCATCTCATCTTTGCGTATAGGATACTGAGTCCTCTGACAGACATCACACCATTTCACATAGGTATGTGCATCCATGTGAAGGGTAGGCCACCAAAAGCCCGCAAATAGGATTGCCTTGATCACCCGATCCGGTCCAAAGTGTCCTCCTGCTACACCTTGGTGAGCAGTTTCTAAGATCTTAAGATACTCACTTTCATGGACACATAGCCTCAGATAACCATCCTTACCACGCTTATATAGATTATCACCAATGAGTGAATAATCCTGGGCTTCTTGTTCTAAACTCCTTTTCCTAGCTAGAGTCATGTCTGGAGGGAATGTGTTTGTCCTCAAGAATGATACTAGAGGTTCACTCCAATCTGGCGCAATGGAGACTTGATAGAGAGTGGCATGTTCCACAGGTGGTTTAGTGCAACAGATTGGGCATTCCTTGCACAACTTTTGGACATCCGCTTCCATAGTTGGCCAATGTACTCCGAATCTCTTCAGAGTCTGTAAAGTTCGTTGCTTTGAATGGTGTTGCTCTAACGCACCTACATGTGCTAATTGCAACCATTTAGCGTACTCATCCTCTTCTACGCAACAAGCCAAGATCCCTTGATCTGTGTGCTTGTACATGCTTCCTGCCATGATGTGATACTTTTGGGCTTTTACAATCTCTCTATTCCGTGTGTTTACCACTGGATGGCTAGGCCCGTACGTCAATACTGGTACCAATGGCTTAGCCCACTGCGGTACAACTTCCAAATTAAACAAGTAAGCATCAGGAAGGTCATCTGACACTCCTTGTGGGGCTTCTCCCGATGTGAGCCTAGAGAGGTGATCTGCTCGTAAGTGAGTCCTACCTTTTCTTACCACAACCTCGAAATCATATTCCATTAGCAAGAGAAACCATCTCACTAATCTTCCTGTATTGCATGGCTTGTTTACTAAGTACAACAATGCCTGATGGTCCGTAAAAAATTTAAACTTATTTGCAAGCAAATAATGTCTAAACTTTTTAACCGCATATACCATACCTAATCCTTCGCGCTCTGTAGTGGTGTAATTCCGTTCAGCCGCATTCAATTGTCTACTAGCATAGGCAATTGGAAGATCCATATTACCTTCACCAGTAGGTTGTGCAAGCACACATCCAATAGCATAATTGGATGCATCAACATGAACATGGAATGGCTTATTCCAATCTGGTGTGGTCAAGATTGGTGCTGAACACAATCTTCGTTTAAGCTCCTGGAAGGAATTCTCGCATTCATCCGTCCACTCAAAGTTAGTCAGGAGTCCGTACATGGGCTTTGCAATGACAGCATACATATGTATAAATCGTCGATAATAACCACAATGCCCCATGAAAGCTTGTACTTCCTTGACATTCTTTGGCCTAGGTAACTCCGCTATGGCTCTCACTTTTTCTTCGTCAGTAGATATGCCATTCTTTGACACTATGTGTCCTAGAATCTTGCCTTGCCTGACCATAAAAACGCACTTTTCTGGGTTCAGGCAGACTTGATATTCTCTACATTTGTCAAAGATTTGCCTGAGTTCAGGAATATGGGTCTGTCTAACATTGGAATGAGCACAAAGATCATCAACGTAGACTTCTAAACTCTTCCTCAGGAACTCCTTAAACACATGGCACATCAGCCTCTGGAAGGTGGCTGGTGCATTGGTAAGCCCAAATGGCATTACTCTAAAAGCAAAAATGCCCCATTCTGTGGCAAAGGCTGTCTTGTGCTGATCCTCTGGAGCTATGGCTACTTGATTGTAGCCAGAAAATCCATCAAGGAAGTTGTACACTTCCTTGCCTGCTACTCTTTCTAAGAGATGTTCTGTGATGGGAAGCGGATAGTTATCTCGGATTGTGGCTGCATTAACCTTTTTCAAGTTAATGCACACACGCAGCTTGCCATTCTTCTTGGGCACCACTACGATGGGGGATACCCATTCAGTGTGCTCGATTTCATAGATAAATCCAGCTTCGACCAGTCTATCTATCTCCTCCTTGATCTTAGCAGCGTAATTATCGTTATATGTATAAGGCTTTTGCTTAGAGGGTTTGGCATCTGAGGTCATAGGGATGGTGTGTGAGCATATGTCCGGGTCAACCCCTTTCAAATCCTTGTAACTCCAAGCGAATACATCTCTGTATTCTCTTAGCAAGGCAATCAATTCATGCTCTTCTTCTTCTGTCAGGTCATGGCCTATATACGTGCATCTCTCCTCTCCTTCTTCTATGGCCACTACTATTTTCTTGGTGGTTTCTTTGTTATCATAGGCCTCTCCTGATTGTGCTTCTCGTTTAGGCATTCTTATCATGACTCTCCTGTCATCTATCTCATACTTCTTAAAATTTTCTGGGACCTCAAACAAAGATTCTTCCTCCTCTGGTGAGACTTCTTTCTTCTTTCGTTTCTTTCCTTCTTCCTTCGGGGTCGTATGTGTTGCTAATCTTACATCATTTGTAACCTCTCCATGCCTTTGGGGTTGAAATTCTACTTCATGGAAATATTCTTCATCTGATGCAAATGGAGGGTCCATAATGATTGACTCTAGATCGGAGTCACTTGCATCCTCAAATGCATCAGGGCTCGGTTCGCATTCTTCTAACACTGCCTCTCCCATGATTGGCTCAATGGAGAAGACTGAAATGTCATAGCCATCCTCATCACAGTGAGGTGTCCATTGTTCTTCATTGATGGCTACGTCCATTGTTGCTAAAATTTCTGCCCAGCCATGGGGTTCAAATTCCTCGTCTGGAAAAACTACAGGTGCATAGGCTGGGTCTTGAATGGGTCTATGGGTTTCGTTTGCACCTATTTCTCTGGCCTTTTCTCTCTTCTCTTCCTCCATTGCTACTTTGCACATCCATAAGTGAGTGTCTTCATGCATCCATGAGGATCCAGACCCTATGGAATGCACGGATTCTGTATCATCTTTGGCTCTATGGATGGGATTCCACTGGATAGGAGGTACATCCCTATGAGAGTAATCTTTGAGATTGACTTTGGTCGTAACACCCAAGTGCTGCAGGTACAAAGAATTGGTTCCCCAATCCTGTACCACTTGCAACTGTCGCATAAATGGTCTTCCCAAAATCATCTCATAGGCATGATTTTTGCTGAAGTCACATATAGCAAAACTATGCTCAAACTCGACACCACAAGTGGTGAGAGTTATTCCTTCTAGCAATCCTAGGGGTCTCTCTATGTGACCATCGGCCATCTGCAATTTCATCCTCGTTGGCCTGAGTGCCGGCTTGCCCCAACGCTTCCAAAGGGAAGTGGTGGCAATTGCAACTCCTGCACCTGAGTCCAAAATTGCCTTAGTGGTGTAGTCCTGGTAGGTAATGGGAAGATAGGTGTTCCCTTCTTCACCTTCACACATATCTCCTATCTTATCCAAGGGAATTTCTGGCACTGTCCTATGGGATCCTACCTTGGAACGAGGTTTTGCAACTTCAGCTACCTGACTGTCTACATATTTTCGCATGTTTGGTCTATCCTCAGTCAGTTCTTCCAAGGTGAGATTGCGTTGCACCTTGGTGTTCGTTACTACCTCCGTGTTCCTTGGTATGACTGAGTCGTCATTCCTTACCATGACTGTGGGTGCTCTCATACATGTGGACTTTGCTTCCCATGGGCCTGTGAAGTGGGGTAGCTCCTGTATGGAATTAGACTCAAAGTCCAATTTCTCATTAGACTGAGTACACTCATGTTCCCCGTAAATGGATGGGATGTCTTGTGGGAATTGGTCGTGTGCATCGTCTACAAGTTCAAATGGAGGGGCGACCTCACTTTCGTTATCCCATTTATCTTCTTGAATCTCTCGTAGGAAGTCTGGTGCAAACCGATTCATAGAAGAAGAAGTGTCTGGCTCCGTAGAATTAGGCACATAAGCAACCTGGGAAGGAGGGCTTATTCTATCGTTGGCTCTCTCCTTGTTCCCATAGATGGCTGGAGCACAAGCTTCGTGGGGAGGATTACTTATTCTATTACTTTTCCGAACAGGCTCATGCGCTCTCTGAGAAGGAGTGTGGGTCATCTGTGGAGGTACATAAGCTTTCGGGGGAGGCTCATGTGACTTTTGGGGGGGAAGATAAGCTTCTTGAGGAGGCACATGGGCTTCCTGAAGAGGCTGGCTTATCAGTTCTCTTGCCCTCTCCTTTCGTTGAGGGGCAGGTTCCTTCTCTGATTGTGCAATTAACTTCTCTATTCTTTCCAGCAGTCCATCAAAGTGTAACTGCGTCTTAGCTGAACTAGAAATGTTAAATAGGCGGCTGGCCTCAAACATGGTCTGAGCCAATTCCACCATTTTGGCACAAATCTTAGTTCGTTCAAGCTCTAGCTCGGCTCTAGGGTAGCACTTTTCATGATCGGTGATGGTTGGCCCTTCTTGGATTCTGGCCTGATATGCTTTAAGCATCATATTAAGGTCCTCGGGAGTGGGGTCAGCTAGGACTGATCCTACTCTAGGGGGTGGTGGGATTTGATGAGGCGGTGGGGGAAGTGGTGGGTTAGATGGAGGTGGGAGTGGTGGAGGCGGGGTAATGTGAGAGGGAGTTGGAGCTGTGAGTTCAGTTATCCTCGCTTTGGTTTCTCTTATGCTTTCTTCAAGTTCGTTTATCTTTTTTGCCCATTGTCTTTTCATTCTTTCTCGACTATCTTTCCATGCTCTAGTTCTTTTCTTTGTTACGCTCTCGGTTTCACTAGCCTCTGGGCCCTTTTCCTGGCTTGCCTCTTGGTTTTGCTGCAATGCCTGAGCTCTAGTAACCACCTGCACTGGTGCAGTGGAAGTGACACTTCCTGAGGCATCCACAACCAACCCAATCACATTGATAGGAGTGATTTTTGGCATGTTATTGGGGTTCTTTGGGCAATCTCGTAAGAGATGCTCTTTTCCACAATCTTGGCAAAAGCCTTGGATCGTCACGGACTGATTTTGTGGAGGTGGAGGTAAGGGACAATCACGAATGAAGTGATCCCCCTGACATCGGTAGCATGGTCCTCTAGGAAAGGGTGGTCGTACCTGCCTAGGTTGAGGCCTAGGGTTGGGGTTTGCATACATGACGTTCGTGTAATCCGACTCCCAACTAGGTTCACTTGGTTCTTCACTATAGTATGACTCACCATGTTCTGGAGACTGCATGTAATAAGCTTGGGGACTATCGACATGTGTAGAATCAAAGCTATGGTCACTCGGGTCACTTTCTGAGATCAATGGGGTTACTGGTACTATGGCTCTATTCAGGTTTTCTTCTGCAACAGCATACTTCACTGGAATCACATTAGCGGGGTTGGGGGGCTGTTGAGCTAGTACCGGTAGAGGTCTCTGTTGGGCCTGATATGGTTGCTGATAGGTTTGTTGGGGTCTAGCATATTGTGGTGGTGGAGGGTACTGGTTCTGGTATCTGCCTTGTTGGTAGGGCTGAGGGTATGGTTGCCTAACTGCCTGTTTGTTGTATGGGCAATCTTGTGCGGTGTGGTTTGTGTACTTCCGTTCTATGGTGCAGTACTGGCTACTAGGGTTAACTTGGGGTTGAGCCATAATGGGACACACATTTGCCATGTGGTCGCCACCGCATGTATAGCACCTCTTCACAGGGGCAAACCTTGGGATTTGTTTGCTAGTTACACCTAATTTCTGAGCTACTTTCTCTGCGAGTTCCTCAATCGACGTGGATTGCGTGGAAGAGTGACTAGAAACACTATCCGAATCTTTGTAGATTTTGGAAAGCTCTAGCTCTTCCCCTAGGTTATCTTCAATGTCAATGCACATGCGTACACACTCTTCTATAGTCCTAGGGTCCTTCAGATACACATAGGACCTCAATTTCGTACTCAGCAATCCATCAAGGAATAAGGCTACTTGTTTAGCAGATGTGGGTAGTTCCGAAATAGGGCACCTTTCAAGATATTGTCTAAATCTTCTTCCGGCCAATCTGACAGTCTCTTGGGGGGTCTGTTTGAAGCTGTGAATCAATGAGGAGGTATTGTGTCTTATGCCGCTTTTAGAGAACTCTACGATAAATGCCTCTAGGAGTTGGTCTATGCTCCTGAACTGACGCTCATCTAATGGCTGAAACCATGTAAGTGCTGTGTTCCTAAGGGTTAGACCGAAGGCATTGTACTGCGTGAACAGATCCTCCACTTGTTCAGCTCTCAAGACTTGCTTGAACTCCGCCACATGATCATAGGGATCTCCTGTGCCATCAAAGTAATTCTTCATGGACTTAACTAGCTGGGTGGGTCTCAAGGTTCTTGCATGCTCTCTAGGTCTCGGCAGAGGGAATCCATCTACATTTCTCTGGTTCCTGTGGGCTCTATGCATCTCAGGAGGTTCTACCCTATTCGTCTCCGTTCTCGTTCTTTCTCTGCCCACTGGGTTAGCAAAACTTACTTCTGGTCTATCTCTACTTCTGTCTCTTTGCGTACCATGAGCTTGAGAAGTTCCAGCCCCAGGGTGACCATAGGATACATTTGATCTTGGTTGGGGGAAAATAAATTCACCCTTCCAAGTGTAAGCGTGCCTATCGTTTTCTGTCACCACAAAGATCCGTTCTGAAGCATGATCTAAATAGGTCACTCTGCCTGGGCTATCCGGATCCTTAAACTCATAGATCATGATATTTCCTATGTCTGTTGGCTGATTAGACTTATACCTCCAAAAGGCTTCATCAGTTTCTCGATTGAGGAGCAACTCTATGCTCTTGTTGTCTTGGGGAACCCATTCAGGCGTGATAATCCTAGTGAGAACTGATTTACCTCGAGGGGTTCTAGGTTCCGCACCCATGTTCCCTTGTTCCAGGTCACCTAAGTCCGCTTCTGAGATTACATTCCCAAAGTCATCGGTCCTATCAGGGTGACTAGTGACTACATATATAGTTCCTTCTTTGTCCAGGTATGCACCATTTTCAAACTTGACAGCTGGGTGCTCTAGTCCAATGGATTGATCGGGGTTTTTAATCTGGACCACAGATCTTCCTAAGCCATCCTCATAGATGCTAGCACCTAATCGGTTGGTCCTAAGGTACTCCAGCTGCGTTTTGTAAGGGCCTTCTACCCTGTATAGGTAAGGCACTCCTGAACTTCCCGTAGGTCTGTCCATGCCTTGGGACATTTCTGACTCACTGGTCTCAGAGCTAGGGTAGTTTGAGCGGTGGCTCAACTGCTGGGCCCAAGACCTTGCAGTGTGATTGACACTAGCCTCTGAAGACCTAAGGCTTTGTCTCTCTCGTGCTAGGTGTCGTCCTGATCTAAGGTTCATATGCCTAACTGATTAGCCCAATTTTTTCAGAGTACAACCTCGTTGCCGATTAATTGGTACCAGTCACTTAATTCTTTTTAGTTATTTTATCACGTTTGAGTTCTTGTCTGATATCACGTCGTCGGAATACTTGAGTGTTCTTCGTAATTTCAGGTTGATCGTTCCACGTTAGGTTCTTTTCCTTTAGGTTATCGACAGTACAGTAACTAAGTTTTTAGCTTGAACTTGAGTTCTTTAGTAGTCTTCAACTTGATAACTGCCTATCGTCGCCCTGACTTACTCCTATCTCTACTCGTTCTTAGCTTGAGCTAGGAAATGACAGAGGGAGTAGAGAATAATCCAACCTTACTTGTTGATCCCTTGCTTTATGGTGCTCAAGAACCCGGTTCTCAAGCTTGCAAAGAAACTTTGCTTTGTACGCTCTCAGCTGCTCTCAATGGACCTATAAAAGACCCACGGTTAGCTCAATGCTTATATTCAAAGGACAAAACCAACCACTTCCTTCATGTAACATAAACACACAAGTGCATTCTGACTTTTAGGAAAATAATTCTAAAGACCCCTGACTTTGATCCCCCTGGGTATGGTCAACTTCAAAATACCCTATCTAAAAATCAATGCCTTATCTTTATAAAAAACAGTTGAGGGCGTGTAGTATATGCTACGAGCTTTCCAACAAGCCCTAGAGCTCAAAAAATGGATCTCGTATGAAAAAGTTGTGACCGTTCAGGGTTCTAGGGTTACGACAGGGTTCAAACAGGATCACTGTGCAACAGGTTTTCCCCAAGTTGTTTTCCTAAGACTTCCCCATGTGCTCAAGAGCATAATATTTGTGACCAAAATTAGCCCAATTTTTCAATTAACAAACCTTAAAAATTTTGGCTAAAATTGGCTGTCAATCGCGATGGATAGGGCTGTCAATCGCGATGGACACTCAGTCAATCGCGATGGACAGAGAATTCAGTCGGTCGCGATGGACACCCAATTCAATCAATCGCGATGGACAGGCAGTCTGTCGCGATGGACAGGGACCTCAGTCAATCGCGATGGACAGGGAGTTGAGTCAATCGCGATGGACAGGCAGCCTGTCGCGATGGACAGGGACCTCAGTCAATCGCGATGGACAGGGGGTTGAGTCAATCGCGATGGACAGGCAGCCTGTCGCGATGGACAGGGGGTTGAGTCAATCGCGATGGACAGGGGGTTGAGTCAATCGCGATGGACAGGCAGTCTGTCGCGATGGGCAGGGACCTCAGTCAATCGCGATGGACAAGGGGTTCAGTCAATCGCGATGGACAGGCAGTCGGTCGCGATGGACTGGCAGTCAATCGCGATGGACAGAGCTGTCAATCGCGATGGACAGGGCTGTCAATCGCGATGGACTGAAATTTTGCAAGATTTTCAAAAATTTTAGTGGGAATGTGTCTCTAGTCCACTGTGGTGCACTCAGATTTACCAACAAGTGAAAATTTCTGTCAATCGCGATGGACAGAAGGCGGCGACTGCGAGACAGTTTCGTCGAGTTCCGTACCTACGCGGAAAGCTGGAGATGGTGATGTGACCTGTACCTGCAAGACAGCTCAGAAAACATGCAAAAAGCAGCACATGCAAATTCGCTCTCTTGCTCTCTCTCACAAGTGAAATGAGGGAAATGAGGTGGAGGTGGGGATATAGTCAAAAAACTGAAATTTTCGCGATGATGGATATGGAGGTGGTAGGTGGTGATGATGATGATGGAAATGAAGATGGTAAAGAAAGTAAAAGAAAAACGATGAGAGTGAAGAAAATACCTACAACTCCAACGCGTCAACTCTACGTCTTACCATCACACGCTCGTCCTCAAAGCTCGATCCCCGGCAACGGCGCCAAAATTTGGTGTAGCTCAATGATGAGTAGCACCTCCTTTAATGTCAATCCGGGAAGACGTGAGGATGGTATGAAGACCTCGAGCAAGTGGCGGCACAAGTGCGTGAGTGAGAAGCACACTAGCATGCACACACATACACGCACACGCGCACACACGGCAAGACAAAGAGAGAGAATCAATGGAGTTCTTTAGATTACTTTCAATAGCTCTTACAAGTTCGTTTCAATTACAATCTAACCTCAAAAATGAGCTCTCTAGCTCTTTTTATAGTTTTTGACTAGCTTTTGGCCCTGTCCAGACCTAGTGTCCGGCCTAGTTAAAAATTAGGTTCCAGGACCAATTTGAGGGCTCAAACGGAGTCTAAAAAATACGAAAATTGATATGTAGGTACTTCTAAGGCTCCTCAAGCTCAAGGACTCCTTGGCTTGCACAAAATGGAGCTACAAAAATATGAAATGGTATTTACAATGATTGTTAGTGATAAGAATCACTGTTAAAAGATGTAGATTGGAAAAATTGAAGGGCCTATCTGCCAGATTTGCGTCGACTGCTTTGTCTACTTACTCCTTCACCTTGTTCTGACTCTCTCCGTTGGCTTCCTTGTCTCGTCAATCCTTGGGTTCCCTGGCTTCCTTGTCTCGTCAATCCTTGGGTTCCCATACTGCTCTCAACAGCCCTGTGGTCTCTGTTGTCTCAATTGGGGCCGTGGATTTGGGTTTGTGTACATCACATTAGCATAGTCTGGCTCCCAACTAGGTTCCATTGGTGGACTATCATAATGATATGTCTCCACATGTTCTGGTGACTCCGTGTAATAAGCGGGTGGACTAGTTACATGAGTAGAGTCAAAACTGTTTGAGTTCGGGTCACTTTCTGTGATCAAGGGTGAAGAAGGCACTAAGGCCCTACTTAGGTTCTCTTCTGCAGCAGCGTATTTGACTGAGATGACATTCGCTGGTGGGGGTGGCTGCTGAGCTAAGACGGGTTGAGGTCTCTGTTGAGCCTGGTATGGGTAGTTCTGAGGAGGCCTATAGTAATAAGGCTGAGCATTGTATTGGCCTTGATACCTACCTGGCTGCTGGTATGTTTGCGGGTGGTTCTGTCTCACGGTTTGTTTGTTGTATGGGCAGTCCTGAGCCGTATGATTCGTGTATCTTCTCTCAATTGTACAATATTGGCCACTAGGGTTGGCTTGAGGTTGTGGTGCATTGGGGCACACGTTTGCCAAATGATTTCCACCACAAGTGTAACAACGTACATTAGTTGGTAGCTTGGGCACCTGTTTACTAGAAACTCCTAGTTTTTGGGCCACTTTTTCTGCTAGGTCCTCTATCGAATTAGACAATTTTGTGGATGCTAGAGAAGAACAATCTCAGTCCTTGTAGACCTTTGAGAGTTCTAATTCATCTCCTAGGTTGTCCTTGATGTCTATACATATTCTTACACACTCCTCTAGCGTTCTGGGTTCTTTTAGGTACACATAGGAGCGTAGTTTAGCGCTCAACAAGCCATCTAGGAACAGTGATACTTGTTTGGCTTGTGAGGGTAGCTCTTGCATTGGACATCGTTCGACATATTGTCTGAACCTACGTCCTGCCAGTCTTACTGTTTCCTGAGGGGTTTGTTTAAAGCTACGAATCAACGAAGACGTGTCATGTCTAATCCCACTTTTAGAGAATTCAGTGATGAATGACTCTAAAAAGTGATGGATGTCTCTAAATTGCCTTTGTTGCAATGGTTGAAACCAAGTTAAAGCGGTATTCTTTAACGTTAGTCCAAATGCATTGTATTGCGTGAACATGTCCTCGACTTGTTCTGATCTTAGTACTTGCTTGAATTCTGCGACATGGTCATAGGGATCTCCTGTCCCATCAAAGTAATTCTTCATTGATTTTACTAATTGAGTGGGTCTCAATACTCTTGCGTGTTCACGTGGCCTAGGTAGAGGAAAATAATCTCTACCACCTAGTATTCCATGATCTCTTTGTCTATCCGCTCTATTAGTGTCCGTGGTTGTTCTATCTCTCCCTATGGGGTGATTAAAGCTTACTTCCGATCTCTCTTTATTTCCTTCTCTTTGATGTCCATGGGCTGAGGAGGTTCCTGCCCCTTGTTGACTTGTATTCATGTTCGTTCTAGATGGAGGGAATATCAATTCACCTCTCCATGTGTATGTGTTTTTAGCGCGCTCAGGCACCACAAAGACTCTTTCTGAAGTCTCATCCAAGTATACAACCTTTCCAGGTGTATCTGGGTCCTTGAATTCGTAAATTGTAATGATGCCTATCTCACCAGGGTGTTCCTTTCTGTACCTCCAAAAGGCTTCATCTGTCTCTTTATTTACAAACAACTCGGTGCTCCTGTTATCTTGAGGGATCCATTCTGGGATGAGTATTCTTGTTAATACAGATTTCCCTCTAGGTGTTCTAGGTTCTTCTAACGGTTCTTTTCCTTGAAATTTCGCTTCCATCTCTAATTGAATTGTGCCAAACTCATTAGTATCGTTTGGTTGCGTACTTAGGACGTACATGGTTCCTTCTTTGTCTATGTAAGCGTCTCTCTCAAATTTCACCACTGGTCTTTCCAATCCAATGGGTTGATCAGGGTTGTGCAGTTGCACCACTTGCCTTTGCAAACCATCCTCATAGATGCGAGCACCTAAGCGGTTGGTTCGGAGAAACTCTAATTGTGTTCTATAGGGTCCTTCTGGTTTTTCTAAATATGCTACATTAGACCCTCCTGGTCTGTCTGTGCTAAATGCCATTTCAGATTTGCTACTATCTGAGCTCTCGTAGGGGTAATTACTATTCAATTGCTGAGCCCACGATCGTGCAGTAGTTCTTACACTTGCCTCTGATGATCTAAGGCTTTGTCGGTCTGACTTACCTATGTGTCTCCCTGATCTAAGGTTCATTAATTTTCTTCCTTGCACACTCAATCACACACTTAGATCGTCAATGGTTTTTTGTTATTACTTTTTTGATTCTTTTTAATTTTCTCTGGATTCTTGTCTTAATATATGCGTCAGGAGTTCGACTTTCCGTTATAATTTTGAGTTCTCGTTCCGTCAGACTTAGGTTCTTTTCTTTAGGTTTTCGTCACACACACCTTTACTTGTCGTCTTAAACTTGAAAGAATTAAGTATCTTGAACTTGAGGCGTTCCCATCGTCTTAAATTCACAATGCTAACGTTTAGCCTAAACTAAGAATTGACTGAGGGGGTTGAGTAATCTTCCAACCTCGAGTCGGCTTTTCTGGTTGCTCTGATGCCTAAGAAGCCGCACTTCCCAAGCTTTACTGTCTTCACTGCCTTGCTTGCTTGCCTTTGATTGCCCTTGCTAGACCTGGAAAAATTCCAATATTAGACCAATTCACAATTGAATGATCAAGCACTTGAGCATACACACCTTTTTAGTCCCTTCCCTTTTGCCCAAAATTTCAATACTTGCCCCCTGGCTTCCTAGTCCCAAACTAGGTCAACCTCAAAATAGCTTATCCAAAAATAGATGTATTCTTTATGAAAAAAGCAGTTGAGGTCACGTAGTACTCGTCACGAGCTTTCTAACGAGCTATTAAGCTCAAAAAACGGACTTCGGATGATAAAGTTATGAGCGTTCAGGCCCTGGGGGGTAAAAATTGACAATCAGGTTTTCCTTCAAATATGAGCTGAGGGTTCTCCTATGAGTCTAATGGTCCAAAAATTTCTCAAAAATACCCCCAAAATTGGTCAAAAAATGGAATCTTAAATTTGGGATGGGGGTGCACAATCGCGATGGTCTGGGACCGTCGCGATGGTCCAAGCGAACCGTCGCGATGGCGTGGAGTTTGGACAATCGCGATGGCGCGAAAAGGTGAACCGTCGCGATGGCCCGAAGTGAACGATCGCGATGGCGTGGAAATGGACCGTCGCGATGGTTCGAAAAATGAACCGTCGCGATGGCGTGATCCGGCGGACAATCGCGATGGCGCGGTCAACGGTCAAAGATGGACAATCGCGATGGTCCGAAGTGAACCGTCGCGATGGTCACAAATGCGATGGCGTGAGCCAATCGCGATGGTCCGATTTTGGGCTGTCGCGATGGTCCAAAAAATGAACCGTCGTGATGGTCTATCGTGACACGTGGCACTGTCGTGGCGATGGCATGAGCCAATCGCGATGGTCCGGGGTCAGCTGAACGATCGCGATGGTCCAAGTGGACCGTCGCGATGGCTCAAGTGAACCGTCGCGATGGTCCGAGACCGTCGCGATGGTCCGAGACCGTCGCGATGGTCCGAGACCGTCACGATGGTCCGGCCGAGCCGTCGCGATGGCGTGAGCCTATCGCGATGGTGCGACACAATCGCGATGGTCCACCAAACTGATGATTTTTGAGATGCGCCTGTGGATTCGTAGATGCGCAAGGGTCGCCTACCTCGTGGTGTGGTCGCCTACCAAGAATTCCGAAGGTTTCAGACCATCGCGATGGTCCGTGTTGCTCTAGCACAATGGTGAGAACCAGGTTAAGAAGCTCCACCTCCTTAATGTCAATCCGAGGGAGAGGTAGGAGTGATATGAAGATCGTGAACGTGAGATGATGTGAGAGTGAAGGTGAGAAGCACGAAAATGCACACACACTGTTGGCAGTAGCCTTGGTACACCAGGACGTACAAGACATGAAAGTCAAAGAAGGGAGTCAGAGCGAAGGGACAGCACAAGCAAACAGGGCAGTCAAAGAAGATCTGGCAAGTACGCCAATATTTTTTCAAGACATTAATGCAAATCAAAGAAATGGACATGCAGGGAGGAAGAGCAAGTAGGGAGCTCGAAGATATGTATGGCAGAGCACTAGAAGAAATCCCTACAACAACAGTGATTTTTATCACTAACAATCATTGTAAATATCATTTCACCTTTTTGTAGCTCCATTTTGTGCAAGCCAAGGAGTCCTTGAGCTTGAGGAGCCTTAGAAGTAGTTGCGTACCAATTTTCGTATTTTTTAGATCTCGTTTGAGCCCCCAAATAAGCCCTAGAACCTAATTTTTAACTAGGCCGGACACTAGGTCTGGACAGGGCCAAAAGCTAGTCAAAAACTATAAAAAGAGCTAGAGAGCTCATTTTTGGGGCTAGATTGTAATAGAAACAAACTTGTAAGAGCTTTTGAAAGTAATCTAAAGAACTCCATTGATTCTCTCTCTTTGTCTTGCCGTGTGTGCGCGTGTGTGTGTATGTGTGTGCATGCTTGTGTGCTTCTCACTCACGCACTTGTGCCGCCACTTGCTCGAGGTCTTCATACCATCCTCACGTCTTCCCGGATTGACATTAAAGGAGGTGCTACTCATCATTGAGCTACACCAAATTTTGGCATCGTTGCCGGGGATCGAGCTTTGAGGACGAGCGTGTGATGGTAAGATGTAGAGTTGACGCGTTGGAGTTGTAGGTATTTTCTTCACTCTCATCGATTTTCTTTTACTTTCTTCACCATCTTCATCACCATCATCATCATCACCATTTCCCACGTCCATCTCCATCATCGCGAAAATTTCAGTTTTTTGACTATATCCCCATCTCCACCTCATTTCCCTCATTTCACTTGTGAGAGAGAGCGAGAGAGCGAATTTGCATGTGCTATTTTTTGCATGTTTTGTGAGCATTCTGCAGGTACAGGCCGCATCATCATCCCCAGCACCCTGTGCAGGTACGGAAATCTGAGTAACTGTCTGTGTGTCGCCGAGCTCTGTCAATCGCGACCGACTGAAAACTTGCTCTAATTACTAAACAAAGTGCATATCCATGACCTACAGGCCTAGAGCTTCCCAAAAATGTGTTTAGTTTTTTGAAATTCCACAGACTTCTGTCAATCGCGATCGCTCTGTCAATCGCGATCGACAAACCACGACGGACAGACCTGTCAATCGCGATCGACACGTCAATCGCGACCGACAGCCCACGACGGCTCTGTCAATCGCGACCGACAGGGTCAACGACCGATTGACCACGACCGACTGACCATACGCGTGACACGTGTCAATCGCGATCGAGTCATCAATCGCGATCGACTCATCAATCGCGACCGACACAGTCAACGACGGTTTGACCACGACGGACAGACCACGACGGCTCTGTCAATCGCGATCGACACAGTCAACGACGGTTTGACCACGACGGACAAACCACGACGGCTCTGTCAATCGCGACCGACACGGTCAACGACTGTTTGACCGCGATCGACAGACCCTCGCGACCGACCTGTCAATCGCGATCGACTCATCAATCGCGACCGACAGAGTCAACGACGCTTTGACCACGATTGATTGACTTTTCGGCCACGTGTCAATCGCGACTGACCAGTCAATCGCGACTGACAGCCACGACGGACCTGTCAATCGCGATCGACACGTCGATCGCGACTGACCTGTCAATCGCGACCGACAGACTTTGCAAACGCGTTAGAAGGGCAAATTAGGTCAAATTTTAAAGGCAAAATTATTGGTCTAAATTTTGATTGAGTGAGGGACAAACACTAGGGTGTAGTATTGCATCGCGAGGCCGTGCCACAAGCTACTCGAGTGTTCTTGTTTGACTGTTAGCTTGTGTTGAATTCTGATTTAACTCCCTAAACCCTGAACAGTCCTAACTTTTTCATACGAAATCCAATTTTTGAGCTCTTGGGCTTGTTGGAAAGCTCGTGGCATATACTACCCGCCCTCAACTGTTTTTTATAAAGATAATGCGTTGATTTTCAGAGAGGGTATTTTGAAGTTGACCATACCCAGGGGGATCAAAGTCAAGGGTCTTTAGAATTATTTTCCTAAAAGTTAGAATGCACATGTGTGTTTATGTTACATGAATGAAAGTGGTTGGTTGTGTCCTTTGAATCTAAGCATTGAGCTAACCGTGGGACTTTTTATAGGTTCATTGAGAGCAACTGAGAGCGTACAAGCAAAGTTTCTTTGCAAGCTTGAGAACCGGGTTCTTGAGCACCATAAAGCAAGGGATCAACAAGTAAGGTTGGAATATTCTCAACTCCCTCTGTCATTTCCTAGCTCAAGCTAAGAACGACTAGTGATAGGAGTAAGCCAGGGCGACGGTAGGCAGTTATCAAGTGAAGACTACCTAAAAACTCAAGTTCAAGTTAAAAACATAATCTCTGTACTGTCGATAACCTAAAGGAAAAGAACCTAACGTGGAACGATCAACCTAAAGTACGAAGAACATTCAAGTGTTCCTGACGACGTGATATCAGACAAGACCATAAACACAATAATTAACTAAAAAGAATCAAGTGACTGGTACCAATTGATTGGCAACGAGGTTGTACTCTGGAAAAAAAATTGGGATAATCAGTTAGGCATATGAACCTTCGATCAGGTCGACACCTAGCAAGAGAGAGACAAAGCCTTAGGTCTTCAGAGGCCAGTGTCAATCACACTGCAAGGTCTTGGGCCCAACAGTTGAACCACCACTCATACTACCCTAGCTCTGAGACCAGTGAGTCAGAAATGTCTCAAGGCATGGACAGACCTACGGGAAGTTCAGGAGTGCCTTATTTGTACAGGGTAGAAGGCCCTTACAAAACACAGCTGGAATACCTTAGGACCAACCGATTAGGTGCGAGCATCTATGAGGATGGCCTAGGAAGATCTGTGGTCCAGATTAAAAACCCTGACCAATCCATAGGACTAGAACACCCAGCTGTCAAGTTTGAAAACGGTGCATACCTGGACAAGGAAGGAACCATATACGTAGTCACCAGTCATCCAGATAGGACAGATGAATTTGGAAATGTAATTTCAGAAGCGGACTTAGGTGACTTGGAACAAGGGAACATGGGTGCGGAACCTAGAACCCCTCGAGGTAAATCAGTTCTCACTAGGATTATCACGCCTGAATGGGTCCCCCAAGACAACAAGAGCATAGAGTTGCTCCTCAATCGAGAAACGGATGAAGCCTTTTGGAGGTACAAGTCTAATCAGCCAACAGACATAGGAAACATCATGATCTATGAGTTTAAGGATCCGGATAGCCCAGGCAGAGTGACCTACTTAGATCATGCTTCAGAACGGATCTTTGTGGTGACAGAAAATGATAGGCATGCCTACACTTGGAAGGGTGAATTTATCTTCCCCCAACCAAGATCAAATGTATCCTATAGTCACCCTGGGGCTGGAACTTCCCAAGCTCATGGTACACAAAGAGACAGAAGTAGGGATAGACCAGAAGTAAGTTTCGCCAACCCTGTAGGCAGAGAAAGAACGAGAACAGAGACGAATAGGGTAGAACCTGAGATGCATAGAGCCCACAGGAACCAAAGGAATGTAGATGGATTCCCTCTGCCGAGGCCTAGAGAGCATACAAGAACTTTGAGACCCACCCAGCTAGTTAAGTCCATGAAGAATTACTTTGACGGCACAGGAGATCCCTATGATCATGTGGCAGAGTTCAAGCAAGTCTTGAGAGCTGAACAAGTGGAAGATCTGTTCACGCAGTACAATGCCTTTGGTCTAACCCTTAGGAACACGGCACTTACATGGTTTCAGCCATTAGATGAGCGTCAGTTCAGGAGCATAGACCAACTCCTAGAGGCTTTCATTGTAGAGTTCTCTAAGAGTGGCATAAGACACAATACCTCATCATTGATTCACAGCTTCAAGCAAACTCCTCAAGAGACCGTGAGACTTGCAGGAAGAAGATTCAGACAATATCTGGAAAGGTGCCCTATTTCGGAGTTACCCACATCTGCTAAACAAGTAGCCTTATTCCTTGATGGATTGCTGAGTACGAAATTGAGATCCTATGTGTATCTGAAGGACCCTAGGACCATAGAAGAATGTGTACGCATGTGCATTGACATTGAAGATAACCTAGGGGAAGAACTAGAGCTCTCCAAAATCTACAAAGATTCAGATAGTGCATCTAGTCACTCTTCCACGCAATCCACATCAATTGAGGAACTTGCCGAAAAGGTAGCTCAGAACTTAGGTGTAACTAGCAAACAAATCCCAAGGTTTGCCCCTGTGAAAAGGTGCTATACATGCGGTGGTGACCATATGGCGAACGTCTGCCCTATTATGGCTCAACCCCAAGTAAACCCTAGTAGCCAGTACTGCACCATAGAACGGAGATACACCAATCACACCGCACAAGATTGCCCATACAACAAGCAGGCAGTTAGGCAACCCTACCCGCAGCCCTACCAACAAGGCAGATACCAAAACCAAAATCCACCACCACAATATGCTAGACCCCAACAAACCTACCAACCACAATATCAGGCCCAACAGAGACCCCAACCGGTACTAGCTCAACAGCCCCCAAACCCCGCTAACGTGATTCCAGTAAAGTATGCTGTTGCAGAAGAAAACCTGAATAGGGCCATAGTACCAGTAACCCCATTGATCTCAGAAAGTGACCCAAGTGACCATAGCTTTGATTCTACACATGTCGATAGTCCCCAGGCTTACTACATGCAGTCTCCAGAACATGGTGAGTCTTACTATAGTGAGGAACCAAGTGAACCTAGTTGGGAGTCAGATTACACGAACGTCATGTATGCAAACCCCAACCCCAGGCCTCAACCTAGGCAAGTAAGATCTCCATTCCCAAGAGGACCGTGCTACAGATGCCAAGGAGATCATCTCATCCGTGATTGTCCCTTACCCCCACCTACACAACCCCAGTCAGTGACTATCCAAGGTTTTTGCCAAGATTGTGGAAAAGAGCATCTTTTACGAGATTGCCCAAAGAACCCCAATAATATGCCAAAAATCACTCCGATCAATGTGATTGGTTTGGTTGTAGATTCCTCAGGAAGCGTCACTTCCACTGCACCAGTGCAGGTAGTCACTAGAGCTCAGGCATTGCAGCAAAACCAAGAGACAAACCAGGATAAGAACTCAGAGGCTAGTGAAACCGAGAGCATAACAAAGAAAAGGACTAGAGCATGGAAAGATAGTCGGGAAAGAATGAAAAGACAATGGGCTAAAAAGATGAGTGAACTTGAGGAAAGCATAAGAGAAACCAAAGCTAGGATAACTGAAATCACCTCTCAAATCCCCTCTCACAATACCCCGCCGCCACCCCTACCATCTCCATCTGACCCACCACCTTCCCCACCACGTCATACGATTCCACCACCTCCTAGGGTAGGATCAGTGTTAGCTGATCCCACTCCTGAGGACATAGACATGATGCTCAAAGCATATCAGGCCAGAATACAAGAAGGGCCAAATGTCACGGATCATGCCAAGTGCTATCCTAGAGCTGACCTAGAGATAGAAAGAACCAAACTGTGCGCGAAAATGGTCGCATTGGCTCAGACTATGTTTGAAGCCAGTCGCCTTTTCAATTACTCGGGCTCAGCCAAAACGCAATTACACTTGGATGGATTCCTAGAGAAGTTAGAGGAAATAATTGCAAGATCTGCCAAGGAAGAAAAAAATCAAGAAAAAGATAAAGCAAGCAGAAACATGAAGCATTCCCCGTCAGAAGTGTATGTGGCCAATTCCACTAAACCAGACTCCTTTCCCTCCTTAGAAAGATTAGAGAGGCTAATTGCACAGCCAGAAAAGGAGCCTACCCCTCAAAGAAAGGAAAGGGCAAGAGAACGGATAAGCCAGCCTCCTCAGGAAGCCCATGTGCCTCCTCAAGGAGCCTATCTTCCTCCCCAAAGGTCACAGGAGCCTCCCTCGAAAGCATATGTACCTCCACAGGTAACCCACATTCCTTCCCAGAGAGCGTATGAGCCTGTTCGGAAAAGTAATAGCATAAGTAATCCTCCCCAAGAAGCTTGTGCTTCAGCTATCTATGACAACGAGGAAAGAGCCAACGATAGAATAAGCCCTCCTTCCCAGGTAGCATATGTACCTAATTCTACGGAGCCAGACACTTCTTCTTCTATGAGTCGGTTTGCACCAGACTTCCTACGAGAGATTCAAGAAGACAAATGGGATAACGAAAGTGAGGTCGCCCCTCCTTTTGAACTTGTGGACGATGCACACGACCAATTCCCACAAGACATCCCATCAATTTACGGGGAACATGAGAGTACTCAATCTCATGAGAGATTGGACTTTGAGTCTAATTCCATACAGGAGCTACCCCACTTCACAGGCCCATGGGAAGCAAAGTCCACATGTATGAGAGCACCCACAGTCATGGTAAGGAACGACGACTCAGTCATACCGAGGAACACGGAGGTAGTAACGAACACCAAGGTGCAACGCGATCTCACTTTGGAAGAGCCGCCTGAGGATAGACCAAACGCGCGGAAATATGTAGCTAGTCAAGTAACTGAAACTGCAAAACCTCGTTCCCGGGTAGGATCCCATAGGACAGTACCGGAAATTCCCTTGGATAAGATAGGAGATATGTGTGAAGGTGAAGAAGGGAACACCTACCTTCCCATCACCTACCAAGAGTACACCACCAAGGCAATTTTGGACTCTGGTGCAGGAGTTGCAATTGCCACCACCTCCTTATGGAAGCGTTGGGGCAAGCCGGCACTCAGGCCGACGAGAATGAAATTGCAAATGGCCGATGGTCACATAGAGAGACCCCTAGGATTGCTAGAAGGAATAACTCTCACCACTTGCGGTGTCGAGTTTGAACATACCTTTGCCATATGTGACTTCAGCAAAAATCATGCCTATGAGATGATTTTGGGAAGACCATTCATGCGACAGTTGCAAGTGGTACAGGATTGGGGAACCAATTCTTTGTACCTGCAGCACTTAGGTGTTACAACCAAAGTCAATCTCAAGGATTATTCTCATAGAGATGTCCCTCCTATCCAATGGAATCCCATCCATAGAGCCAAAGATGATACAGAATCTGTGCATTCCATAGGATCAGGATCCTCCTGGATGCACGAAGACACTCACTTATGGATGTGCAAAGTAGCAGTGGAGGAAGAGAAGAGAGAAAAGGCCAGAGAAATAGGTGCAAATGAAACCCATAGACCCATTCAAGACCCAGCCTATGCACCTGTAGTTTTTCCAGACGAGGAATTTGAACCCCATGGCTGGGCAGAAATTTTAGCAACAATGGACGTAGCCATCAATGAAGAACAATGGACACCTCACTGTGATGAGGATGGCTATGATATTTCAGTCTTCTCCATAGAGCCAATCATGGGAGAGGCAGTTCTAGAAGAATGCGAACCTAGCCCTGATGTATTTGAGGATGCAAGTGACTCAGATCTAGAGTCAATCATTATGGACCCACCATTCGCATCAGATGAAGAATATCTCCAGGAAGTGGAATTTCAACCTCAGAAGCATGGAGAAGTTACAAATGATGTAAGATTAGCAACGCATATGACCCCTAAGGAAGAAGGAAAGAAACGAAGAAAGAGAGAAGCCTTACCAGAAGAGGAAGAATCTTTGTTTGAGGTCCCAGAAAATTTTAAGAAGTACGAGATAGATGACAGGAGAGTCATGATAAGAATGCCTAAACGAGAGGCACAATCAGGAGAGGCCTATGATAACAAAGAAACCACCAAGAAAATAGTAGTGGCCATAGAAGAAGGAGAGGAGAGATGCACGTATATAGGCCATGACCTGACAGAAGAAGAAGAGTACAAATTAATTACCTTGCTAAGAGAATACAGAGATGTATTCGCTTGGAGTTACAAGGATTTGAAAGGTGTTGACCCTGACGTATGCTCACACACCATTCCCATGACCTCAAATGCTAAACCCTCTAAGCAAAAGCCTTATACATATAACGATAATTACGCTGCTAAGATCAAGGAAGAGATAGATAGACTGGTCGAAGCTGGATTTATCTATGAAATTGAGCACACTGAATGGGTATCCCCCATCATGGTGGTGCCCAAGAAGAATGGCAAACTGCGTGTGTGCATTAACTTGAAAAAGGTTAATGCCGCCACAATTCGAGATAACTATCCGCTTCCCATCACAGAGCATCTCTTAGAAAGAGTGGCAGGCAAGGAAGTGTACAGCTTCCTTGATGGATTTTCGGGCTACAATCAAGTAGCCATAGCTCCAGAGGATCAGCATAAGACAGCCTTTGCCACAGAATGGGGCATTTTTGCTTTTAGAGTAATGCCATTTGGGCTTACCAACGCACCAGCTACCTTCCAGAGGCTGATGTGCCATGTGTTTAAGGAGTTCCTAAGGAAGAGTTTAGAAGTCTATGTTGATGATCTTTGTGCTCATTCCAACGTTAGACAAACCCATATTCCTGAACTCAGACAAATCTTTGACAAATGTAGAGAATATCAAGTCTGCCTAAACCCAGAAAAGTGCGTTTTTATGGTCAGGCAAGGCAAGATTCTAGGACACATAGTGTCAAAGAATGGCATATCTACCGATGAAGAAAAAGTGAGAGCCATAGCAGAGCTACCTAGGCCAAAGAATGTCAAGGAAGTACAAGCTTTCATGGGGCACTGTGGTTATTACCGACGATTTATACACATGTATGCTGTCATTGCAAAGCCCATGTACGGACTTCTGACTAACTTTGAGTGGACGGATGAATCCAATTATGCTATTGGATGCGTACTCGCACAACCTACTGGTGAAGGTAATATGGATCTTCCAATTGCCTATGCCAGTAGACAATTGAATGCAGCTGAACGGAATTACACCACTACAGAGCGCGAAGGATTAGGCATGGTATATGCAGTCAAGAAATTTAGGCACTATTTGCTTGCAAATAAGTTTAAATTTTTTACTGATCATCAGGCATTGTTATATCTCGTAAACAAGCCATGCAATACAGGAAGATTAGTGAGATGGTTTCTCTTGCTAATGGAATATGACTTTGAGGTTGTGGTAAGAAAAGGTAGGACTCACTTGAGAGCAGATCATCTCTCTAGGCTCACATCGGGAGAAGCCCCACAAGGAGTGTCAGATGACCTTCCTGATGCTTACTTGTTTAATTTGGAAGTTATACCGCAGTGGGCTAAGCCATTGGTACCAGTATTAACCTACGGGCCTAATCATCCAGTCGTAAACACACGGAATAGAGAGGTTGTAAAAGCCCAGAAGTACCACATCATGGCAGGAAGCATGTACAAGCACACAGATCAAGGGATCTTGGCTTGTTGCGTAGAAGAGGATGAGTACGCTAAATGGTTGCAATTAGCACATGTAGGTGCGTTAGAGCAACACCATTCAAAGCAACGAACTTTACAGACTCTAAAGAGACTCGGAGTGCATTGGCCAACTATGGAAGCTGATGTCCAAAAGTTGTGCAAGGAATGCCCAATCTGTTGCACTAAACCACCTATGGAACATGCCACTCTCTATCAAGTATCCATTGTGCCAGATTGGAGTGAACCTCTAGTATCATTCTTGAGGACAAACACATTCCCTCCAGACATGACTCTAGCTAGAAAAAGGAGTTTAGAACAAGAAGCCCAAGATTACTCACTTATAGGTGATAATCTATATAAGCGCGGTAAAGATGGTTACCTGAGATTATGTGTCCATGAAGGTGAATATCTCAAAATCTTGGAGACTGCACACCAAGGTGTAGCAGGAGGACACTTTGGACCAGATCGGGTGATCAAGGCAATATTGTTTGCGGGCTTCTGGTGGCCTACCCTTCACATGGATGCACATACCTATGTGAAACGGTGTGATATCTGTCAAAGGACTCAGTATCCTATACGCAAAGATGAGATGCCACTGAAACCTATGATGGGTGGACGTGCATTCTCTAAGTGGGGAATAGACTTCGTAGGTCCTATTAATCCCCCAGCTAAGGGTTCTCATGCGGAATACATCATTGTTGCAACAGACTATCTAACCAAGTGGGTAGAGGTAAAGGCTACGACCAAGAACGATGCTCAAACAACTGCCAAATTCTTGTTTGAGAATGTATTCACGAGATATGGACTACCTATAGAGCTTGTAAGTGATAGAGGCACTCATTTCTTGAATGAAGTTATTGAAAATCTACTCCAAGAATTCTTGGTAATACACAAGAAGTCTGCCCCTTATCACCCTCAAGCTAATGGTCAAGCTGAGAGCACTAATAAGATTTTATGCAATGTACTGACGAAATTAGTGAACACTAAACGCTCTGATTGGGACAAACAGCTACACCATGCTGTTTGGGCATACCGAGTGGCCTACAAAACGGTACTCCAAGCCACCCCCTTTCAGATGGTATTCGGTCAAAACGCTGTGCTACCCTTGGATTTCCTGATTCCTACGTTGAAAGTAGCACAAGAGCACGAATGGACAGGTCATGAGCTCTCCTCTAGGATCTTTGACCTTGAACGATTAGGAGAAACAAGACTGAGAGCCGCCGCAGGAATATATGCAGCCAAGAAGAGACAGAAAGCATATTTCGATGCCCACATAAAGGATAAGGGTTTGAAAGCAGGAGATCTAGTTTTAGTCTATACACTGAAACAACACGCGAGGAAGCTAGAAAAGAGAGGCTACGGACCTATGATTATTAACAGGATCTCCACGAGTGGAGCAGTACAATTAGCCACGTTAGAGGGTGATGTTCTCCCTAACTATATTAGCGGATGCAGAGTCAAGTTGTATCAGGAACCCCTCACGGAGGAAATGCTCAGCCGACTCAACACTGCTAAGAAACGAAAAGAGGAAGAGAAGCAAATTAGAGAAGAAGCTCAAGCAGAAGCTTTAGAACGCATTAGAAGGATGAAATTACGTAGGCAAGGTAGAGAGCAGCCTAGGACAAATGACTATGCAGATCAAGGATATCATATGGCAAGGTGTGCAGTCGCAGGAACCAGCTCTCATAAGATAACTGATCGACGTCCTTTCGTAACCCTAGAGATAGGACAAGGAAAGAGTGCAAGGACCGTAAGAGCCTTGATTGACTCAGGTGCTGCCACCAGTGCTGTTAAGTTGTCTTACTGTCAAGAGTTGCAGTTACTTATCAATCCTGTGGAAGCATATCTCATAGGATTGGGGGGAGTGGAAACCCCTTGCATGGGCGAGGTGGAACTTCCCCTCTACATTCATGATGAGGCAATGACAGTTAAAGTACTGGTGTGTCAGGATGAAGATCTCACTGAACCTCTTATCTTGGGTCAAGATTGGATCTATGACCAAGCAGTCAATTTAAACCTAAGAAGTGGACTTCTTCAGGTATGGGTCAATCATAGTCGAGTTACAGTAGAATTAGACAATGGAGCACTCAAGGAACTAGGAAAGGCACAGACTCCTGGTCCTTCCAGGGGTGCACATGAAGTTGACCATGCTGTTCTTGTCCAAAACTATGTGTTGCAGAGGAAGGATATTCGTAAAAAAGGAGTCCGGGATGCAAAGGAACTCCCTTCTTTTCCAAAGGCCAGAAGAAGGCAACAACCCAAGGTGGATCACAGGCTGAAGAAGCAGAGTACTACCTATGTCGGGGATCCAAAGTACCTGCGCAGCAAAATGTTCCAGCAAGTGAAACAAGTGTGGGAGCGGAAAGGCGAACACCCGGTTGCACTCAAGCCAACCACACGAGCAAAGCCTCTTATTAGTAACCAACAACACGACACTAATAAGAAGTCTTTCGAAAATTCTTCTACTAACGTGAAATCTATTTGGGTGCCCAAGAAGTCGATGAAGGCAAGCCCACAATCAAGACAAATTTGGGTGCCTAAGGCTTGCTTGATGGCACAAGTAGCTACGCTGAGGCCACAACCTAAACAGCATAACGCAGCTACGCATACTGCCAGTATTCACTCGTTCTCAACTCTCAAGAACACACCAAGACCCAAGAGCGTGCATGTAATCAATTGTAAATGGGTCCCAAAAAGGCCTCGTTTTCAAACCACGACACCGAGGAAGCTCTCTAGAGACTCTCCGAAACCGAAAGCAAAGCCCATTCATTGCATTTGGCAGCCTAAGGCCTGTAATAAACCCCCCTGACCCCAATTTGTAAATTCATACCCACTTACTAACTGCAGTAGTCTCCTAGGACAACACAAACACTAACTACACACACTGTCTTCATGCACTTATTAACCACTAACTCACCATCCACCTCATGGTAATGTTGAAAAGGGGGCAACAACGGATTTATTCTATCCATTACGATGTTAACACTTGGTTCTATATTCTCACAGAACCAACCAGCGAACAGGGCCATGGCAGAAGCAGGTACCAGTTCTCAAGCCGGATCTGGTGCCCAGATTGTGGACATAGAAACACTTCTCCTTGAGCCACGTCTCACCGCAAGACCGCAAGAGCTTCAAGCAGTGCATGTGCTCCCCATTCAGGATCCTCCTCAAGGGCACACTTCTCAAGTAGGTAAGCATGCGCATTGGTTCAGTGACGTTGCTGGACCACTGGGCGATGGAACCTATTTCTGGGAAGCCGAATTGGAGTTCAATGGTAAATGGGGTCGATACCACTTTTTCACACGCGAGTTTGAAAGCTACCAAAATGCCGAAGTCATGAGATCAGTTTGGATCAAAGCGGGTGTGGACAGTTATTTCAGGACTCACTTACCAAAGCCGGATTTTTTACGATGTTCATATCTGATCAGTACCATCACGCCAAGCAGGGCCAAGGGAGGCGACAACACCTTTGTGTTGCCATCACTGCTGCCGGGTAATGAGCTTAAAAGATTCAAGTTGACCCTCAATCTGGTAAGAGAAGCATTGGGCATGTATGGCATGCACATCCCAACAGAAAAGGAAACCATGGTTCCAGGTCGAATGAAGCACAAAGATCTTAATAAGTTGAAGGACATGGTAGCGATGACACCTACCATTGCGCTTCACCTGCGAACCATCATGCAACATTTTGCTTTTCCCGCCCAAGAACGATTCACAATGCCCCCGAAAAAAATATGGTTCAGTTTATATCTAGCAGAAACCGAAAGCCTGCCCATCAATGTGCCACACTGGATCATAGATCAGATCCACCTAGCGCATCAAAGGTGGAACAAGAAACAGAAGAATGTGCTCCACGGGTGTTGTGCTCTGACCCGAATAATCTATAGATGCTTGGCTTATGACGTGCCTGTTCAGCGGGCACTCGTATGGTCCCGAGTCCAAGAATTCCAGAGAAGACTATCAGCAGCAGGTCCCCCATCAAAGAAGATGAGGGGGGGAGTCCAACTACCCTGTGCCCAACCAAGGGGAGCTACCGCTACACCAGAAATCACCCCTCCCCAGACACGACGAGTTAGGCCATTCACAATCCGGCTACCAAGACCAAGCACAGAGGGGCCTAATCTGGTGTTTCCACCCATTCCATCCGATTTGGAATTTCCGCAGGGATTTACTCTTGAGGACCTCACGGATGAAGAAATTGCCAGATTAATCTATGACTCTAACCTCGAAGCTGAAGCAGCGCGAGCTCAGGAACCACAACCCCAAACAACATCGGCCCCCACCCAACCACAAGTTGTAGAAGTCGATGTAGATGAACAAGAGGCAGGAGGAGACGAAGAAGAAGCCGACGAAGAACAACATCAAGAATATGACGAACTCTCCGAGTTAGCAAGTGCCCCAGCATATTCGGCACAAATCAAGAGACTATATCGAACCATGCGACTGGTTCAGGAACAGCATCAGATGTCTCTAGAACAGGGCAAAAGACTCATGAACGACTTGCTAGCTGAGGAAGGTGTGGACGAGTTGTTCATTGAGTCCATGAACCTTCATGCCGACGCCGTAGGACTGGACGAGGCCATTCATGAGGCAATGGCCTACATTCACAGGTTTGAAAAAAGGGTTCCCGTTCGTCCCAGGAGGTCCGGGAAGCAAATTCACATCAATACATCAGCACCAGGCAAGGCAGCGCAAGTAGAAGAATATCAGGAAGCACCGTTGTCACCACCATCCCCACCTCACACTACACAATTCACTCCACCACAGGACACTAGCACTACCACATCCACTACCACTACCATTGTCATGGGCATCCCACTCTCTCCGGGAATCCAATACGGGGGAGTCACCATGCCCACCTTCACCACCCCGTTCACCGATGTCACATCCACTCCACCCACGATTCCCATCTACACCGTCACTCAAACAGTTGACACGATGGAAACATCACCAGCCACAGCACCGCTTCCTCCCCCCATGCCACCTTCATCACCCATACCCCCTCCCCCCACATCTCCACGTACATCCACATCATTCACCTCTCCCATTCCCGCCCCCATTCCCCCTGCATCTTCACCCCTCCCAGCATTATTTAATGTAAATAACATATTTTTAGCATTAAACCAATGTGTATACCAGCTCCAGCATGAGTACAAAGCTCTGGACAACCGGTATCAGCAACTGGAAACGCACCATCAGAACTTACAAAGACAATTTCACATTCTACAAACAGAAAATGCAGAACTGAATCAACGCTACACGACGCTTGAGCAGGCTCACCAAACATTATTGGCGGCACCCCAACCATCGACAGAATCAGGTGCCAAACAACTAGAAGCTTTGCTCGAGGTATACCAAGCCGATAATCTCAAAGTCCGGCGTAACCTGGCACTTCTCAGAAAACACATGGCGGCCGCCCTTGAGGAAAACAAGAGACTGCAGCAGCAAAATGAAGCAAATCTAGAAGCAGCAATGGAAGGCTCTCCACACGAAATTGATCCAGAGCAGTTTAAAGCTGTGCCCTCAGAGACAATGAAGACCATCTTGGACAGCTATGCAGATCTATTAGAAGCTCATGATGACTTGGAAAGGGAACGTGATGCGCTGCGCAATCAACTCCAAGAGCAACAGACAGCACCCAAAGTCACAGAAACGACCACGACTTCAGAGGAAGTCAAGGCATTGAAAGAGCAGGTGGCCGAATTACAGGCAAGATTACTCACGCATGAAAGACAACCCTCTCCAGTTGTCGAACCAGAACCCGAGGATTTGGTACCCATCGAGGTAGATGAGACGTATGAGGAACCTTACGTTCCTATGCCAATGCCAGGTGGTGAGCAAACCGCAGAAGGAATGGATACGTTAGAAATCGAAGTACCTGAGTGGCTCCAAACACTAGAGAAAACGGCATCAACTCATGAAGATCGAGTGGCAGTTCAAATCCAATCTATGGCAAAGATAGAGGACACTATTATTAAATCAGAATACTTCCGCAGCATGTCCCACCATAGATGGATCGGAACCAATGATGATCAATACGTGCCATATTGTATACTCCTGGCGGACTACAATGCCGAAATCCAACATAGATGTGGCAAACCTCCAACGTTTGCTACACAATTTGGGCCAGATGATATCCCAGAGAGCGCCAAAAAAGGATCCATTCATCAACCCACTTGGAGGATCCGACTCCTCGAAACCTACCCGGAGATGGTTCGCACCTGGACGAATATGCCTCTTTTTATTAAATATAACCCTTGTTATGTTCCTGTACTCCGCAGACGCACATGGCCAGAGTTTACCATTGCAGTCAAGAATATCAAGGGATGCGCCAAATGGTTAAACTACGTCTATCTAGCACCCCATCAAGGGCCTCCCACCGTCAATTACATGATTTCCACTATACGGCACTGGAGCATCCGATTAAGGAATACCCCTGATGTAATGGCCCAGATGTGCATGAAAATTTTTGAGTTAATGCTTATTACATTCAGGACATTCAAGAATATCAAGGACCCACACTTCTCAGGCGTCGGATTCCTTACAGGAAACCAAGATTTAGTTTATGACATGAGCACCACTCCTTCCATAGAGGTGATATACGCTTGGCACGCCAGAATAAAATACCTCCCAGCCTGCTTTAAACAAACATTCGAAGAGATGTTCATAACAGGGTTCTGGGAATACCACTCAGAAATATTTGTACCCATACCCTCACATCTCCTCCATTTATTTGCTGTGGAGCGAACCATTCACTCAGAGCAGTTACGGGTGCCACATCCAGATGTCCCAGGGCCAGTCAATTGGGATGCATTGCTGACAGATCTAGCAAGGGGACTCAGGTTAGAAGAACACCACCTCGCCGCCGATGTTGTACAATACTACGTCCAAAAGGCAGCTAGACAAGGGTCTGTCAGGGGCGACAGACGCGAGAGTGGGGGGGGTGTTGGCAGTAGCCTTGGTACACCAGGACGTACAAGACATGAAAGTCAAAGAAGGGAGTCAGAGCGAAGGGACAGCACAAGCAAACAGGGCAGTCAAAGAAGATCTGGCAAGTAGGCCAATATTTTTTCAAGACATTAATGCAAATCAAAGAAATGGACATGCAGGGAGGAAGAGCAAGTAGGGAGCTCGAAGATATGTATGGCAGAGCACTAGAAGAAATCCCTACAACAACAGTGATTTTTATCACTAACAATCATTGTAAATATCATTTCACCTTTTTGTAGCTCCATTTTGTGCAAGCCAAGGAGTCCTTGAGCTTGAGGAGCCTTAGAAGTAGTTGCGTACCAATTTTCGTATTTTTTAGATCTCGTTTGAGCCCCCAAATAAGCCCTGGAACCTAATTTTTAACTAGGCCGGACACTAGGTCTGGACAGGGCCAAAAGCTAGTCAAAAACTATAAAAAGAGCTAGAGAGCTCATTTTTGGGGCTAGATTGTAATAGAAACAAACTTGTAAGAGCTTTTGAAAGTAATCTAAAGAACTCCATTGATTCTCTCTCTTTGTCTTGCCGTGTGTGCGCGTGTGTGTGTATGTGTGTGCATGCTTGTGTGCTTCTCACTCACGCACTTGTGCCGCCACTTGCTCGAGGTCTTCATACCATCCTCACGTCTTCCCGGATTGACATTAAAGGAGGTGCTACTCATCATTGAGCTACACACACATACACACACACAATGAAGAGACAAGCAAGGCACAATGGAAGGTGGGAAATTAGCTCTATTACTCAAGAATGCTCTTACAAGCTCAAACTAGCTCTATGCTCACACTAACCAAAATGAACCAACCTCAAAAATGAGCTCTCTAGCTCTTTTTATAGTTTCTAGACTAGTTTTGACCGGTTTCACATCTAGTGACCGGCCTAGTTAAAAAATAGGTCCTAGATGCTATTTGGAAGGGTAAACGATGTCTAAAAATAACGAAAATTGGTACGAGCGTTCTATCTAAGCTCCTCAAGCTCGAGGACTCCTCGGCTTGCACAAAATGGAGCTATGGATTACAAAATGGGGTCTTCTATGATACATATGTTACAATTAGTGATAACAATCACTGTTGAATGTTTGGAGAATTAATAAGAAATATATTTGTTTGAAAAATTGATCCGACTGGCTCCCTGCTCCGTCTTTACATGCTTCCGTGGCGTCTGTGCCTCTGGCTGCTTCCAACACCCCCCTCCCTCTCGCTTCTGTCGTCCCTGATAGAACCTTGTTGTGAGGTCTGCCGGATGTAGTTCTGTAGGAGGTCCTGAGCGAGGGTGTGCTCTGATATACGAATGCCTCGGGCTAGATCAGCCTCGAGTTTCTCCAGTCGATAGGTTGTGGCTCGTCTGGTGGTGGGAGTTGATAATGTGTGGAGTACACCATTCGTTCACAGGCGAATAATTGCAATAAGTGTGTGGGCCTGCTTATAAATACCTCTGAATGGTACTCCCAAAAGCCGGTGGTGAACATTTCTTCGAATGTCTGTTTGTAGCATGCCGGTAGGTATTTGATCCTGCAGTGCCAGGCATAACACACCCGTAGCGATGGCGTTGTGCTCATATCATAGACTAAATCAAAGTTGCCATGCTCAAAGCCCGGGGTGTTTACATGGGGAGCCTTGATGCGTCGGAAGACTTTAAAGACCATCTGCATCATGTCAAAGATTTTGACAGTCATGTGCGCGGCAACATCATCCATATGTTTTAATCGAGGGAGCCAGTGGCGGATCGTCGCCATCATGTAGCCTACTGTGGGTAACTCGATTGGTGGCTGGAAGTATGGATAGTTCAACCAGTCTTGGCACTGCTTATTGTTCTGTACCTTAATGGCGAAGGCAGTCCAAGAACGGCGTCGTGGGACTGGTCCCCAGCACGGGTTAAATTTTAAGTGCAGCGGCGCTTTTACCCACGTGCTCATCATCTCTGGATAATTTTGCAATAAATCTTTGCGCCAGTCTGGTTGAAGGATTTCACCTCTCTGCGCCCTTGGTGGCAAGTCCTCTGGCTCGAATTGAGTGGCATGCGTTGGTTTCATACCTGTTTCTTTCTCTATGGTTAACTGGTATTCGGCCATTAACATGAAGTACGGTTTATATTGGAGCTCATGCCCAGATATGTATCGTCGCGGGGCCAAATGAGCAAAGAATGGTGACTGTAAAATCCTCTCTTCAATCATGGCCATGGCATGTAGCTGTGCCTCTACTCTGGCAGAGTGTGTCGTTCCGAGTTCTTCAACTGTCTTCATCCACGCGGGGGTAGGTAATTCATAGGTCATCTGGCCTTCGGCCGTGACACGTCCGCCTGGGATGGGTATCGGTTCATATGCCTCTTCGAATGTCTCCTCCACCGGGATAGTGACGGTTTCTTCCTCAGTTGGTAGCTCAGGTGGGGAGTCTGGCCTTGGTGGTGCTTCATAGACTGCAATTCTAGATTCAAGATTTGTTACCTGGGCCCGGAGTGCGTTGAGTTCCTCTAAAATTTCAGGGGCAGGGTCCACAGGTGCTGGTAATTCTGCTGCTACTTGTACTTGTTGTGTTGTCGGTTCTCTGAGCTGTAGCAGCTTGTGATCTTCTTTTAACTTTTGGTGCGCTTCGTTCATACGATCATAGTCCTCGAGCAATCTAACATGGTCGTCTAGCAACATCCGCATCGACTCGGATGGGATTGCCTTGAATCTGCTCGGACTTAGTGGCTGTTCTGGATGATCTAAAGCCGCCTCCAAGTTTTCTCTATTCTGCGCTTGGAGTCTCACATTCTCCTCCTGGGCTGCGGCCAAGTGTCTTCTTAGTAAGCCCATATTTCTAGTGAGCGTTGCATTGCGGACGGTCTGGGCTCGAAGTAGGTTGTCCAAATCCGCGGTGGCCTCTTTTGTTTTCTCCTCACTTTCTAGTTCTAATTTGTGATAGGCCTCTCGTAAATCTTGGTATCGGCTGTTCAGTGAGGCGTTCTCAATTGATAACGAATTAAGCTGCGTTTGTAATTCATTCGTCGTTTTCTGCAGCTGTTGATAGTTGGTGCCGAGTGATGCAAACTCATCGCGGACTTGCGTCATGCATGTGAACATGTGTTGAAATGCGGTGTCTATGGTGGACGATAGTAGTAGTGAAGTGCTAAATGAGGATGCAGTGGGAGTAGATGCAGTGGGAATGGGAAATGGGGTTGGGACAGTGGATGCAGTGGTGATTGTGGAAAATTGTGACGTGCCTAAATATGAGGGTGCTGTGAGTGGAGTGGGTGGTGGTGAGGTGGATGGTGATATGTCCATGCCATTGGACGTGTTTAGTGTTGTGACTGTGAAAAGTGGTGTGATTGTGGGTGGTTGTGTAGGTGTGAATACGGGATTTACAAATGTAGAGTAGTTTACAGGGGGGATGGTTGGAGTGGCTTGGTGACACGGGGAAATAGGGGTTATGGTAGGTTGGGGAGGTGAGACTGGTGAGAAGGTTAGTGGGGTTAGAAAGGGGAATGGGGTGCTTAGAGGTGGGGGAAACGCGGGGAAAGAGGAAGGGGTGAAGGGGTTAACATGTAGATACGAAGGATTGGGTGTGGGCATGGTGGTATGAATGGGTAAGGCGAAGGGTGTGGCTATGTTGCCTTGTACAGGTGTGGATGTGGGGGAAGCAGGTGGGTGTGTGGGGGATACGGGATGGGTTGGTGAAAGATGAGGTGAGAGAGGAGTGGAAGGGGTGGATGTTATTTCGAGGATAGTAGTGGTATGTACAATGGTAGTACGGGGTGGGGAATCTACAAGGATGGGTTCTGCGGTCAATGAACTTTCGGGTGCGAGGCGTGCCTCCCTGGCTTGTGCTTAAGACTGAGCTCCTGTTGGTACGCGAATATATTCTCCGGGTTTTGAAAGTAGTCGCACTCGACGGGGGTCAAACTGTGGTAGTTGCTTCCTTTGTAAAAACCTGAGTGCTTCATGGGAGCCTACTGATTTGACTAATTCCCTGAACCCTCTGATATATGCGTCTTCGAATCCTCCGGAGATGAGTTCCTGTTCAATTAATGCCTGGCTCTCCTCTTCAGTTAACTTCTTCCGTGCCCAGACTTTCTCCATCGTTCGATCTAATTTCTTTATGGCCAGCGTGTACGCTGCGGCTTTGAAAGTTTCATCTTCATATGTGCTGGTGTCACCGTGTGCGTCAGTTTGTTGGCCTTGGCCATCTGTCTGTCCATCATGTGAGCCCTGGCTGGCTTCATCGTCGCCTTCCTCGTCGTCTGTTTCGGTTCTTTCTTCTTCAGAGCTCGACACAGTTTGTCCCTGTGGCAGATCTCGTGGTGTGGTAGGGTAGCTGGGACGTTCATATTCCTGGGAGAACAGTGGTGCTTCTGAATACTGGAATTCGTTTGAGAATGCATCAGGCATCTCAAAATCAAATGTCGTGTTTATTGGGTCGGCCTCCATATGTGGTATCGGGAAAGAAAACGCTTCCGCACCAATAGTGGTGGGAGCTTCTACTGTTGTGGTGGTGGGTTCTGTGGTTGCAGCTGCCTGAGGTGCTTCGGTACTAGTGGTGCCCTCCGTAACCACTGGTCTGGACAACCTGATGCGAATAGGTTGTACTGTGGGAGCCGCTTCTGTCTGTGGTCACTCTAGAGAGGGTTGTGGTGATGGCGACTCTGGCACTTGAAGGCAAGGAATGGTGCCTCGCATACGCTTGCCTGCCCGTGTTCTACTGGGCTTTCTGGCTTTCTTCGTCGTTCCTTTGAATGCCTTCAGTTCTTCTCCTGTTAATGTACGCTCGATGGGCAAGTCATAAGCTAAGCACATATAAACAATTCTGGTCAACGCACAACATCCATTAAGCACCTTCTTGCGCTCCCATCTGTGCTGTGCCAGATACATTTGATCTATGATCCAGCTTGCCAGATCAACAGTTTGAGGTCCCGTGCATGCCAAATATAAGCCGAACCAGATTCGTTTATGGGGCATGGTAAATCTGTCCTGAGCTGGAAATGCGAAATGTTGCATGCATATCCTTAGTGGCTTCGACAGCTCAGGTGTAATGGCCGAAATCTCCTCCCACTTCGTGACATCCCCACGTTTCATAGGGTCTGGAATTAATCTCTCTCGATCTGTGGGTGTGTGGGTGCCATGAATCTTGATGGCTGCTCTGATTAAATCCTTGGAGAGGTAAAATCTCTTGTAAGGTGGATCATCCACTAAAGAAGGCAATATGAAGGTTCCTGGGATGTCCTTATTCTCCGAGGCCAGCAAAGTAGTGATTAAGTAATAGCACCTGTAAAAATCTAGTTTGGGCAGAGGATCACTGAAATACTCTGTGAAGCCTGCTCTGGCCCAAACATGAGTTAAATCCTGGGTGCTCTGTAAGGCTTCGAACTCTCTGGAGAAAAACTGGTATTTTCCCCATGTGCGGTCATCAAATGTCAAAGAGGATTCAAAATTAAAGTCTGTGTCCGCAAGGGGTCCTGCAAGGCCCTGAAACCAATGAGAGTTCCTGTGTATCTTTTCGGTGTAGCCCATGGGTGGGTTGTCGATAGGCATGGGTCCTGGAAATCCCTGAAATTCCGGCGGTGGAGCAGTCGGGTGGGCTTCTGCGCGTAGCACGTTGAGGGGCACAGCCGCTACACTGGGGCCTGCTCCTGATGTGCCTTCGTCGGTTTGCATGGTGATTGGTGCGCTAGTGAGAACGATCTGCTACAAAAGATTAACACATTAGCATGGAAATTAATTATGATCCCATTAAAGTGAGACCGCAATCCCTTTCCATAACTGATGCGTAACCCGTGTAGCCAAGTGCTGTGATGTGATGGATGCAATGTTTCTTGCACCACTAGTGCAGGTCTCTAGACACCTGTACGTTTCAGATCATGCATACATTTCTTGATGAGATGAGATTACGAGTGATGTGTGATGATGGTGGGTGAATTTATACAAGGTTTAAAGGTTAGTGATTTAGTACAAGGTTGTATGTTAGTCGGGGGGGTAGTTTTATCAGACATGGGGTTAGGGGGAGACGGTTGGACACGTTTCGGTATCCATTTCCTAAGGATCTTGGGGTGGGTGGTGGGTTTCTGCTGAGGGGCAAAAGGTGGTGTCGGGTGTGGTGGTATCGAGGGATGAAATGAGTTGTGGGGGTTATATATTACATGGCTTATGGGTTGAGCTAAGATACATGGTTTGGGTACCCAAATCTGCGTGGGTGTGGGTCGATTGATAAGATACTTCTTGGCGATCCAAATCTGTCGAATGCTCGGACCTGTAGAAGAAGGTCGAGGGGATGGTGGATATCGATTCTGTTTCTGTACTGCCCTTTTTTTGTCGATTTCTGCTTGGCTGGAGTTCTTTGGTGCTTTTTGTCCTTTTGGCACCCATATTTGTCTGGTGTCGCTGCCTTTGGGTGGCCTGAACTGCCTCCCTTGTTGTTTCCTCCGATACTGCAGTCGGTCTGGGTTCCTTCGTCGTGATTGACTCAGTTGTTGCTGGGGTTGAGAGGTCGGATGGACACTCTGCTTTGGAAAAGAAGGGAGATCCAACACTTGCGTGACCTGCCCATTAGGAAGTGATGCCTTATTTAACTTTAATCTAGGCCAGTCCGCAACAAGTTTGGAAGGATGAGCACCGCAGGGTGTCGTGCTCATTTGGCCGCTGATGCAACCCACCTGACCACTGATTGTGTCCATCTGCCCTTGTGGTTGGGTAACTGTCTCTTCTAGTTTGCAGGAAGTCCCAGGGAAGATCTCTTGTCGTCCTTCTGATTGACAACTGTCCATAGCCAAGCCCGAGTGGGTTGGTGTAGACGTACCGTGACTGAGCTGATCAGAGATCTTTCGGTCTTCCGTCGCATGCATTTCATAGGGTCTAGGGTCACAACCGTCAGGCGGAATGCCGTTAGGGAAGTCAAGCGGTATCACTCGCTTCTGCTCGAAGGTTCCAATCTGTAAGGATCCTTGTCTAAGATTTAGGTCCACTGAGTGATCGTATAGCCAATCTTGGCCAAGGATTAGGGGTTCTATCAGGTCGTCATCATGGCACACTAGTAGCTTTGCTGTCATGGTCACATCCTTAATGAGGATAGGAAGGTCCACCTCACCCATGCAAGGGGTTTCCATGCCTCCTAGGCCTATGAGGTATGCCTCAATTGGCCACATTTCTATTCCTGAATCCTTATAGTGGGACCATCTAATCGCACTAGTCGCAGCACCTGAGTCAATTAAAGCCCTGAGTTCTTGGCTATGGTTACCGTGCTCTAGCCTAACTGTAACGAATGGTCTCCTATCCACTATGCTAGGATGAGTGGTTGACTTTACTTGACACATGGCCATGGGATATCTGGGTGATGTTTCCAGATGGTTATAATGTTCTCTCCCTAGTCCTTGTCTTCTTAGCTTCATGCGCTTAATGCGTTCTATGGCTTCTGCCTGTGCTTCAGCTCGTATTCTATTTTCTTCCTCCTTACGCTTCTTTGCCAACGTGAGTCGTCTAAGCATATCCTCAGTAAGAGGTTTCTGGTATAGCTTGACTCTACAGCCACTAATGTAATTAGGCATTATATCTCCTTCTAAGGTGGCTAACTGTACCGCTCCACTAGTCGAAAGTCTGTTAATGATCATAGGTCCATAACCTCGCTTTTCTAACTTCCGTGCGTGCTGTTTCAGTGTATATACTAGAACTAAATCTCCTTCTTTTAAGCCTTTATCTTTCACATGTGCATCAAAATATGCTTTCTGTCGCTTCTTCGCTGCGTATATTCCTGCTCCTGCCCTCAGCCTGGTTTCTCCTAATCGTTCCAAGTCCATTATTCTCGCTGATAATTCATGGCCGGTCCACTGATGTTCTTGTGCAACCTTAAGGGTCGGTATCAAGAAGTCCAAAGGAAGCACTGCATTCTGACCAAAAACCATATGAAAGGGAGTTGCATTGAGTACGGTCTTGTAGGCCACTCGATATGCCCAAACAGCATGGTGTAGCTGTTTGTCCCAATCTGAACGTTTGTTGTTCACGAGTTTCGTCAGTACATTACAAAGTATCTTGTTAGTGCTTTCAGCCTGACCATTGGCCTGAGGATGATATGGTGCAGATTTCTTGTGAATCACCATAAAATCCTGCAACAGATATTCAATGACTTGGTTTAGAAAGTGAGTGCCTCGATCGCTCACTAACTCTATAGGCAGTCCATATCTTGTAAAGACATTTTCAAATAAGAATTTTGCAGTCGTGTGAGCATCATTCTTTTTTGTGGCTTTTGCCTCTACCCATTTCGTAAGATAATCTGTGGCAACAATAATGTATTCCGCATGTGTACCTTTTGCAGGGGGGTTAATGGGTCCTACAAAGTCTATACCCCACTTAGAAAATGCACGTCCGCCCATCATGGGTTTCAATGGCATTTCGTCTCTGCGAGTAGGGAACTGAGTTCTTTGGCACACATCACATCTCTTTACATAGGTATGAGCATCCATGTGAAGAGTGGGCCACCATAATCCTGCAAAGAGGATGGCTTTGACTATCCTATCGGGTCCAAAATGACCTCCTGCAACACCTTGGTGTGCAGTCTCTAGTATGCTCAGATAATCGCTTTCATGAACGCACTGTCTTAGATATCCATCACGTCCTCTTTTGTATAAATTATCGCCAATAAGTGAATAGTCTTGAGCTTCCTGCTCTAGACTGCGTTGTCGCGCTAAGGTCATGCCTTGAGGGAATGTGTTCGTCCTCAAGTAAGTCACTAAAGGTTCACTCCAGTCTGGTGTGAGAGACACGTGATATAGTGTAGCATGTTCTACTGGTGGTCTTTCACAACAAACATGGCATTCCTTACACAACTTGTAGACATCTGCTTCCATCGTAGGCCAATATATTCCTAATCTATGCAGAGTCTGTAATGTTCGATGTTTTGAATGGTGTTGCTTTAATGCACCTATGTGTGCTAATTGCAACCAATTCGCATGTTCCGATTCATCTACACAACAAGCAAGAATCTTTTGATTATCCTGTTTATATATGCTTCCTGCCATTATTTGGTATCTCTGAGACTTGGTAATCTCTCCCTCTTTGATCTTTAACTTAGGATTCTTGGGTCCGTATGTGAGAATGGGGACTATCGGCTTTGCCCATTCTGGTGCTATCTCAAGGTTAAACAAGTATGCATCTGGTAATTCATCGGCTACTCCTTGAGGAGCTTCTCCTGAGGTTAATCTCGAAAGGTGGTCAGCTCTAAGATGTGTCTTTCCTTTCCTAACTACCACTTCAAATCATACTCCATGAGTAATAGAAACCAATGTATCAATCGTCCTGTGTTACATGGTTTGTTGACTAAATATAATAGGGCTTGATGATCTGTAAAGAACTTGAATTTGTTGGCCAACAAGTAGTGCCTAAACTTCTTTACTGCGTAGATCATCCCTAATCCTTCTCGTTCCGTCGTGGTATAATTTCTTTCTGCTGCGTTCAATTGTCTGCTCGCGTAAGCTATGGGAAGATCTATGTTACCTTCCTTCGTGGGTTGTGCTAACACACATCCTATGGCGTAATTGGATGCATCCACATGTACATGGAATGGCTTACTCCAATCTGGGGTAGTCAATATAGGTGCTGAGCACAAGCGTCGTTTGAGTTCATTGAATGAATTTTCACATTCTTCTGTCCATTCAAAATTGGTTAAAAGAGAGTACAAAGGCTTGGCTATGATTGCATACATGTGTATGAATCTCCTATAATAACCGCAATGGCCCATAAATGCCTGTACCTCTTTCATATTAGTTGGTCTTGGTAATTCTGCAATTACCTTCACCTTTTCCTCATCCGTAGAGATTCCATTTTTTGACACAATGTGTCCTAGAATTTTGCCTTGTCTGACCATGAAAACGCATTTTTCTGGGTTCAAACAAACCTGATACTCTCGACATTTGTCAAATATTCGTCTTAACTCGGGGATATGTGTCTGTCTTACATTTGAATGCGCACATAGGTCATCGACATAAACTTCCAAGCTCTTGCGTAAGAATTCCTTAAAAACATGACACATGAGTCGCTGGAAAGTGGTGGGTGCATTTGTTAAGCCAAATGGCATCACACGAAATGCAAATATGCCCCATTCTGTGGCAAAAGCCGTCTTGTGTTGGTCTTCTGGAGCTATGGCTACTTGATTATAGCCTGAGAATCCATCAAGAAAGCTGTAAACTTCCTTGCCCGCAACTCTTTCCAATAGGTGTTCCGTGATAGGAAGAGGATAACTATCTCTAATGGTGGCGGCATTAACTTTTTTAAGGTTAATACACACACGCAATTTTCCATTCTTCTTGGGCACAACCACAATGGGGGATACCCATTCGGTATGCTCGATTTCGTAAATGAATCCTGCTTCTATCAAGCGATCTATCTCCTCTTTAATCTTCGCAGCGTAGTTATCATTATACGTGTACGGTTTCTGTTTTGTCGGTTTTGCATCTGGAGTCATAGGGATTCTATGAGAACATATATCTGGGTCTACTCCTTTCAAATCTTTGTAACTCCAAGCAAAAACATCTCTATATTCACGCAATAGGGCCACTAGTTCTTCTTCTTCTTCGGTCGTCAAATCGTGCCCTATGTAGGTGCATTTTTCTTCTTCTCCTTCTATGGCAACTATTATTTTTTTGGTTTTCTCTCGGTTATCATATACTTGTCCGTCATTCACCTTTCTATTGGGCATCCGTACCATAATCCTTCTATCTTCGATTTCATATTTCTTGAAATTCTCGGGTACTTCAAACAAAGACTCTTCTTTTTCTGTCATGGTGTCTTTCTTCTTTCTTTTCTTGCCTTCACTTTTAGTAGTCACTTCTGTGGCTAACCTTACCTCGTTCGTAATTTCCTCGTGTCTCTGAGTGTGAGTCTCTACTTCGTAGAAATATTCTTCCTCTGATGCAAAGGGTGGGTCCATGATAATTGATTCTAAATCAAAATCGCTTTCATCCTCAAATGCATCAGTGCTCGGTTCACACTCTTCTAAAATTGCATCGCCCATGATTGGTTCTATCGTGAGAACTGAAATGTCATAGCCATCCTCGTCACAGTGGGGTGTCCATTGTTCTTCATTGATGGCTACATCCATGGTTGCTAGGATTTCTGCCCAACCATGGGGTTCAAACTCTTCGTCTGGGAATACTACAGGTGCATAGGCTGGATCTTGAAGGGTTCGTGGATGTTGTTCTGCACCTAAGGTTCTGGCTTCTAATCTTTCTTCCTCTTGTTTGGCGACTTTACACATCCATAAATGAGTATCCTCATGCAACCAAGAAGGATCTGATTCTAATGAGTGCACGGATTCTGTTTCTACTGGTGTCTTATGGATGGTATTCCATTGTATTGGGGGTACATCTCTGTGTGAATAGTCTTTAAGGTTAACTTTGGTAGTCACTCCTAAATGTTGCAAGTACAAAGAATTAGTTCCCCAATCTTGTACAATTTGCAATTGACGCATGAATGGTCGTCCCAATATCATCTCATATGCATGATTTTTCGTGAAGTCACAAATGGCAAAGGTATGCTCAAATTCTACACCACAAGTGGTGAGAGATATGCCTTCTAGTAAGCCTAACGGTTTTTCTATGTGTCCATCAGCCATTTGTAGCTTCATCCTGGTGGGTCTGAGTGCTGGTTTACCCCAACGTTTCCATAAAGCGGTGGTAGCGATGGCTAGTCCGGCTCCTGAATCTAAGATGGCTTTCGTGGTGTAGCCCTGATGGGTTATTGGAAGATATGTGTTACCTTCCTCTCCTTCGCTTACGTCTCCAATCTTTTCCACGGGTACCTCTGGTACCTTCTTATGTGATCCTATCTGAGAGGGTGTGGTAGTTAGCTCAGGGAATTGATTTGCTACGTGCTTCCACAATTCTGGTTTTACCTTCAACAATTCCTCCAGAGTGAGATTACATTGTACTTTGGTATTCTTGATCACTTCCGTGTTCCTAGGGATCACTGATTCTTCATTCCTCACTATTATCGTGGGTGCTCTCATACTAATAGACTTTGCTTCCCAAGGTCCTGTGAACTGAGGTAATTCTTGTAAAGAATTAGATTCAAATCCTATGGGTTCACTCAGTTGCTCCACCTCTACATCATCGTAAATAGAGGGGATGTCTTGGGGAAATTGTTCCTGCAAGTCGTTTATTTCTTGAATAGGAGGATGAGTTCCTTGTTCTTTTCTCCATTTCTCTTCTTGGATCTCTCTCAAAAATTCATGTGAGTACCTATGTATGGAAGACAAATTGTCTTGACTTTCTGTATTGGGTACTTGAGACAGGGATGGTGCATTCCTTTCTTGTGTCTCTGGGATAATTGGGTTCCTATGCTGATCCTTTTTCTCTTTGCTTTCTATCAAGTGTTCTAGCCTCTCCATTAGTCCTTGAAAGTGTAGTTCCGGTTTTGCCATGTTATTCCAATTAAGATATCTAGAGGCTTCAAACAGAGCTTGTGCTAGTTCTACCATTTTCATGCAAAGTTTAGTTCTCTCACTTTCTAGATCAGCTCGAGGGTAGTTTTTACTCATTTCCGTGACTTGAGGTCCTTCTTTTATTCTAGCCTGATATGCACGAAACATCATGTCTAGATCTTCCGGTATGGGTTCCGCTAAGACTGATCCTGATTTCTGAGCTGGGATTTCTTGGTTTAATTCTCGTGAAGCCAATTCTTGGATTTTGGCTCTAGATTCCTTCAAACTTCCTTCCAACTCACTTATCTTTTTACTCCACTTTCTCTTGATTCTTTCCCTAGAATCTTTCCAAGATTTCGTCTTTTTACTGCTAGATTCTGCAACTTCACTAGTTCCGGCTACTTTCTCATGATTAAGCTGCTGGTTTTGTAAGAGCGCCTGGGCTCTGGTTATAGCTTGGATAGGCACGTATGTAGGGTTGGTTCCATCTGCGTTGTTTACAATACCTATCACGTTGATCGATGTCACATTCGAAGTGTTAACTGGGTTCTTAGGACAATCTTTGATTATGTGCTCTTTGCCACAATCGGCACAAAAGCCTTGAATGCTATAGTACTGTGATTGCCTTGCTATTGGGGGATGTGGACAATCCTTAATGAAGTGATCTCCTTGGCACCTAAAGCATGGTCCTCTAGGGCCCTGTGGTCTCTGTTGTCTCAATTGGGGCCGTGGGTTTGGGTTTGCGTACATCACATTAGTATAGTCTGGCTCCCAACTAGGTTCCATTGGTGGACTATCATAATGATATGTCTCCACATGTTCTGGTGACTCCGAGTAATAAGCGGGTGGACTAGTTACATGAGTAGAGTCAAAACTGTTTGAGTTCGGGTCACTTTCCGTGATCAAGGGTGAAGAAGGCACTAAGGCCCTACTTAGGTTCTCTTCTGCAGCAGCGTATTTGACTGAGATGACATTCGCTGGTGGGGGTGGCTGCTGAGCTAAGACGGGTTGAGGTCTCTATTGAGCCTGGTATGGGTAGTTCTGAGGAGGCCTATAGTAATAAGGCTGAGCATTGTATTGGCCTTGATACCTACCTGGCTGCTGGTATGTTTGCGGGTAGTTCTGTCTCACAGTTTGTTTGTTGTATGGGCAGTCCTGAGCCGTATGATTTGTATATCTTCTCTCAATTGTGCAATATTGGCCACTAGGGTTGACGTGAGGTTGAGGTACATTGGGGCACACGTTTGCCAAATGATTTCCACCACAAGTGTAACAACGTACGTTAGTTGGTAGCTTGGGCACCTGTTTACTAGAAACTCCTAGTTTTTGGGCCACTTTTTTTGCTAGGTCCTCTATCGAAGTAGACAATTTTGTGGATGCTAGAGAAGAACAATCTGAGTCCTTGTAGACCTTTGAGAGTTCTAATTCATCTCCTAGGTTGTCCTCAATGTCTATACATATTCTTACACACTCCTCTAGCGTTCTGGGTTCTTTTAGGTACACATAGGAGCGTAGTTTTGCGCTCAACAAGCCATCTAGGAACAATGATACTTGTTTGGCTTGTGAGGGTAGCTCTTGCATTGGACATCGTTCGACATATTGTCTGAATCTACGACCTGCCAATCTGACTGTTTCCTGAGGGGTCTGTTTAAAGCTATGAATCAATGAAGACGTGTCATGTCTAATCCCACTTTTAGAGAATTCAGTGATGAATGACTCTAAAAAGTGATGGATGTCTCTAAATTGCCTTTGTTGCAGTGGTTGGAACCAAGTTAAAGCGGTATTCTTTAACGTTAGTCCAAATGCGTTGTACTGCGTGAACATGTCCTCGACTTGTTCTGCTCTTAGTACTTGCTTGAATTCTGCGACATGGTCATAGGGATCTCCTGTCCCATCAAAATAATTTTTCATTGATTTTACCAACTGTGTGGGTCTCAATACTCTTGCGTGTTCACGTGGTCTAGGTAGAGGAAAATCATCTCTACCACCTGGTATTCCATGTTCTCTTTGTCTATCCGTCCTATTAGTGTTCGTGGTTGTTCTATCTCTCCCTAAGGGGTGATTGAAGCTTACTTCCGGTCTCTCTTTATTTCCTTCTCTTTGATTTCCATGGGCTGAGGATGTTCATGCCCCTTGTTGATTTGCATTCATGTTTGTTCTAGATGGAGGGAATATCAATTCACCTCTCCATGTGTATGTGTTTTTAGCGCGTTCAGGCACCACAAAGACTCTTTCTGAAGTCTCATCCAGGTATACAACCTTTCCAGGTGTATCTGGGTCCTTGAATTCATAAATTGTAATGATGCCTATCTCACCAGGGTGTTCCTTTCTGTACCTCCAAAAGGCTTCATCTGTCTCTTTATTTACAAACAATTCGGTGCTCCTGTTATCTTGAGGGATCCATTCTGGGATGATTACTCTTGTTAATACGGATTTCCCTCTAGGTGTCCTAGGTTCATCTAACGGTTCTTTTCCTTGAAATTTCGCTTCCGTCTCTAATTGAATTGTGCCAAACTCATTAGTATCGTTTGGCTGCGTACTTAGTACGTACATGGTTCCTTCTTTGTCTATGTAAGCGTCTCTCTCAAATTTCACCACTGGTCTCTCCAATCCAATGGGTTGATCAGGGTTGTGCAGTTGCACCACTTGCCTTTGCAAACCATCCTCATAGATGCAAGCACCTAATCGGTTGGTTCGGAGAAACTCTAATTGCGTTCTATAGGGTCCTTCTGGTTTTTCTAGGTATGCGACATGAGACCCTCCTTCTGGTCTGTCTGTGCTAAATGCCATTTCTGATTCACTTGATTCTGAGCTCAACTCGTAGGGATAACTACTATTCAACTGCTGAGCCCACGATCGAGCAGTAGTTCTTACACTAGCCTCTGATGATCTAAGGCTTCTTCTGTCCGACTTACCTATATGTTTACCCGATCTAAGGTTCATTAATTTTCTTCCTTGCACGCTCAATTACACACTTAGATCGTCAATGGTTCTTTGTTATTACTTTCTTGATTCTTTTTAATTTTCTCTGGATTCTTGTCTTAATTTATGCGTCAGGAATTCGACTTTCCGTTATAATTTTGAGTTCTCGTTCCGTCAGACTTATGTTCTTTTCTTTAGGTTTTCGTGTCACACACACCTTTGCTTGTAGTCTTAAACTTGAAAGAATTAAGTATCTTGAACTTGAGGCGTTCCTATCGTCGTTAATCCACAATGCTAACGTTTAGCCTAAGCTAAGAATTGACTGAGGGGGTTGAGTAATCTTCCAACCTCGAGTCGGCTTTTCTGGTTGTTCTGATGCCCTGTTGCCCAAGAAGCCGTGGTTCCCAAGCTTTACTGTCTTCACTGCCTTGCTTGCTTGCCCTTGATTGCCCTTGCTAAACCTGAAAAATTGCCAATATTAGACCAATTCACAATTGAATGATCAAGCACTTGAGCATGTACACCTTTTAAGTCCCTTCCTTTTTGCCCAAATATTTTTTAATACTTGCCCCCTGGCTCCCTAGTCCCAAACTAGGTGAACCTCAAAATAGGTTAACTAAAAATAGATGTATCCTTTAAGAAAAAAACAGTTGAGGTCACGTAGTACTCGTCGCGAGCTTTCTAACGAGCTATTAAGCTCAAAAAACGGACTTCGGATGAAAAAGTTATACGCGTTCAGGCCCTGGGGGGTAAAAACTGACAATCAAATTTTCCTTCAAACATGAGCTAAGGGGTCTCCTATGAGTCTAATGGTCCAAAAATTTTTCAAAAATACCCTCAAAATTGGTCAAAATTGGAGCCCAAAAATTGCGATGGGGGTGGACAATCGCGATGGTCTGGGACAATCGCGATGGTCCGGGCGAACCGTCGCGATGGCATGGGATTTGGACAATCGCGATGGCCCGAAAAGGCGAACAATCGCGATGGCGCGAGTCAACGGTCAAAGGTGGACAATCGCGATGGCGCGAAAAGGTGAACCGTCGCGATGGCCCGAAGTGAACAATCGCGATGGCGTGGAAATGGACCGTCGCGATGGTCCGAAAAATGAACCGTCGCGATGGCGTGATCAAGTGGACAGTCGCGATGGCGCGGTCAACGGTCAAAGGTGGACAATCGCGATGGTCCGAAGTGAACCGTCGCGATGGTCCGCGATGCGATGGCTTGAGCCAATCGCGATGGTCCGATTTTGGGCTGTCGCGATGGTCCAAAAAATGAACCGTCGCGATGGTCTATCGTGACACGTGGCACTGTCGTGGCGATGGCCTGAGCCAATCGCGATGGTCCGGGGTCAGCTGAACAATCGTGATGGTCCAAGTGGACCGTCGCGATGGCTCAAGTGAACCGTCGCGATGGTCCGGAAAAGCGAACCGTCGCGATGGTCCGGCCGAGCCGTCGCGATGGCTTGAGCCTATCGCGATGGTGCGACACAATCGCGATGGTCCGAGCCAATCACGATGGTCCACCAAACAACGAATTTTTGAAATGCAAAAAACGGTTCCGTGTATGCGCAGGGATCGCCTACCTCGTGGTGTGGTCGCCTACCTCAAAATCCGAAAGTTGCAGACCATCGCGATGGTCCGCCACACTCGGAAATCTCTGACAGAAAGTACATTTTTTACCTGTTGGAAGCTTTCCTGATGCTCTGAAGCTCTGTACCTGCAAGAAAACTCAAGAAAACACAAGCACAAACAATCGCAAAAACTCTCTCTCGCTCTCTCGCATGCACAAATGAGGGGAAATGAGGTGAATGGGTGGATATGGTGAATTTTCTGATTTTTTTGGAAATGGAGATGATGATGCAATGATGAAGATGGAGTATGGGGAAGGTGAAAAACACTAAAAACTAAGTAAAAACAACAACAAAAACTGAAATTTTTACCTTCCAACGCCACTTCTTGCTATACTCTTACCATCACACATTCGTCCTAGACTCGATCCCCGGCAACGGCGCCAAATTTGGTGTTGCTCTAGCACAATGGTGAGAACCACGTTAAGAAGCTCCACCTCCTTAATGTCAATCCGAGGGAGAGGTAGGAGTGATATGAAGATCGTGAACGTGAGATGATGTGAGAGTGAAGGTGAGAAGCACGAAAATGCACACACACATACACACACACAATGAAGAGACAAGCAAGGCACAATGGAAGGTGGGAAATTAGCTCTATTACTCAAGAATGCTCTTACAAGCTCAAACTAGCTCTATGCTCACACTAACCAAAATGAACCAACCTCAAAAATGAGCTCTCTAGCTCTTTTTATAGTTTCTATACTAGTTTTGACCGGTTTCACATATAGTGACCGGCTTAGTTAAAAAATAGGTCCTAGATGCTATTTGGAAGGGTAAACGATGTCTAAAAATAACGAAAATTGGTACGAGCGTTCTATCTAAGCTCCTCAAGCTGGAGGACTCCTCGGCTTGCACAAAATGGAGCTATGGATTACAAAATGGGGTCTTCTATGATACATATGTTACAATTAGTGATAACAATCACTGTTGAATGTTTGGAGAATTAATAAGAAATATATTTGTTTGAAAAATTGATCCGACTGGCTCCCTGCTCCGTCTTTACATGCTTCCGTGGCGTCTGTGCCTCTGGCCGCTTCCAACGGTCCGCCACACTCGGCAGATCTTTGACAGAGAGTAAAATTTTACCTTTTCCAAGCTTTCCTGATGCACTGGAGCTCTGTACCTGCAAGAAAACTCAAGAAAACACAAGCACACACAAGCACAAAAATTATCTCTCGCTCTCTCGCATGCACAAATGAGGGGAAATGAGGTGAATGGGTGGATATGGTGAATTTTCTGATTTTTTTGGAGATGAAGATGATGATGCGATGATGAAGGTGGAGTGTGGGGAAGGTGAAAAACACTAAAAACTAAGTAAAAACAACAACAAAAACTGAAATTTTTACCTTCCAACGCCACTTCTTGCTATACTCTTACCATCACACATTCGTCCTAGACTCGATCCCCGGCAACGGCGCCAAATTTGGTGTTGCTCTAGCACAATGGTGAGAACCACGTTAAGAAGCTTCACCTCCTTAATGTCAATCCGCGGAAGAGGTAGGAGTGATATGAAGATCGTGAATGTGAGATGATGTGAGAGTGAAGGTGAGAAGCACAAAGATGCACACACACATACACACACACAATGAAGAGACAAGCAAGACACAATGGAGGGTGAGAAATTAGCTCTATTACTCAAGAACACTATTACAAGCTCAAACTAGCTCTAAGCTCACACTAACCAACATGAACCAACCTCAAAAATGAGCTCTCTAGCTCTTTTTATAGTTTCTAGACTAGTTTTGACCGGTTTCACATCTAGTGACCGGCCTAGTTAAAAAATAGGTCCTAGAGGCTATTTGGAAGGGTAAACGATGTCTAAAAATAACGAAAATTGGTATGCGCATTCTACCTAGGCTCCTCAAGCTCGAGGACTCCTCGGCTTGCACAAAATGGAGCTATGAATTAGAAAATGGGATTTTGTCTATATTACATATGTTACAAGAGTGATGAAAATCACTGTTGGATGTTTGAAGAAATAATAAGAAACATATTTGAAAGAATAATCCGACTGGCTCCCTGTTCCGTCTTTACATGCTTCCACGTCGTCTGTGCCTCTGACTGTGCCTCTAACTGCTTCCAACACCAATTCCCACAAGACATCCCATCCATTTATGAGGAGCAGGAGAGTACCCAATCTTAGGAAAGATTAGACTTTGAGTCTAACTCTCTACAAGAATTACCCCACTTCACAGGCCCATGGGAAGCTAAGTCCACCTGTATGAGAGCACCCACGGTCATGGTAAGAAACGAAGGTTCAATCATACCTAGGAACACGGAGGTAGTGAAGAACACCAAGGTGCAGTGCAATCTCACTTTGGAAGAGCTGCTTAAGGTTAGACCAGAAGTGTGGAAACATGTAGCCAATCAAGTGCCCGAAGTAGCAAAACCGCATTCCCAGGTAGGATCTCAAAGAACAGTGCCAGAAATACCCTTGGACAAGATAGGAGACATGAGCGAGGGAGAAGAAGGAAACACCTATCTCCCCATCACTCATCAAGGCTACACAACCAAGGCCATTTTGGACTCAGGTGCAGGAGTTGCAATTGCTACCACTTCCTTATGGAAACGTTGGGGCAAGCCAGCACTCAGGCCGACGAGAATGAAATTGCAGATGGCTGACGGTCACATAGAAAGACCCTTAGGACTAGTAGAGGGGATAACTCTCACTACTTGTGGTGTAGAGTTTGAGCATACTTTTGCTATATGTGACTTTAGCAAAAACCAAGCCTACGAGATGATTTTGGGGAGACCATTTATGCGACAGTTGCAAGTGGTACAGGATTGGGGAACCAATTCCTTGTATTTGCAACACTTAGGTGTTACAACCAAAGTCAATCTCAAGGATTACTCTCATAGAGATGTCCCTCCTATCCAATGGAACCCCATCCATAGAGCCAAAGATGATACGGAATCGGTGCATTCCCTAGGATCAGGATCCTCATGGATGCATGAAGACACTCACTTATGGATGTGTAAGGTAGCAGTAGAAGAAGAGAATAGAGAGAAAGCCAGAGAGGTAGGTGCAAAAGAAACCCATAGATCAATTCAAGACCCAGCCTATGCACCTGTAGTTTTTCCTGACGAAGAATTTGAACCTCACGGCTGGGCAGAAATTCTCGCCACTATGGATGTAGCCATCAATGAAGAGCAATGGACACCCCACTGTGATGAGGATGGCTATGACATTTCTGTCTTTTCCATAGAGCCAATCATGGGAGATGCAGTTTTAGAAGAATGCGAACCTAGCCCTGATGCATTTGAAGATGCAAGTGACTCCGATCTTGAGTCAATCATCATGGACCCACCCTTTGCTTCAGACAAAGAATATTTCTATGCAGTAGAAGTTTACCCTCAGAGACATGAAGAGCTCACTAATGATGTGAGATTAACCACACAAGTGACCACTAAGAGTGAGGGAAAGAAAAGGACAAAGAGAGAAGCCGCACCAGAGAAGGAAGAATCCCTATTAGAGGTCCTTGAAAATTTCAAGAAGTATGCAATAGAAGATAGGAGAGTCATGATAAGAATGCCAAAACGCGATGCCCAAGCAGGAGAGGCCTATGATAACAAAGAAACCACCAAGAAAGTAGTGGTAACCATAGAAGAAGGAGAAGAGAGGTGCACTTACATAGGACATGACCTCACTGGGGAAGAGGAGCATGAGCTGATAGCTTTGCTAAGAGAGTACAGAGATGTATTCGCTTGGAGCTACAAAGATTTGAAAGGTGTAGACCCTGACATATGTGCCCATACGATTCCTATGACCACAGAGGCCAGACCTTCTAAACAAAAGCCATACACATACAATGACAACTATGCTGCCAAGATCAAAGAAGAAATAGACCGCTTGGTTGAAGCTGGATTTATCTATGAAATTGAGCACACTGAATGGGTGTCCCCCATTGTAGTGGTGCCCAAAAAGAATGGTAAACTACGTGTATGCATTAACTTGAAAAAGGTTAACGCAGCCACTATCAGGGATAGTTATCCGCTTCCTATCACCGAGCATTTATTAGAAAGGGTAGCCGGCAAGGAAGTGTACAACTTCCTTGATGGGTTCTCAGGTTACAACCAAGTAGCCATTGCTCCAAAGGATCAGCATAAGACAGCTTTTGCCACAGAGTGGGGCATATTCGCTTTTAGGGTAATGCCATTCGGGCTTACCAATGCTCCCGCAACCTTCCAGAGATTGATGTGCCATGTGTTTAAAGAGTTCCTGAGAAAGAATTTGGAAGTCTATGTTGATGATCTCTGTGCTCATTCCAACATTAGACAAACACATATACCTGAACTCAGGCAAATCTTTGACAAATGTAGAGAATATCAAGTCTGCCTGAACCTAGAAAAGTGCGTTTTCATGGTCAGGCAAGGCAAGATTTTAGGACACATAGTGTCAAAGAACGGCATCTCCACTGACGAAGAGAAGGTGAGAGCTATTGCAGAACTACCTAAGCCAAAGAACGTCAAGGAAGTGCAAGCTTTCATGGGGCATTGTGGTTATTACCGACGTTTCATTCACATGTATGCCATCATTGCAAAGCCCCTGTACGGACTTTTGACCAACTTTGAGTCGACTGACGAATGTGAGAATTCCTTCAATGAGCTTAAACGACGATTATGTTCAGCACCAATCTTGACCACACCAGATTGGAATAAGCCTTTTCATGTTCATGTAGATGCATCCAATTATGCTATTGGATGTGTATTTGCACAACCTACGGGCGAAGGCAATATGGATCTTCCAATTGCCTATGCCAGTAGACAATTGAATGCAGCTGAACGAAATTCTACCACCACTGAACGAGAGGGATTAGGCATGGTATATGCTGTTAAGAAGTTTAGACACTATTTGCTTGCAAATAAGTTTAAATTTTTTACTGACCATCAAGCACTGCTGTACTTGGTAAACAAGCCATGCAATACAGGTAGATTGGTAAGATGGTTCCTCTTGCTAATGGAGTATGACTTCGAAGTTGTGGTGAGGAAAGGGAAGACTCACTTGAGAGCAGACCATCTCTCTAGGCTCACATCGGGAGAAGCCCCACAAGGAGTGTCAGATGACCTTCCTGATGCTTACTTGTTTAATCTGGAAGTTGTACCTCAGTGGGCCAAGCCATTAGTGCCAGTATTGACATACGGGCCTAACCACCCAGTAATGAACACACAGGATAGGGAGATAGTAAAAGCTCAAAAGTACCATATAATGGCAGGAAGCATGTACAAACATACCGATCAAGGGATATTAGCCTGTTGTGTGGAAGAGGATGAGTATGCAAAGTGGTTGCAATTAGCACATGTGGGTGCATTATAGCAACACTACTCGAGACAAAGAACCTTACAGACGTTGAGGAGACTTGGAATACACTGGCGAACCATGGAAGCTGATGTTCATAGGATGTGCAAAGAATGCCCAATCTGTCGCACTAAACCACCAGTGGAACACGCCACTCTTTATCGAGTGTCTTTAGTGCCAGATTGGAGTGAACAGTTAGTAGCATTCCTAAGAACGAAAACATTCCCTCAAGAGATGACATTGGCTAGACAACGGAGCCTAGAACAAGAAGCTATAGACTATGCTCTCATTGGAGATAATCTATACGAACGAGGAAAAGATGGGTATCTTAGAATATGTGTCCACGAGAGCGAGTACCTCAAGATATTGGAGAGTGCTCATCAAGGTGTAGCAGGAGGACACTTCGGTCCAGATAGGGTGATCAAGGCCATTCTATTTGCAGGATTTTGGTGGCCCACCCTTCACATGGATGCAAAAACCTATGTGAAGAGGTGTGAGGTTTGTCAGCAAACCCAGTATCCCATACGCAAGGATGAGATGCCATTGAAGCCTATGATGGGTGGACGTGCGTTCTCTAAGTGGGGAATAGACTTTGTTGGTCCTATTAATCCCCTAGCTAAGGGTTCACATGCTGAGTATATCATTGTGGCCACGGATTATCTAACCAAGTGGGTAGAAGTGAAAGCCACAACGAAGAATGATGCCCAAACGACTGCTAAATTCTTATTTGAGAATGTGTTCACTCGATACGGGCTACCCATAGAGCTAGTAAGTGATAGAGGGACTCACTTCTTGAATGAAGTCATTGAAAATCTTCTTCAAGAGTTCTTGGTGATACATAAGAAGTCTGCCCCCTATCATCCACAAGCTAATGGACAAGTTGAAAGCACCAATAAGATTCTATGCAATGTGCTAACCAAATTAGTGAATAACAAACGCTCGGATTGGGACAAACAGCTATACCATGCTATTTGGGCATACAGAGTTGCCTACAAAACGGTACTCCAAGCCACGCCCTTTCAAATAGTTTTTGGCCAGAGTGCAGTGCTACCATTGGAATTTTTTATACCAACCTTGAAAGTAGCACTAGAGCATGATTGGACAGGCCATGAATTGTCCTCTAGAATTTTCGATCTTGAACGATTAGGTGAAACACGATTGAGGGCTGCAACAGGAATTTATGCAGCCAAGAAGAGGCAAAAGGCATATTTCGATGCACACGTGAAGGATAAGGGCTTGAAAGCAAGAGACCTAGTCCTAGTCTACACCTTGAAGCAACATGCACGGAAGTTAGAGAAGAGAGGTTACGGGCCAATGATTATCAATAGAATCTCCACAAGTGGAGCAGTTCAACTAGCCACGCTAGAGGGTGATATTCTACCAAGTTACATAAGTGGATGCAGAGTCAAGTTATATCAAGAACCCCTGACTGAAGAAATGCTAAATCGACTCAACACTGCCAAGAAACATAAAGAAGAAGATAAACGAATTCGAGAAGAAGCACAGGCAGAAGCTTTAGAACGCATCCGACGAATGAAATTGAGGAGACAAGGCAGAGATCCGCCTATGCCTGACACTCAGGAATCTCTAGGCTATCCTATGGCCATGTGCGAGGCTTCAGGTGGACGTTCCCATAGAATAATCGACCAACGGCCTTTTGTAACCCTAGAAGTAGGACAAGGAGAGAGTGTAAGGACAGTGAGAGCTTTAATTGACTCAAGGGCCGCCACTAGTGCAGTTCGACTTTCTTACTGCTAAGAGCTGCAATTACAAATCAATCCTATAGAGGCATACCTCATAGGATTGGGAGGTGTGGAAACCCCTTGCATTGGCAAGGTGGAACTTCCCCTCTACATTCAAGAGGTGCTAATGGCAGTCAAAGTGCTAGTGTGTGAAGACGAGGATCTTACTGAACCTCTTGTCCTGGGCCAAGACTGGATCTATGATCATGCAGTCAGCCTCAACCTAAGAAGTGGACTTCTTCAGGCATGGGTAAGCCAAAATCACATAACGATTGAATTAGAAAATCAAGCACATAGGCCACTAGAAGAGGCACCGAATCCTGGTCCTTCCAGGAGTCCACCTGAAATGAACCATGCTACTCTTGACCGAAGTTCTATGGTGCAAAGGATTGCCACTCATGACGAAGGTACAGAAGTCAACAAGGAGCTCCCTTCTTTTCCAAAGAGAATTCAAGGAAAGCAAGCCGGAAAATACAAGATACAGAGGAGCCCGAGAAAAAGAAGAATGCACACCAACCAGTACAATACAGAATACCCAATGGCATGAAGCAGATCTAGATACACAAAGGTGAACAACCCTCGGCTTTGGAGACAGGATTCTAAAGAAGTATCAAGCAAGCTACAGTATCGAGGACTACAGCGAAGGAGTACCCTAAGCATCAATCTAGACAAGCCATGTCTATTTGGGTTCCAAAGCAGTCAATGAAGGCTATCCCAAAGGTTAGACAAATATGGGTGCCCAAGACCTGCTTACTAGCTCAAATAACTTCACCTCCAATCACTAGATCAAACCAACACTCACGAGTCCTATTCGCTCCCGTCCAAAGGCAAACCTCTACATTCCACACCCCCACATTCTCGGTCACGCCTCAGAATGTTTGGAAATGGGTACCCAAAAGGTCCCAAACCCAACACACTCCAGTACACAAACCTTCACACATCATCGCCAATAAAAGCAACGATTCTAGCACCAAAGTTTGAAGACCTAAAACCCATGTCAAACCCCCTGACCCACCTCTGTAAATCCTTCCCCTCTAAGGTAGGTGCATTCTGAGAACATTGCACAACCAAAGTATGCATCTAGAGTGAACCCTAACCTACTAACCCACATGTACACACATCACGAACACTTCACCCACTAACCTCTAACCACTCGGAATGTCATGTTGGTATTGTGGAGGGAACACCATAACATCCTGTTTCCAATGCAATGCTAATGTGCCTCTCTCTTCTTCTAGCAGATAAGCATCAGCAACTACAAGCACTCTCATGGCAGAAGCAACAGGTCCGAGCTCACAGATAGGAATAACTACTGTCGGAATTGATGTGGATAGTCTACCTGTTGACGTGCCACCAACTGAACGACCTGTGGAGCTGCTACACCTTCAACAGATTCCGGTACCGGATCCACCCACAGGGATCACAGAAAGGGTCCATGCCAATTCTCATTGGTTCAATGGCATGCCAGGCCCATTAGGAGAGGCCAAGTATATATGGGAGTCTAAGTGCAAGTATGATAGAACTTGGGTCAGATTCCAATTCTTCTCCAAGGAGTTTGAGACTCTACAGAACACGCAGGATCTTCAGACCATATGGCAACGTGCAGGGCTAGCTAAGTACTTCGAGGCACCATTACCCAAACCAGACCTCCTCCGATGCTACTACCTGGTCTTAACACTATAGGCGAATGAAGAAAAGGACAAACCAGGATCATTTGTTCTTCCTTGCTTGCTGGGCAACAACGAGTTAAAGAGGTTTGAACTTACCTTGGAGTTGGTGAGCTCTGCTTTGAATATGCACGGCACACATGTACCTTCTGAGAAGGATGCTCTAGTTCCTACTAACATGAAGGATAGGAAACTACTGAAGCTTAAAGACATGGCAGCACTCACACCAAACGTGTCCATCCCTCTCCGTATGTGCATGCAACATTTTGCTTTCCCCGGTCAAGACCGCTTCACACAACCGCACAAAAGAATTTGGTTCGCTCTCTACTTAGCGGAGACAGGTGCGTTACCAATTAAGCTTCCTGTATGGATTATAGATCAGTTGTATGAAGCAAATAAAAGGTCTTCTAGGAAATTAGTGGTGAACGGTTGCTGTGCTATCACACGCATTATCTACCGGTGCTTAGCATACGATGTACCCATTGAACGTGCCTTAACTTGGGCACAATTACAAATGTTTAAGAGGCTCAAGACGTCCACACATCAATCCAAGCGCATGAGGGGTTCAATCCCTTGTGTCCAAACACGTGAAGTTCTGACTACCCCTGAAGTATCGCCACGAGGGGAGGCCATTGTACCTCCCTTTACCATTAGAATGCCCAGGTCTGGATCTGAAACTACGACACAAGCTACCCCTTCAGCTCCTCCTACTCCATCTGAATTTGAATTTGCTACAACTGGAGATGCTGAAGGAATGGATCCCCAGGACTTCAAAGCATTCTTACAAAGTACACAACTCTCTGATGTAGAGTTTTATTCAGATGCAGAAGAACAAGGCACATCTTCACAAAGAAGAAGAAAATCTATAGACGATCGCCATGTACATTGGAGTGACGCTCAGCAAGGTCAACAACAAGGACACCTAGAAGAAGAAGGAGCATACGAAGAGGAGACCATTGAAGCCCCAGCTTATACAACAGAACTCCGAAGGCTGTATCAAATCATGGAACGAGTGCGCTCGCAACAACTGCTCACCGAATAGAGTAGTAGAGTACTCATGACTCAGCTTTTGGAAGAAGCAGGAGTTGACTCAGAATATAGTGAAGGTCTCTTATTAATGGCAGAAACATATGGGGTAGTAGAAGCAGTTTGGACCGCCATTAGGAGATCTCCAGTTCAATATGATCCACGAAGATTCCACACACGACCACGGTCAGGTAAAAACATCCAGATCCCCATCACAACGACAGAAGGGCCAATTATTACATCTGAACCCATTCCGACAACCTCCCAGGTAGCAGAAACCGCTAGCCAAGAGCACCCAGTCACCCATGCTGAATCAACCGAGCCACTACCACCCACACCCCCACCGTTGCCTCCTAGAACAGAAGCCGTGGAGATCACCTCGACCACTCAACCCACCAAACAAACCTTCATCTTCCGAACTCCCACCTCTAGTTCAACCCTATTCTCCACCTTTGAAAACCCAATCTATGAAGCAACCACCATCACTACACAATCCACCGAATCGCTCATAGAGCCTGCCCTAGGACAACCATCCCCCATACCCTCAGCCATAGGTCATCCTGACGCTAGGTCCATATTCATGGGATTCCCTGCTACCATGCAACCTTTCATGACCTCCTCGCCTCTACGACCTCAACCCCCAACCACCATCTCTCCACTTCTCCAATCCCTCCATGCCTTCCTTGCTAGAACTTTTCAACCCAGGTCTCAACCATTCCCTTTATTTTCAGCTCCCCACCCCACTTCTCATCTATAAACACTTTCACACACACACCACCTACCATTCCAATGTACATGGTAGACCCCACACTCGCACCCACTCCTGAAAGTATGGACATTTCACCACCCACGGCACCTCCCCCACCCCCCACACTTCCACCTTCTCCCATTCCCCCCCCACCAATTTCACCGACACACACATCTCCAATAGACACATCATTCACTCTTCCCCTTCCCCAATCCCCTCCCCGTGCATCCTCCATTGTACAAACCACACCATCATCCATAGGAAATGCATTGGACACCATGCTCACATGTATATCACAGTTAAGGACAGAGTACAATGAGCTCCAGCAACAGAATGAACGCCTGCAAGAGCACTCGGAGCTACTACAACACCGCCTGGCTGCACTAGAAGAGGAAAATGCTCGCCTCCATACACAATTCCATACTCTACAAGAGGCTCATAGTGTATTGGAAGTTCAGTTACAGAATACAGACCAAGAAGCAATACAAGTGGTAGAAGGTCATCTACGGACACAGCTGGAACGCAATTCAAAGCTTCAGCGAAATATGGCCCTACTCAAGCGACATCTTGCTGCCGCTCATGAAGAGAATCGACGCCTGCAATTACAAAATCAGGAAAACCTAGAAGCAGCTATCGAAAGCACACCTGGGGCACCCATCAGTCCCTCAAAATTTCAAGCTGTGACCCATGATAATATCAAGATAATCTTGGAAGACTATGCCATCCTACTTGAAGCCCATGACTAGTTGTCGGAGGAACTGGGTCAACTGAAGCAGAAACACCAAAAAGAAACAACAGCGGCCTCTCAAACCACATCCACCGCGGCTTCACTTCTCACAGACTCAGAAGCCTTAAAAGATCTCCAGAAACAGGTCACCGAATTGCAAGCACGCCTACTACAATATGAAAGGCCACCTTCCCCTCCAGAAGCTCCCACCGACGAAGACATAGTACAAATTCCTGTGGAACAAACCTTCGACGAAGAATACGACCCACAACCCTTCCCAGGAGGTCAACAAACGGAAGAAGCTCAGGACACATTCGAAGCACCGCGGCCCCCATGGCTACGCCAAGTGGAGGAAATCGGGAGTTCACATGAAGAGCGAACCGTCGTGCAAAATCAGGCTATGAGAGTCATAGAAGAGACTGTACTACAATCCAATTACTTCAAAAACCTGTCATCAAGACGCCTTATCCTCTCATCTGAACTCCAATACAGGCCTTACTATATCATTTTGGCAGATTATAATGCAGAAATACAGAGAGTCACAGGCAAGATTCCTACCTTCGCTACCAGTTTCAACCGGAAGACCTTCCTCCTGATGCGCAAAAAGGCAAAATCCGTCAATCGACATGGCGGCACAAACTTCTAGAAACATATCTTGAAATGCTACGCACCTGGAACAATGCGCCATTACATCTCCTCTATAATCCCTGCTATGGCCCTGTTCCACGACGCCGCTCATGGAAAGCATTCAACATCAAAGTCCAGAATAACACACAATGCAAGGAATGGCTCAATTATCCATACATTGCGCCACCACAGGGACCACCGTCAGTAGCGTACATGATGGGAACAATTCGACATTGGATGCCGCGATTGAAGCCCATGCCACATGTGGCGGCCCAAATGATGCTTAAGATTTTGGATATGATGCAGGTAGTCCTGAAAACCTTTAGAAATGCAGCAGCACCACAGGTACGACTACCGGGGTTTACGAATGGAAATTATGATTTGGTGTATGACATGAGCACCACCCCCAGTATTCGTGTGGCTTACGCTTGGCATGCACGCATCAAATACCTCCCTGCATGTTACAAACAGACATTCGAAGAAATGTTCAGATCAGGTTTCTGGGAGTATCACTCGGAGGTCTTCGCACCGAAGCCAACACACCTGCTCCATCTCTTTGCTTGTGAACAAGCCATGTACTCTGAGTACTACACCACACCGCAACCAGAGGTCCCCGGTGCAATAAATTGGGATGCATTGGAAGCTGATCTAGCAAGAGGCTTAAGGATAGGAGAACACGAACTTGCCACCAATGTCATCCAATACTATATCGACCACCCGATAGAACAGAGGTCTGTCAGGGGCGACAGACGCTAGGAAGGGGGGAGTGTTGGCATACAGGTCATATGAAGAGCATACAGGTACAATAGAGCGGTCATGCACAATACGACAACAAGGCCTAATCATTTTTTCCAAGGACCATTCACAACGAAAGTGATTTTAATCACTACACAAACATTGTAAATTCCGTTTTTGATAGAATAGACTCCATTTTGTTCAAGTCGAGGAGTCCTCGAGCTTGAGGAGTATTAGAATTAGCTACATATCAATTTTCATAATTTTTAGACTTCGTTTGAGCCCTCAAATAGGCTCTAGAACCTAATTTTTAACTAGGCCGGACACTAGGTATGGACAAGGCCAAAGCTAGTGAGAAAACTATAAAAAGAGCTAGAGAGCTCATTTTGGAGGTTAGATTGTTTGTGAATTGAGCTTATGTAAGAGACTTTTTGACTAATGCAAAGAACTCCATTGTTCCTCTCCTTGTTCTTGCCTTGTGTGCGCGTGTGTGTGTATGTGTGTGCATGCTTGTGTGCTTCTCACTCACACACTTGTGCCTTCACTTGCTCATAGTCTTCATACTAGTCCTCACGTCTCCACGGATTGACAATTATGAGGTGGATCTTCTCACGTTGGTACTCACCATTGTGCTAGAGTGACAGGCATCCTATCAAGTGGAGTAGTTCATGTGTTAGTCATCATCTCTCGGTCTCAAGCATCTAGAACTGTGTGGAATTTGCTACCAAATAGATGCTACTTATTATTATTAGTGTCCATGTGAAAGGCCAAATGGATGCATAAAAATTTTGTATATGTTCTTTAACAAAGCATATAGTTGCCTAGTGAGCCATAGACTACAAGTTTGAATGCATTTGTAAAACTTAAGAAATCTATGTTCATGCTCTTTGTGTACAATGTTTGTTTCTACATATTCTGCAATCTGGTGAGCCATAGACTATAAGTTTGGATGCATTTGTAACACTTAAGAAATTTGTGTTCATGCTCTTTGTGTACAATGTTTTTTCTACATATTCTGCAATCTTGTGTTGAGTACTGTTCATGGCATTCCGAGCTCGATTTTCTACTACAAGGGTATCATCATGGAGATCTCGATAAGGAGTGTCCACCGTGGTGCATGGCCATTGAAATACTTCATTGGTATCAGAGCATTTTGATGCAAAAGCTTTGTTGCTTTTGTGTGACGAAAGCGAGCATCCGACTATCCACCCTAGGGTTTCTCCAAGGCTTACAACTAAGGGGCGACCAAGGCATAAACCTTGGCATACCTTGTCATCTAAGACACTGAAGTCACCGTCGGTGCCATTGGCTAGGTGTGAGGGAGGACCTCAAGGATCAAGGAAGATGGAGGTTCCCAGTACATTTCAGGAGGTCACCAATCCTAGTGTTATTCCCCCTAAACCTCGCTTAACCAACAATCTCTTGCCACTAAGCTACACTCTTGTGGTGTTTGAAGAAGGGGAAATACTAATATTCACATTACCTTGAACATGTATTGGGCCCTCAAAGCTTCATTCTTTGCTTTCAAAGGCTATTTTGAAGCATTTTTAGGATGATTCTTGGAGCCATTTTGGAGTACTTTTGCACATAGTTCTCTTTAAATAGCTTCAAATACATCAAGAAGAGTGCTCTTTGTTCTTCTTTGACAACAAATATTCACCTTTGGGGCAGTGATTTTAGCCACACTAGTACTAAATCTACAAGTTTTTTGAAAGATTTTTAGCTATGATGGGAGTAGCCACCATAAGTTTATGCAGGGTTTTGAGCCTAAAGAACAGAGTTGACAAACACTTGTAGGTGTTGTTGGCTAGTGTTTGGGCTATGAATTTAGCATTTTAGTGCTAGTTTATTGCATAAATTGAACACATACACACTATGTATGCGTTGGTACTCAAGGTTAAGCATGAGATGTGGGAACATGTCAAAGAAGTGGATACACAAGAAGAGGGAGCATGTAGGGAGATCCAAGAAGTATATGTTAAATTTTCATAAGAAATCCCTATTAAAACAGTGATTTTGATCACTAAAAAACATTGTAAATATCATTTCACATTTTCAAAACTCCATTTTGTTCAAATCGAGGAGTCCTTGAGGTTGAGGGATGTTAGAAGTGTCTATGTACCAATTTTCATAATTTTTAGATTCAGTTTGAGCCCTCAAATAATCCCTAGAATCTAACTTTTAACTAGGGCAAACACTAGGTCTAGACAAGGCCAAAGCTAGCGAAAAACTATAAAAAGAGCTAGAGAGCTTATTGTTGGGGTTGTCTTGGTAGAGATTGAAACTTTTCTAATAGAGATCTTTTGTAATCAAAGGCATTTCATTGTTCCTCTCCTTACCTTGTATGCATGTGTGTATGTGAGTGCATGCTTGTGTGCCTCTCAGTCATTCACGTGCAGTTCACTTGCTCCTGTTACCGTTAGTGTCCATGTGAAAGGCCAAATGGCCACCAAAAACTTCTTTGTATATGTTCTTCAATAAAATATGTAGTGGCCTAGTTAGCCACAAACTATAAGTTCGATTACGGCTTTCTCCAAGGCTTACGACTAAGGTGGCGAACAAGGCATAGACCTTGGCATACCTTGTCATCCGAGTCACCGAAGTCACCGTTGGTGCCATTGGCGGCACGCGAGGGAGGACCTCAATAATCAAGGAAGATAGAGGTTCTCGGTACTTCTCGGGAGGTCACCCATCCCAGTATTGTTCCCCTCGGAGCTTACTTCACCATGGCAATCTCTTGCCACTACGCTACACTCTTGTGGTGTCTAAACAAGGGGAAAGACTAAGGTTAACATTACCTTGAACATGTTTTGCTCTCTCAAAGCTTCATTCTTTGCTTTCAAAGCCTGTTTCTGAAGCATTTTTTGGGTTTCTTTTGGAGCCATTTTGGAGTACTTTCGCACATAGTTCTCTTCACACAGGTCCAAGAAAATAAAGAAGAGTATCCTTTATAATTCTTCGATAATAAATTTCAACCTTTGGGGCTGTGTTTTCAGCCACACTCATAAAACTACAGGTTTCTCAAAAGGTTTTCAGTTTTGGTGGGAGCAGCCGCTGCAAATTTATGAAGATTTTTTAGCATAAAACATCAGATTTGATAGGCACTTGTAGGTGTTGGTGGCTAGTTTGTGGGCTGTGCATTCAGCCTTTTAGTGTCATTTTACTGCATATATTGAGCACATATGCACCATGTATGCTTTTGTGGAAACTACTTATGTACGTCCATGTGGTCATTGATATAGCGGTTACATTTTTTTGCATAAAGTCTTTTATGTTTGATAAAGAGGGTCGTGGTGAGGTTTTCTTAGCTGGGAAACACCCATATGTCGGGGTCTCTTCGGTGATGTAGGTGGAAGACTTACCCAACCTCGCCATAGGAGATGTATGATAGTTTTTCATAGGTGCTCGATAAGCCTAGTTGGCTTCTATTGGGTAACTGATTATATGTAGTGGAGTCAGTGATTCACTATGCACGTAAACATGTCAGTACTTGCAGTTTTATGATATTTTGACATTGGTCATATGCTCATTTTGTAGAGGATACTCTGGCAAAATCTATCCATGTTTTTGGTTTTGTCAACTATACAGTGGTCGATTTACTCCATTGATACACTTATTCATTGGTGTTTGGACTCTTCTAGCTCCATCATCATTGTATTCACTTTTCTACCATCATGGCATCAAAGGTCTCAGGCACATCTGGTGGATCACGGTGTAGTGCCAGTGTTCCGAGGAGGAGCTGTAACTTGTAGGGCAAAGATAATTTTGAGATCCAAAAATTTGATGGCACAAACTTTGCTATATGGAAGAATCAGATTAAAGATGTGCTGATTCAAAGGCGGCAATGGAAGGCAGTAAATGGGATTTCAAAGAAGCCTGCTGACATGGATGAAGATGATTGGGATGAGTTAGATGAAATGGCTAGGTCTACCATTCGCTTGCACCTAGGAGATAATGTTTATTTTACAGTATTAGATTGTGAAAGTGCAAAGGAGCTTTGGAAGAAGTTATGCAATGCATGTGAAAAAGAGACAACATCAAATAAAGTATATCAAATGAGAAAATTATATGACCTTTGCATGAAGGACACAGATAGTGCTGCTGCTCATCTAAATGGGTTTGATGCTATATTCTCCCAGTTACAAGCTCAAAAAATGGATATGGATAATGAAATGAAAGCAGTATTGTTATTATGCACCTCACCATCATCATGGGATACGTTTTGCAGAGCTATTAGCAATAGTGCACCTCATGGTAAACTCGTGTATGATGGAATATGTGGAGCACTCTTGAGTGAGGAGATTTGTACAAAATCTATGGTTGGCACTCAGAGTCACGAGATGCATATAATGTACATGATTCTTACCAAGGAAAGAATCATCAACATGGCAGGAGCAAGAACAAGGAAAAGAATGGTCAATGGAATAATAGTATAAGTAAATCAAGGAAGAGGGATATCGAATGCCATTATCGTCATAAGAAAGGACATATGAAGAAAGACTGTTATGCATTAAAGAATGCTAAAGGTAAAGGACAGAAAGTTGATGGGCATGTTAAACAGTTACCTGCACTATCTACTTCCACTATGAAGATTGAAGAAATTAATGCTATTTTTGATGATGCTGATGTGTTGACACTTGATAGTATTGTACCAACTGAGGCTCTTATGGCTGATTCTCTTTCCCACATGTGGCTGCTAGATTCTAGTGCTTCTTTCCATGTGACACCACATAGAGAATGGTTCTCTAATTATGCAGCAAAGTCTCTTGGTGCCGTGAGACTTGGTGACTCTTATCAGTGTGACATTGTGGGGATTGGAGCTGTACTTTTGCAGTTCATTGATGGTTCAAGATTTACTATGCATAATGTACTCCATGTAACTTAGTTATCACGTAGTTTGATGTTAGTTGGTCAACTTGATTACCTTGGTTACAAGGTGGTCTTCTATGCTTAATCCTTTTGTATATCAAAGGGCAATATGGTTATTGCAAAAGGAACCAAAGTTGCACAAAAAGAACACTTGTTAGCTTTACTGAACAACCTATGGCTTGTATTTGGCATGGTCATTTGGTCCATATATCTCGTAGTGGAATGGAAAATCTTTCTCATTCTGGCTACTTAATTGTGTTATCTTTCTCTGATTTTTCATCTTGTGACCATTGTCAATATGGAAAGCAAACCAGAAATGTGCATAGAATACACATTCACTCCTCAATTCAAGCTATAGATCTCGTTCATACAGATGTGTGTGGTCCTATGCCCACTAGGTCTTTAGGTGGTTCTCTTTACTTTTTCACTTTCATAGATGATGCTACTAGAAAAGTTTGGGTATATCCTATCAAATCAAAGCATGAGGTATTCCCTACTTTCAAAAAATTGGCTTGCTTCAGTTGAGACTAAAAAAGGAACTAAGCTTAAGGCTTTATGTTTAGATAATGGGGGTGTGTATACCTGACATGAATTCAGCCTTTTCTGTCAATCTGGAGGGATTCGTAGAGAGTTTACAGCTCCTTATACCCCAATACAAAATGGTGTAGCTGAAAGGATGAATAGAACTATTCAAGATAAAGTAGTTTCTATGTTGCATCATGCAAACCTCTCACAAGGTTTTTGCATAGAAGGAGTATTGGCTGCAGTTCATGTGATTAACCTTTCACTTAGTACTACCAAAGGCCTAAAAGTGGCACAAGAGTTATGGACTGGGAAGCCACTGAAGGATTTTGGATGGCAATGCACCACAATGCGCTCTCCTTCTCGAGAGCTCAGCAACAATACACTCACAGTAGAAAACCGAGCTCCTAAGGCCGCACATAGTACTCCGCACAGAGGCTGCAGAATACGCAGAAAACACAGTACATAGGGAACATGAAGAGAGACTTCTTAGGTCTTACAAATGCAGTCGAACTTACAGTCCATGGCTGACCATGCCACTATATGTTTTATTAAAGAACATATAGAGAGAAGTGTCCAGTGGCCATTTGGCCTTTCACATGGGCACTAACGGTAACAATCTCGCACTAAAGGCCAACATGGCCAAAGTAACTATGGGAGAAAAAATAAAGAATGATAAAGAATACCTGAGTGTAAGTATACAAACTATACCTCCCACCTGATGGGCATGTTACACATTATACAAGTGATTGTGTAAGATCAAGAATCAAGTAACCCCCATCAAGTGACAATAGTGTCGAAAGCTATCCTGTGGTAGAGCTTTACTCAAAGCATCTGTAGCATTATCTCAAGTGTGAACCTTCTCAAGAATAATGCGCTCAGTGGCTAAGCAATCTCTAATGAACTGATACCTCACCTCAATGTGCTTGGTCTTTGCATGATAGACCAGATTCTTAGCCAAAGCAATGGCACTCTGACTATCACTGAGCAAGCGAGGTACATGCTAAGGTAAACCCATATCACAAGCAAGACGAGAAAGCCACAATGCTTCCTTACATGCCTCACGTGCTGCAACATACTTTGCTTCTGTGGTGGAAACAGCTGTACATTCTTGAAGACGAGATCTCCAAGAGATAGCACCTCCAACAAAATGAAAAATATACCCTGATGTAGACTTATGATTGTCTACACAACCAGCATAGTCAGAATCTCTATAACCAATAATGGATGCTTTTCCTCTACCTAAGCATAGACACTTGTCCTTAGTGCCACTCAGATATCTCAAAATCATCTTGACCGCTTCCCAATGTTTCTTGCCAAGATTACACATATATCTGCTCATAACTCCCACTGCAAATGCAATGTCTGGTCTCGTAGCTACTATAGCGTACTGAGACTACCAACAACAGATTGATAGGGAATTTTGGTCATGAATTCCTTTTCCTCATCTGATTTGGGGCAATCATCCTTGCTCAATTTCACATATGTGGGTAAAGGTGTACTCAATGCCTTTCCACCCTGCATATTGAACCTGTGAAGTACTTTGGATATATACTCACTTTGAGACAAGTATATGCATCTTTTACTCCTATCATGAGTAATGCGCATGCCAAGAATATGTTTGGCATCCCCCAAATCCTTCATATCAAATGTCTGACTTAACTTCTTTTTGAGAATTGACAAGTCATTAGAGGACTTCCCAACAATCAACATATCATCGACATAAAGTATCAAACATATCAAGCTTCCATCTGAGCATCTCTTTGTGTAGAGACAATCATCCTCATTGCTTTGAGAATAGCCTTGAGACTTCATAAAAGCATCAAACGTTTGGTACCATTGTCTAGGGGACTATTTAAGTCCATACAAGCTATTCTTGAGCTTAGAAACTAGACTTTCCTTGCCAGGAAATACATAACCCTCTGGTTGTTCCATATATATCTCATCTAAAAGATCTCCATGCAAGAAAGCAGTTTTCACATCCATTTGGACTAACTCTAAGTCCTCCATTGCAACGAATCCAAGCAACATGTGTAGGGTAGTCATCTTGACCATTGGAGAGAAGATTTCTTCGAAATCAACACCATGTTGTTGCTTAAAACCCTTTGCAACAAGTCATGCTCTATACTTTGGAGAAGCACTATCTGATGTGAATTTCAGCTTATATACCCATTTACATGGTAAAGCTTTCCTACCATTTGGCAAAGGTACTAAATCCCAAGTACCATTCTTGTGAATAGAATCCAACTCACTCTTCATGGCACGCTCCCACTTGACATGATCCTCTGTTTGCATAGAGTCTTTGTAGCAAGAAGGCTCAACGACATCTGTTAGCATAACAAAATCTAAACCTAGAACATATCTATCAAGTGGATGTGAGACATGTGCATAACGTCTCAATGGTTGCTGAACAAGAACATGTGCAGACTGATATGAATGGACATTCTCTTGAACACCCCTATGTGCAACATTCTTATGCATGCTAATCGGAGGACTAGTATCCTCAAACACCACTCTTCTCACTTCAACCTCCTTAATGGGCTGTTTATGCATCTTAGACTCATTGAAAATGACATCACTATTTCTGCTCATTGTCCATGTTTTAGGATCCCATAAGTGATACCCAAATTGTCCTTCTCGACCATATCCAAGAAAAATGCATTTCTTTGACTTATGGTCCAACTTTTGTCTAAGATTCTTGGGTATATGAACATATGCTTCACACCCAAAAACTCGAAGATGATCATAATATGGTGGCTTCCCTGTCCACAGCTCTTGTGCCACTTTTAGACCTTTGGCAGTACTAGGTGAAAGGTTAATCACATGAACTGCAGTCAATACTCTCCTTCTTCACAATGGCAAAAAGTCTTCACAAAGAGTGACAAAGTGACTTATATACATGTGCCCTAAAAATGGTCCTTTCACACAAGAAACCGACACTTTATTGACTAATCTCTAGTCTATTACCATTTTACAAGAATTATGTTACAAGGATTTGTGTCTCATTCATCTACAGGACTCCTCTAGTGCATTTACATAGTTTCGAGGGAATTTTCTAGAATTTTGAAGAGGAAATTTTATGCCCATTACTTTGAAAATTTTGGGGCTCCTCTTTTGTGCCTATTTTCTCTGCAACACTCTCCCCCTCTTTGCCCCTGTCGTCCCTTGATAGGCTTTGCTCCTTGTCTACAGCTATAGTCGATCTAGCCTCTTCTTTTCTGTTAACTACACGCAACCCTTGGAGATGAACTACAATCGATTTGTAGTCTAGCCCACTAATAACCTCTTTAACTCTGGGTTACTGTATTGAATCAGGCTGCCATGCACACAACCAGTGAAGATGTACTACAATAACTTTGTAGTCTAGTTTTCCAATCACCTCTTTGTATCTGCATTGCAAGCACCATACGGAAGGTGTGAGGGTCTGGATTTTCAGCCTTCGAACTGGACCTTCCGAAGATCAAGAGGTTGAAGCACCTCTCTGGGCTCAGGATGTGCCGGATATCTTCTTTCACTTATTCATGGATAATTGCTGTCCTTGATCCGTCCTTGCTTGTGGCGTGCTTCCCACTGTTGTGTTTTTTGGAGCTTGTTTACTTCTTTTTGTTGCACACATTACTTTGCAGACCTTTTCTCTCTGATAAGTTAGCGTTACATTTTAAAGGTCCTGTTCTTAAATCTTCTTTGTCATCCTCTGGGACCTGATGCATTTCTTTGCGTGTTTATTTCTTTTTGCCGCATGCACCTGGTGGATGAGGAAGCTGTGTGCAATCTCCCATGAAAAGTCCTAGTTGTTATCTTTCTTTATTTCCATTCCTCAGGACTTGGTTCTTTGGTGTTGTCGCCTGATGCGTGCCCCTGTAGGGCTTTGGGCAGAGGGTTGTTCTTTTCTTGATAAGCTTTTTTCTTCATTGAGCCGTTTTGGTCTTTGATCTTCTTCTTCTTCTCTTTTCGCTTGATTCTCCCTCCACACGTCCCTCCTCTTAAACTCTATCATCCTCGACAGGCTTTTTATGGCAGCGTGCATATGTTTGGATGACTTTTTGCTTTCTATGGTTAAGCAAATTTTCTTGACATATCATCAATTCCTTCCATTGGCTTGACTTTACGCCGTTATCTGGTGCCTATCTATGGTCAGCAAAAAAACTTAATTTGTAGGCCACGAGTCGTGCATTTAAGTTTGAAGATATTTTTGCAAAGATCTCTGAGTCCATTTCAAAAAATCCTATAAAGAATGCTTCTTCAAATGTCTGCATATATGGACTCGGCAAAAACATAAGTCTGGAGTATATGGCCAGGTATACTAAGCATGTTGAAATGACTTTATTACTGTAAGTAGCATACTCAAAATTTTGTTAGTCATCTTGATGGCTAGATCTGGTACTATGGCATAATTGGGGATCCAAAACTCGATAGTCTTCACCATGTATTATTCTATTGGTAAATAGTTACGTGGTGGGCTCGGTAATAGTGGATAATTTAGCCATTGGTTATTTAAGCTCCCCTATGTTATGGTGCCGATTCCCAGTGCACTCGTAACATAGGGTTCTTTTCCAAAAACTTGCATCTCCAGATAGGATCTACTTTATCAAATTCTTCTTGTGTATATGTAAATTTCTGCATGTTGACTTGCAGATTGTTATCTGGTTCTTTATTGGTGGTCCTCTTTATATACTGGCGTGTCTCTTCTTTAAGTAATCTGTAGGGTATATTGAAAGGTTTCAAAATTTGTTCTAGACTCTTGCTCTCAATCTTTGCCTCTCTCATTACTTTGATTACCTGTTCTTCAAATTCTTCTATAAACTGGGACACCAGTAGTGCCTGCTCATGTCAGCTTAGTTCTGCAATAGCCTGCTTATGTCTCTGAGTGTGGGTCTCTGTTTCCTCCCTTATCGATGAATGATGCATTGGGGCAGAAAGAGGATGTACCTCAGTCTCCTCAGTAGTCGCCATGGAGATTGGAACTACTAGTGTCCCCACGGTTACCTATTGTTATATTTGAGCTTTTAATTTGGTGATGAGTTCATCCTTCGCTTTGATTTCCTCGGTTGCTCGCATGATTGTGTCCTTGTTCTTCACGATTTCCTCTCCTATGGAAGCAAGTTGATTAGCATCTTCATTGCATTGTACAAGGAATTTGTTCTCTTCCATCTTCCAATTTTTCCTGAGTTCATTGGTGTCTTCCATATATCTCTTTTCCCATTTCGCTATGATGGCTTGCTCTTTTTTTCGCTGATCTTCATACTTTGCTATTTGATCCTCCAATGTTTTTGTGCTGCTTGCAGTCATTTCAGGTGCTTCGATGGGTTGGTTACATAATATGGAAGTCATAAGCTCTTTATTTCTATTCTTTAAAGTGTCTGTTTCCTCCTTATATACTTTGATTTGACTTTCGAGCAACTTACTTCGTGCATTCATTCTTACTTTCTTTGCTTCACCAGCTTCATATTTTCTTTGTAGCTCTTTAAGTTGATCTCAAAGTTGTTGGTTCTCCATCGCTAGCATGGTGCTTCTTCATTTTGCTTCTTCGGCTTTTGGTTCCTTGGCTGAGAGTGCCTGTTGAGCTTGAATTAATTTTGCAGATAAGCTTTCACTTATACCTGGAATTGACTTTTCTCTCGCATGAACTTATCATAATCTGCATCTACTTCAAGCATTAAGTGTTGAGTGTCCATAGCATTTTGTATGGCAATCTTAGCATACTAGGCCATTTCTCAGATGAAGGCATCTCTTTCAAATGTTCTTGAATGCCTAGGGCATGATAAATCAGTATTGTTAATGCAATGTTTCCGTTCAAAAACTTCTTATGGTTCCATTGTTTCTTTGCTTCAAAAAGGTGTTCTTGAATATATGGTGTCATATTTACTTGGTTTCCTATCTGTTTGATGGCATGAGATAGCATCTGCACTATGATCTTTTGTGGTGCGGTATATCCATGCATATTTGGAAAGCAAAAGTGTTGATGAATCAGTCTAACTTCTTCTTCTATATTGACACAATTGATATCTTTGGATGTTCGTGTTTTAGCACCTCGACTTTCATCTTTCAGGACTGTGTTTCCATCCTTTTCCCACCCAAAGGTTCATTTATCAATTCATGGGTGAATTGAATGATTACCCATTCTCTTGCAGCATCTAGAACTCTGGCTTCAGGTACTAACGGGTCATGTAAAGCCGGTTGGAGGGTATTCATCACCTGTGTGCATCACTAGGAGTCCGATTTGTAGATTGGTAGTTCAAGGTACTTGTGAATACCTACTTTCTTCATTATGTCCATAGTGGATGGAAGTTCATGCATGACTTTGAAATCTTGGGACATCACTGGAAACTGATGGTCCATGTCCATAATCTTGATTGTCACTAAGAACAGATAGTCCCCACCAGGTTTGTCCTCCCGAAACCAATGACCTTTTGCTTTCGTCACACTCTGTAAGGGGAATTCTAGCACCTCTTCTTGAATAGTCGCTTCAGAGTCCTCAGAAGCCTTCTGCACTTGTAATAAGGAGAACATCAGCTTCTTATAAAAGTCAAGTCGTGTGTTATGTGTGTCTCCGTGACATGTTGCTTATTGCATCACTCCATTTCCACTTGCTCAAGTAAGTAAAATATCTTACCATACATCTTTTGATTTATATTCTTGAAAGAAAATAAGAGTTATTTCTAGCCGAAGCATTTATTTATTTACATTGTTGGTTCATTCCTATGGAAGTAGAGTATAAGATCCATTCCCAAGTTGGAAATGTGCACCACTAGTTCTGTTGAAAGGATTATATGCCAAATGCATGGCCGTGTAATGCGGCCTTGGCATGCATACTTTAGGTGCAATCGACTCTTCATGAGTGCAAGTGGGATCCTGTTGAATTGGTTGTTCCTGTTCTTGCAGCCTCTTGGGTCTCCATGTCCATTTTGTAGTGATGTTTGAGGCTTCGTCCTCTCTTGGTTTTGTCATGTTCTAGACTTTTCCTCTTCTTTCTTGAAGTCTAATTGGTTGATGTCGTGTTCCTCTGGTATCTTTGGTGGGTCTTCTTGGGCTTCGTTGTCTTGCTCTGGTACCATGCCTCTCACTTGTCTAGCTCTTCACTTGCAGTCTATTTGACCTTCTTTGGAATCCACATATGCTACCGTGTTTTCTGGGATTCTACTAATGATTTTGGAAGCCACACACTTAGGAGTCTTGGTGATTCTGATGGTGGTTGTGAGTAGTGGTTGTCTCTCCTCGTTTGGACAGAATGACTGATCTGCTTTTGAGTTGAATCATCTAGTTTAGTAATTCGATCCTTCCAAACCCATTGTAAATGAGCATTCCATGGATATGATGCTCGATTAGTAGACTTCCATGTGGATGGTTTTCCTTTGGTGTAGATAATTTTAGGAGTATTGTTCTCACTAGCTCTCTTCAGTTTGCCTCTCATGGGAAAAGAAGGCACTTGGTCAAGTGACACATTCATATTTGTTGGTAATTCTAGCATCGGGCATCCTTTGGGTGTTCTCTCGATTGATTCATTTTCTAACTCTTCTTCTAAGGTTTCTTTCTCATGCTTGATGACTTCATGCATGTGGGGAAATCTTTCTTCTAATAGGCTAAATATTTCCTTATGCCCTATTTTGGCTGAGATGTATCCTTGAGCTAGATGAATGCTCACTTCATTCTCAATAATCCAATCTTGTCCTAGGATCAGGTTTTCTATTAGATCCTCATCTTTACATACTAAAACTCGTTGCTTCATAATAGAATTTTCGAGGTGGAGGGATATTAGGGCTCCTCCAATACATTCTATGACTTGGACCCCAATGCCTATCATGTGAGCTTTAGTCGGTTTTATGATCATTTGAAGATGTGTAATAACCGTCATTCGTATGCAACTAGGTGCTGCCCTTGAGTCGATCAATGCATCTATCAACTGGTATTCTATAGTGCCAATCCCTAGGTTCAAATATGGTTGAGATATGCTGAGTTTATTTGTGTTGGCTTGGTGAACTTGGTAATTGGCCATGGGAATCGGTTCTTCTCCTTGTAAATATCGTTCATCCCTTTGCCTTATCCACTCTTTTCGTTTCTTGATACGTTCTAGGGCTTCTTGCCTTGCTTCTTCTCTAATTCTCTCTTCTTCTTTTTTTTCGGTTTTGTGCACCTACTAGTCGTGCTACATCTGTATGTCAGTGGTTCCATATATCACTTTAATCGACAACCACTTATGTAATTAGGAAGTATATCTCCATCCAATGTGGCTATGTTGACTGCTCCACTCATTAAAATCCTATTGATTAGCAGGGGTCCATATCCACGTTTCTGCAATTTCTTGGCGTGTTGCTTCAAAGTATACACTAGGACTAAATCTCCCTCTTTTAGGCCTTTATCTTTGATGTGCGCATCATAATATGCTTTCTGTCCCCTCTTTGTGGCATGGAGTAGTTCCAATGGCTGTCTTGTAAGCCATACAGAAGGCCCAAATTGCATGATGCAATTGTTTGTCCCAATCTGACCTTCCACTATTGACTATCTTTGTCATTGCAATGCGCAACACTTTATTGGAACTTTCTGCTTGGTCATTGGCTTGAGGATGATAAGGGGGCGATTTTTTATGTATCACTAAGAATTCATTCATCAAGGACTCTACTACTTCATTAATGAAGTGAGTTCCTTGGTCACTTACTATCTCTATAGGTAGTCCAAAGCAAGTAAAGATGTGCTCAAAAAGAAACTTAACTGTGGTATGTGCAATGCTTTTTCTAGTTGCTTTTGCTTCTACCCATTTAGGAAGATAGTCTGTTGCCACTATTATGTACTTAGCGTGTGATCCTTTGGCTGGTGGATTAATGGGTCCTATGAAATCAATACCCCATTTGGAAAAGGCTCTTGTGCAAATCATAGGTCTCAAAGGCATGTCATCTCGTCTAATAGGGTACTTAGCTCTTTGGCATGCCTCACAACTTCGTATGTAGGTGTCTGCATCCATATGTAGAGTTGGCCACCACAAGCCTGCAAAGAGAATCATTTTTACAGTTCTTTCAGCAGAGAAATGTCCTCCTGCGGTGCCTGCATGTGCCATTTCTAATATGGGTAAGTACTCTCCTTCATGCACACATAGTCGTAGTTGATTGTCTTTTCCTCTCTTGAATAATTGTCTCCCCAAGATAACATAGTCCTTACTCATTTCTTCTAGGGCTCATTTCCTAGCTAAACTTGTTCCATCCTCATGCTCTCGTGTCTTTAAGAATTTCACTAACATCTTACTCTAGTTGGGTGCTATTGTAGAGAAAGGTAATGATGTATGGTCATCTGGAGTGGTTTCTTGACATTCCATGCAACTACCAACATACTCATGAACATCCTTAGGCATATCAGGCCAATAGACTCCTAATCGTTTCAATTCCCTTAGAGTTCCATGTGTTACCTTGTGCATTCTCCATTTTTTTACATGCGCTTGCTCAATCAAGTTCTTCTGTTCGTCTTCTTCTACACATCTAGACAATACACCGTTGGGTTCTCTATGGTACACACTTCCTGCGACAATGTGTAAGTTTCATGACTGTAGAATTTCCTTTCTAATCGCCTTGTTACTTGAGTGTTGTGGTCCATGGGTGAGTATGGAAATTAGCTTTTCTACCCACTTTGGACATACTTCCAAATTGAATAGGTAAGTGTCTGGAAAATCGTCTGATACTCCGCTAGGTGGTTCTCCATGTGTTAACCTAGATAGATGACCAAGTCTCAAGTGAGTATTTCCTTTTTTTACAATTTCTTCAAAATCCAACTCCATTAATAATAGAAACCATCTCATTAGCCTTCCCTTGTTACAAGGATTATTGACTGAGTACAATAAGGCTTGATGATCTATGAAGAACTTGAACTTGTTGGCTAGAAGGTACTATCTAAATTTCTTTACAGGGTACACCATCCCTAAACCTTCTCGTTCTGTAGTTGTATAGTTTCTTTCAGCTTGATTCATTTGTCTATTCGCATATGCAATAGGATGGTCCAATTTTACTTCATCTGTCGGTTGAGCTAAAATGCATCCTATTGCATAGTTGGATGCATCCACATGAATATGAAAAGGCTTGTTCCAGTCGGGTATCTTCAAGATAGGTGCTGTGCTGAGTTGTTTTTTTAGTTCATTAAAGGTTTTTTCGCATTCATCTGTTCGCGTAAATTGGGTCAACAATCCATATAATGGCTTGGAAATTATGGCATACATGTGGATAAATCGACGATAGTATCCACAATGATCCATAAACGCCTGCACTTCCTTTGCATTTTTTGGTCTTGGAAGTTCTAGGATTACTTTGATCTTGTCTACATCAGTATATATTCCATTCCTAGATACAATGTGTCCTAGGATTTTTCCTTGTCTCACCATAAATACGTACTTCTCAAGATTCAGGCACACTCTATATTGCCAACATTTTTAAAATATTCTTTGCAACTCCGGAATATGTTCCTGTCTCCGATCTGAGTATGTGCATAAGTCTTCTACGTATACTTCTATACTCTTCCTTAGGAATTCTTTGAAAACGTGACACATCAATCGCTGGAAAGTGGCAAGGGCATTTGTGAGCCCAAAGGGCATCACCCTGAGAGCATAAACACCCCATTCAGTCGTGAATGCGGTTTTATGTTGGTCCTCCATAGCAATAGCTACTTGGTTGTATCCAGAGAATCCATCCAAAAAGCTATAGACTTCTTTACCTGTGACTCTTTCCAGGAGGTGATCAGTGATAGGTAATGGATAGCTATCAGGGATTGTGGCTGTGTTGACTTTCTTCAGATTAATGCACACTCTTCGCTTCCCGTTCTTTTTGGGCACAACCACTAATAGTGACACCCATTTGGTGTGTTCTATCTCATAAATGAATCCGGCTGCTAATAACTTGTCTATCTCTTCTTCAAATTTTTGCTATGTAGACATCATTATAAGTGTAAGGAAGTTGCTTTGATGGTTTTGCATCAGGTGTCATTGGTATTCGATGAGAACAAATAGAGGGCTCCACACCTTTGAGATCCTTGTAGGTCCATGCAAACACATCTCAATATTCTCGAATCAGTCTTATGAATTCTTCTTCCTCCTCAGGTGACACATCTTTTCCTATGTATGTGCATCTTTCTTCTCCATCTTCTATAGTCACTATTACTTTCTTTGTTTGTTCCTTGTTGTCATATGCTTCTCCTTCTCTTGCTTCTCTCTTAGGCATCTGAATGGATATCTTTCTCTCTTCAACTTCGTATCTTTTGAAGTGTTCTGGGACTTCAAATAGATCCGGCTTTGGTTCGGTCTTATCCATGGTTTCTTCTTGGTTCAGTACCATCTGAGCTGCTTCTATTGCTAACACTTTGGTTGTTCCATCCTTGTCCTCGACTTGGATGGCTTCTAAATATCGTTCCTATGAATCAAATTCCGATTCCATTTCTATGCTCTCGTACTCTTCCTTCCATTCCTTTTCTAATACTTCTCCTACTTCTACCTTCCGAAGGACTACCATGTAAAAGCTTACATCATAACCTTCTTCATTCACACATTCATTCATGGTCAATACTTCTTCATTTACACATACGTCCAAAGTGGCTAGAATCTCCATCCACCCGTGTGGTTCAAATGCTTCATCAGGAAAAACTTGAGGCATATACATAGGGTCCTCCACAGGTCGGTAATTTTGATGTCCGATAGGCCATGTTTGGGTCTTTTTCTCTTCTCTCTTTGCTTCCTTACACATCCATAATTGGGCATCTTCGTGCATCCATGATTTATCACTTGAGCCGGCACTATGGATTGACAAATCATCCTCTTCCTTGTGTCTGGGATTCCATTGCAAGGGGGGGACATCCCTATATGCAAACATCTACAAATTTATCTTGGTAATAGTTCCTTGATGTTGTAGGTATAAAGCATCTCTTCCCCAATCTTGTACTACCCTAAGTTGTCTCATGAAAGGTTGTCCCGGTATCATTTCATAATTATTGGCTTTTCCAAATTGACATATGGCTAATGTGTGCTCAAACTCCACTCCACAGGTGGATAAGTTAATCTTCTCCAGTATTCCTAGGGGTCTCTCTACATGCCCATCGGCTAATTGAAGCTTCATACGTGTTGGTCGTAGTGTCGGCTTTCCCCATTTCTCCCAAATCTCTTTGGTGGCTATGCCTACCCTGCTCCTGTGTCTAGTATGGCCTTGGTCATGTATCCATTGTATGTGACGGATAAACATGTGTTGCCCTCATCTCCTTCGCTAAATTCCAACTTTCGGATTTTGTATATAGTAGAAGGGGCTTCGATTTCCTTACTTTCCTTTTTGTTCTTCTCATACTCTAACTTCAACTATCCTGCTAATTGTATCCATATTTGGGGCTTGGCGTGTAGTAGTTCTTTCACAGTCAACTGACATTGTACTTTGGCCTTCTTAAGTTCAGCTAAATTGTGGGAGGTCTTGTTTGAAGACCCCTTTTCCTTTCCTTGTACTATGGGAGCACGGAAAGATTATGGATTCTTTCTCATATTCTCCCATGTAGTTTGGTAGGGTAGAAATGCTGTGTGCTTCCTCCCTATTTCGGTCTAGCATAGAGACTTCTTCATATATTTCTTCCAATTTTGGAATTGGCTGATCATCATCCACATCTAATTCCTCAAAAGGAGGTCTTGCAATTCCGTTCTTTTTCCATCGCTCTTCCCAAATCCTAGTCCACAAATCTCTTGGCCAATCAGCCTCTAATTCAGGGACTATGGATATTGATTTGTCCTAGGTGTTCAATAGTTCTTCCTTATTATCCTTCTCTTTTGGTTTCTTGTCATTTTCTTTAAAAGAATCATTGTATTGATTTTCTGGTATTCTTGTCTCTGAGAGGACAATGACAGTCTTTTCTAGAGTGTCCTGGGCTACCTCTATGAGCTTTCTACATATAGCAAGTCTCTCCCTTTCTAACTCCCCTTGTGGATAGAGTTTCTCGTGTTGCTCTACGTTTGGTCGAGTCGTGATCCTGGCTTGGTAAGCTTTCAACCACATATCCAAATTGTCCAATCTTGGGTCAGCTAAGATTGATCCTGGCTTGTTTGGTTCTAGTGTCTGTGGTGTAATGGGGGTTTCTTCATGAATTTTAGGTTCCTTAGGTTTCTTACCATCTCTTGTGCCCTTCTTGTCTTCCTTACTTTTGTTTTTCATCCATTTGTCTCTGAGTTTTTCCATTCTATCCTTCCACTTTTGGTTTTTGTTTGTTTGGATACTCTCAAGTGGATCTTTTGAGTCTTTCGCTACCTATACTATGGGTTCTAGATTTTTACTCTTTTCTTGCTCCTAGCCTACTCATTTTCTCTCTTGTCCCTTGGCTTGAGCTCGCATGATAGCTTTTAAGGGTACTATGTACTCTATCACGGCCTGATGATTCAATTACTTCAATCACGTTGATTTGGGCAGTGTCATGAGTCTTATTGGGATTCTTTGGACAGTCTCTAAATAGATGTTCCTTTCCACATTCATTGCAATACCCTTCCCAAGTCTTGGGGGGTGGTGGGTTGTATGGCCAAGTGCACTCTCTTATGAAGTGGTCTCCTCCACATCTATAGAAAGGTTCCTTTGGCATATGCAGTCTAATGGGTGGCCTCATGGGTGCTGGTGCTTTGGGTGTGGTGTACATTAGGGTTGCAAACTCCTCTCCATAGGTGTTGTCATATCCCTCATAACCATAGTATTGTGGGTCATAAATTTGGTCATATTCGAGCAAACCCGTGTCATAGGGATAGTATTCTCCTAGGGTTTTCTCATATCATTGATTACTTGGTTCTGTACTGGCTAAGGGTGTAGCTATTGTTAACTGTACTCACAGCTTTATTCACTAATTTACACACCAGTTTCTAAGCATAATTTACTCAGAGTGCATTTATCATAGCACTTACTATTGTGCAACCAGCTATTATCAATTCACTTGTAATAAACGATATACAATAGACACCGAATACCATATAACCAATGAGATTATAGTGCTTTCATATAACTTCTTAACTAAACTTCTTTAACGTTTAATTACTTTAGCATAAACAAAAAATTTATTTGTTAATTAACCTCATCGAGTAAGACTCCATAGAGACACAGAATTAACCAACATAGGCCTACACTTGGTCGCTCTGCCATAGGCACTCTAGTGCAGATCTACCGTGCACCTTCTTCACCCCTTAAGCTACACGAGTACATTCCCTATTTTATATTAATGAAGTAAAAGTTACATCGCTTTGCCATTACGGCATTTCACCGAAGTATTCAAAAAAATGGCTATGAATAACATAAAACTTCATCTAATGGCCTAACACTCGCATGCACGGTGGACTCGAACCCTAATTACAAGCTAATCTTCATCGAGGATACCATGTATATATACATTGCACATGCTTCCTCAAAACTGCACTTTATTTTCTTTTGCAAATCTTTCAACAACTTTTCTACATGCTCAGGATCGAGCAATTGAGCATTTGGGCTGGCCAAACTAGAAGTGACAGCCTGAGTGAGCAATTGTTGGCTTTGGTTCTACAAAAATGCTTCTTGAAGATAAAAGTCATTCTTCAAGGCTGCTTGAAAGTGGAGTTTGCTATTGGCTATCTTGTCATCAACTCTTTGCAACTTATCTTTCTGGATTCCTAATTGCTTTTTGAGTCCTCCCATCTGCTTAGACTGAAATTGAATTGTTTTGAAATATGCTTTGTACTCCTTCTGAGTGGCTTCTAGCTCTTTCTTCAATTGAAGTGTCCGACCCACTTCATCGGTCAAAGCCTGCACCTTTTGGAACAACTCCTCTTTTGTAGATGCTAGTTCTGTCTCCCATTGTACCGCTTTGGCATGCAATGTGGCACAAGTTTGCTCCAAGTCAGCAACTTGATTACTTGTAACTTCCAAAAATTTATTCTGTCTAGTGTAGCCTTTGATCAACTGAGTTTCTTGAGTGGTCACCTATTTCTGAAATTGAGCTTCACTGGGATAAAGATCAATGATTTCCTCTTAGAGTGGAGCAATGTCAACTTCCAAAAATTCCAATTTGTGGTGAAATTCCTAGCAGATTTCCTGCTTCTTTGTAAACGTCTAGGACTGAATTGCATCTGAAACTTTTATTGAGTATTGACCAATGGCAGCCAAGTTCTAGAGTGAGGGTGGAAAGTGAAGAGGCAAGGAAAAAGAGTGTGGTGATAGGTTAGAACAGTTAATAGCAATCTCTTGAGAATGGGGGGTGAGTAATTGGGTGAAACTGAAGGTGAAGCTATAGACGAGGCATCAGAAGAAGAATTTGTGATGGGGGATACAATGGGTGCAGAAGGTACGGTGGGAGGAATGGGGTGGTGTTGCACAGAGGAAGAGGGAGGAATATCCATGACAACTACAATAGTGGCATTCTGAACATCCTTTGGGGGGGAAGCTAGGTGAGTTGAAAGTACTTCAATAAGTGTATTGATGGCCTCCTCGGATACCTTGATTGGAGAGCTAGGGGGAGCCGGTAAGGGTTCAACAACCTCCTGCAGAGTGCCTTCCTCAACAACCTCTTTGAGTGTGTCATCCATCGGTGTAGTTACATCGGTTGAATACTCTTTGGGAATTGGGACCATGCCCATATGAATAAGGGTAGATGAAGTACTAGAGGGGGATGAAGAATTGGGAGCCACTTGACAACATTTGGTTAGAAAGAATAGAAGTACCTCATCATCATCATCATCAATATCCATGTGGGAAGATGCGGCCATAGCAAGAAGAGGAGGCACTGGTGGAGCGGCGATTACAAGCAAGGCTGTTGGTACCAAGAAAGAAAAAATCAACAATAGATGTGTACGGGGAAATTCACCCTTAGACAACTACTTTACAACTGTTTGACATTCCTTATGAATGCCATGGAAGTAAAACATTGCCTAGTTGATGGGCTCACGAGAAGCCACATCAATGATCGAGTACATTGGCTGAGAAATTCCATATTTTTTGCTTTTGAAGATTGACGAAATACATGATGAATTGTAATGCATGGCACTCAGGGGCACGACGACACATGATAGCATATTCATTGGAAGATTTTTGTGGGAACAATTGATTCATGGTAGCTACAGAGAGGTGGGTAACCTCATTCTAGCCTTCATTTGCTAGACAGAGGTGGGCAACAATAGTGGCAAGAGTGATGTGGTGGTAAAGAAAGGGGTCACAATAGGCTAGGCCATATCGACAGATGGGCATGCAACAATGTGATGAGCCAATGTGATGGACAATAGGTGTGCCGACACATTGTGCCATGGCAACTCGACAAATTGGAGCAAACCACGTACACGAAGGTATTTGGTGAGCTCATCAGGAATGTTGGTACTGAAGGCAGTGATATGGGAGAGGGACTCCATAGCCAAGGCAAACACTAGTGCACAAGGATGCAATACAAGATCATAGATTGCACAAAATACACAGATCACACAACACGCACACACACACACACAATAAAAGTGATAAAGCAAAAATCAGAGTTTAAGTAGATCGAACGGAATGAGCTGCATGCGACTAATCATGAAAGTGGGCAATACAGATAATCACCGATCATCAATTAACCATAAAGAGTATATCACCCCAATAAATGAAAAGTGTGGAGGGGCGGCACTGAATTAAAGTTGCACAAACAAGGTTGAGTGAGAGGAGAACAAGGATGTGACAATTAAAAACCCGAAATGGAAAGGACAAAATAAAGTTCGGTCAATTGGTCAACCAAACACAAATCGGAACATGCGTGAGCTTACAGTGAACACTACTAGAACATATCAGAAACGATCAACTAAAATGATACCAAGTCATGTGGACGTGGAGGTTGGGCAATAATGCCAAAGCTTAGATCCATTAATGGGATTGGGAAGAACCACACCGGTAAGTGTGGCTAACTGGAAAGTGGCCTGGCCCAATTGTGTAGAGACTGGTATGGATCGAACCATTGAAGCTTAAACTTGCCTGTAGTAGGATCATATTTAGAATTATAGAATAAAACCAACTCACCAACCTTAAACATAGGAGTTTTCAAAAAACAGTCATGGGTTTTAGCTTGGCAAAGATGAACTTCTTGTAACAGTAGAAAACTCTCGAGCCTTTGTTCATTAAGAGAGCACAAGGTATCAAGTTGAGCAATAATTTTTTATCAAAAGCCACACGTAGACTGGGTACGACCAGCTCCATTGGTGTAATAGCCTCAAGTTCGTAAGATAATTTAAACGGTGTGCAATGAGTAGCTACTTTATACGTCGTCCGATAAGCCCACAAAATAGAAGGAAGAAGCTAATCCTAGCACTCAAGGCATTCGAGAATGATTTTCTTCAACATAGTGAGTAACGTATTATTAGTGTTTTCGGCCAAACCATTAACATGCAGATAATAGGGTGTACTAAACGTATGTATAATATTTAAGGTTTGAGTGAGAGCCTTAATAAGGGTGTTAGTGAAGTGGGTTCCTCTATCCCAGACAATTTCTAGGGGTAATCCAAACTGTGGGAAAACATCACGGGTTAAACACTTGGCCACTACCTAAGTTGTGGCTGAGCGCATTGCCTTGGCCTTAGCTCATCGTGTAGCATAAGCAGTATAGGTCAATATGTATTTGTTATTACTGATGATAGATGGCGGTGTGATATGTCCAATGAAGTCCAATCCCCATTTTTGGAAGGGTTCCAAAGGCCACATAGGTTGAAGAGAAAAATAATGATGATGCAAGGGTTGTCCCATTCGTTGACAGGCATCACACTGCTTGATATAATTATAAATATCTCATTGCATTGTAGGCCACTATAAGCCACTTTGCAGGATTTTCCAATAAGTTAAGTCCACCAAAAAGTGTCCGCTAGAAGGAATAGAATGTGCCATAGCAATGATAGAAGGGACTTCATGGGTGGGTATACAATGGAGTAGAACCCCAGAAGAGTCAGCATAATACAATTGTTCGACCATAAGACAAACCTGGTGACTATAAATAGCTAATTTACAACAAGCTGTGTTAGACACGAAAACCTATGGACACCAAGTAGTAAGAAAAATCATTAATGTATCATAATAAGAGTCGGTAATTGATAAAGCGGCTTCTAGCCCATTCGGTGTGGTAGTGCTATAGATAGTGGAAGAGGAGTCATCAACTCCAATCGGAGGTTCACCAGAATCTAGTCATGAGAGAAAATTGACAATGGCATGTGCCAAACCCGGATGGTGTACTACATCATAGTCAAATTCTTGTAATAATAGTACCCAGTGAGCAAGTCATCCACCCAGATGTTGCTACCATACAAGGTAAACTAAAGCAGCATGGTCGACATGAAAGGTAAATTTATGCTCGAGTAAATGGTGGTAAAAATTTTTAACAGAGTATATTAACCCCAAGTATTCATGCTCAGTTACAGAGTAGTTACATGCTATTGAGCAAAGATGTTAGCTAGCATAATAGATCGGCTTGTACCATTTATCCTATTGTTGCATTAATACACTACTAATGGCTATGTCAGATGAATCAATGAAAACGTGAAACTATAGCTTCCAGTTTGGTGCTTGCAAAATTGGTGCCTTCGTAAGCAAGGTTTTAAGATGGTTAAAACTGAGTTAGCATTCATAAGCCCAACAAAATTGATGAGGGGATACAATAGTCAGCCGAGTGAGAGGAATGGTTCAATGGGCCAACCATCGAAGATGGTGGCCAACTAGCAAATGTGGCCTAGGAAGCGCATAACTTCCTTGGGGTCCACCTATATTCCTTATTTGGATATAATGTGGCCCAAGAGTTTGCCACAGGACACCAAAAAAATAGACTTGTTCGGGTTTAAATAGAGATGGTATTCTCTACACTTTAAAAAATAGCACCGAAGATGCTGTAAATGTGCAGTAGTGTCACTAGACAGAGAGAGGTCGTCTAGGTATATTCTCAGAAAACTTGTGAGGTAGGGTGAAAATATCTCTTGCATGCAATGCTAGAAAGTGTTGGGTGCACTTTGCAAGACAAACCACATAACAGTACATGCCTACACTCCCCAATTCATAATGAAGGAAGTTTTAGGAATGTCTTCTTCAGCCATCCTAACTTGGTTATATCCTCTCTAGCCATCTAAAAATGAGTACATCTCACAACCAGCAACATCGTCCAAGATACTATCCAAAAATGGCAAAGGAAAGGGGTCACACACCATAGCAACATTTTGTTTCCGGTAATCAACACATATTTGTAACTGTCTGTTCTTTTTAGGGACAATTACTATGTGCAAAATCCACTCCGCGTGCACAGGGACAATAAACCCAACTTTCAATAGTCTATCTAATTCCTCTTTCACCTATTGGGCATAATTAGGATTCATATGGTAACTTTGTTGTTTGACTGTCCATGCATCCAATTTTAAGACCACCCGGTGCTGATAAATACGAGGGTCCAAGCCCTTCATATCATGGTAATCCTAGGCAAAAATGTCGATAAATTCTTTTAGCAAGGTGAGCAAAGCCTCCTAAAACATAGGAGTCAGTTCGACTTTAATCTTCATCAGGTGCGAGGTTGGCTTCATCTCCTAAGTTACAAGTTACTAGTTGGTTTTCTGGCACATATTGTCATGACATAGAGGGCATCTGGGGATTGGAATAGATTTCTCATATCTATAGAGTCTAAGAAGTCCTCAGTTTCATTTAGCCGCATCATCCATGAATGGTTGCACTGTGTAGGTTGTCAAAGACCAGTTATCTAGCACCTGTTGTAGATCTATTGTTCCCAAAGACAACAAATCCTGATTAGTAGTTGAAAATGCCTCCTCCTCAACCTCAAACAACCCTTCTAACATGTGCACCGGTTCTGCAACATAGGGCCATGTGTGAATAAAACAAGGCTTCACTTTGGCCTGCTTCAACCATAGTCTATCAAATAATAAACTACGAAGGTCATTTTAAATATTGCCCCTTGTAAGGTGATAGGAATATCCTGTACCAACCCGACTGGATGAACTCCGGACTGATCGACCGTACACACAAAAAATTAACAAGTTCAATATGGGTCCATCCAAGCTTTTTACAAAGTGCTCCCATGGCAATATTCACTCCTGACCCTCCATCAAAAAGTACCTAAGAGATCTTATGATTTCTGAACCACCAAATAACTAAGGGGACAACATGGTCTACTGCAGAGTAAGCTTTCGGGCTAATTTTCACCATAGCTAGTGTGTGAATGGGCTAGGATCAATCTGCTATTGAAATTGTTGTTGGATACGTGGTACTAAAGTTAAGAGCTATCCCAAGGGGATGGATATCAAAGCTTTAGAACAAATGTCCCATGCTACACTTGAACTGGTCGATTCCATTACTATTTTTGGTGGGATTGCTGACTGGACTGGGATCGGGTTTGGTGTGGATTTTTCTGATCCTCAATTCTCTGTTGAGTAACTAGCACAGGATCGGGAAAGGCTAGTGGTTCTTTTGTGGCCCATCTATATGCCTTGGAAAATGTGTGTTGTTGTTCTTTTACACCTGGTTCAAACACTTCTATGGTTGGGTGGGGTGTTTTATCGACACGGGTCTGAACCGTCATTGCGTGCATATCCATTGCTCAAATGTGAACCATGTTTGCCATTGGGCTTTGTCTCTCCTTCTTTTGCTTATCATATTCATGGGCATCTTTGCAATGACAGTGTATGTGACCAACCTCCCCCACAAAAATGACATTTAGGTGGAGGTAAGGCCGTACTGTTACTTGTTTGCCCTTGATTCCACTAAGTCTGCCCAAAGTTACCTGTCCATGATCCCTTGTAATTGTTGTAAGGTGGGTAAGAGGTGTTTCTCAAATGGGGCAGTACATAGCTCGTGGCTACTTGTCCCTACTCCTAAAGAATTGCATTTATGGCCAATTTGTTCTACATCTTAGCATTTTAGGGGCAAGTTTTTGTGGAATGGCTAGCTGCTCACAAATAGCACATTAGACTTGATTCAACACATAGTTTGTTGCTATATGACACATTTGGTGTAGTAAACCTCTTTTAACATATCATCATTTTTACTTTTACTAGCATTTAACCACTCGAGGTCTTCTATGAAGCCACCCACCTTATGGTCCAATTAGAGTGCCATGGATATTACTGCATCTAGGGCATTCCGCCAATGCAGCGAATAATCATGACCTATTTGAGCGGGGGGTTCAATCCATTAATAAACCATTGTGTTATTACATCATCTGGCAGATTTGCATGGGCTGGGGGTAGTTGTCGTAAGTAGGTGCAGAACAAGGTGGCATATTCCCACATACTGTGATGCATTTTCTGCCAGTTATTATGTAAATACTCAAAGATCTCTATAGCATTTTTCTTTAGTCTAAAGCATTGTAAGAAAGAGTTCTTCACGTCATCATATAGCTTGAAATGCTTAATATCGTATTCTGTCAACCAACGAGCTGCCTCATTTACTAAAGTCGATTGAAACACTATGGCTTTGTATGTTGGGTCCGTTAGATCGTTCGATATTGCATAGTTAATCTCAAAAGTAAGGAATGTGCATCTGGGTCATCATCGAGGAACCCTCCAAATTTTGCATATGTAACCCTCACAGTGGATGGCCTTCGATGACCACCCTCCTGTTGTTGCTGATTCTGGTTATCTTCTATAACGTCGGGATTGGGATCTACTGGTTGCCCAAAATCATGCATATAAAATGACTCTATAGGATGATTTCCTACACAATTATCCACTGATCCCTTCGATGGTACTGATTCACTAATATTTCCTAATTCTACTATTTTGGTGGAGGAATGAACTTTTCAAAAATGTAAATTTGAAGAAGCGTGCAAGATACAACTCTTTTGATAGGTAATCAGTGATGAAAACCCTCCTATTGCTCCCCAAGTTTAAGGATTTGCCTTGTACAATTTGCTCAATAGGAGTTCTTGGTTCAGGGTTATAATTCATAGTTTTCTCAAGAGTCCCAATAGATCTACTTGTTTCCTCATTAACTCCTCTTGTCATTTCAATAGGCATCGGAACCCTACCGAATTCGATAGTACCACCGAACATCGAGCCATTACCACCGAACACCGAACCTGATTCCTAACTGTTGCTGGATGATACCAGATTGTCACGGAGTTTGGTACCAATGCCGCTCACCAAACTCTCACAGAATTGTAGTGGGCTCAATTCTGATATGCTTTGTAACAGGGAAATAAGAAAGTGTTGTGGTGCGACCCTACTAGTTTATGTTACACCTTCCCCCTCATATGAATTGCCTTCACAATTACCATGTGGTGGTGTCCCTAGCATACTGTTTACTTTCCAAGGATGTTTATCATTTGGGTATTTAGGATTAGTTTCGTCAGAGCACATTACATGCATGGATTACACAATCTTATCCTAGGCTTTTGTTAGGGATTATATTCCAAGCCCCATGTCCGACACCAATGTTAAATCTCTACCCTAACTTAGTGTATCTGGTGAAAGAGATCAGTGGCATGATTAATTTACATGGTTCTTTGGTTGGACAGGGGTCTGTAAAATAGAGGCCCTATAGTATTTTCCCACACCACAAATGAATTTAATTCCTATTGTAATTTACTGAACAATTATCTTCTTATAGATGTATCCACTTTGTAAGTTTCTGTTAATTGTACTCACAACATTATTCATCGATTTATACACCAGTTTCTGAGCGTAATTTACTCGAAGTGCATTTATCATAGCACTTATTGTTTCACAACCAAACATTATCAATTCACTTGTAATAAATGATATACAACATACACTGAATATCGTATAACCAATGAGATTACAACGCTTTTAAATAACTTCTTAGCTAAACTCCTTTAACATTTAATTACTTTAGCAAAAACAAAAAACTTATCTGTTAATTAATGTCATCGAGTAAGACTCCACAGAGACACAAGATTAACCAACACAGGCGTGCACTCGATCGCTCCGCCACAAGGATTCCGACACGGATCTGTCATGTGCCTTCTTCACCCCTTAAGCGACACGAGTACATTCCGTCTTTTATATTAATGAAGTAAAAGTTACATTGCTTTGCCCATTATGGCGTTTCACCAAAGTATTTACAAAAATGGCTATGAATAATATAAATCTTCACCTGGTAGCCTAACAAAAGTTAGGAATGCAATGATTTAACAGGAGTTTGTAACTACAAATTCATGAGGTCCTTGAAAAGGTTATCTATCTGGATGACACCTCAGAGAGAATATTCACGATGATGAATCAAAATAGGCTTGTTTATACATGGAAGGGTAAACCAATGTTTCCCTTACATACATCCACTACCTATCATGTCAAAGAGGTGTAGGATTGTCCCATGTTCTAGAACCACAAGAAGAACGAAGCAGAGAGAGACCAGAGATAAGCTTTGCACACAGTCTGGACAGAGACAAATCAGGACTTGAAAATGAAAGCCCTGAAAGAGAGAGGCATAGTGCACATATGCATCAAAGAGATGAACATGATTTTCCATTGCCTAGACCCCGAGAATGCCCAAGAATCCTTAGACCCTCCCAAGTGGTCAAGACAATGAAAAACTACTTTGATGGGTCAAGAGATCCTTATGATCATGTGTTCGAGTTCAAACAAGTTTTAAGCGCTGAATAGGTTGAGGACTTGTTCACCCATTTGGAGCCATTTGGTTTGACTCTCAACGGTAGTGCCTTAGCTTGGTTTTAGCCCCTAAACAATCACAATTACCGAAATATAGGTCAACTACTAGTAGCATTAATCGTAGAATTTTCCAAAAGTGGCATCGGGCATAACTCATCATCCTTGATCCACATCTTCAAGCAGACACCCCAAGAAATAGTTCAGCTAGCGGGATGCAAATTTAAATAATACATGGAAAGATGTCCCACACCGGAATTACCTACACAAGCAAAACAAGTTTCCTTGTTTTTAGTTGGACTTCTAAGCTGGAAACTTAGATCTTATGTATATCTCAAGGAGCAAATCACACTAGTTCAATGCTTGAGAAATGGGAATTGACATAGAAGACAACTTGGGTAGGGAGTTAGATTTGTCAAAAATCTATAAGGATCCTAAAAGTTCTACTAGTCATACTTCCAAACCCTCCACTGCAATAGATGAGCTAGATGAGCAGGTTACCAAGAAGCTAGGAGCTCAAAATAGACTATGAAACACCAAGGGTAACCCCATTGAAGCTATGTTATGTTTGTGGTGGTAACCACATGGCTAATGTATGCCCATTGCAAAACCAAAATGGGAGAAATTTAAATGCTCCATATTGCACTATTTAGAGAAAATACACGAACCATATGGCTCAAGGTTGTCTGCACAATAGGCAAGCTGTTAGACAACCTTATCAATAAGCTTACCAGTGGGGTAGGTATCAGAACCAATACCAATAGTTGTATTATACCCCACAACAACAATATCCACCTCAATACCAACAACAATATCTGACACCATATAGGCCACTACCAGTCTTAGGAAACCAACCACCACCTCCTACCAATGTGATTACAGTTTAGTATGCAGTGCTAAAGGAGAACCCTAATAGAGAATTGGTGTCGATGACCCCTTTGGTCTTAGAAAATGACTCTCATGCTCAAAATTTTGACTACACCCATGAAGATAGTCCACGAGCTTATTACACAGTCACTGGAGCATAGTTAGACTTATCCGTATCAATATGAGGTTCTACCTATGGAACCTAATTGGGAGCAAGAATAATCTTATGTCATGTATACGAATCCTAACCCTAGGCCCCAATTCAGACAAATGAGATCATAAGCCCATAGAGGACCATGCTACGAATGCCAGGGAGATCACTTCATTTGTAATTGTCCTATACTTACATCGATGCAACCACAATCAATGACAATTCAAGGTTTTTGTCCAGATTGTGGGAAGGAACACCTCTTACGAGATTGTCCCAAGAACCCAAATAATGTGCCAAAGAACACTTCTATTAACGTCATTGGGTTAGTTGTAGATTCTAATGGAAGTGTGACTTCCACTACCCTAGTGCAAGTAGTCACTAGAGCTCAAGGATTATAGTAGAACCAAGGCTTAGGTTAAGAAAAGAGTTTGGAGGTTAGCGAGATTGAGAGTTTAGATAAGAAAAGGAAAAGAACTTGCTAGTGTGTCAAGATGAGTACCTTATGGAACCACTTGTCTTGGGTCAAGATTGGATCTATGACCATGTAGTCAACTTAAACCTAAGAAGTCAACTTCTTCAAGTTTGGATACTTGAACAATGCATTACATTAGAATTAGAGAATGGAATGATCACAGATCCAAGTATCAGAGAATCTTACTCCTTCTAATACTAATCTTAGAGAAGGAGATGTTGTATGTGTCAAAATCTCTATGATTAGAAGGAGTCGATCATGAAAGAACAGGCTCAAAGTTGAGTGGATCTCTCTCCTTTTTCAAAGCCCAACGTGCACAGAATTCAAGAAGAAAGTAGTGCCGAGCATGAAGTAGATCTGGGTATGAAAGGGAGAGTAGTCAATCACACCATTGAAGTCAAACTCATTACCAAAGAAGTAGTGGAGAAAGCCAAGAAAACAAGTAGCAGAACAACAAAGGTCTCTATCTCAAAGAGTACTCCAAATTTGGGTACCAAAGTAATCAATGAAGACTTGCCTCAATAACGTACAAATTTGGGTTCCTAAGGAATTAGTTGCAGCTCAACGAGGGTGATTTCACATGTGGGTACCCAAGGAACTTTTACATACACAAAACCCTAGGCTCTCACTCATGAGAAAAGTCTCAACAAAGAAGCCAAGGAAAAGCAAGAGACATAACCAAGCACGGAGATCAAAAGAAGATCAACTCAACTATTTGGCAATAGTAAGGAGACAATCAACAATGGTATAGGTTCAGAAACCAAAAGCACCAATAGCCCCCACAGAACCAAAGAGACAACCATGAGGGGTACAAAGTGTAAGAAAACATCCAAAGATGAAGACGCCAAAAGTGATCTATACGCAATTGAACACCATTCTAAAATGGATCCCTATAAGGAGAAATGATCAATTGTCATTCAACCATATTGCATAATTTTGAGATCCAATGGATACCTCCAAATGAAAGATTGCATCAATGTTGACAAGTAACATTGGAAGACACACAAAAACCATGTGCCCTTGGCATAACCTCATCTTTTGCACCATTCAAGTCATGCATTTCCATAGTATGCATTATTATAGAGCCACATTACAAGGCCGTGCATAGAGAGAGTTGAGAATCCCAAGCACATGGGACACATTTGACATATGTAAACTATTTTATTGATACTAACCTCTTTCTTCTTGTTTTGTGACACTGTTCCTAAAAAAAAAAGAGAGAAAAGAAACAAAAGGAAAGGATAGGACCATGTGCTTGAAGGATCCCATAATTGAATAATCAACAAGGAGATCCATCAATAACACAAGACAAGCCAATGGTCAATCACCGTGATAGAAGTACAACACAAAGAGATCAATATCGATTGACCTTTCACCATGGTAATAATAACCTACCTTGGCAATGCTATAACAATGATATATTAGGAAACCTGTTCATTAGCATACCCTTGAGCACTTAGCTCAAGACCCAATTTTTTGCACCATACATCTTATAATGCATTCCCCAAGTAAGCATGCATAGGTTTACAATACAAGGCCATGCACAAGGCACATATTTTCTTCAACCAATGCACTAACACACTTACCCATCATTCATTATAGGTTCAAAGTACTTGGCATGATAACTATGAAACCCATAGTTGAAAGATCCAGAGGACATCAAGGTTACAACATCAGTACCTGTGAAGGAATTCACAACCAACAGGTGCTCAAAATCAACATTGATAACCTCTTTTGAGAAACTAGAAATTTTTGGAAGCTCATAAATCCACTGTCATGCTGGAATCCAAGAAAGAATTACATACAAAGGAACTAAAACTTGCAAAGGCTAGCAAAGACAAAATGTAGAATGGAACAACTGACCCTGCTACATTTGGAAGACAAACCACTCTTGTTGATACATGATGGACACTACCTCTGAAGGCACTACATGGAACAAACACTCCAACAAGGGTCTATTAGGACGATAGACTCAAGAGGGGGGGGAGTGTTGGCACTCAAGGTCAAGCACAAGATGGAGGAACACATCGAAGAAGTGGACACACAAAAAGAGGGAGCAAGTATGGAGCTCCAAATGGTATACGTCAAATTTTCAAAAGAAATCTCTATAAAAAATGTGATGTTGATCACTAAAAACCATTGTAAATATCAGTTCACAATTTTGCGACTGCATTTTTTTTAGGTTGAAGAGTCCTTGAAGTTGAAGAATATTAGAAGTGTCTACATACCAATTTTCATAATTTTTAGACTCCGTTTCAGCCCTCAAATAAGCCTTATAACCTAATTCTTAACTAGGGTGGGCACTTGGTATGGACAAGGCCAAAGCTAGTGAAAAACTATAAAATTAGCTAGAGAGCTCATTTTGGGTTTTGACTTGGTAGAGATTGAAACTTTTGTAATAGAGATCTTTCGTAATCGAAGGCATTCCAATGTTCCTCTCTTTGTTCTTACCTTGTGTGTGTGTGTATGTGTGTGCATGCTTATGTGCCTCTCACTCACTCAGTTGTGCACTTCACTTGCGCATGGTCATCATACCTCCCTCACATCTTCCTAGATTGGCAACTATGAGGTGGATCTCCTCACATTGGTACTTGCCATTGTGCAAGAGTGACAATATGCTTCTATGGATACCACTTATGTACGTCCATGTGGTCATTGATATAGTGGTTATGTATTTGCATAGAGTCTTTGGCATTGATAAAGAGGGTCATGGTGAGGTTTTCTTAATTGGGAGACACCCACGTGTTGGGCTCTCCTCGATGATGTAGATGGAAGACTTATCGAACTTCGTGATAGGGTTTAGGGTTTAGGGTTTAGGGTTCATAGGTGCTTGATAAGCCTATTTGACTTCTTTTGGTTAATTGATTATATGTAGTGGAGTCAAGGATTGACTATGTAGGTTTACATTTTAATACTTGTAGTTTTGTGAGCTTTTCACACTGGTTATATGCTCATTTTGCAGAGGATACTTTCACAAAATTTTTCCAAATTTTTGTTTTGTCAACTATACAATGGTCGATTTACTCCTTGATACACTTATTTGTGTGGGAATATATATTCTCACATAATCCTTTTGGTTCGTCATTATTGTTCATTAATCCATTTTTTTGGGGAGATTATTAATTTTTTGTTTGAATCTGACACTTGGTCATCCTTTTTGAGCCTTAGAGGTGTTTGGACTCTTCTAGTTCCATTATCATTCTAGTGAGTTCTCTATCATCATGGCATCAAAAATCTTAGGCACGTCTGGTGGATAAGGGTCTAGTGCTAATGTTTCCAGGAGGAGCTACAACTTGCAAGGCAAAGACAATTTTGAGATCTGAAAATTTGATGGCACAAACTTTGTTCCATGGAAGAATTAGATTAAAGATGAGCTGATTCAAAGGAGGCAATGGAAGCCAATAAATGGAATCTCAAAGAAGCCTGAAGAAAATGGGATGAGTTGGATGAAATGGCTAGGTCTACCATTCAATTCCACTTGGTAGATAATGTTTACTTTAGAATATTGTAGTGTTAAAGTGCAAAGGAGCTTTGGAAGAAGTTATGCAATACATATGAAAAAGAAACAATATCAAATTGTTGGAGTTCAAGGTCTATGAAAGCACGTGAATAGCACAAGGAAGGAGAAGAAGCTTGGAGCACACCACATAATACTGAATGTATTACCACTAGAATGTACAAAGATAAGTAACCCATTAAAGCTTGTTGGAAGCAGTCAGAGGCACAGTCAGAGGCACAGACGACATGGAAGCATGTAAAGATGGAGCAGGGAGCCAGTCGGATCATTTTTTCAAACAATTATGTTTTTATTACCTCTTCAAACATCCAACAGTGATATTCATCACTCTTGTAACATATGTAATATAGACAAAACCCCATTTTGTAATCCATAGCTCCATTTTGTGCAAGCCGAGGAGTCCTCGAGCTTGAGGAGCTTAGGTAGAATGCTCGTACCAAATTTCATTATTTTTAGACATCGTTTACCCTTCCAAAGAGCCTCTAGGACCTATTTTTTAACTAGGCCGGTCACTAGATGTGAAACCGGTCAAAACTAGTCTAGAAACTATAAAAAGAGCTAGAGAGCTCATTTTTGAGGTTGGTTCATGTTGGCTAGTGTGAGCTTAGAGCTAGTTTGAGTTTGTAAGAGTATTCTTGAGTGATAGAGCTAATTTCCCACCTTCCATTGTGTCTTGCTTGTCTCTTCATTGTGTGTGTGTATGTGTGTGTGCATCTTTGTGCTTCTCACCTTCACTTTCACATCATCTCGCATTCACGATCTTCATATCACTCCTACCTCTCCCACGGATTGACATTAAGGAGGTGAAGCTTCTTAACGTGGTTCTCACCATCGTGCTAGAGCAACACCAAATTTGGCACCGTTGCCGGGGATCGAGTCTAGGACGAATGCGTGATGGTAAGAGTATAGCAAGAAGTGGCGTTGGAAGGTAAAAATTTCAGTTTTTGTTGTTGTTTTTACTTAGTTTTTAGTGTTTTTCACCTCCCCCACACTCCATCTTCATCATCGCATCATCATTTTCATCTCCAAAAAAAATCAGAAAATTCACCATAACCACCCATTCGCCTCATTTCCCCTCATTTGTGCATGCGAGAGAGCGAGAGAGAATTTTGGTGCTTGTGTGCGCTTGTGTTTTCTTGAGTTTTCTTGCAGGTACAGAGCTCCGGTGCATCAGGAAAGCTTGGAAAAGGTAAAATTTCACTCTCTGTCAAAGATCTGCCGAGTGTGGCGGACCATCGCGATGGTCTACAACCTTCGGAATTTTTGGTAGGCGACCACACCACGAGGTAGGCGACCCTTGCGCATCTACGAATCCACAGGTGCATCTCGAAAATTCACATTTTAGTGGACCATCGCGACGGTCTCGGACCATCGCGATTGTGTCGCACCATCGCGATAGGCTCACGCCATCGCAACGGCTCGGCCGGACCATCGCGACGGTCTCGGACCATCGCGACGGTTCACTTGAGCCATCGCGACGGTCCACTTGGACCATCGCGATTGTTCAGCTGACCCCGGACCATCGCGATTGGCTCACGCCATCGCCACGACAGTGCCACGTGTCAAGATAGACCATTGCGACGGTTCGCTTTTCGGACCATCGCGACAGCCCAAAATCGGACCATCGCGATTGGCTCACGCCATCGCACTTGTGACCATCGCGACGGTTCACTTCGGACCATCGCGATTGTCCACCTTTGACCGTTGACCGCGCCATCGCGATTGTCCGCCTGATCACGCCATCGCGACGGTTCATTTTTCGGGCCATCACGACGGTCCAGTTCCACGCCATCGCGATCGTTCACTTCACGCCATCGCGACGGTTCGACCTCACGCCATCGCGATTGTCCAAACTTCACGCCATCGCGACGGTTCGCTCGGACCATCGCGACGGTCCCAGACCATCGCGATTGTCCACCCCCATCGCAAATTTAGGGTTCCATTTTTTGACCAATTTTGAGGGTATTTTTGAGAAATTTTTGGACCATTAGAGTCATAGGAGACCCCTTAGCTCATATTTGAAGGAAAACCTGATTGTCAGTTTTTACCCCCCTAGGGCCTGAACGCTCATAACTTTGTCACCCGAAGTCCGTTTTTTGAGCTTAATAGCTCGTTAGAAAGCTCGTGACTAGGAGGTTAAGGAAATTTTGGATAAGCTAATTTGAGGTTCACCCAGTTTGGGACTAGGAAGCCAGGGGGCACATATTGAAAATTTGGGCAAAAAGGGAAGGGACTTAAAAGGTGTATATACTCAAGTGTTTGATCATCCTGTGAATTGGTCTAATATTGGAATTTTCCAGGTCTAGCAAAGGCAATCAAAGGCAAGCAAGTAAGGCCGTGAAGACAGTAAAGCTTGGGAAGCGCGGCTTCTTGGGCAACAGGGCATCAGAGCAACCAGAAAAGCCGACTCGAGGTTGGAAGATTACTCAACCCCCTCAGTCAATTCTTAGCTTAGGCTAAACGTTAGCATTGTGAATTTAAGACGATAGGAACGCCTCAAGTTCAAGATACTTAATTCTTTCAAGTTTAAGACTACAAGTAAAGGTGTGTGTGACGCGAAAACCTAAAGGAAAGAACATAAGTCTGACGGAATGAGAACTCAAAATCATAACGGAAAGTCGAATTCCTGACGCATATATTAAGACAAGAATCCAAAGAAAATTAAAAAGAATCAAGAAAGTAATAACAAAGAACCAGTGACGATCTGAGTGTGTAATTGAGCGTGCAAGGAAGAAAATTAATGAACCTTAGATCAGGGAGACACATAGGTAAGTCAGACCGACGAAGCCTTAGATCATCAGAGGCTAGTGTAAGAACTACTGCTCGATCGTGGGCTCAGCAATTGAATAGTAATTACCCCTACGAGAGCTCAGAGACTAGCGAATCAAAAATGGCATTTAGCGCAGACAGACCAGAAGGAGGGTCGAATGTAGCCTACTTAGAAAAACCAGAAGGACCCTATAGAACGCAACTAGAGTTTCTCCGAACCAACCGATTAGGTGCTCGCATCTATGAGGATGGTTTGCGAAGGCAAGTGGTGCAACTGCACAACCCTGATCAACCCATTGGATTGGAAAGACCAGTGGTGAAATTTGAGAGAGACGCTTACATAGACAAAGAAGGAACCATGTACGTCCTAAGTACGCAACCGAACGACACTAATGAGTTTGGCACAATTCAATTAGAGACGGAAGCGAAATTTCAAGGAAAAGAACCGTTAGAAGAACCTAGGACACCCAGAGGGAAATCTGTATTAACAAGAGTACTCATTCCAGAGTGGATCCCTCAAGATAACAGGAGCACCGAGTTGTTTGTAAATAAAGAGACAGATGAAGCCTTTTGGAGGTACAGAAAGGAACACCCTGGTGAGGTAGGCATCATTACAATTTATGAATTCAAGGACCCAGATACACCTGGAAAGGTTGTATACCTGGATGAGACTTCAGAAAGAGTCTTTGTGGTGCCTGAACGTGCTAAAAACACATACACATGGAGAGGTGAATTGATATTCCCTCCATCTAGAATGAACATGAATACAAATCAACAAGGGGCAGGAACATCCTCAGTCCATGGACACCAAAGAGAAGGAAATAAAGAGGGACCAGAAGTAAGCTTTAATCATCCCATAGGGAGAGATAGAACAACCACGAGCACTAATAGAGCGGATAGACAAAGAGATCATGGAATACTAGGTGGTAGAGATGATTTTCCTCTACCTAGGCCACGTGAACACGCAAGAGTTTTGAGACCCACTCAATTAGTAAAATCAATGAAGAATTATTTTGATGGGACAGGAGATCCCTATGACCATGTCGCAGAATTCAAGCAAGTACTAAGAGCAGAACAAGTCGAGGACATGTTCACGCAATACAATGCATTTGGACTAACGTTAAAGAATACCGCTTTAACTTGGTTCCAACCATTGCAACAAAGGCAATTTAGAGACATCCATCACTTTTTAGAGTCATTCATCACTGAATTCTCTAAAAGTGGGATTAGACATGACACGTCTTCGTTGATTCATAGCTTTAAACAGACCCCTCAGGAGACAGTTAGACTGGCAGGTCGTAGATTCAGACAATATGTCGAACGATGTCCAATGCAAGAGCTACCCTCACAAGCCAAACAAGTATCATTGTTCTTAGATGGCTTGTTGAGCGCTAAACTACGCTCCTATGTGTACCTAAAAGAACCCAGAACGCTAGAGGAGTGTGTAAGAATATGTATAGACATCGAGGACAACCTAGGTGATGAGTTAGAACTCTCAAAGGTCTATAAGGACTCAGATTGTTCTTCTCTAGCATCCACAAAATTGTCTAATTCGATAGAGGACCTAGCAGAAAAAGTGGCCCAAAAACTAGGGGTTTCTAGTAAACAGGTGCCCAAGCTACCAACTAATGTACGTTGTTACACTTGTGGTGGAAATCATTTGGCAAACATGTGTCCCAATGCACCTCAACCTCAAGCCAACCCTAGTGGCCAATATTGCACAATTGAGAGAAGATATACGAATCATACGGCTCAGGACTGCCCATACAACAAACAAACCGTGAGACAGAACTACCCGCAAACATACCAGCAGCCAGGTAGGTATCAAGGCCAATACAATGCTCAGCCTTATTACTATAGGCCTCCTCAGAACTACCCATACCAGGCTCAACAGAGACCTCAACCCATCTTAGCTCAGCAGCCACCCCCACCAGCGAATGTCATCTCAGTCAAATACGCTGCTGCAGAAGAGAACCTAAGTAGGGCTTTAGTGCCTTCTTCACCCTTGATCACCGAAAGTGACCCGAACTCAAACAGTTTTGACTCTACTCATGTAACTAGTCCACCCGCTTATTACACGGAGTCACCGGAACATGTGGAGACATATCATTATGATAGTCCTCTAATGGAACCTAGTTGGGAGCCAGACTATGCTAATGTGATGTACACAAACCCAAACCCACGGCCCCAATTGAGACAACAGAGACCACAGGGCCCTAGAGGACCATGCTTTAGGTGCCAAGGAGATCACTTCATTAAGGATTGTCCACATCCCCCAATAGCAAGGCAATCACAGTACTATAACATACAAGGCTTTTGTGCCGATTGTGGCAAAGAGCACATAATCAAAGATTGTCCTAAAAACCCAGTTAACACTTCGAATGTGACACCGATCAACGTGATAGGTATTGTAAACAATGCAGATGGATCCAACCCTACATACGTGCCTATCCAAGCTATAACAAGAGCTCAGGCGCTCTTACAAAACCAACAGCTTAATCAAGAGAAAGTAGCCGGAACTAGTGAAGTTGCAGAATCTAGCAGTAAAAAGACAAAATCTTGGAAAGATTCTAGAGAAAGGATAAAGAGAAAATGGAGTAAAAAGATAAGTGAGTTGGAAGGAAGTTTAAGGGAATCTAGAGCCAAAATACAAGAATTGACTTCACAAGAATTAAACCAAGAAATCCCAGCTCAGAAATCAGGATCAGTTTTAGCGGAACCCATACCAGAAAATCTAGACATGATGTTTCGTGCATATCAGGCTAGAATAAAAGAGGGACCCCAAGTAATGGAAATGAGTAAAAACTACCCTCGAGCCGATCTAGAAATTGAGAGAACTAAACTTTGCATGAAAATGGTAGAACTAGCACAAGCCTTGTTCGAAGCCTCTAGATATCTTAATTGGAATAACATGGCAGAACCGGAATTACACTTTCAAGGACTAATGGAGAGGCTAGAATACTTGATAGAAAACAAAGAGAAAAAGGATCAGCCTAGGAACCCTATTGTCACAGAGACACAGGAAAGGAATGCACCATCCCTGTCTCAAGTTCCCAATACAGAAAGTCAAGACAATTTGTCTTCCATACATAAGTACTCACATGAATTTTTGAGGGAAATCCAAGAAGAGAAATGGAGAAAAGAACAAGGAACTCATCCTCCTATTCAAGAAATAGACGATTTGCAGGAACAATTTCCCCAAGACATCCCCTCTATATATGATGAGGTAGAGGTGGAACAACTGAGTGAACCCACAGGATTTGAATCTAATTCTTTACAAGAATTACCTCAGTTCACAGGACCTTGGGAAGCAAAGTCTATTAGTATGAGAGCACCCACGATAATAGTGAGGAATGAAGAATCGGTGATCCCTAGGAACACGGAAGTGATCAAGAATACCAAAGTACAGTGTAATCTCACTCTGGAGGAATTGTTAAAGGTAAAACCAGAATTGTGGAAGCACGTAGCAAATCAATTCCCTGAGCTAGCTACCACACCCTCTGAGATAGGATCACATAAGAAGGTACCAGAGATACCCGTGGAAAAGATTGGAGACGTAAGCGAAGGAGAGGAAGGTAACACATATCTTCCAATAACCCATCAGGGCTACACCACGAAAGCCATCTTAGATTCAGGGGCCGGAGTAGCCATAGCTACCACTGCTTTGTGGAAACGTTGGGGTAAGCCAGCACTCAGACCCACCAGGATGAAGCTACAAATGGCTGATGGGCACATAGAAAAACCGTTAGGCTTACTAGAAGGCATATCTCTCACCACTTGTGGTGTGGAATTTGAGCATACCTTTGCCATTTGTGACTTTGCAAAAAATCGTGCTTATGAGATGATATTGGGACGACCATTCATGCGTCAGTTGCAAATTGTACAAGATTGGGGAACTAATTCTTTGTACTTGCAACATTTAGGAGTGACTACCAAAGTCAATCTTAAAGACTATTCACATCGAGATGTACCCCCAATACAATGGAATACCATCCATAAGACACCAGTAGAGACGGAATCCGTGCACTCATTAGAATCAGATCCTTCTTGGTTGCATGAGGATACCCATTTATGGATGTGTAAAGTAGCCAAACAAGAGGAAGAGCGGTTAGAAGCCAGGACCTTAGGTGCAGAACAAGATCCACGAACCCTTCAAGATCCAGCCTATGCACCTGTAGTATTCCCAGACGAAGAGTTTGAACCCCATGGTTGGGCAGAAATACTAGCAACCATGGATGTAGCCATCAATGAAGAACAATGGACACCCCACTGTGACGAGGATGGCTATGACATTTCAGTTTTCACGATAGAGCCAATCATGGGCGATGCAATTTTAGAAGAATGTGAACCAGACACTGATGCATTGGAGGATGCGAGCGATTTTGATTTAGAATCAATTATCATGGACCCACCCTTTGCATCAGAGGAAGAATATTTCTACGAAGTAGAGACTCACACTCAGAGACACGAGGAAATTACGAACGAGGTAAGGTTAGCCACAGAAGTGACTACTAAGAGTGAAGGCAAGAAAAGAAAGAAGAAAGAAACCATGACAGAAAAAGAAGAATCTTTGTTTGAAGTACCCGAGAATTTCAAGAAATACGAAATCGAAGATAGAAGGATCATGGTACGAATGCCTAATAGAAAAGCGAATGACAGACAAGTATATGATAACCGAGAGAAAACCAAGAAAGTAATAGTTGCCATAGAAGGAGAAGAAGAAAAATGCACATACATAGGGCATGATTTGACGACTGAAGAAGAAGAAGAGTTAGTTGCCCTATTGCGCAAATATAGAGATGTTTTTGCTTGGAGTTACAAAGATTTGAAAGGAGTAGAAACCTTACACGTACAATGATAATTACGCTGCGAAGATTAAAGAGGAGATAGATCGCTTGATAGAAGCAGGATTCATTTACGAAATTGAGCATACCGAATGGGTATCCCCCATTGTGGATGTGCCCAAGAAGAATGGAAAATTGCGTGTGTGTATTAACCTTAAAAAAGTTAATGCCGCAACGATTAGAGACAGTTATCCTCTTCCTATCACGGAACATCTATTGGAAAGAGTTGCGGGCAAGGAAGTTTACAGCTTTCTTGATGGATTTTCAGGCTATAACCAAGTAGCCATTGCTCCAGAAGACCAACACAAGACGACTTTTGCCACAGAATGGGGCATATTTGCATTTCGTGTAATGCCATTTGGCTTAACAAATGCACCCGCCACTTTCCAGCGACTTATGTGTCATGTTTTTAAGGAATTCTTACGCAAGAGCTTGGAAGTTTATGTCGATGACTTATGTGCACATTCAAATGTAAGGCAGACACATATTCCAGAGTTAAGACAAATATTTGACAAATGTCGAGAATATCAGGTTTGTTTGAACCCAGAAAAATGCGTGTTCATGGTCAGACAAGGCAAAATTCTAGGACACATTGTGTCAAAAAATGGAATCTCCACGGATGAGGAAAAGGTGAAGGTAATTGCAGAATTACCTAGACCAACTAATGTGAAAGAGGTACAGGCATTTATGGGCCATTGCGGATATTATAGGAGATTCATACACATGTATGCAATCATAGCCAAGCCTCTGTACTCTCTTTTGACCAATTTTGAATGGACAGGTGAATGTGAAAATTCATTCAATGAACTTAAACGACGCTTGTGCTCAGCACCTATATTGACAACCCCAGATTGGAGTAAGCCATTCCATGTACATGTGGATGCATCCAATTACGCCATAGGATGTGTGTTAGCACAACCCACGAATGAAGGTAACATAGATCTCCCCATAGCTTACGCGAGCAGACAATTGAACGCGGCAGAAAGAAATTACACCACGACAGAACGAGAAGGATTAGGAATGATCTACGCTGTAAAGAAGTTTAGGCACTACTTGTTGGCCAACAAATTCAAGTTCTTTACAGATCATCAAGCCCTATTATATTTAGTCAACAAACCATGTAACACAGGACGATTAATACGCTGGTTTCTATTACTCATGGAGTATGATTTTGAAGTAGTAGTCAGGAAAGGAAAGACACATCTTAGAGCTGACCACCTTTCAAGATTAACCTCAGGAGAAGCTCCTCAAGGAGTAGCGGATGAATTACCAGATGCATACTTGTTTAACCTTGAGATAGCACCAGAATGGGCTAAGCCTATAGTCCCTATTCTGACATACAGACCCAAGAATCCTAGGATAGAGATCAAAGAAGGAGAGATTACCAAGTCTCAGAGATACCAAATAATGGCAGGAAGCATATATAAATAGGATAATCAAAAGATTCTTGCTTGTTGTGTAGATGAATCAGAACATGCGAATTGGTTGCAATTAGCACACGTAGGTGCACTAAAGCAACATCATTCAAAACATCGAACATTACAGACTCTACAGAGATTAGGAGTATATTGGCCTACGATGGAAGCAGATGTCTACAAGTTGTGTAAGGAATGCCATGTTTGCTGTGAAAGACCACCATTAGAGCACGCTACATTATATCATGTGTCTCTCACACCAGACTGGAGTGAACCTTTAGTGACATACTTGAGGACGAACACATTCCCTCAAGGCATGACCTTAGCTCGACAACGTAGTCTAGAGCAAGAAGCTCAGGACTATTCACTTATTGGCGATAATCTATACAAAAGAGGACGAGATGGATATTTAAGACAATGTGTTCATGAAAGCGATTATCTGAGCGTACTAGAGACTGCACACCAAGGTGTTGCAGGAGGTCACTTTGGACCAGATAGGATAGTCAAAGCCATTCTCTTTGCAGGATTATGGTGGCCAACTCTTCACATGGATGCTCAAACCTATGTAAAGAGATGTGATGTGTGCCAAAGGACTCAGTTTCCTACTCGCAGAGATGAAATGCCATTGAAACCCATGATGGGCGGACGTGCATTTTCTAAGTGGGGTATAGACTTTGTAGGACCCATCAACCCCCTTGCAAAAGGTACACATGCGGAATACATTATTGTTGCCACAGATTATCTTACGAAATGGGTAGAGGCAAAAGCCACAAAAAAGAATGATGCACACACAACTGCAAAATTCTTATTTGAAAATGTCTTTACAAGATATGGATTGCCTATAGAGTTAGTGAGCGATCGAGACACTCACTTTCTAAACCAAGTCATTGAATATTTGTTACAGGATTTTATGGTGATTCACAAGAAATCTGCACCATATCATCCTCAGGCCAATGGTCAGGCTGAAAGCACTAACAAGATACTTTGTAACGTACTGACGAAACTCGTGAACAACAAACGTTCAGATTGGGACAAACAGTTACACCACGCTGTTTGGGCATATCGAGTGGCCTACAAGACCGTACTCAATGCAACTCCCTTTCAGATGGTTTTTGGTCAGAATGCAGTGCTTCCATTGGACTTCTTGATACCGACCCTTAAGGTTGCACAAGAACACCAGTGGACCGGCCATGAATTATCAGCGAGAATAATGGACTTGGAACGATTAGGAGAAACCAGGCTGAAAGCAGCAGCAGGAATATACGCAGCGAAGAAGCGACAGAAAGCATATTTTGATGCACATGTGAAAGATAAAGGCCTAAAAGAAGGAGATTTAGTTCTAGTGTATACGCTGAAACAGCACGCACGGAAGTTAGAAAAGCGAGGTTATGGACCTATGATCATTAACAGACTTTCGACAAGTGGAGCAGTACAGTTAGCCACCTTAGAAGGAGATATAATGCCTAATTACATTAGTGGCTGTAGAGTCAGGTTATATCAAGAACCTCTTACTGAGGATATGCTTAGACGACTCACATTGGCAAAGAAGCGTAAGGAGGAAGAAAATAGAATACGAGCTGAAGCTCAGGCAGAAGCCATAGAACACATTAAGCGCATGAAGCTAAGAAGACAAGGACTAGGGAGAGAACATTATAACCATCTGGAAGCATCACCCAGATATCCCATGGCCATGTGTCAAGTAAAGTCAACCACTCATCCTAGCATAGTGGACAGGAGACCATTCATTACAGTTAGGCTAGAGTACGGCAACCCTTGCCAAGAACTCAGGGCTTTAATTGACTCAGGTGCTGCGACTAGTGCGATTAGATGGTCCCACTATAAGGATTCAGGAATAGAAATGCGGCCAATTGAGGCATACCTCATAGGGCTAGGAGGCATGGAAACCCCTTGCATGGGTGAGGTGGACCTTCCTATCCTCATCAACGATGTGACCATGACAGCGAAGCTACTAGTGTGCCATGATGACGACCTGATAGAACCCCTAATCCTTGGCCAAGATTGGCTATACGATCACTCAGTGGACATAAATCTTAGACAGGGTTCCTTACAGATTGGAACCTTAGAACAGAAGCGAGTGATACCGCTTGACTTCCCTAACGGCATTCCGCCTGACGGTTGTAACCCTAGACCCTATGAAACACATGCGACGGAAGACCGGAAGATCTTTGATCAGCTCAATCACGCTACGTCTACACCAACTCACTCTGGCTTGGCTATAGACAGTTGTCAATCAGAAGGACGATAGGAGATCTTCCCTGGGACTTCCTGCAAACTAGAAGGGACAATTACCCAACCGCAAGGGCAAATGGACACAATCAGCGGTCAGGTGGGTTGCATCAGCGGCCAAATGAGCATGACACCCTGCGGTGCTCATCCTTCCAAACTTGTTGCGGACTGGCCTAGATTAAAGTTAAATAACGCATCACTTCCTAATGGGCAGGTCACGCAAGTGTTGGAACTCCCTTCTTTTCCAAAGCAGAGCGTCCATCCGACCTCTCTACCTCAACCACGGCAGAGTCAACCACGACGAAGGAACCCAGACCGACGGCAGTATCAGAAGACACAACAAGGAAAGCAGTATAGACCACCCAAAGGAAGCGGCACCAGACAAATATGGGTGCCAAAAGGACAAAAAGCACCGAAGAACTCCAACCAAGCAGAGATCAACAAGAAAAAGGCAGTGCAAAAACAGAATCGATATCCACCATCCCCTCGACCTCCTTCTACAGGTCCGAGCATTCGACAGATTTGGATCGCCAAGAAATACCTTACCCATAGACCCACACCCAAGCAGATTTGGGTACCCAAACCATGTATCATAGCTCAACCCTTAAGCCATGTAATATATACCCTTCACAAATATTTCCATCCCTCAATACCACCACACCCGATACTACCTTTTGCCCCTCAGCAGAAACCCACCACCCACCCAAAGACTCTTAGGAAATGGATACCGAAGAGTGTCCAACCGTCTTCCCCTAACCCATTGTCTAACAAAACTACCCCCCCGACTAACATACAACCTTGTACTAAATCACTAACCTTTAAACCTTGTAAAAATTCACCCACCATCATCACACATCACTCATAATCTCGTCTCATCAAGAAATGTATGCATGATCTGAAATGTGTAGGTGTCTAGAGACCTGCACTAGTGCTGCAAGAGGCATTGCATCCATCACATCACAGCACTTGGCTACACGGGTTACGCATCAGTTATGGAAAGGGATTGCGGTCTCACTTTAATGGGATCATAATTAATTTCCATGCTAATGTGTTAATCTTTTGTAGCAGATCTTTCTCACTAGCGCACCAGTCATCATGCAAACTGACGCAGGACCATCAGGAGCAGGCCCCAGTGTAGCTGCGGTGCCCCTCAATGTATTACTAGCAGAATCCCACCCGACCGCTCCCCCGCCAGAATTCCAAGGATTTCCAGGGCCCATGCCGATCGACAACCCACCTATGGGCTACACAGAAAAGATACACTGTAACTCCCACTGGTTTCAGGGACTTGCAGGACCCTTAGCGGACGCGGATTTTATATTTGAATCCAATTTGACGTTTGATGACCGCACGTGGGGAAAATACCAATTCTTCTCCAGAGAGTTCGAAGACCTACAGAACACCCAGGACCTAACTCACGTTTGGGCCAGAGCCGGCTTCACGGAGTATTTCAGTGATCCTCTGCCCAAACCTGACTTTTATAGGTGTTATTATTTAATCACTACTTTGCTGGCCTCAGAGAATAAGGACATCCCAGGAACTTTTATTTTGCCCTCTTTAGTGGATGATCCACCTTACAAAAGGTTTTATCTTTCGAAGGATTTAATCAGAGCGGCCATCAAAATTCATGGCACCCACATGCCCACAGATCGAGAAAGATTAATTCCAGACCCTATGAAACGTGGGGATGTCACTAAGTGGGAGGAGATCTCAGCAATTACACCTGAGCTGTCAAAGCCGCTACGGATATGCATGCAACACTTCGCATTCCCCGCTCAGGACAGATTTACCATGCCACATAAAAGAATATGGTTTGGATTGTACTTGGCATGTACGGGACCTCAGACGGTTGATCTGGCGAGCTGGATCATTGATCAAATGTATTTGGCACAACACAGATGGGAACGAAAGAAAGTGCTTAATGGATGTTGTGCACTCACAAGAATTGTTTATATGTGCTTGGCCTATGACTTGCCAATTGAACGTGCATTAACAGGAGAAGAGCTGAAAGCATTCAAAGGAACGACGAAGAAAGCCAGGAAGCCCAGCAGAACACGGGCAGGTAAGCGCATGAGAGGCACTATTCCTTGCCTTCAAGTGCCAGAGTCACCATCTCCACAACCCTCTCCAGCACAATCACCGACAGAAGCCGCTCCCACAGTGCAACCTATTCGCATAAGGTTGTCTAGACCAGTGGTCACGGAGGGCACTACTAGTACCGTTGCACCTCAGGCAGCTGCAACCACAGAACCCACCACCACGACAGCAGAAGCTCCCACCACTATTGGTGCGGAAGCCTTTTCTTTCCCATTACCACACATGGAGGCAGAACCAATAAACACAACATTCGATTTTGAAATGCCGGATGCATTTTCAAATGAGTTCCAGTTTTCAGAGGCACAAATGTTCTCTCAAGAATATGAACGCCCCAGCTACCCTACCACACCGCGGGATCTGCCACAGGGACAAGTTGTGTCTAGCTCTGATGATGAACGAACAGCCACAGATGACGATGAAGGTGACGACGAAGCCAGCCAGGGCACGCATGATTCCCAAGAACAAGGACAGACAGACGGCCAAGGCCAACAAACCGATGCACACGGTGACACCAGCACGCATGAAGAGGAGACTTTCGAAGCAGCAGCTTACACGTTGGCAATCAAGAAATTATATCGTACAATGGAGAAAGTGTGGGCACGGAAGAAATTGACTGAAGAAGAGAGCCAGACCCTAATCGAACAAGAACTAGTCTCCGGAGGATTTGAAGAAGTCTACATCAGAGGGTTTAGAGAACTGGTCCAATCCATCGGCCCGGTCGAAGCATTGAGATATTTACAAAGGAAGCCACTTCCTCAATATGACCCTCGCAGAATTCGCCTGTTATCGAAGCCCGGTGAATATATTCGAGTTCCGGTAGGTGCTCAATCATCCCACTAGGTGCAAGATGCACGCTTACGTCCGGAAAGACCCCTCACCGAAGAGGCCATCCTAGTTGACTCCCCACCACGTACTACCGTTGTACATACTACCACTGTCCTTGAAATAACATCCACACCATCTACTCCTCTCTCACCTCATGTTTCACCAATCCATCCTGTATCCCGAGCACACCCAACTGCTCCTCCCACATCCACACCAGTTCACGGCAACATAGCCACAACCTTTGCCCCACCCATTCATGCCACCATGCCCGTACCCACCCCACCTCGTCCACATGTTAACCCCTTCATCCCTTCATCCTTCCCATCCTTTCCCCCACCTTTAAGACACCCTTTCACCTTTCTAACCCCACTAACCTTCTCACCAGTTTCACCTCCTCAACCCACCATAACCCCTATTTCCCCTTTTCATCAAGCTGCTCCAACCATTCCCCCTGTAAATTACTCTACATTTGTAAATCCCGTCTTCACACCTACACAACCACCCACATACACACCGCTTTTCACAGTCACCGCACTTGACACGTCCAATGACATGGACATCTCACCACCCACCGCACCAGCACCCACTCCACTCACAGCACCATCATATTTAGGTACGTCACAATTTTCAACGATCACCACTGCATCCACCTTCCCAACCCGATTTCCCATTCCCGCTGCATCTACTCCCACTGCATCCTCACTTAACACCCCACTACTATTATCGCCAACCATAGACACTGCACTTCAACAAATGTTCACATGCATGTCACAAGTACGAGATGAGTTCGCATCTCTGGGCAACAATTATCAACAGCTGCAGAGGACGACAAATGAATTGCAGTAGCAGCTCAATTCATTATCAATCGAGAATGCCTCTTTAAATACGCGATACCAAGAACTAAGAGAGGCATATCATAAGCTAGAGCTAGAAAGTGAAGAGAAAACAAAAGAAGCCACTGCTGATCTAGACAACCTGCTTCGAGCCCAAACAATTAGGAACGCGACGCTGACCAGAAACATGGGTCTACTCAGGAGGCACCTAGCCGCAGCCAAGGAGGAGAACCAGAGACTCCAAGAGCAGAATAGAGAAAATTTGGAAGCGGCATTGGACCATCCTGAACAACCTTTAAGTCCTAGCAGATTCAAAGCAATCCCATCCGAATCAATGCGGATGTTGCTAGATGACCACGTTCGACTGCTAGAGGACTATGATCGAATGCACGAAGAGCACCAGAAGCTAAAAGAAGATCACAAGTTACTACAACTCAGAGAACCGGCACCACAACAACTACCAGTGGCAGCAGAAGTACCAGAACCTGTGGACCCCTCTCCTGAACTCATAGAGGAACTCAACGCACTACGGGCCCAGGTAGCCACTCTCCAATCACGCATAGAGGTATACGAAGCACCACCACGGCCTGATTCCCCACCGGAGATCCCAGCTGACGACGAGAACATAACCATTCCGGTGGAGGAAACGTTTGAAGAAGCATACGAGCCCATACCCATCCCAGGCGGACAAGTCACGGCTGAAGGCCAGATGACCTATGAACTTCCTACCCCCGCGTGGATGAAAACGATCGAAGAACTTGGAACGACACATTCGGCCAAAGTAGAGGCACAGTTACATGCCATGGCCATGATTGAAGAGAGAATCTTACAATCCCCCTTCTTTGCTCATTTGGCCCCCCGACGCTATATATCTGGGCATGAGCTGCAGTATAAGCCATACTTCATGTTAATGGCTGAATATCAGCTAGCTATAGAAAAAGAAACCGGCATGAAACCCACGCATGCTACACAATTCGAGCCGGCGGACTTGCCACCAAATGCGCAAAGAGGAGAAATCCATCAACCTGATTGGCGCAAAGACCTCCTCCAGAAGTACCCAGAAATGATGAGCACATGGGTGAAAGCGCCTTTACATTTAAAGTATAATCCTTGTTGGGGACCAGTACCACGACGCCGCTCCTGGACTGCATTCGCTATCAAAGTACAAAACAATAGGCAGTGTCAGGATTGGCTGAATTACCCCTACTTCAAGCCGCCCACCGAGTTGCCCACTGTTGGTTATATGATGGCTACAATCCGTCATTGGCTCCCTCGCCTAAAGCATATGAATGATATCGTAGCGCATATGACTGTCAAAATTTTTGACATGATGCAAATAATATTTAAAGTCTTCCAACGCGTCAAGGCACCACATGTAAACACCCCAGGATTTGAGCATGGTAACTTTGATCTAGTATATGACATGAGCACAACGCCATCGCTCTGGGTGTGTTATGCCTGGCACTGTAGAATAAAATACCTCCCGGCATGCTACAAACAAACCTTTGAAGAGATGTTCACCACCGGGTTTTGGGAATACCATTCCGAGGTATTCATCAGCAGGCCCACACATTTATTGCAACTTTTTGCCTGTGAGCGAATGGTTTACTCCACGCATTATCAACTCACGCCACCCGACGAACCGCAACCGATCGACTGGGAGAAGCTCGAGGCTGATCTGGCCCAAGGCATTCGAGTATCTGAGCACACCCTCGCTCACGACCTCCTATAAAACTACATCCGGCAGACCGCACAACAAGGTTCTGTCGAGGACGACAGAAGCGAGAGGGAGGGGGGTGTTGGAAGCAGTCAGAGGCACAGTCAGAGGCACAGACGACATGGAAGCATGTAAAGACGGAGCAGGGAGCCAGTCGGATCATTTTTTCAAACAATTATGTTTTTATTACCTCTTCAAACATCCAACAGTGATATTCATCACTCTTGTAACATATGTAATATAGACAAAACCCCATTTTGTAATCCATAGCTCCATTTTGTGCAAGCCGAGGAGTCCTCGAGCTTGAGGAGCTTAGGTAGAATGCTCGTACCAAATTTTGTTATTTTTAGACATCGTTTACCCTTCCAAATAGCCTCTAGGACCTATTTTTTAACTAGGCCGGTCACTAGATGTGAAACCGGTCAAAACTAGTCTAGAAACTATAAAAAGAGCTAGAGAGCTCATTTTTGAGGTTGGTTCATGTTGGCTAGTGTGAGCTTAGAGCTAGTTTGAGTTCGTAAGAGTATTCTTGAGTGATAGAGCTAATTTCCCACCTTCCATTGTGTCTTGCTTGTCTCTTCATTGTGTGTGTGTATGTGTGTGTGCATCTTTGTGCTTCTCACCTTCACTTTCACATCATCTTGCATTCACGATCTTCATATCACTCCTACCTCTCCCACGGATTGACATTAAGGAGGTGAAGCTTCTTAACGTGGTTCTCACCATCGTGCTAGAGCAACAAAGCTATAGGTGTATATAGAAGTCGGGGGGAGAAAACCTCCTAAAGAGGGAAAAAGTGCACCGACAGTCCTAGTGTGTTCACACATATCACTACCTAAATATATCAACAAACCCCCCTCCCCCCCTTCCCCGGAGTGATGTGGTGGATAAGGAACTAGCACTCATGTATAAGGAAATGCCAGGCTATGTGGAATCAATCCACAAAAGAAAGTAAGCACAAAGCTTTGTGGAAAGTTTCAAACTTCTCCCTAGGCAGAGCCTTTGTGAAAAGGTCTGCAATGTTCTCCTATGTGGGAACATATCCAAAGTTGATCTCTCCAGCAAAGGACCTCTCCATAACATAATGATAGTGAACCTCAATGTGCTTAGTGCGAGCATGGAACACAGGGTTCCTCACAATTGCCAATGCACTCTGATTGTCAGTGAAGATGGTGGTGGAAAAAGACTGGGTAACACCCAAATGTGACATAAGGCGTCTGAGCCACACACACTCAATAGTTGCTAAGAAAGCTACCCTATACTCAACCTCACAATTGGAAGTGGCCATAGTAGCCTGGTTCTTGCTCAACCAAGATATACATGAACTACCAAGCATGAAACAAAAGCCACTAGTGGACACATGAGTGTCATTGCAACTAACCCAATCAAAGTAAAAAAAAGCATGTAAATCTAGCGATAGTGATCCCCCCCTTGGGATTAAACAATCCAGTTAGTCAAGTATCACCATGTGCAATCAGATAGGCATGTATCATTTCATACCAATCGTGTGGTGCTTGCTTCAAACCATATAATGCCTTTTTCAATGTGCACACTTGGTTTTCATGCCCTTTCTACACAAAGCCACGGGGTTCAAAAACATACACTTCTTCATGCAAGTCACCATTTAGAAATGTAGTTTTAAAGTTCAACTGATGTACATTCCAACCATGATGAGCTACAAGTGCATAGATGCTATGAAGAGTAGTCCTTAAATGTTTAGGTACAAAGGTCTCATCAAAATCAATGCCTCTTTCCTATGCATAACCCTTTGCAACAAGCGTAGCCTTATACCTGTCAATTGTTCCATGAGGCTTATGCTTTAGCTTGTATACCCACTTAGTTCCAATGGCCTTCTTGCCAGGAGGCAAGTCACATAAAGACCAGGTATCATTCTTCATTACAACATCATATTCAGATTCCATAGTAGCCATCCAATTTTTTGAATTTTGTTCTTCATCAAATGAAATAGGCTCATTCTCATCACAGAGACTAGAGGCAGCCATAGCATAGAAATATCATGCAAAAGAAGCACTATGAGAGCCAGAACAAGTACGATATGATAGAGCTTCATCTAATTTGCTGTCATGCAAAATTTGCACTAGACATTTTGGCATACTTTTGCCCTCTCAACTCATCTCTTTCATCAACAAGTGCATCATGTAAATCTACATAAAAAATGGAATGATTTGCATCATCACATGAAACCTGTAAAGGCTCAAAAGGTACCTCATTAGGACCAACACTAGACTATCCACATATAAGAAGAGACAACAAAGTATCATACATGTCTTTGGAGGTAACAGATGTCTGCTTCGTACATGAAGGTAAAGGTTGAATAGCATCTTCCACAAAAAACAACATCACGACCAACCAAAATGTGTTTAATCTATGGATGACACAGACGATAGCCTTTGCTTTAAGAACTATACCCAACAAAAATACATTTGACTGATTTATCATCCAATTTCTTGTGTTGTTGTTTAGGCACTAATGCTTATGCCAGACAACCAAAAACATGGAGGTGAGCAACAGATGGCTTGTGACCATGCCAAACCTCATATGGAGTGATAGACTACAATGCTTTATTGGGACACTTGTTAAGCACATATGCTACACACATAACAACCTCAAGCCAAAAACTATGTGGTAAAGCCTGGCTCTTGACCATACACCTCGCCATCTCCATGAGTGACCTATTCTTCTATATACGGGACTCTACACTGATGTTTTATCCCACACTCAACCAAAAATGCATTAAAGTCAGAAGACATATATTCCCCCCTAGATCAAAATTGAAGGTGCCCATTTTACATGCAAAACCAAAAATTGTTTGAAGCACATGAACACTTCGGACTTTCTTTTTAATGGATATACCCATGCATGCATAGAAAAATCATCGATGAAATTCATGAAGTAAAGATAGTTCCCAAAGGAACGTCTCTGCATAGGGCCACAGACATCACTATGAACAAGCTACAATTTTTTAGTAGCTCGAATGGAACCATCTTTTGGAAAGGAGGAATGCTACATTTTGCCCAAAATATAGCCTTCACATACATGTTTACTAGGTGCCTCAAGTTTGGGCAAAGAGGACACCATTTCAGATTTTTGCAAGCGTAGCAAACTAGCAAAATTCTGATGACCAAAGCATGCATGCCAAAACTTTGCATCTGACATAGCCTAAGAATCATCTACTACACATGCTCAATCATTCACAGATTTTTCATAGTCTATGAGCTTATACAACCCACGACATAAAATGCAAGAAGCAATAATGAGATCGCCATTTGAGAGACCATGAACTCTACATCTATCATCGACAAATTTCATAACCAAGCCAATCGTGGCTAAAGCTGAAACTAATAACAGATTCTTCTTGATCTTTGGCACAAATAAAGCATCTCACAATGTAAAAGAACTACCATTAGGAGTATTCAAAATGATCTTACCAAATCATAATAGGATAAGAGGAGTTTTTGGTGCATGTGAGAGTATTCTGTGTAGGGTGAGACTGGAGTGAAGTGAAGAAACTGTGCTGTGAGGTAATATGTTTGGTTGCTCCACTATCAAAGTACCAAACATCTGAGTCTATTATAGACATACATTGTTCATGACAAGATGGGTCATAACTACAAACAACGGTAAATGCCCATTCTTCATTCCGCACAAGATTAGCAAACTCTGTCTTGGGTGTAGAGGCCTCTACAACAACCATTTGAGCATCTTTCTTCCTTGCCTCTTTAGCAGCCAATTTTGGACAGCTCTTTATGACATGATCATTTCTTTTACAGTATTTGCAAAAAAAAAATTGCTTTTCTGTTTTCTTCTCTTCTTTGTCTTCCTTCTTCAATTGTGCAGAATTAGTAGATTTTTGCTTACTAGTAGAAGAGCTCCATTTACCTTTGCCCTTCTGACTAGCCAAGAAAGCTTGATCTAAAACACGCATAATGGACCTGTTCTACCTAGACTGAACTTCTTGCAATAGAACAGAGACTAAGTTCTCAAATCTTAAGGCATTTGGATTGCCTTTCATAATCAAATGAATAGTAGAAGCAAAACTTTGTTATAAATAAGGAAGGCCATTCAAAATAGTCTGCACAAGTGAACTGTCAAGCGACTTCATCAACAGAAATCAACTGTTCTTTCAAATCTTTGATCTTTGTCAGAAAACTATCCATGGAATCACCTTCATTCATGTGCTCACTCTATGTTTTCAGGGGTAAGCAAGACAAGCCTCATTCCTTGCCTACTATAAAGTGGTAAGTGTATCCCAAGCATCCTTAATTGATATGCAAGAGTGAATGTGAGGAATAATGGCACGTTTGATAGACAAGGCTATCAATGCATGTGCCTGAGCATCTTTTCCATCCCAACAAATTTGCTCTGTAGTAGATGTAGCACAAATAGGAACATGAAGAATATCGTCATCTTCAACACCAGGTACATCACTTTCAGCAACTGTATTTGTAGGTGTAATATGAGGTTTCTCAACACCCTGCACAATATTCCACAGTTCTTTTGCAACCAATACATGATGCATCATATAAGCCCATAATGGTTAATTGGTACTGCCCAACTTATCCTCAACAACCAACATATTGAATACATCATTTCTTTCAACCATGGCCATCGACCAAAATACCCTAATGCAGAAAAATGACTTTATCTGAAAAATTTGAATAGAACTACCCTAATGAGTTCTGCTAAACTTGTAGCAGACTTTTGAGGTGCTTATATTTGTGAACCAAAACATGTATATATCTTTGTCACAAAAAGACAAAATTGCCTGCACAAGCACTATGATAGTACGTTCGGAGGCTGAAATGAGCTCAAATTGCGATTTTGGCATGATAGAGTGAAGTATTTTTTATCTCCTAATCGCCTTGAGTATGCTCACCATTTTTCGTGCAATTTTGAGATTGTGACCGGAGGGGTGTCGATGATGCCCTAAATGAAGCGGCCACCTACTTCGATACCAATTGTTGGAGTTCAAGGTCTATGGAAGCACACAAACAACACAAGGAAGGAGAAGAAGCTTGGAGGACAACACACAATATTGAATGTATTACCACTAGAATGTACAGAGATAAGTAACCCGTTAAGGCTATAGGCATATATAGAAGCCGGGGAGAAAAGCCTCCTACATGGGCAATGCATAAACCTACTCATATGTGAGATAACAAATTGAATATCTGGCCGAGTAATGCATAAGTAAATCAAGCATCCAATAGCTTGTTGATAGAGAACAACATCAAATGCATCTCTAGCATCATGCAGACTCAATCTTAAACTTGTTTCCATAGGAGTGACAATAAATTTACAATCTTCAAGGCCAAAACAGTGCAATAATGTGTCAATATATTTTGTTTGACATAAAGCTATTCTGCAATCAACTTGCATAAGTTGAATGCCCAAATAATGATGGATATGCCCAAATCTGACATCCCAAATGAGGCATGCAAGTCACCCTTAAAATCAGCAATATGCTTCTCAATAGGACTAGTGAGCAGCATGTCATCAACATAGACAACAATCATCAAAAGGAAATCATTTGCATGCTTAACATATAAGATGCTTTCAGTTGGATTGTTCTCAAAATCATGTGCAATCAAGTAGGCATGTATCTTTTCATACCAAGCACGTGGTGCTTGCTTCAAACCATATAATGCCTTTTTCAAGCTGTGCACTTTGTTTTCATGCCCTTTCTATACAAAATCAAAGGGTTGAAAAACATCACCATTCAAAAATGTAGTTTTAATGTCCAAGTGATGTACATTCCAACCATAAGATCTGCAAGTGCACACATGCTATGAACAGTAGTCCTTCGGCATGTAGGGGCAAAGGTCTCATCAAAATCAATGCAAGCATAGTGTAAGATTGATGTTCCAACAACCCCCCCCCCCCCCTCATGCTAAAGTATGCTTGAGTCTTCATTCTCTAATAGGTTGAATCCTTGTCATTCATTTAAATATGCAAAGCTTTATTCCATCAAGTGCCTTTGTGATCATATCTGCTACTTGCTTCTCAGTTAGAACAAAAGAAATGTCAATCTCCCTTTCCATGAGCTTCTCCCTGATGAAGTGGTAATGAACCTCTATGTGTTTGATTCTTGCATGGATTTGCTGCTAGAGGCATGGATCTTACATTATCTCCAAATATGTGAGGTTTGGAACTCACAAGTCCCAAATCTGTATATAATGATTTTTACCATATTGCCTCTTGAGTTGCTATGGTCAAACTTCAATTGGTTGCTTCTTGGAACTCCATGAAACTAGATTTGAACTTGCAAATGCTAAGTAACTAGAGGTACTTCTTCTATAATCCTTAGCTCCTGCCTGATCTACATCTGGATAGATTTTGATATCCAAATTTGAAGAGTAAGGATGGAATATACCTTCATTGATTGTACCTTTGAGATACTTAAGTAGTCTCTTAGCTGCATTCATGTGTGGTCTTCTTGGTGAGTGCATGAATTGGCTTAGCATTCCTACACTATATGAGATGTTTGCCCTTGTATAAGTAGCATAAATCAAGCTACCTACCAAGCTTTGATATTCTTTAATGTCTTCAATTTTCTCACCTTCAAAAACACTAAGTTTATGATTCATCTCCAAAGGTGTACCTGCAAGATTTGTGTTCTCTATTCTGAACTTGAGAAGTAGATCTTGAATGTATCTTCTTTGAGTTAGATACATCCCTTAATCTCTTTAAATCACTTGCATACCTAAAAAATATGTGATCTTGCCTAAGCCACTAATTTTAAACTCCTCTTGCATGTGTCCCTTGATCCTTTGAATGCCATTCACATCATCACCTGTCACAATAATATCATCTACATATACACATAGATAGATAACCTCATTGTCATCCATTTTCATGAATAGAGAAGGATCTGAGTTGCTAGGTTTGAACCCTTGATCTTGAAGGTATGTAACCAACTTGTAATTTGAAACTCTAGGAGCTTGTTTCAATCCATACAATGCTTTCCTCAGTCTGTAAACATAAGATGCATGATTTGGGTTTTTCAAAACCTGGAGGTTGTGACATGTATACCTCTTCACTTATCCAACCATTTAGAAATCCATTTCTTACATCAAGTTGGAGGAGTCTCCAATTTCTTACAACAGCTACACTTATCAATGTCCTGATTGTAGTCATCTTTGCAACTGGTGAGAATGTTTCCTCATAGTCTATACCTTGAGTTTGTGAGCATTCTTTGGCAACTAATCTTGCCTTGTACCTACAAACTGACTATAAGATGCCAAATTGATTTTAAAAAAAAAAGATGTGTAGGTAATAATGAAATTTTATGTTTATGATATTTTGATCATGTCTGCAAAATTTTGTAGCAATAAGTTTTTACATTCTCTCTCTAGAAAATTGATAAATGAAATTTGTGCATTGAATTTGAGCATGAAGATGAAGGAATCTGAAACAGAGTTGTATGATAGATAGGTAGAGTATTCTTAGTAGAAAAACTTTTCCTGATTGAACTTTTTGTAGTTCCTATGTTTTATGTTTCATTTGGTACCAGGAAGATAGGTTAATGAAGTGATTTTTCATGTTTTTTCATCTCTCTCTAGAAGCAGGGCCCAAAAGTGATATCAAGAAGCAGATTTGGACCTGAGGCATCTCTTACACTGTTGTAGAGATTGAAAAACTAAATATTTTTGTGTCTCATGAGCTTAAGCTAATTCCTCACTGTTTTTGAGTTACAAGGCTTGGAAAAGTGCCGTTTTCGAACACAAAAAAAAAAAGAGAAACCTTCATTCATCTTATTCATGTTTGCGGATTTAGAAAAGGCACATGGGTATATGGGTTATTTTGGGTGATTGACATGTGTGTGAGTGTGTTGCAGATCGCCTCTATTTTTGCAAGTACGATTCTTGAGGTGCACATGAAAAGTAGATGCTTGGGTGGTCTAGAAGTCTTGCATGAGACATGCGAAAAGAGGCTATCTTGGAGCATGCAGATTCTAAGAGTGCATGACTAGGAAGGCATGATTGGTCACGCGCTGCCGAAAAGGTGGAGATCTAAAAAGACGAAGATGGAGAGATAGGAAAGGATGATGGTGGTACATTGATCACGATCGTTTTCAACTTTAGAGATTGCGATTGAGATTGGGATTGGGATTGAGATTGTGATTGTGATTGAGATTGGGATTGAGATCAGCTCAAGGGTGGTCGGGTGGATGAGGCTTCACATTGAAGCTATTTGATAGATTTTGTAATGCAGATCAGAACTATTTGTAGATCTGCATAGATAATAAAATTCTCTCTCTTCTTGTTATGCATATACTCTATTTTTCTCTTTATATCTTGTTGTGCCGAAGTCTATTATTGGGTGTGGGATTATGATTGTGGTTGAGATCAGGACACTTGTTACAAGTGGCCAGAGCCTCAAATATATATTTACTCAACCTTTACTTAACAATAGACAAAAACAATGGATCGAATCGCTAAGTGAATATGATTTTGACATTAAATACTTAGCAGGAAAAGAAAACAAAGTGGCCTATGCTTTGAGTTGTAAACCTTTATGTAGTTCGATTTCTATTTTATCCTCTGATTTTGATATTGGAAAATAATTAAAAGACAATCTAGTTTATGCAACAATCTTGAAACTTTTGAGCCAAATGCAGGTTCTATGTTTCAAGGACAATTTCATTTGGAAAACAATGATTCGTATTGTAATTCTCGTTTGTGTATTTCTTTGGAATCTGTTAAAAAAAAAAAGATTATGCATGACTCTCATGATGCACTCTACACATCCTGGTTTTTTAGGACTTTGCGAAAGTGAAAGCTTCATATTTCTGGCCACAAATGAAATATGGTATCAAGAGATATGTTAAATAATGTTTGAAATGCCTGGTCAAAAATGGGAATCCATCTCTATGGATTTCATAACAAAGTTTCCTGTGACCAGATTGGACATGATACCATCTTTGTTGTCGTGGACTGTCTTATAGAGATGGCACATTTTCTTTCAATGAGGAAAACTCATACAACTTTGCATGTTGCTAAACTTTTCATAAAAGAAATTTTTAGGCTCCATGGTATACCGAAAAGTATAATTTCAGATAGGGATGCAAGGTTTACATCTAATTTTTGGAAAGCAACCTTTTAATCCATAGGAAAAGAATTACGCATGAGCACTACATTTCATCTGCAAACTGATGGTGAGATCGAGAGGGTTAATAGGATGCTTGAGGATATGTTACGTATGTATGTGAATGATAAGGAAAACAATTGAACTGAATATTTGCCTTTGGTTGAGTATGCTTATAATAGTGCATGACATTCCTCCATTAAGATGACACCTTTTGAAGCAATTGTTAGAGGGCCGCCGAACCAGGATAGATGAACCCGGATAGGTGCCGTAAAAAGTGGATTTGCGAAAACATTGTAGCAGATTTCTATTTAAAGCGCATAAAGGAAAGCGGTTAGGATCGGCAGTTTTTCGGAAGGAGTCTCTGTTCTGATGAGCGCTGTAGTGAGTAGGGTTGATCACATCGCGAACTGAAGTATTTGGAGATTGCAAGTATCTCATTTAGTCTGTTGTCTGTTATAGTGAATCAATTTGGGATATTGCGAGCATCATATTTTAAGACTATGTATGAGATATTGATGAATACATTGAGTTCTGTTTCATTCTATTCGTATTTAACTATTCTGCGATTCTCTTGGTTGAACAGATTTCCATTCGGTAGTCTTGTGTTGTGAGTCTATTTGATGATCAGTTATATACGATTCTGTATCTCTTCTATCGTGAGATTGTGTGTTTGTCTGCGGTTAAGTGACCAGATTCGAGACAATAGTCTGCGTTCACTGATAATTCGATAAGATCTGTATGTGGACAAAAGTATTGGTAAGTTTATCAATTGCGGTAGGAATTTATGACTTGAATCAGTATACGAAAAGTTTGGCGTAATCTCGATTATCTTTGTCCGTGTTCGGCGTACTTATCTGTCACCCGGAATCGTCATATTGAATAGTATTCAATTACTGAAAAGTGCATATTCTATTATTTACAAGTCATAACAGTACCTCTACTCCATTACCATAGCAGAGTCAGGCTAAAAGTCTTAATATTCATCGTGCCGAAGAATAGTCAGTATTCAGATTCACCCACTGTGCTAAGACGTGAGGAAGTATTTATGACTGTGTGAAGAATTGGGAAAATAGTACAGGGCCTCTGTTTAACAGACCCCTACCACTCCCAAGAACCCGAGGACCCGATAATACTCTTCCAAAAGTTGGATAGAAGTATTATTCGTTCAACATTGGCGATCCTGCTGGGGATGTGGCATTGAGAATTGCCTGGTATTTTGTTCAAACTAAATTTTGTTGGAAGGACAGTAGCAACAGAATCAGATTGTTGCAAGAACTGTTTTGTTCGTAATACTATATGATTAGTACGGAAATGCTACATGCCGATTACTCGATCAGGTGAAAAGTATCCCAAGAATCATCAGTTAGGGGTATTAAGAACAACTCTGGGAGGTACTAGTGCAATTAGATCTGACCTAGTTGTCGAAAAAGTGACGAACGATAACACTGATTCCGGTGAAATTACGGTAGAACGTAGTACATCTCTAGAATTGTCTGGTATCACTACGGTGCAGACTGTCGAAAATACAGTAACTTTGGAACCTACCAAGACGCAGTTGGAATCTAGTCTAAAAGCTTTTGGAATAGATTGAGATACGATTAGAAACACTTTAGGGAAGGAAATTAACACAGGCGAATCTACACTATATCCAGTCACAATTTCGAATCCTTCCGGTGGAATTTCGGTAAGGAAAACACAGTTTTCCGGTGACGATTCAGCAGTTTCGGCTGGATCTTCAGCTCAACTACAACGGTTGGAAGCAAGTCCTCCTACTCTGGATATCAAGGAGGAAGGAAGACTATTTGAAACAGAAATTCGCAATATAGTAAGTAAGCTAATTGCACCGGAAAGCGTGCCATTTGGTGAAACAAATTCCGGTAGTTTAGAAACTCAAAACAGAAATACAGAAGGAGTGTATAATACATTTACGATGAATGAACAACCGCAACGACAGTTAGGTCAACCCAGATTGGCTCCAACGGGAGTAACATACACAAAGTTTAGTGGATTTCCAGGAGATGATCCAGATGCTCACGTGCGCACCTTTGAAATCAGTTACGCTGTCCTCAATCATCCACCGGATCCGGCATACAAAGCATTTGTTTTTCAATCTACACTTGTGAACGAAGCAGCAAGATGGCTTACTGAATTTGATATTAATCATTTCGGTACTTATGAAGCAGTACGAGACGCTTTTCTGCAGCGATTCAGGCTAAAAAAGAATCCTGCAAAGATCTTTGAGTATTTACAGAACAACAGACAGAAACCAAATCAAATTGTACAAGAGTATGCTACCCTTTTCAGAACTCATTTAAGACAGTTACCCCAGGCTCATGCTAATTTACCAGACGATGTTATTACACAGTGGTTTATCAATGGCTTACTTCCTCAACTTAGGCAAATCATGATTATAAGATGTGTAGGAGCCATGACCCTCGATGCAGTGATCGCAATGACCCTTCAGCTGGAAAACAAAGTTGGTGGATTTTCAGAGGATTTGGAATGGATTAAAACAAACAAACATGTGGCTGAAGATATAACTAGGCAAGTATATTGCACCACCTGCAAGAATTCAGGACATACTAGTGCCCAGTGTGCGTTAAATCAGACCTATTGCGCCATCTGTAACATTGTGGGACATACCACTGAGAATTGTGCATACAATGCCAGAAGACAAGGAGCAGCAATAGTTAATGCAATTATTCAGGAACAAGGGCAGCCATCCAATCAATATGTACCGCCACATTTGAGACACAATCAACAACAAGGGTATCGACATTATCGAGGACAGAGGAACAACAACTACAATACACCGCACTGGCAGAATGGACCACCACCGGAAAATCATAATTTACCACCACCTCGATGTCATTTCTGTGGACAATTGGGCCATATTAGACGATTCTGTAGAGATGCAGCGGAATATGATCAAAGGAAAAAGGAACGTCAAAACCCAATGGCCAATGTGGTAATGATCACACCTGTAGAGACGCAGGCAGCAGCAGTTCAAACTCGTTCCGGTAAACAATTGCAACCAGCAGCAGAATTATTTGAACCAGGGATACGTGAACAACACATAATGTATCATAAAGCGAGCTAGTGGACTACCAAAGAACCATCTGTCTTTCCAGAATCTACTCCAATTATCCAGCCCCCGGATACGACACAAGCTTGTGCTGACAATACAGAAGCAGGTACCTCATCTGCAGTAGAATTACCATCTTCAGACCAAGCTTCATCTTCAACAGTTCAGGAAGATGCAAATCAATTGCAACCAGCTTGGGATATATTGTCAAAAGCATCCATCACACTGCCTTTCGGGCAATTACTGGCATTAGTACCAGGAATACGCCAACAATTTCAACAACAGTCTACTACAAAATCTGCTTGCATTCCGGCTACCGCAACAGTACAACCAGAGCCTTTGTGGATGCATTGGAATAGTCCAGGCAAAAGGATATTACCAACAGTCCTGCACTTGCGGGTTCGAGTCCACCGTGCGTGTCAGTGTTAGAGGGCCGCCGAACCAGGATAGATGAACCCGGATAGGTGCCGTAAAAAGTGGATTTGCGAAAACATTGTAGCAGATTTCTATTTAAAGCGCATAAAGGAAAGCGGTTAGGATCGGCAGTTTTTCGGAAGGAGTCTCTGTTCTGATGAGTGCTGTAGTGAGTAGGGTTGATCACATCGCGAACTGAAGTATTTGGAGATTGCAAGTATCTCATTTAGTCTGTTGTCTGTTATAGTGAATCAATTTGGGATATTGCGAGCATCATATTTTAAGACTATGTATGAGATATTGATGAATACATTGAGTTCTGTTTCATTCTATTCGTATTTAACTATTCTGCGATTCTCTTGGTTGAACAGATTTCCATTCGGTAGTCTTGTGTTGTGAGTCTATTTGATGATCAGTTATATACGATTCTGTATCTCTTCTATCGTGAGATTGTGTGTTTGTCTGCGGTTAAGTGACCAGATTCGAGACAATAGTCTGCGTTCACTGATAATTCGATAAGATCTGTATGTGGACAAAAGTATTGGTAAGTTTATCAATTGCGGTAGGAATTTATGACTTGAATCAGTATACGAAAAGTTTGGCGTAATCTCGATTATCTTTGTCCGTGTTCGGCGTACTTATCTGTCACCCGGAATCGTCATATTGAATAGTATTCAATTACTGAAAAGTGCATATTCTATTATTTACAAGTCATAACAGTACCTCTACTCCATTACCATAGCAGAGTCAGGCTCAAAGTCTTAATATTCATCGTGCCGAAGAATAGTCAGTATTCAGATTCACCCACTGTGCTAAGACGTGAGGAAGTATTTATGACTGTGTGAAGAATTGGGAAAATAGTACAGGGCCTCTGTTTAACAGACCCCTACCACTCCCAAGAACCCGAGGACCCGATAATACTCTTCCGAAAGTTGGATAGAAGTATTATTCGTTCAACACAATGTATGGCTATAATTGTTTGCTGCGACATTCACTTTTTAATTCACAAAATCAGGTTGAAATATCCAAACAGATGCTTGACAATATGGATATGGAGCTAAATAAGGTAAGGAAAAACATGAAAGATGCACAGAAACGTCAGAAATTATATCATGATCTCAAAAAGAGACCTTTGGAATTTAGAACAAATGATATGGTTTTTTTGAAAGTAAATCCTTCCAAATCAAATCTGGTTTTAGGGAAAGATCGTCGATTGTCTCCACATTATGTTGGTCCTTTTAAAATCTTAAAGAAAGTTGGCTGTGTTGCATTTTCACTTGATCTACCTAGCACTTTGAAAATTTATCCAGTTTTCCATGTTGGATTACTTAAAAGGTATGTTCCTAATGCTTATCACGTTTTGCAGGACAAATCTAAGTTGAGGGAAGATGCCACTTTTGAGCTTGAACTAGAAGTTGTAATGGATAGGAGAATAATACATCTTAGGAATCGTGAAATAGTGGAAATTTTAGTTAAGTGGCTTGCATATCCTATTGAAGATTCAACATGGGTTGGTTTAGATGAGTTTATGGAACATTATCCTTCTTTTCAACTCTAAGGACATAGTTCTTAAAAGAGGGGGAGAATTGTAAGATGCCACATTGTGTAGCAATAAGTTTTAACATTCCCTCTCTAGAAGGTTGTTGGATGATTGTGCATTGAATTTGAGCATGAAGATGAAGGAATATGAAAAAGTGTTGTATGAGAGATAGGTAGAGTATTCTTGGTAGAAAATCTTTGCTTGATTGAATTTTTTGTAGTTCCTATGTTTTATGTTTCATTTGGTCCGAGGAAGATAGGTTAATGAAGAGATTTTTCATGTTTTTTCATCTCTCTCTAAAATTTTGGATTTTGAAGGATCCAAAAGTAATATCTGGAAGCAGATTTGGACCTGAGGTGTCTCTAACACCTTTGTACACATTGAAAAACTGAATATTTTTGTGTCTCATGAGCTTGAGCTAATTCCTCACCGTTTTTGAGTTAGAGGGCTTGGAAAAGTGCCGTTTTCCAACACTTAAAAAAAAAGAGAAGCCTTCCTTCATCTTATTCATGTTTGCGGATTTAGAAAAGGCACATGGGTATATGGGTTATTTTGGGTGATTGACGTGTGTGTGAGTGTGCTGCAGGGATTGCCTCTATTTTTGCAGGTACGATTCTTGAGGTGGATATGAAAAGTAGATGCTTGGGTGGTCTGGAGGTCTTGCATGAGACATGCGAAAAGACGCTATCTTGGAGCATGCAGATTCTAAGAGTGCATGATTAGGAAGGCGTGATTGGTCATGCGCTGGCAAAAAGGTGGAGATCTAAAAACACGAAGACGAAGAGATAGGGAAGGATGATGATCGTACATTGATCAGGATCGTTTTGAATTTTTGAGATTGCGATTGAGATTAGGATTGGGATTGAAATTGTGATTGTGATTGAGATTGGGATTGGGATCAACCTGGGGGTGGTCGGGTGGATGAGGCTTCACGTTGAAGCTATTTGATAGATTTTGTAATGTAGATCATAACTATTTGTAAATCTGCATAGATAATACAATTCCCTCTCTTCTTGTTCTGCATATACTCTGTTTTTCTTCTTTATATCTTGTTGTGCCGAAGTCTATTATTCGGTGTGGGATTGTGATTGTGATTGAAGATCAGGAGACTTCTTACAAGTGGTCCGACTGCTTGCATATAGTCTTCATCTCTATTTACCTGCACAATTGATTTTCCTTTCTCACATCTTCTTACCTCTTCTTCAAATTCTTCAGCTGTATGACTTTGATCTGCATACCAACTTTTCTGTTCATCAAATGTTACATCTCTAGAAACAAGAAATTGTTTGGTTAAAGGATTCCACAACCTGTAACCCATCTGCTTTTCATCATAACCAATGAACACATGTTTTTCTGCCTTTGGTTCAAGTTTATGTCTAAGTTGTGATGGCACATAAGCATATGCAATTGATCCAAACACTCTACAGTGATCTAGTGTTGGTTTCTTAACCCACCAAGCTTCATATGCAGTCATTCCATTTAGAGCTGCACATGGTAATCTATTCACAAGATATGTAGCTGTATTTACAGCCTCAGCCCAAAGATAATTTGGACAATTCTTCTCCTTCAGCATAGCTCTAGCAAACTCAACCAAAGTCTTGTTCCTTCTTTTTGCTACACCATTTTGTTGTGGTGTATACCTGCAAGTTATTTCTCTCTTAATACCTACATTCCAAAGATAATCATTGAACTCTTGGGAGAAGTATTCTCCCCCTCCATCAGACCTTAGTCTTTTAAGCTTTTGACCTGTGACTCTCTCTGCATATGCATGAAAATGCTTCAAGGCTCCAAACACTTCTGATCTTTCCTTCAAAACATATAATGTTATCCATCTTGTAGCATCATCAATGAAAAGAACATATTACCTTGAGCCACTGATAGATCCTTCTTTTGTTGGTCCCCATACATCTGTATGAATGAGCTCTAGTAATCCATCATGTTTGAATCATTTCTTTTGAAATGGTAACCTGTGTGCTTTACCCATTTGACATGCTTCACATTTATAAACCATATGTTGACTTTGCACATTTGGTAATCCTAGTACAGACTGATTAGCAACCATAGCTTTAATTCCTCTTTCATTGAAATGACCTAATCTCTTATGCCAGAGATCAAGTTTTGTAATCACTCCTTCACCATGTGTGAGCAAAGCTTGACCAATGTTCCCTTGTACTCTTAAAGTAAAGAGTCTACCTTCTTTCTTACTAGAGATAATCTGATTATATCAATTCTTTGGATCTTCAACAAATACTCCTTCATTTGTAAACCTGACTTGAAAACCTTTTTCAACTATCTGTCCCACACTAATCAAGTTTTTAGGTATTGTAGGAACATACAAAACATTGGTAGCAAATCTGCTCCACTCTTGCATTTCACTTTTCCAATTGAATGTACACTATGTCTTGTAGTATCACCTATTTTAAGTGTATGACTAGAAATGCCTTTTTCCAATTCTGACATCAATTCTATGTTTCCTGACAAATGATTAGAACATCCAGAGTCAATGTAAAATACCTTTAGATCTTCTTTATCTGATGTGCTGATTGAATTCATCATCAATGATGTATGACTTTCATTCTGTGTGTCATTTTCATAATTGTAGTAGGTAGTGTTGTAGTATTGATTCTATCCCCAACTTCTTCCTCCACCTCTACCATAGCCTCCTCTTTGACTTTGTCTACCTCTTTGAAAATTACTTTGATATCTTCCACCTCGGCCTCTGCTATTATTGTTTTGATTCTGGTTTGATCCTTGTTGATTGTGCCAACAGTCATGAGCCAAATGATTACTCAATCCACAGATCCAACAAGCCTTCTTGTTGTTATTCTGATTACCTCTTCCTCTTCCAAAACCTCTTGCTCTTCCTCTGCTTGTGCCTTTACCTCTTGCATAATAAACTTGAGAACTTGACTCTTCTTCATCCTTTGCTTTACCTTTATCTCCCTTCTTCTTGTTCTTCATGTACATTGCAGAACTTTGTCCTTTATCTCCATCTCCTTTCAAGTCTTGCTCAAATGTGAGCATCAAACCAAGCAACTGGTTCAAATATGGAACATAATGATTTAATGAAAGTACTGTTGATAAGACAAAAGGTTTCCACATTTCATCTCCTCTCAAACTTGTAAGTAATTGAGCAATCAACCTGTGATCTTCAACATCTTCATCTATGGATCCAAGACTATCTGCTAGATCCTTCATCTTAGTGACATAGTCACTAATACTTTGACTTGGCTTCTTCTTGAATGTTGTAAAATCTGACCATAGACTTGCTTTCCGTGCTTTAGTAGTGCTTTGGAAATGATACTCCAATGCATTCCATATATCTTTAGATGATTCCAATCCTCTGATGTGTGGTAGCAAATGATCAGAGATTGTATTGTAGATGTAGGCTTTTGCACTTGCATCCTTCTTCTGCCAATGCTTTAAAGCATCAAGTTCCTCTTTCTTTGGTCGGCTTTCATCTTCAAATATTGGCTTCTCTTCTTCACCTGTAACATATATCATGAGATCCTTACTCATAAGTAAGGCTTCCATTCTCATTACCCATGCAGAGTAATTATCTCTGTCCAGTTTGTCAATGGAGATATGATCTGCCATACTCCTTTCCTTCTGGTGCAACCTATGAGCTTAAAGGATAAAGAATAATACCTTTTGGAGTTCCTTGTGTATGAGGATACTTTTGAAGTAACCTTTTGATGCCTTTTGTTTTCGAACGCTTCATCTTTCAACCTTTAATGAAAACTTTTCAAAACTTCTCGTACCTTTGCCACCTTCTGCTCTTTAAGACCTTTCTGCTCTGATACCACTTGTTGATGTGTAAAACACCACAAGAAACAAATTAATGTGACACTAGAACATCTCTATGGTCACCATTAACTCATTGCCACTCCAAACTTTAAGAAATGATAGTCTAAACTGAGAACTTTGCTTCTATAGAAATTCCTAGCCACCAAAATGACATACCTTTAGTATTTTGTTAATTTCTCTTAGGTCAAATATTATTTCTCCAAGATCTTTTGCTGGATGAAAGTAGATTAGTAGAACTTTCCAACAAGCTATCATATGTAAGAAACGGATCTCTAGAACTCAAGTTATGGCCTTCACAAGATCACCCTGTATGACTTTCCAAAACTAGGAATTTTGCCTTTTTAGTAATTCTAAGTGTCTAAAAATGAAAATTCGATGCCTAGCATCGACTTGCAACCAAAAGTCAATGCCTGGCATCGACTTTCAGCTTTTTTAGCCACTTTTTCAATGCCAGAATTACCCCCTTGAACAGAGACATGAACAAGACCAGTTTTATGTGGGAAGTCGATGCTAGGCATCGACTTTATGCTGAAACTCGATGCCAGGCATCGAGTTGCTCCACAAACATCATCTTTTCAAGAAGATTTAGAAGGAGTTGGAACTCAGAAAATAAAACACAGACTTATCAGCACAAACTCGATGCGAGGCATCGAGTTGCTTGGAAAACTTGAACTTTTGAATTCATCACACAGTAGACAAGCATGGAGATGATGGAGAGAGTCTCATACACAGAACTTAGGGGTGCTCGGGTGGATGAGGCTTCACATTGAAGCTATTTGATAGGTTTTGTAATGCAGATCAGAACTATTTGATTGAGATCAGCTTACGGGTGCTCGGGTGGATGAGGCTTCAGATTGAAGCTATTTGATAGGTTTTGTAATGCAGATCAGAACTATTTGTAAATCTACAGAGATAATAAAATTCTCTCTCTTCTTGTTCTGCATATACTCTATTTTTCTTCTTTATATCTTGTTGTGCCGAAGTCTATTATTCGGTGTGGGATTGTAATTGTGATTGAAGATCAGGAGACTTGTTACATTGATCCATCTGAGTTTCTTTTAAGTTTATATACCCATTTGCAACCAATTACATTTTGATTGGATAACATTGGAACCAAATCCCAAGTGTCCATCTCCTTCAATGCATCTATTTCTTCTTTCATGGCCTTTTCCCAATTAGCGTTTCCCTTTGCCTCCTCATAGGTTGAGGGCTTTTCTGAAATTGAGTTTTTTGCCAAGTAGATTGAATGCTTTGTAACAAATGTGGAATCATATGCATACCTTTCTGGTTGTTTCTTCTCTCTTGTTGATTCTCTAGGAGCTTGCTTGAGCATTCTCCACATTCTTGCATCTTTGCTTTGCCTCTTGACTTCTATAGTTTGTAATCCTTTTCCCTTTCATCTTATTCATCATTGTGTACTTAACTCGTGATGCCTTAGGGACTTGTATCTATGAGACTATACCTCAATCGCCCCACAAGTGCATATACTGGTGGATTAATACATGTTTAATTATCAATATGAGCGATTAGATATACCATGTGTATGAAGACCTATGCACACATGACGATAAGTGAAGTATCAATGCTACAATGCATGTGACTTTTCTCAATTACCTCTCCAACTCACTACTTCTCTAAAAATGCACGTCATGATACCATGTACAATAGTAAGCACAAATTCGAACTTTTCTCTCATCTCAAAACTTTGCATATGGTCAATAGTGGGTTCCTTTGGAAGCTCTCAATGAGACGCATCTAAAAGTCATATTTTCAATTGAATCTGACAAACGTACTTCAAGTTATTAGCAAAATAGTGATTGATAGGAAACACCAACACTTGCTCCACAATTCCTCAAGGCTCACACATGCACTACAGTAGTTCAAAAGTGATGGCAAGGGGTAGACCAGAGTCCTACACACATATTTCAAGCATTGCATACACACAAAAGCTCTTGGAGAAGATGATAATTAGTAGGAAAGAGGCAAATTCAAGAATCAGCTTCAATTCTCACAATGGCAAAAAGTTCTTTACAAGAGTCACCAAATGACTTATAAACATGTGCCCTAAAATTGGTCTTTTCACACAATAGGCTGGCACTTTTATTGAAAAACACTAATTTCCTACTATGTGACAAGGATTATATTACAATAACTAGATTTATGCATCCAAAGGACTCCTCTAGTGCATCTATATAATATCATAGGAATTTGAAGAAGAAAATTTGTGCCCATAATTGAAAATTTTTGGGGATCCCTTTTTTGTGCTTCTTTACTTTGCAACACTCTCCCTCTCTTTGTCTTTGTCGTCCCTTGACAGACTTTTCTTCTTATCCGAGGCTTGTTTATTGTTCTTTGAATACATGCACCTAGCGGTCGAAGAAGCGGCTAGGACTATCAAAGAATTTGTTACCCTATTTGCGCCTCAGTCCTATGCTCCCGTTCTCCCCTTGGTATTCCGTACATTCATACCTCTAGGTCGCTATAATAATTCGGGCTACCACACATAGATCTAGTGGCTAAGAATGTGATCTTCTTAGTCACCCTTTTCAACATTTCACCTTCTACCCCTTTCTAACTTTTGGCCTTCTGATAAATCTTTGTTCTCACACATCTGTCTCTGTTGTATTGTTGAAGCATGTTTACTTTTTTTTATAGCATGCACCATTTGGTAAGCGCTGCATCTATTGTTGTCTTTTGGTTCATGCTTCAAAGGTCTTGTGTTTAATCTTTATTTACACACTCTGGGACCTCCTTCTTTCACAAAGTGGCCTAATGCATGCCCCTACGGGGCTTTGGGAAGATGATGGTTCTTTCTATTGGGTAGTTTTTCATTTTGACTTTCTTCTTCTTCTTCTTCTTCTTCTTCTTCTTTTACTTGATTCTCCCTCCTCCTAAACTCTATCATCCCTGATAGGCTTTGGCTGGTGACATGAGTATGTTTTAATGACATTCTACTCTCTTTGATTTAGCAAATTAACTTCACATATCATTAGTTCTTTCCATTGAGCTGATTTTACTCCATTGTTTGGTGCCTGTCTATGATCTGCAAAGAAACTCAACTCATAGGCCACGAATCGAGCATTTAAGTTGGAAGTCATTTTTACAAAAATTTACAAGTCTACTTCAAAAAATCCTATGAAAAATGCTTCTTCGAATGTTTACATGTAGTGACTCGGTAAGAACATTAAGCATGAGTATATAGCCATGATTGTAAGCCTGCTCAACATGGTAGATAGATATATAAAAATTAAGGGCATCTGTGCCTTGATTAATGCCAATAAAATTCAAAAATGTATATTGTGCATGTTTGAATACTTTTAAAACTGTGAGTAGTATGCTCAATACTCTATTGGTCATCTTTATTGCTAGGTCCGGGATTGTAGCATATCTTGAGAGCCAAAATTCTATTGTGCGTACCATATATTCTTCTATAGGTAAGTAATTACGTGGTGGGCTCAGTAATAATGGATAGTTGAGCCGCTGATTAATGATTGTTCCCTATGCTGTGATTCCCAAAATTGCATCCATGATCTTCTTCTAGGGACTAGGTGAAAAGATAGATGTACTTGTAGTTAGTATGGTGCAAACTCCTAGTGCACCCATAAAGTTGGATTCTTTTCCAAAAATTTCCTTCTCCAAATCGTATCTGCTTTATCAAACTCTTCCTTTGTGTAAGAAAATGTATCAATTTTGAACTCCAAATCGTGATCTGGTTCTTTTTGTGTAGTTCTCTTGATGTATTGCCTAATTTCCTCTTTTAGTAGGCCATATGGTACATTGAAGGGCTTCAAAAATTGCTCAAAATTCTTACTTTTAATCTTTGCTTCCTTCATTACTTTCGCCACTTGATCTTCAAATTGTTCTGTAAGTTGGGACACTAGTAGGGTCCTCTCATTAGGAAGAAATGTTTTCCTTATTTCTCTCAGGCTCATGTCTTTTGGGAGAAGTGGTTACACAATCATGCAACATTTCCCTTTTTGCAGGCCATTCTAGGTTAGGGAACTCTTGATACACATCCTATCCTAAATCTTCTCCTTTTTCCTTCTTTGAGTTCTCTTCCTTAGGTATGATGACATTATGGATTTGTGACGACCTATCTTCCAACAAACAAAAGACTTCTTTATGCCCTACCTTGGCGGATACGTATCCTTGTGTAAGGTGTATGCAAAATTCATTCTCAAAGATTGAGTCTTGTCCTAAGATCAAAATTTCAATAAGGTCATCTTTGCAGACCAAGAACCTTTGCTCCATTGTGGAATTTCCTAAATGAAGTTACATTAGGATTTCTCCTACACATGCGATGGTTTGTCTCACGATTCCTATCATACATGCCTTAGTAGGACTCATGGGTGTCTAGAGGTGAGTGGTTATCGATACTCGCATGCAACTGAGGGTTGCTCCTATGTCAATCAAAGCATCCACTAATTCATATTCTATGTTGTTTCTGATTCCTAGGTTTAAGTATGGTTGGGAGATACTATTGCTTCTGTTGCTTGCATTACCCACTTGGAAGTTTTCCATGGGTATAGGTTCCTCTCCTTGTATATATCATTTGTCTCATTGCCTCATCCACTCTTTTCATTTCCTGATCCATTCCAAGGCTTCCATTTGTGCTACTTCTCTAATACTTTCTTCTTCCTTCTTCTGATTCTCCGCTCCCAAAAGTTGTGCTAACATTTGATTAGTTAATGGTTCCATGTATCGTTTAACTTTGCAGCCACTAATGTAGTTGGGAAGTATGTCTCCGTCTAAGGTGGCTAAATTCATTACTCCACTTGTTGAGATTCGATTTATCAATAATCGTCCATATCCTCACTGCTGCAATTTCTTTGCATTCTACTTCAATGTGTATACTAATACCAAATCACCTTCTTTTAAGCCCTTATCCTTAATATGTGCATCGTAATATGCTTTCTGTCTCCTTTTAGCTGCATAAATTCTTGCTACTGCTTGTAATCTTGTTTCATGCAGTTATTCAATTGGTTCCAATTGTTGGGATAATTCATGGCCTGTCCAATTGTACTGGTGTGTTATAGGGTAGGCACTAAAAAATCAATTGGTAGAATCGCATTCTGTCCGTATACTAAATTAAAAGGAGTTGTTCCTATGGCAATTTTGTAAGCCACACAGAAGGCCCAAATTGCATGATGCAAATGCTTACCCCAATCTAACCTTCCATTTTTGACTATTTTGGTCAACATTGTGCATAATACCTTATTGGAACTTTCCGCTTGACCATTAGCTTGAGGGTGGTAAGGGGCTGATTTTTTATGAATCACCAAGAATTCATTCATCAGTGATTCTATTACATCATTGATGAACTGTGTTCCCCTATTGCTCACTATTTCTATCGGCAACACAAAGCGAGTAAGGATATTTTCAAAGAGAAACTTAACCATAGTTTGCGTATCATTTTTCCTCATTGCTTTTGCTTCTTCCCATTTTGTTAGATAATCTGTGGCCACTATTATATATTCAACATGTGATCCTTTAGCTGGAGGATTAATAGGTCCTATAAAATAAATGCCCCATTTTGAAAATGCTCTCGCACAAATCATGGGTCTTAGAGGCATATCATCTCTTGTGACAGGATACTTGGTTCTTTGGCACACCTCAGAACTTTGTACATATGTGTCAGCATCCATGTGTAGATTTGGCCACCACAAGCTTGCAAAGAGAATCATTTTTACAATTCTTTTCAGCTAAAAAATGTCCTCCCACGACACCTGCATGTGCCATCTCCAAAATGGGTAAATATTCTCCTTCATGGACACATAGCCATAACTGGTTGTCCTTCCCTCTTTTAAATAATTTCTTTCCGATTATGGTGTAGTCCTTGCTTATTTCTTCTAGATTTTGCTTACTTGCTAGATTAGCTCCTTCCTCATGCTCATGTGTTTTCAAGAATTTGACCAATGCCTTACTCCAGTCGGGCGCTATTGTAGAGAATTGTAAAGATGCATAGTCCTTTGGAGTATTCTCATGGCATTCTTGGCAACTTTGATGTGTTCGTGTACATCCTTTGGCATGAATGGCCAATACGCTGCCAATCTTTTCAATTCTCTCAATGTTCCATGGGCTCCTTTATGAATTTTCCATCAATTCACATGAGCTTGCTCGATTAGGTTCTTTTGTTCCACCTCTTCAACACATCTTAGTAATATGTCGTTTGGCTCTTTACAGTACAAACTTCCTGCTACAATGTGTAAATTACGTGATTGCAAAAAATCTTTCCTAGTATCTTTGTTAATTCTATGGTGTGGTCCATGTGTGAGTATTGGAATCAACTTTTCTACGAATTTTGGACATACTTCTAGGTTGAATAAGTTAGTGTCTGGTAGATCATCAGCCACTCCATGGGGTGGTTCTCTGTGTGTCATTTGAGATAGATGATCCACTCTTACATGAGTATTTCCTTTTTTGACTAGTACTTCAAACTCAAATTCCATCATGAATAGAAACCAGCTTACTAATCTTCCCATATTACAGAGTTTATTGACCAGATACAATAAAGCCTGATGGTCGATAAAGAACTTGCATTTATTAGCTAGGAGGTAATGTAGAAATTTCTTGACTACGTACACCATCCCTAAGCCTTCTCTTTCTGTAGTGGTATACTTTCTCTCTACTTGACTGAGTTGTCTACAGGCATATGCAATGGGATGATCTAATTTTCCTTCATCTCTTGGTTGAGGTAGTACACACCCTATTGCATAATTAGACGCATCCACATGGATGTGGAATGGTTTGTTCCAATTAGGTACCTTCAAGATAGGTGTTGTACTTAATCGTCGTTTTAGTTCATTAAATGTTTACTCACATTCCTCTATCCATGTGAATTGAGACAATAACCCATAAAGAGGTTTAGCAATTATAGTGTACATGTGGATAAATCGACGATAGTATCCACAATGACCCATAAAGGCTTGTACTTCCTTTGCATTTTTAGGTCTAGGTAAGTCCAGGATTACTTTAATCTTATCCTCGTCCGTGGAAATTACGTTCTTTGATTCAATATGTCCCAAGATCTTCCCTTGCCTTACCATAAAGACACACTTTTCTAGGTTCAAGCATACTCGAATATCCTCCTTAGTTCTGGAATATGTTCACTTCTCTAACTGGAATAGGTGCACAAATCATCGACATATACTTCCATACTCTTCCTTACAAATTCCTTCAATACATGACACATCAATCTTTGGAAATTCATGGGGGGATTGGTGAGCCCGAATTTCCATATTGTCTGCATTTTTCGAATATCCTCCTTAGTTATGGAATATGTTCACTTCTCTGACTGGAATAGGTGCACAAATCATCTACATATACTTCCATACTCTTCCTTACAAATTCCTTCAATACATGACACATCAGTCTTTGGAAATTTGTGGGGGCATTGGTGAGCTCGAATGGCATCACTCTAAAAGCATATACTCCCCATTCAGTTGCGGAAGTTGTCTTATGTTGGTCCTCCCAACCACAAAGGCTACATCCACAACAACTTATTGGACTTAGTACATATAGATGTATGGGGACTAAGTTAAGAACTTTCATTGGCAGGATCAAGGTATTATGTCTCATTTATTAATGAATATAGTAGATGGACTATTCTGTACTTTATCAAAAGTAAGAATGAAGTGTTTGATTGCTTCCAAAAGTATCTAGCACATGTGGAGAATCATACAGGTAGATCACTCAAGAAGCTCAGATCTGATGAGGGGGAGGAAGAATACTTCTCCAAAGAGTTTGATGAGTTATTGTAGGATAAAGGTATCAAAAGGGAAGTGACTACCAAGTACTCTCCTCAACTAAATGGAATTGTAGAAAGAACAAACAAGACATTGGTTGGATAAGCCAGAACAATGCTTGAAGAGAAGAGGTTGCCACATTATCTATGGGGAGAGGCTATTTCAAGTATTGTGTACCTTGTCAATAGACTACCATCCGAATCACTCCAAGGTATGACTCCTTATGAAGCATGGCAGTGGAAGAAAACCTAGTCTTGGACATTGCAAGGTGTTTGGTTGTTTAGCTTATTTTCATGTACCATCACAAATAAGAGGTAAGCTAGATGAAAGGGCAACAAAGGTAGTGTTTATTGGGTATTAATCAACCCAAATGGGTTACAGATTCTTTAATCCTTCAACCAAGCAAGTTACTACAAGTAGAGATGTTGTGTTTGAAGAACACACATCTTGGTATGATGAAGACAGACAAAAGGTAACTCTACCATATGATATTGATTTTGATTCTCATCAATTAGGAGGCTAACATGATACACAAGTCTAGGATCCAAGAAGTGATATAGATGATTTTTGTAGAGTAAAGAAGCACAGAAAAGGGAGCCCCGAAAAATTTCAATAATGGAAACAAATTTTCTTCTTCAAATTCCTATGGTATACCTTATGAAACTATGTAAATGCACTAGAGGAGTCCTCTAGATGCATAAACCCTAGTCATTGTAACATAATCCTTATAACATAGTAGAAAATTAGTGTTTTTGAATAAAAGTGTTGGTCTATTGTGTGAAAAGACCAATTTTAGGGCACATATATATAAATCACTTGGTGACTCTTGTAAAGAACTTTTTTCCGTTGTGAGAATTGAAGCTGAGTTTTGAATTTGCCTCTTTCTTGCTGATTATCATCTTCTCCAAGAGCTTTTGTGTGTGTGAAATGCTTGAAATCTATGTGTGGGACTCTGCTTTAGCCCTTCCCATTGCTTTTGAACTACTGTAGTGTGTGTGTGAGCCTTGAGGAATTGTGGAGCAGGTGTTGGTGTTTCTCACCATTCACTATTTTTCTCACAACTTGAATTACGTTTGTCAAATTCTACTGACCACTGAAAATACTAGCCTGGATGCGTCTCATCAAGAGGTTCGAAATGAACCCACCCATTGACCATATTTGGAGTTATGAGCTGAGAGAAAAGTTCAAATTTGTGCTTAGTGGTGTAAATGGTATCACAACATGCATTTTCAGAGAAGTAGTTGAGACAAGTCACATGCATTGTAGCATTGATACTTCACGTACCATCACGTGTGCGCATGTCTTCATACACTTGGTACATCTAATCTCTTGGATTGATAATTAAGCATGTATCAATCCACCACTATATGTGTTTGGCCTAAACCCATAGAAAAAGATGCCTATTTGGTTGCCCAGACTTCTTGAGATTCACATATTAGATTCGAAATTATTTACGGATGAGAAGGAATAGAAGTCATTATGCGACTGAAAGCAGGGACCCAAGAATTTATGGATTATCTCTCGAGACTCTTTTTTCCCTTGTTCCACCCTTCTCTTTCTCTTACTCTCTCTCTCTTGGATCCTTCCTATCAATCACTCTCTTGCGCATGCCCACTCACACACATTCTTTTACATAAGTTCACACACACACACATACACACACACGCCTACTTTCTCTTTCTCTCCCGTAAAATTTTCACACACATGCACTCCTGCATACATCCCCATTCTGATGTAAAACAAAAGACCTTCATCTTCGACATAGATTGATCAAGCAACTTTTCATCCTTATGATCAGCGATTAATTGATTCGTCAATGTACAATGAAGAAGGGCATGTCATTGCGCTAAACAAATATGATTCAACTAACTTAAATCCAAGGTGTCAAAATCAAATTTCTCCCATAATCAAAACATATATGATGTAACCTCTTTCGATTAGCTAGACTTGCCTTTTACTAATCACATGTCAAATTCATTCGAACCTCTTAACGCACAATTCATATGTCTATGTGCATTATGCATAGTCAGAATGAATATTTAGATACACAATTCAATTTCATATGCAGTTGAGGATTCAATCTCATGTCTTGTTATTGTAGAAATAAGGAACGTATAGTTGATCTTAGTGCAAGACTTGTAGCTTAAGATCCCCCATCTTTGGAGTTGTTCTCAATTCCCAACCAGTCACTTGAGAATCTTCATGATATCTATCAGATTTTGGTGTTAGGTCCTCAAAGTACCTGCTCGTACCTCCTTTGTGGAGTTCCCTCCACTTCTTGTCTATCCACCTAATCCTCTAGTCGACTATCGCAGACCACAAAACCAATCTTATTCCGTGGAGAAGAAAGCATTGTGCCCACAAACAAACCGAAAAGTCGACCACACACAAATTATTTGGACATAAATCCTAATTTTCAATGTTGCCTAGAAAAGTGCATCAATGATATAGTCAAAGCAAAACGAATGCTACAGTTGTGAGGTCTCACTCCAAAATCACTTAGTTCATACATATTCCAACAGTTGAATGACCTTGTCGATTAACTTCACGTGCCCAATATGAATAAATTACAAGGAAACAGCAATGGATATAACCCCAAACAAAACCTGCATGTGACAATAGCTCATGGAAAGCTATCCCTTGAAAACAGTGCAAAGGGGGGCATGTTAATGAATATAAAAGAAATCAATGCATATAACATGTTCTATCATTCTCACTTGTACCCATACCCATCAGAATAAGCTTTTGATGTTGAGGCTCACAACTTCACAGATTCAATATTGCATATACATCCTGCTAGAAATGCATGCCAGATTCAGAATCGATGCCTTCTCTCTGCTTAAAAATCTATAAAAAAAGATTTGGGGATACTTGGATTTGAATCCCATCAGACTTTGGCCCTATTGTAATGAAACCTGTAATGAAATCTAACGGGGTGTATTCAGAGGGAAATATTTGGCTATATGCCCAATCTGCTCGCAACACCAACATCAAATATAGTTGGATGCAGGACCCAACCGACGATATTCATATGCACGATTCCTCATTGGGTGCCCAAATCTGCTTCCTCTTCTAGCCCATCCAGAGTTCATCATCCTCACGTCGACCTTTTGAAAGTCCCTAACTTGCATTCTTTGTGCCATCACTTTACCAAGACCAAAGCAACCAATCCGAGGCCAACTGACTGTGCCATGGGAATGGGGCACCAAGCGAACTCGTAGCACTCTCTATGAGATGTGCTAAGCCAATCCCCAGTAGGATCGCCAAAATGATGGGTCCTAATGCCCAAGAGAAGGATGACTATACAAGCCTTTATTTTGCTCAAACCCCTTGAAATTGGTCCACTTGGACTACCTGGAGCCCACAATTATCTCACGATGGATACTTCCTTTGTCTATGCACTAGCTCATATGCTTCTTTCTCAGTCAGATTTGGGGATACTTGGATTTGAATCCGATCAGACTTTGGCCCTATTGTAATGAAGCCTGTGCGCCAGTCATGCACACAATTGGCTTGCATAAGCCATGGCCATCCAAGTAAGATCAAGAAAGTGGCTTCTGAGGTCCTTGGTCTTACTATCAGGTAATCGACTCTAAATTTTAGACCCCCCACAATTGTGCTTACATTCTTCAAAAGACCCACAGGCTTCACTTGCGTTTGATCTGCCATCCTCAGGGACATTGGGGTTTCTTCCATGTGGTTTAGGCCCAGAGCCTTCATCATGTACTCAGTCATTAGATTGAGAGTGGCTCCACTATATAATTGAGCACCTGAGACTACATATCCCTTGATCTCGACTATCACAGTCGGAGCATTCGAATCAATTTGCGTCGTAATACTTTGAATGATACCTTGGACGTCTTTATCCTATCTCTTTTTTATCTCGAGCTTTTCTCGGTTTCTAAATATATTCGTTGTAAAATTGTTTCCTATATGCAGCAATAACGTGCCAATGTCCAACATGACCTCCATGTCAGCCAGCAGTTTTACGATATCAACTTCCTCCGTACTTTGCCTTTCCTTCTCACACTTTGGAACCCTTAATCTTTCAAGGAATGAAGATATGTCTGGCACAAACTCCTTGGTCACTGGTGGAAGGATCTCGATTTCATCCCCATCCTCAAACTCTTGCTGTTCAACAAGTCCTCTCACTTGGTTTTCTACCTCTTCATGTTCAAGTATCTTCTCTTGGCTATCAGTTTCGCTCTTGCCTTCTGGATTTTTCTTCAAATACTCCTGATTCCTTGTGACTACCGCCATAGTTGGCTCTTTTTGTGCCTCCTTGCCCTGGTCAGCATCCACAAAGTGCATGGATGAACTAGATCCCTCCTGCAGATTTGGTGTCCTAAATACCACTCCAATCGTAGGAACTTGCTCTTGAGCTCTCGGAGTGGAACGTATCTGAGTCTCAATATAATTTGAGGACCCTACTGGCCCTTTATCCTTGCTAGTGGCAGCTCTTCTTTTTGGACAATCTTCATCAAAGTGGCCCTCTCCACTGCAGTACCTACATAACGGGGTATAGTCAACTGGTTTCTTTTTGTTTAGACATTTAGATTGAGTATGGCCAAAGCCGTGGCATCTCCAACACTGGATTGGACCATCTGTTCTTTGCTCACGTGCGACTCCTCTCTTGTAGTCTCCTTCCTGACCTTGAGCACCATATCCATAAGTTTGTCTGTTTTCCCAACGAGATGTAGACGGGACAATTTGAGCAGGCAATCCCGTATAGGATCGTTCTCTTGTATCTCCCGATTTCATGGTCCGCTCTTCATAGGCCCTCTTGTTGTAACATCTGTCCTCCGTGTGATTTGTCCTTCCACAAAAGGTGCAACGCATCCTAGGTGGCGATCTATCTGTGAATACTCCCGAGACTGTAGGGCACTCTGAAGCCAGATGGCCGTAACCATGGCACTTCACACACCATGTGTTAGACCTAAACACTTGATTGGGGTTTGTAGTTACCTCTTCCTTCACTGTGTATGTTTCCTGGGTCATTGTGGCGGCTTTTATAGCTTGTGTGACCAACTCCAATATTTGCTCTTCAGTTAGCGCAGGCTTCACTTAGCCTGGCATGCTAGTGGCAGCTACAAAAGTCGGGGTCATCAATGTGGCACTTCCTTGGCCAGGATCTTTCACCGGTACATTTCCTAGGCCTCCCATTGGCTCGTATAAGAGCTCAATCTTCCTTTGTTGACATAATTGTACTTCTTCCCATAACCTTGCTTGTTCCTTAGCCGCTATTAAAGTCGTAGGTCATGTAAGGCTGATGTGATGCTTCACTGTAGGATCTCTCAATCCAACAATGAATCTTCTCTTCAATGCCTCGTCGTTCAGGGCATTCGCACCCATCTTTCTCACCAAGGTTTCCATCCTCTGAATGTAGTTATCGATGCTCTCATTGACTCCTTGCTACAAATAGTCCATCTGTTGGGCAAGCCTAACTTGGAAACCTTGTCATCCAAACTTTGCCGAGAAGGCATCCTTGAGCATCTGATAAGTTCCCCGCTCTTGTGGTATCAAATTCCCATGCCAGTTGCCTGCCTCGTCACGGAGAGTAGTCGAAAAAATCCTGAATCTTTGACCTTGGTCAACTACCTCATTGGCTTCGCAAGTAACTTCAAACAGCTGGATAAAACTATCTGGATCCTCGTCCCAAGCACTTGAGAACTTGGCAAAGTCCCCCAAATGAATCGGAATCCATTGGGCCATTTCAAACAGAGGCATGATGTCAATATTACTTCGATCCCAGAAATTTAATGCTCTCGGTTTCAGGACTCCCTCGAATCTCTTGACTTGAGAAGAGACTCTTCTTTGATAGTATCTCTTGTCCTTAGACTATCCACGACTATTCCAAAACTCTTCGTATGCTCTTTGCTTCTGCCTCTCTCGAGCTTCAGCCCTATGAGCGGCTCGCTCTTCTCTTTGCGTTCACGTTCCTCTTGAGGATGAGCTCCCCTCGCTCATGTACCAGAACTTGGGTGTGCAAGCTCAACCAACCTGTGGTGTTAGGCAAACCTATAGCACTCTCTTGTAGAGACGTGCCAAGCTATTCCCGACAAATGCACCAAAATGTTTTCTCCTTAAACCCAAGAGAAAAGATGTCTACGCATACTCTTAAATTACCTAAATCACTAGAGGTTAGTCCACCTCTCTTGCTCTAGGCATCCACTAGTATGCAAATGTATACATGGGAAGAGGAGAGAATGGAGACTGATCTGGGATGCAATCCAAAGACCCAATCCCCGATGACTTCTGTGGGCTCACTTTTTTCTTTCCCTTACTCTGCTTTTATGCTTAACCTCCCTTTTTTTCCTTCTCACCCCCTCTTTCTCTTTGTCTCTTACCGTCTCTTTTCTCACACCTTTTTTTCTCTTTTCTCCATCTCTCGAACACAACCTTTTGCACACTTCACACTATGCTCACTCTCAGTCGATTTCACTCTTCTATCTTTCTTTTCTCCTGTAATTCAGCATATGCTCATCCACAACCTGCTTCCTCTTGCACTAAAAAAAATTCAGCCCTATACCTCTCGCACAACCCAGCAACAAATCCTGTTCTCTTTCTCCCTCATCGGTTCACCTATTGTCCTGGAGTTAAAAAAAAAAAGGGGTGAACATATAGAGGACTCCCCATAGTGTCATTAAAAATAAAAAAACCTTGAAATATGGAAGGAAGTGTACAGCCTTGTGCGTATCATGCTCTTGGGCTCTCCATATGGTTTCGTAGATGGGCTTGTGAGAGTTACCTATTTCATATATTCTCTTGTCAATTGAAACGTCATCACAGGGTAAACTTGGAGCTAAAAAAAAAAAAAGATTTCTATTCCATTTAGGGATGGTGCTTCTTAGTCTTTAGCTCTAATCGAGATTCATTTTAGCACGACAACAAAATATGTGAAGATGCCCTTCAGTTCATTTCGGATTACTATGGTAAGTGGGAATGAATACAGGCTTATGGAGCCATTTGGGACTGCCTATATATAAGGTTTCTAATATATGTTCACGAGATGCAGCACTTCCCTTTCACTTTTCTTCTGTTAGAAATGCTCAATCTCTATGGAACACCGTTATTGGTCGAAATCCCTGGTGGTCGTGCGGACTGCATGCACATGGCTTTACTCTTAGTGAAAATATATACTCAAACTTGTTATTTACCCACATGAACCTCTTCCCCTGTACCACACATGAAGCCACACAACAGCATATATTGCAAAGGCCATGCCATTTACATGCAATTCAGCAGGTGTAGCACATCAACGGGACATTCATACACTAAACAGAAATTGTTTGGTTAATCATCCGTCGATAGAATGAAATTATTTTTGCACCTCCTAAAATTTAGAGTGCACGATCATAGGGGATTATAGATGATTTGATGAATTCAAGGTTTTTCCCTGTGAACCTTTTAAAGAACTTCAGCGTTTAGATAGTCAAACAGTCAATTATGAAAAAAGAAGCTGCTCAACTCATTCCATTCCTCCCATGAGAACTATGTATGCGCAAACAGCCGTAGAAAGGGGAAGGAAATTCCTCATATTTAACCATTTTGCCTCTTGAGTTGTTATGGTCAAACCTCTGTAATATGCATCAGTTGAGGATAAAGCAACTATTGGTTGCTTCTTGGAACTCCATGACACTAGCTTTGAACCTACAAATGCTAAGTAACCAGAGGTACTTCTTCTATCATCCCTAGCTCTTGCCCAATCTGCATCTGAATAGATTTTGATGTCTAAATCTGAAGAGTAAGGATAATAGATACCTTCATTAAGTGTTCCTTTGAGGTACTCGAGTACTTTCTTTGCAGCATCCCTATGTGGCCTTCCAGGTGATTGCATGAACTGACTAACCACTCCCACACTAATGATATGTCTGGCCTTGTGTGAGTAGCATATATCAAGCTATCAACTAGACTTTGATACTCTTTAGGATCATCAATCTACTCACCTTCATAAACACTAAGTTTATGGCTCAACTCCAAAGGTGTACATGCAAGCTTTGTGTTCTCCATTCTGAACTTGAGAAGTAGGTCTTCAACGTATCTTCTATGAGTTAGATACATCCCTTCATCTGTATAAATAACTTGCATACCTAGGAAATTTGTGAGCTCACCTAAGTCACTGATTTTGAATTTCTCTTGCATGTGTCTCTTGATCCTTTGAAGGCCATTTAGATCGTCAGCTATCACAATAATATCATCTACATATACACATAGATAGATAACCTCATTGTGATCCCTTTTGATGAATAAAGAAGGATCTAAGTTGCTAGATTTGAACCCTTGATCTTAAAGGTATGTAACCAACCTGTAATTCTAAGGTCTAGGAGCTTGTTTCAATTTGTACAATGATTTCTTAAGTCTGCAAACATAAGATGTATGATTAGGGTTTTCAAAACATGGTGGTTGTGACATGTATACCTCTTCACTTATCCAACCATTTAGGAATGCATTTTTTACATCAAGTTGGAGGAGCCTCCAATTTCTTGCAACGGATACACTTATCAATGTTCTAATTGTGTTCATCTTTGCAACTCGTGAGAATGTTTCCTCATAGTCTATACCATGAGTTTGTGAGCATCCTTTGGCAACTAATCTTGCCTTATACCTGCAAGCTGATCTTGTCTTGTACTTGCAACCAATTACCTTTTGATTGGATGACATTAGAACCAAATCCCAAGTGTCCATCTCCTTCAATGCATCTATTTCTTCTTTCATGGCCATTTCCCAATTAGGGTTTCCCTTTGCCTCTTCATAGCTTGAAGGTTCCTCTGAGATTGAGTCTTTTTCCAAGTAGATTGAATGCTTTATAACAAATGTGGAATCATATCCATACCTTTCTGGTTGTTTCTTCTCTCTTGTTGATCTTCTAGGTGCGTGCTTGGAGCATTCTCCACACTCCTGCATCTTTGCTTTGCCTCTTGACTTCCATAGCTTGTAGTCCTTTTCCCTTTCATCTTGGTATAGTCACTTACTGACATGCCCTTTTCTCCCATGTATGTAGCTTGTTCTTGAGTTGCAATTTTTGTGCCTTTGTATTGGTCTCATACAATGTGACCAAACTGTTCCAAGCCTCTTTCCGAGTTTTGGCATTCTGTATGTGCACCATCATGCTATCCTATATGCTTACAGACAACCGATACATTACCTTTCTTGCTCGTTGATTCCATTCTTCATATACTCTTAACTGTTTTATAGTCTAATTCCTCTTTGGTAACTACAAAGCATTTTCATTCTCTTCTTCGATGTACTTTGAGTAGCCTTTTCCCATGAGAACCATTTTGAATCTTCGAGAGTGAAAGTTGTTTTATTCCAACTTGTCGCTCATAAGCTGACTCATTCCATTAGCATTTTCTATTTCTACAACAATTCACAACACTGCAAAGACACTACATGTAGTACCTTTGCTTGAACACAGTCACACTATGACGTGATAGTTTGATCTCAAAAAAACATAGTTTTCATGTATCAATAGTACACGGAATTGCTTGAAATTATGGACCTAGAATATTTGAGTGTTGTTGAAGAGAAAGCAAGTTACAGTTTTGCAAACTGACCTACTTCTTCCATAAGCCCTACCTTGCGGGCTCAAAATGGAGGTCGAGATGGCTTTGAAATAGAAATATGAGAAAAATGAGTAACCCTAAAGGGAAAACTCATGAAAAAACTTTGATGCATTCTACCTTTACACCAATTTTCATAGCAATTTGAGGTCATTTGTGAATCATGCTTTCCCCACACCTTGTGTAGTCTTCACTATCAATCTTCTCCACAAGCTCTCTACACCCACACTGGCTGTCATACCTTGTCAAGAGAAAGGAGATAAAGAATAGAGCTCACTCACACACTCTCAAACTCAAGAGGAGCACACACAGATTGAGGAAAGGAAGAATGATCTTCTTCTTCTTCTTCTTCTATTACATAAAAGGAATATACAAGAATGACCTAAAACAACAATAGAACTAGTGCAATATATAAAGAATAGTACATAAGGAAAATCAAAATGTCCACAAATGAGTGAGCTGGCAAGAAACAAATGTGCCATCACTCTCGATAGATAAGTCTAGTAAAGCTCAATGAAGTATCCATGACATATACTCGCATGACCGCTATACATGTCAAAGAAATGAAAAAGTAATATGTGTCATCCTTGATCATCACATTTTGAGCTTGATATCTCAACACAATTGGATTGGACAATTGTGCCCTATCTAGCCTACTTTGGGATATCATTTGGTTGGAATGGAGTGGCGAGTGTTGGCTCTTCTCTTACCACTCTCTTTACTTTTGCATTGTAATTTTCCAAAAGCACAAAATAAGGCATATATTGCGATTTTGAAGTTGTGATCAAATGCCTGTGGGATAGGTTTTGAAAATATTCTCACTAGAGCACCATTTCTTCCATGTTTGACATGGATTGTATCTAAATTCTCGCTGGGTGGTCATTCGTTTTGTAATAACTTGGTATGCAACTCTTCAATCTATTTTTGTAGTGCTTCAATCTCATTTTGAGTGTCACTAATGGGTATGGCCTCTAACAGTGGTGTGCTGGTAGATGGTTGTTGGCTTTGTAACTGATTGAGGCTCTTGTAACTAATCATAGGATTCAAGGAAGTTGGTGTGCTCTTCTAAGAGAATGTTAATGGTTTTTGATGGTACTACTTGAAATCTTGAGGGACTTATGGTTGCTCTAAGTGTACTTTCCATGGCCACTTCTAGATTATCTTGATTTTGTTGTTGAAGATGATTATTTTCTTCTAATGTTGTTGCCATATGTCTCTTGAGAAGTGCCATGTTATGTTGCAGCTTGACATTTTTGCTCCATTTGTCCCTGCAACATGATTTCCATATTCTTTATGGCCTTTTGATCAATTTTTTGCATCTTGGAGTGAAGTTCTAGGTGGGCCTGTCCTAGTGTGTCACATTGATCTTGTAAGGTCACATTTCTCTCTTCTAATGTTGCTACTCATTCTTGAAGCCAAAAAGATTCATTATTGAGTGTCATGTTATGCTCTTCAAGTTTTTGATACCATTTCTTTAATTGGTTGGCACATTGAATCATGGTATTTAATGCATTATCTACATTAGCAGATGATATATTTACAGTTGAAAATGCATGGGCTTGGGAAATGGTGGCTATTGTGCATGATGGTGTTATGGGTGCAAGTGAGGCTAGTGGAGAAGGAAGGGGAGATTGTGGAAGTGTGGGGGGTGGCAGTGGTGCTATGGGCGGAGATATTTCCATGGGGTTGGACATGAATGTGTGTGTCCTTTCTACCATAAAGATAGGTATGGTAGGTGCAGTGCCCATTGAGTTAGTGAATAATGAAGATGTTACAAATGGAGTGAGACCCCATGAAGCATATGGTGTTGGGTCTCAGAGCATGGCTTCCATGAAGGCTGCCCATGGAGGGAGTAATGTGGTTGTAGAGGATTGAGGTTGAGTCATGGATGAAAAGATGGATGAATAGGTTGTTGTGGTATGAGTGATCTCGAGGGGTTGGAATGTTGGAATACCTAGAGTGCCTTCAGTTAGAGGTGGATGTCCTTGGACCAGGTGCTTTAATGGGTGACCTAGGGTGGGTTCAGATGAGGCTAAGGAGGTAGTATACAGAGGATTAATAATAGAAGAGAAGAATTTGGCATGGGATATGGGGGTACAAAAATTGAAAAGGGTGTTGAGGTGATGGTTTTAGTGGTAGTTGTTGTTACTTCATCATGAGGTGGGGAATGGAGAGGTGTATGAAAAATTGTTTCTTGAGCTTGGGTGGTTTTGATGATAGTGGATTGAGTTTCTTGGGTCCGAGGTGGAGATGGAGAGTGCACACGTGAGATAGGCAAGGCTTGGAAAAAAATTTATGCTGTGAGATCAAGAGTCCTGGGAGAGATTTCTTCATGCATAGTGGCAGCTTCAAATTGTGACACGTGGATTTGAATGTTCTTGCCCAATCGTGGCCTAGTGTGCATGCACCTTTGGTAGTATTGTGGTCATGGTCTTTGCATCATGGTGTGGATGGCTTCCACAACACCACAAGTCTCTAACATGAATTGGGGGGACTCAATGAAGTGAGGGTCGATGTTGGCATACAAAGCAACAAAGGAGTCATGCACAAACGGCAACAAGGCCAGATCATTTTTCCCATAGATTATGTACAACTCAAGTGATTTTAATCACTACACAAACATTGTAAATCCCGTTTTTGGTAGATTAGACTCCATTTTGTGCAAGCCGAGGAGTCCTCGAGCTTGAGGAGTATTAGAAGTACCATCGTACCAATTTTCATAATTTTTAGACTTCGTTTGAGCCCTCAAATAAGCCCTGGAACCTAATTTTTAACTAGGCCGGACACTAGGTCTGGACAGGGCCAAAGCTAGTCAAAAACTATAAAAAGAGCTAGAGAGCTCATTTTTGGGGTTAGATTGTAATTGAAACGAACTTGTAAGAGCATTTTGAAAGTAATCTAAAGAACTCCATTGATTCTCTCTCTTTGTCTTGCCGTGTGTGCGCGTGTGTGTGTATGTGTGTGCATGCTTGTGTGCTTCTCACTCACGCACTTGTGCCGCCACTTGCTCGAGGTCTTCATACCATCCTCACGTCTTCCCGGATTGACATTAAAGGAGGTGCTACTCATCACTGAGCTACACCAAATTTTGGCGCCGTTGCCGGGGATCGAGCTTTGAGGACGAGCGTGTGATGGTAAGACGTAGAGTTGACGCGTTGGAGTTGTAGGTATTTTCTTCACTCTCATCGGTTTTCTTTTACTTTCTTCACCATCTTCATCATCATCATCACCATCTCCCACGTCCATCTCCATCATCGCGAAAATTCCAGTTTTTTGACTATATCCCCATCTCCACCTCATTTCCCTCATTTCACTTGTGAGAGAGAGCGAGAGAGCGAATTTGCATGCGCTGTTTTTGCATGTTTCTTGAGCTATTTTGCAGGTTTTTTGCTGTACCATCATCCCCAGCAGTGTGCGCAAGTACGACAGGCTCTGCACAGGTCCCGGGACGACAATCTCTGTCTATCGCGACAGACAGAAAATCTTAACATTTTGTGAATGCATGATTAGCACTGTAACCTACACCTTGAGGGCACTCTAGATCACTAGAAGTTTTTCAAAAATTTGCGTTTTTTCAGTCTATCGCGACAGACACCGTCTATCGCGACAGACACTGTCTATCGCGACAGACACCGTCTATCGCGACATACAGAATTTCACGACAGATAGCGTCTATCGCGACAGACACCGTCTATCGCGACAGACAACGTCTATCGCGACAGACAGAATTTCACGACAGATAGTGTCTATCGCGACAGACACCGTCTATCGCGACAGACAGAAATCCGCGACAGATACCGTCTATCGCGACAGACACCGTCTATCGCGACAGACAGAATTTCACGACAGATAGCGTCTATCGCGACAGACACCGTCTATCGCGACTGTAGCTCAGTGATGAGTAGCACCTCCTTTAATGTCAATCCAGGAAGACGTGAGGATGGTATGAAGACCTCGAGCAAGTGGCGGCACAAGTGCGTGAGTGAGAAGCACACAAGCATGCACACACATACACACACACGCGCACACACGGCAAGACAAAGAGAGAGAATCAATGGAGTTCTTTAGATTACTTTCAAAAGCTCTTACAAGTTTGTTTCAATTACAATCTAACCTCAAAAATGAGCTCTCTAGCTCTTTTTATAGTTTTTGACTAGCTTTTGGCCCTGTCCAGACCTAGTGTCCGGCCTAGTTAAAAATTAGGTTCCAGGGCTTATTTGAGGGCTCAAACGAAGTCTAAAAATTGTGAAATTTGGTACGATGGTACTTCTAATACTCCTCAAGCTCGAGGACGCCTCGGCTTGCACAAAATGGAGTCTAATCTACCAAAAACGGGATTTACAATGTTTGTGTAGTGATTAAAATCACTTGGGTTGTACATAATCTATGGGAAAAAATGATCTGGCCTTGTTGCCGTATTGTGCATGACTCCTTTATTGCTTTGTATGCCAACACTCCCCCCTTCCTAGCGTCTGTCGCCCCTGACAGACCTTTGTTCCCTCGGGTGGTCGATGTAATATTGGATGACATTGGTGGCCAGTTCATGTTCTCCTATCCTTAAGCCTCTTGCTAGATCGGCTTCCAATGCCTCCCAATTTATTGCACCGGGGGTCTCTGGTTGCGGGGTGGTGTAGTACTCTGAATACATTGCTTGTTCACAAGCAAACAGTTGAAGCAGATGTGTCGGCTTTGGCGCGAAAATCTCCGAGTGGTATTCCCAGAACCCTGATCTGAACATTTCTTCGAAGGTCTGTTTGTAGCAGGCGGGGAGGTATTTGATGCGTGCATGCCAAGCGTAAGCCACACGGATACTGGGGGTGGTGCTCATGTCATACACCAAGTCGTAATTTCCATTGCTAAACCCCGGAAGGCGTACCTGTGGTGCGGCTGCATTTCTAAAGGTCTTCAGCACCACTTGCATCATATCTAAGATTTTAAGCATCATTTGCGTTGCTACATCTTGCATGGGCTTCAAGCGCGGCATCCAGTGGCGAATGGTCCCCATCATATATGCTACCGATGGTGGTCCTTGTGGTGGCGCTATGTACGGGTAGTTCAGCCATTCCTTGCATTGCGCATTGTTCTGTACCTTGATATTAAATGCCTTCCACGACCTGCGGCGGGGGACTGGACCGTAGCATGGGTTGTACAGGAGGTGCAACGGCACGTTGTTCCATGTGCGTAGCATTTCTGGATAAGTCTCTAAAAGTTTCTGCCGCCATGTTGGTTGACGAATCTTGCCTTTTTGCACCTCTGGAGGAAGGTCTTCGGGTTGAAATTGGGTCGCAAAAGTAGGAATCTGACTCGTGACTCTTTGTATTTCTGCATTATAATCAGCCAAGATAATATAATATGGCCTGTACTGGAGTTCCGATGAGAGAATCAGGCGTCTCGATGACAAGTTCTTGAAGTAATCTGATTGTAAAACAGTCTCCTCTATGACCCTCATAGCCTGATTTTGCACTACGGTGCGCTCTTCATGCGAGGTCCCTATTTCCTCCACTTGTCGTAACCATGGCGGCCGTGGTGCCTCGAACGTGTCCTGCGCTTCTTCTGTTTGTTGGCCTCCTGGGAATGGTTGCGGATCATATTCTTCATCAAACGTTTGTTCCACAGGAATTTGCACAACTTCTTCGTCCGTGGGAGCCTCCGGAGGGGAAGATGGCCTCTCATATTGTAGTAGGCGTGTCTGCAATTCAGTTACCTGTTGCTGGAGATCTTTTATGGCCTCTGCGTCGGAGGGAAGCGAAGCTGCAGAGGGGGTGGTTGGAGGGGCAGCTGTTGGGCCTTGTTGGTGTTCCTGCTTCAGTTGTCCTAGCTCCTCCGATAGCTTATCATGTGCTTCGAGTAGCATGGCATAATCTTCCAATATAATCTTGATATTATCGGGGGTCACTGCTTGAAACTTGGATGGGCTGATGGGTGCCCCCGGTGTGCTCTCAATAGCTGCCTCCAGGTTCTCTTGATTTTGTATTTGCAGACGTCTGTTCTCTTCCTGAGCAGCCGCAAGATGGCGTTTAAGTAGCGCCATATTTCGCTGAAGTTTTGAGTTGCGTTCCAGTTGTGTCCGTAGGTGACTTTCTACCACCTGCACTGCTCCCTGATCTACGTTCTGTAGCTGTACTTCCAATATATTATGGGCGTCTTGGAGGGTTTGGAACTGTGTGTGGAGGCGAGCATTCTCCTCTTCTAGTACCGCAAGGCGGAGCTGTAGTGTCGCTGAGTGCTCTTGCAGGCGTGCGTTTTGTTGCTGGAGCTGAATGTAATCTGTTCTTAAATTTGATATACAAGCCAACATGGTGTCCAATGCATTACCTATAGATGAGTGGGGGGTGTTTACCGTGGACGATGCATGGGAAGGGAATTGGGGAAGGGAGACAGTGAATGATGTGTCTACGAAAGTTGTGTGTGTGGGTGAAATTGGTGGAGGGGGAATGGGAGGAGGTGAAACCGTGGGTGGAGGTGCCGTGGGTGGTGAAATGTCCATACCTTCAGGAGTGGGCGTTAGTGTGGGGCCTGCCATATACACTGGTATGGTAGGTGGTGTGTGTGTGGAAGTGGTGAATAGATGTGAAGTGGGGTGGGGAGCTGAAAAGACAGGGAATGGTTGAGGGCCTGGTTGGAAAGCCCTAGCAAAGATGTCCTGGAGGGATTGTAGAAATGGAGAAAGGGATATCGGGGGTTGGGGTCGTAAATTTGAGAAGGGTGGAAAGGGTGGCATGGTAGTAGGGAAACCCATGAATGTGGATCTGGGGTCAGGATGACCCGTGACTGAAGGCATTGGGGATGGTTGTCCTAGGGCAGGCTCGGGAAGGGTTTCGGTGGGTTGTGTAGTGATGGGGTTTGCTTCAAAGGTCGGGTTATCAGTGGTAGAGAATAGGGTGGCACTAGAGATGGGAGTACGAAAGATGAAGGTTGGGTCAGTGGGTTGAGTGGTCGATGGGATTTCCACTGTCTCTGTTCTCGGAGGTGATGGTGGGGGAGTAGGTGGTAGTGGTTCGGTGGACTCCTCATGGGTGGCGGGGTGCTGTTGACTAGCTGTTTGGGAGGTTGGTGTAGTAGTTGGCTCCTCTGCAACTGTAACGGGAATTTGGATATTTTTACCTGAGCGAGGCCGTGTCTGGAACCTTCGTGGGTCATATTGAACTGAAGGCCTCTGAATGGCAGTGCGCACAGCTTCTACAACTCCATATGTTTTTGCCATCAATAAGAGACCTTCCCTGTACTCTGAGTCAACTCCCGCTTCTTCCAACAACTGAGTCATAAGTACTCTGCTGCTCTGTTCAGTGAGTAACTGCTGCGATCGCACTCTTTCCATAATCTGATACAGCCTTCGGAGTTCTGCTGTATATGCTGGGGCTTCAGTGGTCTCTTCTTCATATGCTTCTTCTTCTTCCGGGTGTCCGTGTTGTTGGCTTTGCTGAGCGTCACTCCAATGGACATGTCTACCGTCTGTAGAATTTCTTCTTCTCCGTGAGGATGTGCCCTGCTCCTCTGCCTCTGAATAAAACTCCACATCAGAGAACTGTGTGCTTTGTAGGAATGCTTCGAAATCCTGGGGGTCCAGTCCTTCAGCCTCTCCAGTGGCAGCAAACTCGAATTCAGGTGTAACCGGAGGAGCCGATGGGGTGGGTTGTGTCGTAGTGTCAGATTCCGACCTGGGTATCCTAATGGTAAAAGGAGGTACAGTGCCCTCTCTTAATGGTGATGCCTCAGGAGTAGTCAGGACTTCCCTTGTCTGGACACACGGAATCGCGCCCCTCATGCGCTTGGACTGATGTGTGGATGTCTTGAGCCTTTTAAACATTTGTAATTGTGCCCAAGTTAAGGCACGCTCAATGGGGACATCATATGCCAAGCATCGGTAAATGATGCGTGTGAGTGCACAGCATCCGTTCACCACTAATTTCCTAGAAGCCCGTTTGTTCGCTTCATACAACTGATCTATAATCCACACTGGTAGCTTAATAGGTAGCGCACCTGCTTCCGCCAAGTAGAGAGCAAACCAGATCTTCTTGTGTGGTTGCGTGAATCGGTCTTGACCGGGGAAGGCGAAATGTTGCATGCACATGCGGAGAGGGATGGACACATTTGGGGTGAGGGCTGCCATGTCTTTCAGTTTCACTACTTTCCTGTCCTTCATGTTGTTGGGAACGAGAGCATCCTTTTCTGAGGGTACATGCGTGCCATGCATCTTTAAAGCATCACTCACTAGCTCCACAGTAAGTTCAAACCTCTTCAACTCGTTGTTGCCCAGCAATGAGGGGAGAACAAATGATCCGGGTTGGTCCTTATCTTCATGAGCTTGTAATGTAGAGACCAGATAGTAACATCGGAGGAGGTCGGGTTTAGGTAGTGGGGCTTCAAAATATTCCGCCAACCCTGCTCGTTGCCATATGATCGGGAGGTCTTCGGTGTTCTGTAAAGTCTCGAACTCCTTGGAGAAAAATTGGAAACGCACCCATGATCTGTCATACTCGCATTTAGACTCCCAGATATACTTAGCCTCTCCTAATGGACCGGGCATGCCATTGAACCAATGAGAGTTGGCATGGACTCTTTCCGTGATTCCTGTAGGTGGGTCTGGCACCGGGAGTTGCTGAAGGTGTTGCATCTCCACTGGTCGTTCAGTCGGGGGCACGTCCACAGGTAGGCTATCCACATCAATTCCTGCAGTAAGTATCCCTACTTGTGAGCCCGAACCTGTCGCTTCTGCCATTTTACTGCTTGCCTTCTGATTCTGTGAGAATATAGAAGCATGTGTTAACATCGTAATGGACAGACTAAATCCGTTGCTGTCCCCGTTACAACATTAACATGAGGTATATGGTGAGTTAGTGGTTAGTAAGTGCACGAAGACAGTGAGTGTAGTTAACGTTTGTGTATTCCTAGGAGACTAATGCCGTTAGTAAGTGGGGTGAATTTACAAATCGGGGTCGGGGGGTTTATCACAGCTCTTAGACTGCCAAATGCAGTGGATGGGCTTTGCTTTCGGTTTCGTAGAGACTCCAGAGAGCTGTGTCGGTGTCGCTGTTTGGGAATGGGGCCTTTTAGGGACCCACTTATAAGTGATTACATGCATGCTCATGGGTCTTGGTGTGTTCCTAAGTGTTGAGCACGAGGGAATACTGGTTGTACTCGTAGATGGGTTATGCTGCATAGGTTGTGGCCTTGGCGTAACTACTTGTGCCCTCAAGCAAGCCTTAGGCACCCAAATTTGTCTAGATTGTGGGCTTGCCTTCATCGACTTCTTGGGCACCCAAATAGATTTTACTTTAGCAGAAGAATTTCTGACAGACTTCTTATTAGCGTCGTGTTGTTGGTTACTAATAAGAGGCTTTGCCCGTGTAGTTGACGGTGGGGCACCCAGTCGTTCGCCTTTCCGCACCCACACCTGGTTTATTTTCTGGGACATTCTGCTGCGCAGGTACTTTTGATCTCGGACATAGGTAGTACTCGGCTTCTTCTGCTTGTGATCCGCCTTTGGTTGCTGCCTCCTTCTGGCCTTTGGAAAAGAAGGGAGTTCCGTTGCATCCCTGACTCCTTTTTTGCAAATATCATTCCTCTGCAACACAGGGTTTTGAACAAGAACAGCATGGTCATCTTCATGTGTACCCCTGGAAGGACCAGGAGTCTGTGCCTTTCCTAGTTCCTTGAGTGCTCCATTGTCTAATTCTACTGTAACTCGACTATGATTGACCCAAACCTGGAGAAGTCCACTTCTTAGGTTTAAGTTAATTGCTTGGTCATAGATCCAATCTTGACCCAAGACTAGAGGTTCAGTGAGATCCTCATCTTGACACACCAGTACTTTAACTGTCATTGCCTCATCATGAATGTAAAGGGGAAGTTCCGCCTCGCCCATGCAAGGGGTTTCCACTCCTCCCAATCCTATAAGATATGCTTCCACAGGATTGACAGTCAATTGTAATTCTTGGCAGTAAGACAATTTAACAGCACTAGTGGCTGCACCTGAGTCAATCAAGGCTCTTACGGTCCTTGCACTCTTTCCTTGTCCTATATCTAAGGTTACGAAAGGACGTCTATCAATTATCCTATGCGAGCTTGTTCCTGCGACTTCACACATGGCCATAGGAAATCCTTGGTCTGCATAGTCATTCGCTCCAGGCTGATCTCTACCTTGCCTTCGTAATTTCATCCTTCTGATGCGTTCTAAAGCTTCAGCTTGAGCTTCTTCTCGAACTCGCTTTTCTTCCTCTTTGCGTTTCTTAGCAGTGTTGAGTCGACTGAGCATTTCCTCCGTGAGGGGTTCCTGATACAACTTGACTCTGCAACCACTAATATAATTTGGGAGAACATCACCCTCTAATGTGGCCAATTGTACTGCTCCGCTCGTGGAGATCCTATTGATGATCATAGGTCCGTAGCCTCTCTTTTCTAGCTTCCTCGCGTGTTGTTTTAGTGTATAGACTAAGACTAGATCTCCTGCTTTCAAGCCTTTATCCTTCACGTGGGCATCAAAGTATGCCTTCTGTCTCTTCTTGGCTGCATATATCCCTGCAGCGGCTCTCAGCCTTGTTTCTCCTAATCGTTCAAGGTCAAAGATCCTAGAGGAGAGCTCATGACCTGTCCATTCGTGCTCTCGTGCTACTCTCAATGTAGGGATCAAGAAGTCCAAGGGTAACACAGCGTTTTGACCGAATACCATCTGAAAGGGAGTGGCTTGGAGTACCGTTTTGTAGGCCACTCGGTATGCCCAAACAGCATGGTGTAGCTGTTTGTCCCAATCAGAGCGTTTAGTGTTCACTAATTTCGTCAGTACATTGCATAAAATCTTATTAGTGCTCTCAGCTTGACCATTAGCTTGAGGGTGATATGGGGCAGACTTCTTGTGTATTACCAAAAATCCTTGGAGTAGATTTTCAATAACTTCATTCAAGAAGTGAGTGCCTCTATCACTTACAAGCTCTATAGGTAGTCCATATCTCGTGAATACATTCTCAAACAAGAATTTGGCAGTTGTTTGAGCATCGTTCTTGGTTGTAGCTTTTACCTCTACCCACTTGGTGAGATAATCTGTTGCCACAATGATGTATTCCGCATGAGAACCCTTAGCTGGGGGATTAATAGGACCTACGAAGTCTATTCCCCACTTAGAGAATGCACGTCCACCCATCATAGGTTTCAGTGGCATCTCATCTTTGCGTATAGGATACTGAGTCCTTTGACAGACATCACACCGTTTCACATAGGTATGTGCATCCATGTGAAGGGTAGGCCACCAGAAGCCCGCAAATAGTATCGCCTTGGTTACCCGATCTGGTCCAAAGTGTCCTCCTGCTACACCTTGGTGAGCAGTTTCCAAGATCTTCAGATATTCACTTTCGTGGACACATAGTCTCAGGTAACCATCTTTACCGCGCTTATATAGATTATTACCGATGAGTGAGTAATCCTGGGCTTCTTGTTCTAAACTCCTTTTCCTAGCTAGAGTCATGTCTGGAGGGAATGTGTTTGTTCTCAAGAATGATACTAGAGGTTCACTCCAATCTGGCACAATGGATACTTGATAAAGAGTGGCATGTTCCACTGGTGGTTTAGTGCAACAGATTGGGCATTCCTTGCACAACTTTTGGACATCAGCTTCCATAGTTGGCCAATGCACTCCGAATCTCTTTAGAGTCTGCAAAGTTCTTTGCTTTGAATGGTGTTGCTCTAACGCACCTACATGTGCTAATTGCAACCATTTAGCGTACTCATCCTCTTCTACGCAACAAGCCAAGATCCCTTGATCTGTGTGCTTGTACATGCTTCCTGCCATGATATGGTACTTTTGGGCTTTTACGATCTCTCTATTCCGTGTGTTCACCACTGGATGATTAGGCCCGTATGTCAATACTGGTACTATTGGCTTGGCCCACTGCGGTATAACTTCCAAATTAAACAAGTAAGCATCAGGAAGGTCATCTGACACTCCTTGTGGGGCTTCTCCCGATGTGAGCCTAGAGAGATGATCGGCTCTCAAATGAGTCCTACCTTTCCTTACCACAACCTCAAATTCGTATTCCATTAGCAAGAGAAACCATCTTACTAATCTACCTGTATTGCATGGCTTGTTTACTAGGTACAACAATGCCTGATGATCAGTAAAAAATTTAAAATTATTTGCAAGCAAATAGTGTCTAAATTTTTTGACTGCATAAACCATGCCTAATCCTTCGCGCTCTGTAGTGGTGTAATTCCGTTCAGCCGCATTCAATTGTCTACTGGCATAGGCAATTGGAAGATCCATATTACCTTCACCAGTAGGTTGTGCGAGCACACATCCAATAGCATAATTGGATGCATCCACGTGAACATGGAATGGCTTATTCCAATCTGGTGTGGTCAAGATTGGTGCTGAACACAATCTTCGTTTAAGCTCTTGGAAGGAATTCTCACATTCATCCGTCCACTCAAAGTTTGTCAGAAGTCCGTACATGGGCTTTGCAATGACAGCATACATGTGTATAAATCGTCGATAATAACCACAATGCCCCATGAAAGCTTGTACTTCCTTGACATTCTTTGGCCTAGGTAGCTCTGCTATGGCTCTCACTTTTTCTTCATCGGTAGATATGCCATTCTTTGACACTATGTGTCCTAGAATCTTGCCTTGCCTGACCATAAAAACGCACTTTTCTGGGTTTAGGCAGACTTGATATTCTCTACATTTGTCAAAGATTTGTCTGAGTTCAGGAATATGGGTTTGCCTAACGTTGGAATGAGCACAAAGATCATCAACATAGACTTCTAAACTCTTCCTTAGGAACTCCTTAAACACATGGCACATCAGTCTCTGGAAGGTAGCTGGTGCGTTGGTAAGCCCAAATGGCATTACTCTAAAAGCAAAAATGCCCCATTCTGTGGCAAAGGCTGTCTTATGCTGATCCTCTGGAGCTATGGCTACTTGATTGTAGCCCGAAAATCCATCAAGGAAGCTGTACACTTCCTTGCCTGCCACTCTTTCTAAGAGATGCTCTGTGATGGGAAGCGGATAGTTATCTCGAATCGTGGCGGCATTAACCTTTTTCAAGTTAATGCACACACGCAGCTTGCCATTCTTCTTGGGCACCACTACGATGGGGGATACCCATTCAGTGTGCTCAATTTCATAGATAAATCCAGCTTCGACCAGTCTATCTATCTCTTCCTTGATCCTAGCAGCGTAATTATCGTTATATGTATAAGGCTTTTGCTTAGAGGGTTTGGCGTCTGAAGTCATGGGGATGGTGTGCGAGCATATGTCCGGGTCAACCCCTTTCAAATCCTTGTAACTCCAAGCGAATACATCTCTGTATTCTCTTAGCAAGGTAATCAATTCGTGCTCTTCTTCTTCTGTCAGGTCATGGCCTATATACGTGCATCTCTCCTCTCCTTCTTCTAGGGCCACTACTATTTTCTTGGTGGTTTCTTTGTTATCATAGGCCTCTCCTGATTGTGCCTCTCGTTTAGGCATTCTTATCATGACTCTCCTGTCATCTATCTCATACTTCTTAAAATTTTCTGGGACCTCAAACAAAGATTCTTCCTCTTCTGGTAAGGCTTCTCTCTTCTTTCGTTTCTTTCCTTCTTCCTTAGGGGTCATATGCGTTGCTAGTCTTACATCATTTGTAACCTCTCCATGCCTCTGGGGTTGAAATTCTATTTCATGGAAGTATTCTTCATCTGATGCAAATGGTGGGTCCATAATGATTGACTCTAGATCGGAGTCACTTGCATCCTCAAATGCATCAGGGCTAGGTTCGCATTCTTCTAGAACTGCCCCTCCCATGATTGGCTCTATGGAGAAGACTGAAATATCATAGCCATCCTCATCACAGTGAGGTGTCCATTGTTCTTCGTTGATGGCTACGTCCATTGTTGCTAAGATTTCTGCCCAACCGTGAGGTTCAAATTCTTCGTCTGGAAAAACTACAGGTGCATAGGCTGGGTCTTGGATTGATCTATGGGTTTCTTTCGCACCTACCTCTCTGGCTTTCTCTCTCTTCTCTTCTTCTACTGCTACCTTGCACATCCATAAGTGAGTGTCTTCATGCATCCATGAGGATCCAGATTCTAGGGAATGCACAGATTCTGTATCATCTTTGGCTCTATGGATGGGATTCCACTGGATAGGAGGGACATCTCTATGAGAATAGTCCTTGAGATTGACTTTGGTTGTAACGCCCAAGTGTTGCAAATACAAGGAGTTGGTTCCCCAATCCTGTACCACTTGCAACTGTCGCATAAATGGTCTTCCCAAAATCATCTCATAGGCATGATTTTTGCTGAAGTCACATATAGCAAAGCTATGCTCAAACTCGACACCACAAGTGGTGAGAGTTATTCCTTCTAGCAATCGTAGGGGTCTCTCTATGTGACCATCGGCCATTTGCAATTTCATTCTCGTTGGCCTGAGTGCTGGCTTGCCCCAACGTTTCCATAAGGAGGTGGTGGCAATTGCAACTCCTGCACCTGAGTCCAAAATTGCCTTGGTGGTGTATTCCTGGTAGGTGATGGGAAGATAGGTGTTCCCTTCTTCACCTTCACACATATCTCCTATCTTATCCAAGGGAATTTCTGGCACTGTTCTATGGGATCCTACCTGGGAACGAGATTTTGCTATCTCTGGTACTTGTTTGGCTACATGTTTCCATAATTCAGGTCTAACCTTGAGTAACTCTTCTAACTTGAGATTACACTGCACGTTAGTGTTCTTCACTACCTCTGTGTTCCTAGGTATGACTGAGTCGTCGTTCCTTACCATGACTGTGGGTGCTCTCATACATGTGGACTTTGCTTCCCATGGGCCTGTGAAGTGGGGTAGCTCTTGTATGGAATTAGACTCAAAGTCTAATCTCTCATGAGACTGAACACTCTCATGCTCCCCGTAAATAGATGGGATGTCTTGTGGGAATTGGTCGTGTGCATCGTCCACAAGTTCAAAAGGAGGGGCGACCTCGCTTTCGTTATCCCATTTGTCTTCTTGAATCTCTCGTAGGAAGTCTGGTGCAAACCGATTCATAGAAGAAGAAGTGTCTGGCTCCGTAGAATTAGGCACATAAGCAACCTGGGAAGGAGGGCTTATTCTATCGTTGGCTCTTTCCTCGTTCTCATAGATAACTGGAGCACAAGCTTCTTGGGGAGGATTACTTATTCTATTACTTTTCCGAACAGGCTCACACATTCCCTGAGAAGGAATGTAGGCAACCTGTGGAGGTACTTGAGCTTTCGAGGGAGGCTCATCTGCCTTTTGGGGGGGAAGATAGGCTCCTTGAGGAGGCACATAGGCTTCCTGAAGAGGCTGGCTTATCCGTTCTCTTGCCCTTTCCTTTCTTTGAGGGGTAGGCTCCTTATCTGGCTGTGCAATTAGCCTCTCTAATTTTTCTAAGGAGGGGAAGTTGTCCGGTTTAGGGGCATTGGCCACATACACTTCTGATTGGGAATGATTCCTGTTTTTGCTTGCTTTTTCTTGGTCTTGATTTTTTTCTTCCTTGTCAGATCTTGCAATTATCCTCTCTAACTTCTCTAGGAATCCATCCAAGTGTAATTGCGTTTTGGCTGAGCCTGAGTAATTGAAAAGGCGACTGGCTTCAAACATAGTCTGAGCCAATGCGACCATTTTCGCGCATAGTTTGGTTCTTTCTATCTCTAGGTCAGCTCTAGGATAGCACTTGTCATGATCCGTGACGTTTGGCCCTTCTTGGATTCTGGCCTGATATGCCTTAAGCATCATGTCTATGTCTTCGGGAGTGGGATCAGCTAATACTGATCCTGTTTGGGGTGGTGGGTGGGTTGCGTGGGCTGTCTTAGAGGGTGAAGGGATGGAGGGTGATGGGGATGGTAGCGGTGGGAATGTGTGAGAGTGCGGTTGAGACGTGATCTCTATGATTTTAGCCTTGGTTTCTCGTAGACTTTCCTCAAGTTCACTCATCTTCTTTGCCCATTGCCTTTTCATGCGTTCGCGGCTATCTTTCCAAGCTCTTGTTCTCTTTTTATTTTGGCTCTCAGTATCGCTAGCATCTAGGCTCTTTTCCTGGCCTACCCCTTGGTTTTGTTGCAATGCCTGAGCCCTAGTGACTACCTGTACTGGTGCAGTGGAAGTGACGCTTCCTGAGGAGTCTACCACTAACCCAACAACGTTGATAGGGGTGATTTTTGGCATGCTATTGGGGTTCTTTGGGCAATCTCGTAAGAGATGCTCTTTTCCGCAATCTTGGCAGAAGCCTTGGATCGTCACCGATTGGGTTTGCGTAGGTGGAGGCAAGGGACAATCACGAATGAGGTGATCTCCTTGGCATCTGTAGCACGGTCCTCTAGGAAATGGTGGTCGTACTTGCCTAGGTTGAGGTCTAGGGTTGGGGTTTGTATACATGATGTTCGTGTAATCTGACTCCCAACTAGGTTCGTTCGACTCTTCACCATAGTAGGACTCTCCATGTTCTGGGGACTGCATGTAGTAAGCCTGGGGGCTATCCACATGGGTAGAATCAAAGCTATGGTCACTTGGGTCATTTTCAGAGATCAAGGATGTTACAGGGACTATAGCTCTATTCAGGTTCTCTTCTGCAGCAGTATACTTTACCGGAATCACATTAGCTGGGGCAGGGGGTTGTTGTGCTAGCACAGGCTGAGGCCTTTGTTGGGCCTGATACTGTGGTTGGTAGGTTTGTTGGGGTCTAGCATATTGTGGTGGTGGATTTTGGTTCTGGTATCTGCCTTGTTGGTAGGGTTGCGGATAGGGTTGCCTAACTGCCTGCTTGTTGTATGGGCAGTCTTGTGCGGTGTGATTGGTGTATCTCCGTTCTATGGTGCAGTACTGGCTACTAGGGTTTACTTGGGGTTGAGCCATAATGGGACAGACGTTCGCCATATGGTCACCACCGCATGTATAGCACCTTTTCACAGGGGCAAACCTTGGGCTTTGTTTGCTAGTTACACCTAGTTTCTGAGCTACTTTTTCGGCAAGTTCTTCAATTGATGTGGCTTGTGTGGAAGATTGACTAGATGCACTATCTGAATCTTTGTAAATTTTGGACAACTCTAGCTCTTCTCCTAGGTTATCTTCAATGTCAATGCACATACGTACACATTCTTCTATAGTCCTAGGGTCTTTCAGATACACATAGGATCTCAATTTTGGGCTCAGCAATCCGTCAAGAAATAAGGCTACTTGTTTAGCAGATGTGGGTAGCTCCGAAATAGGGCACCTTTCAAGATATTGTCTAAATCTTCTTCCTGCAAGTCTCACAGTCTCTTGAGGGGTTTGCTTGAAGCTGTGAATCAGTGAGGAGGTGTTGTGTCTTATGCCGCTCTTAGAGAACTCTATAATGAATGCCTCTAGGAGTTGATCTATGCTCCTGAACTGGCGTTCATCTAATGGCTGAAACCACGTAAGTGCTGTGTTCCTAAGGGTTAGACCGAAGGCATTGTACTGCGTGAACAGATCCTCCACTTGTTCAGCTCTCAAGACTTGCTTGAACTCTGCCACATGATCATAGGGATCTCCTGTGCCGTCAAAGTAATTCTTCATGGACTTAACTAGCTGGGTGGGTCTCAAAGTTCTTGTGTGCTCTCTAGGCCTCGGCAGAGGGAATCCATCTACATTTCTTTGGTTCCTGTGGGCTCTATGCATCTCAGGTTCTACCCTATTCGTCTCCGTTCTCGTTCTTTCTCTGCCCACTGGATTGGCAAAACTTACCTCTGGTCTATCTTTACTTCTGTCTCTTTGCATACCATGAGCCTGGGATGTTCCAGCTCCAGGGTGACCATAGGCTACATTTGATCTTGGTTGGGGGAAAATGAATTCGCCCTTCCAAGTGTAAGCATGCCTATCATTTTCTGTCACCACAAAAATCCTCTCTGACGTGTGGTCTAAGTAGGTCACTCTACCTGGGCTATCTGGATCCTTAAACTCATAGATCATGATTGTTCCTATGTCAGTTGGGTGATCCGGTTTATACCTCCAGAAGGCTTCGTCCGTTTCTCGATTGAGAAGCAAATCTATGCACTTGTTATCTTGGGGGATCCACTCAGGCGTAATAATCCTAGTGAGAACTGATTTACCTCGAGGGGTTCTAGGTTCCGCACCCATGTTCCCTTGTTCCAGGTCACCTAAGTCCGCTTCTGAGATTACATTCCCAAAGTCATCTGTCCTATCAGGATGACTAGTGACTACATATATAGTTCCTTCTTTGTCCAGGTATGCACCATTTTCAAACTTGACAGCTGGGTGTTCTAGTCCAATGGATTGATCAGGGTTTTTAATCTGGACCACAGATCTTCCTAAGCCGTCCTCATAGATGCTAGCACCTAATCGGTTGGTCCTCAGGTACTCCAACTGTGTTTTGTAAGGGCCTTCTACCCTGTACAAGTAGGGCACTCCTGAACTTCCCGTAGGTTTGTCCATGCCTTGAGACATCTCTGACTCACTGGTCTCAGAGCGAGGGTAGTTCGAGTGGTGGCTCAACTGCTGGGCCCAGGACCTAGCAGTGTGGTTGACACTAGCCTCTGAAGACCTAAGGCTTTGTCTCTCTCTTACTAGGTGTCGTCCTGATCTAAGGTTCATATGCCTAACTGATTAGCCCAAATTTTTGCCCAGAGTACAACCTCGTTGCCGATCAATTGGTACCAGTCACTTGATTCTTTTTAGTTATTCCTCGTGTTTAAAGTCTTGTCTGCTATTTCGTCGTCAGGAATACTTGAATGTTCTTCGTACTTTCAGGTTGATCGTTCCACGTTAGGTTCTTTCCTTTATGTTGTCGACAGTACAGAGATTAAGTTTTTAGCTTGAACTTGAGTTTTTAGGTAGTCTTCAACTTGATAGTGGCCTATCGTCGCCCTGACTTACTCCTACTTCTAATCGCTCTTAGCCTAGGCTAGGAATTGACGAAGAGGAGTTGAGAATATTCCGACCTTTCTTGCCGAACCTTGCTCTTTAGTGCTCGAGAAGTTGATTCTCAAGCGTGTGCCACACCCTGGCCCAGCAGTTGAGTCGCCACTCTCATTACCCTAGCTCTGATACCAGTGAGTCAGAGATGTCTCAAGGCCTGGACAGACCTACGGGAAGTTCAGGTGTGCCTTACTTGTACAGGGTAGAAGGCCCTTACAAAACACAGTTGGAATACCTTAGGACCAACTGATTAGGTGCTAGCATCTATGAGGACGGCCTAGGAAGATCTGTGGTCCAGATTAAAAACCCTGACCAATCCATAGGACTAGAGCACCCAGCGGTCAAGTTTGAAAACGGTGCATACCTGGACAAGGAAGGAACCATATACGTAGTCACCAGTCATCCAGATAGGACAGATGAATTTGGAAATGTAATTTCAGAAGCAGACTTAGGTGACTTGGAACAAGGAAACATGGGAGTGGAACCTAGAACCCCTCGAGGTAAATCAGTTCTCACTAGGATTATCACGCCTGAGTGGGTCCCCCAAGATAACAAGTGCATAGATTTGCTTCTCAATCGAGAAACGGACGAAGCCTTTTGGAGGTATAAACCGGATCATCCAATTGATATAGGAACAATCATGATCTATGAGTTTAAGGATCCGGATAGCCCAGGCAGAGTGACCTACCTAGATCATGCTTCAGAACGGATCTTTGTGGTGACAGAAAATGATAGGCATGCCTACACTTGGAAGGGTGAATTTATTTTCCCCCAACCAAGATCAAATGTATCCTATGGTCACCCTGGGGCTGGAACTTCCCAAGCTCATGGTACGCAAAGAGATAGAAGTAGGGATAGACCAGAAGTAAGTTTCGTCAACCCCGTGGGCAGAGAAAGAACGAGAACAGAGACGAATAGGGTAGAACCTGAGATGCATAGAGCCCACAGGAACCAAAGAAATGTAGATGGATTCCCTCTGCCGAGGCCTAGAGAGCACACAAGAACTTTGAGACCCACCCAGCTAGTTAAGTCCATGAAGAACTACTTTGACGGCACAGGAGATCCCTATGATCATGTGGCGGAGTTCAAGCAAGTCTTGAGAGCTGAACAAGTGGAGGATCTGTTCACGCAGTACAATGCCTTCGGTCTAACCCTTAGGAACACAGCGCTTACGTGGTTCCAGCCATTAGATGAACGCCAGTTCAGGAGCATAGACCAACTCCTAGAGGCTTTCATCGTAGAGTTCTCTAAGAGTGGCATAAGACACAATACATCCTCATTGATTCACAGCTTCAAACAGACCCCCCAAGAGACTGTCAGATTGGCCGGAAGAAGATTTAGACAATATCTTGAAAGGTGCCCTATTTCGGAGCTACCCACATCTGCTAAACAAGTAGCCTTATTCCTTGATGGATTGCTGAGTACGAAATTGAGATTCTATGTGTATCTAAAGGACCCTAGGACCATAGAAGAATGTGTACGCATGTGCATTGACATTGAAGATAACCTAGGGGAAGAGCTAGAGCTTTCCAAAATCTACAAAGATTCAGATAGTGCATCTAGCCACTCTTCCACGCAATCTACATCAATTGAGGAACTCGCTGAGAAGGTAGCTCAAAAATTAGGTGTAACTAGCAAACAAATCCCAAGGTTTGCCCCTGTGAAAAGATGCTATACATGCGGTGGTGACCATATGGCGAATGTCTGCCCTATTATGGCCCAACCCCAAGTTAACCCTAGTAGCCAGTACTGCACCATAGAACGGAAGTACACAAACCACACTGCGCAAGATTGCCCATACAACAAGCAGGCAGTTAGGCAACCCTACCCTCAACCCTACCAACAAGGCAGATACCAGAACCAGTATCCTCCCCCACCACAATATGCTAGACCCCAACAAACCTACCAACCACAATATCACGCCCAACAGAGACCCCAACCGGTGCTAGCTCAACAGCCTCCAAACCCCTCTAACGTGATTCCAGTAAAGTATGCTGTTGCAGAAGAAAACCTGAATAGAGCTATAGTCCCTGTAACATCCTTGATCTCTGAAAATGACCCAAGTGATCATAGCTTTGATTCTACCCATGTGGATAGCCCCCAGGCTTACTACATGCAGTCTCCAGAACATGGTGAGTCCTACTATAGTGAAGAGCCGAATGAACCTAGTTGGGAGTCAGATTACACGAACGTCATGTATGCAAACCCCAACCCTAGGCCTCAACCTAGGCAAGTAAGACCTCCATTCCCAAGAGGACCGTGCTACAGATGCCAAGGAGATCACCTCATTCGTGATTGTCCCTTACCTCCACCTACACAAAATCAGTCCGTGACCATCCAAGGCTTTTGCCAAGACTGTGGAAAAGAGCATCTCTTACGAGATTGCCCAAAAAACCCCAATCACATGCCAAAAATCACTCCCATCAACGTTGTTGGGTTAGTGGTAGATTCCACGGGAAGTGTCACTTCCACTGCTCCCGTACAGGTAGTCACTCGAGCTCAAGCATTGCAGCAAAACCAAGGGGTAGGCCAGGAAAAGAGCCCAGATGCTAGCGATACTGAGAGCCAAAGTAAAAAGAGAACAAGAGCTTGGAGAGATAGCCGCGAACGCATGAAAAGGCAATGGGCAAAGAAGATGAGTGAACTTGAGGAAAGTCTACGAGAAACCAAGGCTAAAATCATAGAGATCACATCTCAACCGCACTCTCACACATTCCCACCGCTACCATCCCCATCACCCTCCATCCCTTCACCCTCTAAGACACCCCACGTAACCCACCCACCACCCCAAACAGGATCGGTATTAGCTGATCCCACTCCTGAAGACATAGACTTGATGCTTAAAGCATATCAGGCCAGAATCCAAGAAGGGCCAAACGTCACGGATCATGACAAGTGCTATCCTAGAGCTGACCTAGAGATAGAAAGAACCAAACTATGCGCGAAAATGGTCGCATTGGCTCAGACTATGTTTGAAGCCAGTCGCCTTTTCAATTACTCAGGCTCAGCCAAAACGCAATTACACTTGGATGGTGTTGAACTAAGCTTCAACTTAGGGACTTGCGGAGAAAGAGACTGTACCTCAATCCCCTCACAAGTGCATATAGTGGGGATACACGCTTTTAATTTATCAATCCGAAGAGTATACTAACCTAGCCGAGTGTATGAAGACATGCAAACGCGTAATGGTCGATGCAAATGAGCTACTCAAGAGTGAAAATGAGGTAAATGCTTATCCTAACAAGCTCTAACTGTAGGTCAAGACGAAACGATACTTGGTGCAGCAGCCGTCAGTATTTTGGACTTTTCTCCTAGCTCAGAGCTCCAAACATAGCGAATAGCATATGCCTTTCGAAGCTCTCGAGAAGACGCTTCCAATGGCAGTGGTTTCACTCAATTCCGACGCTCCTACTTCAAGTTATGACAGAAATACTGAATCGCGAAAATACTTTCCTACGCTTTAGCACTTCCTACACTTCACACACACCTTTCCTACAGCAAAGAAACACTCTCAAGGATAGATAACACTCACAAGCACTCTTTCCAAGCACTACACATGCATACAAGCTCACGAAGAATAAGATGAAGAGGGAAGAAGACACAAATTCGAATTTCTGTGCTCTCTATTCTCACAATGGCAAAAAGTCTTTTACAAAGAGTCACATTTGACTTATATACTAGTGCCCTAAAAATGGTCCTTTCACACAAGTGACCGGCACTTTATTCACTAAGAGCTAATTTCCTCCTATTTTACATGGGTAAGCTTCTATTCTTCTGTGGGAATGCATCTAGAGGACTCCTCTAGTGCCTTTACAAGGGGAAATATATTACAAAAATGAATATGTTACAAAAATATGTGGTCCAAATCGGAAAAATTTTGGGGCCCGTCTTTTTCTCTGCTTTGTGCGCTCTTTGGCTCTGCAACACTCTCCCCCTCTTCGCCTCTGTCGTCCCTTGACAGACTTCGCTTCCTTTGACAGACTTTGCTTCGCGCACGCGCCCTGTGGTCAGTATTGTCTGCAGTTAAACAGACATGCAGATTCGATGGCCTTCTTGATTCAAGCTCTACTACTCAAGAGCCTGATGTAATTGTCTTGCCTGTTGACTTGGGTTGCCACGCACGCCACCAGTGACTAGGAATGTGCTATTCTTAGTCACCCTCTTCAACTTTTCAGCCTCTACCCCTTTCTAACTTTTGGTCCTACTCTGATGTTTGAAAAATCCACTCCTCTGGACCCCGGGGTTTAGCTTTGTAGCCTGGTGCGTGCCCCTGCGGGGCTTTGTGCAGAGATGGGTGTTGCGCCCCTGCGGGGCTTCCTGCAGAGATGTATCTTTACATTTATCTATCTTCAAATTTGCCTTTTAGTGAAGCTGTTTCTTTCGTTGCTTTCTTTTTTTCCTCTTCTTACTCGTCTCGCCCTCAACACTGCCCCCCTCCTGAACTCTGTCGTCCCCGACAGGCTTTGATAAGCGCCGGGCATATGTCCTGTATACTTGTTGCTCTGTATCATTTAGCAGATTGGCTTCACGTATCATGATTTGTTTCCATTGTTCAGCTTTTACTCCATCGTTGGGCGGTTGTCGGTGATCTGCGAAGAAGCTTAATTCGTATGCCACAAGTCTGGCATTCAGATTGGATGACATTTTCAAAAATATCTCTGAATCTATTTCAAAAAATCCTGTAAAAAATGCTTCTTCAAATGTTTGCATATACGGACTTGGCAAAAACATGAGTCTAGAATAATATGCCATTATTGTGGGGCGGCTCGGCATTACTGATAGATCGAAAATAAGTATATCGGTGCCTTGATTAATGCCGATGAAGTTCAGAAATGTATATGCCGCATGTTTGAAGACCTTCAAAACTGTAAGCAGCATACTAAGTATTTTATTTGTCATCTTAACTGCTAAGTCAGGTACAGTCGCATAGTTTTGTAGCCAAAATTCTATTGTTTTGATCATGTAATCCTCGGTTGGCAAATAATTATGTGGCGGGCTTGGTAACATCGGATAGTTTAGCCACTGTTTATTAATATTGCCGCTGCGTTGTAAATCCAAAAATTCCTTTGTATCCCTTCTGCGTGGTAGTGGGCAAAACGAAGGGTTTACCTGTAATAAATAAGGTGCGGCTTGCCAGTGCACCCGCAGTGTGGGATGTTTCTCCAAAAATTTTCTCCTCCACACCGGCTGTGCAGCTTCGAACTCTGCTTGAGTGTACATGAATGTGTCATTCTTGAAATTGAGTAGCTCGTCTGGACTTTTTTGTGTGACCTTCTTTATATATTGCCTTGCTTTCTCTTTCAACAATCCATATGGAATGTTGAAAGGCTTTATGATCTTTTCCAAGTCTTTACCTTTGATTTTTGCTTCCTTCATGACCTTGATGACTTCATTCTCAAAATTTTCCGTTAATCGGGACACCACTAGTGCCCGTTCCTTCTGACTTATTTCTGCAGTGTATGGCATTGGATGATCATCATGCATATCCGCCATCTGCTCATGTATTGGAGAATGATAGATCGGTTGAGATAGAGGGCTTACCTCTACCTCGTCAGTAGGATGTTCTTTTTCTGGCACTACTGATGTCCCGATCGGTTCTTTGCCTTTCTGCTGATTTTTTAGCTCTTCAATGCAGTCATCTTTTTCCTTTAGCTGTTGTATGGCTTCCCCGAGTTTTTCTTTTGTGGCTAGGAGCTCCTTACCTATGTCAGCTACGTGATCCATATTTTCACTGTAGCTCTGTACGAGTTTTGCCTGTGCTGAATTCAGCTGCCTTTTGAGCTCACTTATTTCCTGATTGTGCTTAAGTTCTGCTTCTTCTCTTACTGCGCGCTCTTGTTTTAGCAAAGCTTCATATTGTGCGAGTTGATCTCTTAATTCATCTTCTTTACTTTCAGTTGATTCCTGTTGTTTTATTGGTTGGTCATATAACAGTGATTTCATCAACTCTTTATTTCTGTTCCGTAAAGTATCATTCTCGTCCAGATATAACTTCAGTTGTGTTTCTAGTAGAGTGCTTCTGGTCTTCATTCTTTCTTTTTCTGCTGCAGTAGCATCATATACTTTCTGTAGATCCTCGAGCTGGTTTCGCAGTTGGTGATGCTGAGTGCTTAATGATTCATATTGCGTTTGTGTTTCTAACAGCTCAGTACTTTTGGTGGCTATCTCTTTTTGTACCTGAATTAGTTGTGCAGACAACTGTTCACTCATAACTTGAAACTGATTCTTTTCTTTCATGGCTTTGTCATAGTCTGCATCTATATCCATCATTTGCTGCTGAGTGTCCATGGCTGTCTGGATCATTTGCTTTACTACCGGTTTTAACTGCGTCACATCCACATTGAGCCATGTTTTAGGTATTGAGGGTTCTTCTCCGGTAGTCACGTCTTTGCCTTGAGCGATGTGTAATGTGGTATCATGGGGCTGCCTGATCTGAAGCTGGATCCTTGGCTCAGCCCCCATGTCTTCATCATGTCCTTGATGTGTGTCATCAGGCACCTCGATTATGGTTTGTTCTTTTTGTGGGACCTCTCCCATTTCCTTATTCACTGGGGTTTGTTGTTCTTCTTTAATAGGTACTTTGACATGTGTAACCCCAGTAGTCGTATCTTCCTTGATGCTCATTTTTGTAGTGTCATTCAACTGAATGACGTGCTCCTGTTCCTGAGCATCATCCACCTTCTTTTCTTTTTCCTTTTCGTTTTCCGGTGTCACTGCCATTTGATTGACTTCTGGTCCTTCTTCTTCATATGTTTCTGTCCTGATATCAGTATCTAGCGTGTCTTTCTCAGGACTGGATTCCGTATTCGTACTCGAGTCATCAATGCCCAATTCTTGGTATCTTCCAGGTTGTTTTGGAGTCTTTTCGGTACTCTCTTTTTGCTGAACTTGACTTGCTTGTCTATATTGATGTCCTTGGACATTTAGATTCACCTGCCCTTGCATATACTGGTGTGTTTGCTCGAGGGCAGCAGACAGATCTCTTTTTGAAATCGGCATTTGAGCTATCGTGATCTTAGGCAAGAGGTGCGTTCTCTTAGACTGAGGTGTTGCTTGAGCTTCCTCTTCTCGCAAGCGTTTCGTACCCCTCATGGGTTTCTGTGTGCTGGTTCCAGCCTCTTCAACCACAATTACGGTTTTCTTCTTTTTAGGGACCGAAGCTGATTTTGCATACCTTGCTAGCCCTTCTGCTGTCGGCATCTCTTGTAAGCAGTGTTTCATATCCAGAGCTTCATATATCAATAAAGTCAAAGCTGAACCACCGTTCAGGAACTTCTTTTGCCCCCATTTCTTCTGAGCTTCAAATAATCGTTCTTGTACGTAACCTGTGAGATTCACTTTGTTTCCTATCTGTCTCATGGCATGGGAGAGTAACTGGACTACTATCTTCTGAGGTGCAGTGTATCTGTTCATGCCAGGAAAACAAAAGTGTTGATGTACCAAACGTACCGCATCTTCAATATCTACTCTGTTAATCTCCAAGAATGATCTTTTCTTGGGGTCATGGCATTCCTCTTTGACATTGGTAATGCCTTCTTGATTCCATCCAAAGGCCTTATTGATCAATTCATGAGTGAATTGAATTGTCTTCCATGTGCCTACCTTGTCCAAAACCTTTGCTTCTGGAACCGAAATCTTTGTAGCAGCAGGCTGCATGGTATTCATCACTTGCGTACATCTTTGGAAGTCTGGCACGCATATAGGTATTTTCAAAAATGCTTCAATTCCAGCTTGAGTCCATACTTCCTCGATATGTGGTAACCCTTGTATTATGGTCTTGAAATCTTATGACATGATTGGGAAATAGTGATCCCTGTCCATAATCTTGATGGTTGCCATAAAGAGAAGTTCCGAGATAGGTTGGTCATCTCGAAACCAATGTCCTCTGACCTTGGTTATTGACCCCAATGGAAGAAGTAGTTCCTCTTCCTGTTGTGTAGCTTCTGAGTCCGAAGATGTCATCTGCACTCAATATAGAGGATGAATTAGTATCCATATGTTTTTCATAAATCCTCCTCCATATGTTGATTAATAATCCGCTGTTGCTCCGAGTGCATGGTGCCGTCCCTTTCCCGTGGGTGTGAGAAAGGTAATACCTGAATTTTTTTCATGTATTTTTATATTTTTTTGCTGAAAAGAAAACATAAAAAGTTAGTACATAGCCGAAGCGGTTAGTGAAATTTTTTGGAGTAATATTTTTAAGTATGTACAAGTGCTCTCCTATTTCCAAAGGGAAAATGTGCATGACTATCCGAAAATAGAAGAAGGACGTGCCGAATGCTTGGCCTTGTAATGTGGCCCTATCATGCATACTCTGGATCGTGACAACTCCTCATGTGTGCAATTGGAAGTAGTTGCTTGATGTATGCAGCTTGTCTTGTCTTTCGGCACCCATATTTGCTTCACTTGGGTGCGACGTACTGTATTCTCCACCTTCTTGATGAATGCTGTTCGTTTTCGGCTGTATGTCTTCTGATTCTGTTTTGGGAATCTCAAGTCGGTTTGTATTGCATTTGGAGATTCCTTCTTCCTCCAATATGTCCTCTTTCTCGTCTGATGTGCCTGTTGACCCTGTTGAGTATGATAGCCCTTTCGATGTTGCTCCTTGTTTGGGATGGTTGTCCTTGGAGTACACGACTTTGGAACCCATATTTTTGTTCGATCAGGTTGTGCAGCTATCAGTTTTTTTGGGATCCATATGCTATTGAGGCGTGGTTGACTTAAGTGTTCGAAAGTCTTTGTTTTCTTGTGCCATTGCTCACGTTGCTGTCGAAGACTTGCCTGTTGCTGAAGATAGGCCTTCTTTTGGTCCTTTCTTGTCCAAGCTAGTGTGGAATGTGGAATGGGGTACACTTGCACAGGTGTAGACTTCACTTCTTGCAAAGTGGTATTCGTTCCTGTGCCTTGTGGCTCTTTGAGCTGGACTTCATTTTCAGGTGCACTCTTGTGACTCTCTATACTCAAAGATGGAGGGCACATAGGACTCACTGTATTTTCACATGAAGTACTTGACGATGGGGTTCCTATGTTGCTAGTGAACATACAACCATGACTTTGTTCGTTAAGATGGACTTCTGGCTCTATAATAGCGGCTTTGGGTGGTCGTTCGTCTAGCAAACTAAATACTTCACGAGGTCCTATTCTGGCAGATATGTATCCTAAAGCCAATTGAATGGTTACCTCATATTCATAGATCCAATCTTGTCCTAACACCACGTCTTCAAGCAGATCTTGGTCCTGACACACTAAGAGTTTCTGCTCCATAGTGTTATTGCCCATATGTAAAGGTAAGGTGATCTCACCTATGCATTGAGTAACTTTTCCTCCTATTCCAATTAGCTGTGCCTTCGATGGCCGTAACTCCTCTTTAAGTCTCTGAGACAAAGAAAATCTAATGCAGCTTATTGCTGCTCCTGTGTCTATAAGAGCATCCACTAAGTGGTACTCCTTTCGTCCTGCTCCCAGATTCAAATAAGGCTGTCTTCTTTGTCGTCCGGAGTTCTCAGTGGCTCTAAAATTAGCCATTGGGATGAGTTCTTCTCCTACCCGATATCTCTCGTCTCTTTCTCTCATCCACTCTTTCCGTTTTCTGATACGTTCTAGGGCTTCCTGTCTAGCTTCTTCTCGTATGCGTTCTTCTTCCTTTTTTCTACTCTGAGCTCCTAAGAGTCGTGCTAGCATTTGATCCGTTAGAGGCTCCATGAATCTTTTCACTCGGCATCCACTGATGTAGTTGGGAAGAATATCTCCGTCTAGTGTGGCGAGATTGACTGCACCACTAGTGGAGATTCGATTTATGATCATAGGTCCATATCCACGTTTCTGTAGTTTCTTTGCATGCTGTTTGAGGGTGTATACTAAGACTAAATCGCCTTCTTTCAGTCCCTTGTCTTTTATATGTGCATCATAATAAGCCTTTTGTCTCCGTTTGGCGGCATAAATGCCCGCTACCGCTTGCAATCTAGTCTCGTGCAGCTTTTCAATTTGATCTAATTGCTGAGACAACTCATGACCGTTCCACTCATATTGCCGAGCCACTTTCAAGGTAGGTACTAAGAAGTCAATTGGCAAAATGGCATTTTGCCCATACACTAGGTTGAAAGGCGTAGTTCCAATAGCCGTTTTATATGCCACTCGGAAGGCCCAAATTGCGTGATGCAATTGTTTGTCCCAATCTGACCTCCCATTATTGACAATCTTTGTCAATACAGTACATAGTACCTTGTTGGAACTTTCAGCTTGCCCATTAGCTTGAGGGTGGTATGGGGCTGACTTTTTATGAATCACTAAGAATTCATTCATTAGCGATTCAATGACTTCGTTTAAGAAATGAGTTCCTCGATCACTCACTATCTCGATCGGTAGTCCAAAGCGTGTGAATATGTGCTCAAAGAGAAATTTTGCTGTGGTTTGAGCATCATTCTTTCTAGTGGCTTTAGCTTCTACCCACTTAGTCAAGTAGTCGGTGGCTACTATTATGTACTCCGCATGTGATCCTTTCGCAGGTGGATTGATAGGTCCTATGAAGTCAATTCCCCACTTGGTAAATGCTCTCGCACAAATCATGGGTCTTAAAGGCATGTCATCTCTTCTAATGGGGTATTTTGCTCTCTGACATGTTTCGCAACTTTTCACATATGTCTCTGCGTCCATATGTAGAGTTGGCCACCACAGGCCTGCAAAGAGAATCATCTTGACCGTTCTGTCTGCTGAGAAATGTCCTCCCGCAGCTCCTGCATGTGCCATTTCTAATACAGAGAGATATTCATTTTCATGAATGCACAACCTTAGCTGGTTATCCTTCCCACGTTTAAAGAGTTGTTTTCCTAAGATGACGTAATCTTTACTCTGTTCTTCAAGAGCACGTTTTCTTGCTAGGGTAGCTCCATCAGGGTACTCTCGAGTTTTCAAGAACTTTACTAAAGGCATGCTCCACCTTGGTGCTATTGTAGAATAGCATAACGTAGAGTTCTCATCTGGGATTTGTTCTTGACAGATTTGACAGGTTGACACATAATGATGTGCATCTCGTTGCATGGTTGGCCAATATATGCCAAATCTCTTGAGCGTTTGCCATGTTCTCATTGCGTTCAAGTGAGTGTTCCATTGATTTATGTGTGCTTTCTGAAGCCACATTTTTTGTTCATCTTCTTCCACGCATCTCATCAGTAGTCCGCTTGAATCCTGGTGGTATAAACTTCCAGCAATAATGTGAAGGTTTTTAGTCCTCCAAAGATCTTGCTTTCGGTTTGGCGTGATCCCATCTTTAGGTCCATGTGTGAGTATTGGGATCAATTTTTCGGCCCATTGAGGACATACTTCCAGGTTAAAAAGATAGGTGTCTGGCAAATCATCAGGAACTCCGCTAGGTGGTTCTCCGTGTTTTAACCTAGAAAGGTGGTCTGCTCTCACATGTGTGTTTCCTTTTTTGACTATTACCTCAAAGTCAAACTCCATTAGTAACAAGAACCATCGCACCAACCTTCCCGTGCTACAAGGTTTATTGACTAAATACAACAAGGCTTGATGGTCTATGAAGAATTTGAATTTGTTGGCTAAGAGGTAATGTCTAAACTTCTTGACTGCATAAACCATTCCTAAGCACTCTCTTTCTGTAGTCGTGTAATTTCTTTCGGCTTGGTTTAATTGCCTACTCGCATAAGCGATTGGATGGTCAAGCTTTCCTTCATCAGCCGGTTGAGCTAGGATACATCCAATTGCGTAGTTCGAAGCATCAACATGAATATGAAAAGGCTTGTTCCAGTTGGGTGATTTTAGAATTGGGGCTGTACTCAGCCTCTTTTTAAGCTCGTTGAAGGCCTTCTCACACTCGTCTGTCCAAGTGAACTGAGTTAATAGACCGTATAAGGGCTTGGCTATTATGGCATACATGTGAATAAACCTACGGTAATATCCACAATGTCCCATAAAGGCTTGTACTTCCTTTACATTTTTGGGTCTAGGTAAGTCCAATATGACTTAATCTTATCCTCATCCGTAGATATCCCATTTCTTGAGACTATGTGTCCTAGTATTTTTCCTTGTCTTACCATGAAGACACATTTTTCTGGGTTTAAGCAGACTCTATACTGCCTACATTTGTTGAATATCTTCCTTAATTCCGGTATGTGATCGGGTCTTTGATTGGAATACGTGCAAAGATCATCTACATACACTTCCATGCTTTTTCTCAAAAATTCCTTGAACACGTGACACATTAATCGTTGGAAGGTAGCCGGTGCATTAGTGAGTCCAAAGGGCATCACTCTGAATGCATACACACCCCATTCAGTGGCAAATGCTGTCTTGTGTTGGTCCTCAGTCGCAATAGCCACTTGATTGTATCCGGAGAAACCATCAAGGAAGCTATAGACCTCTTTACCTGCTACCCTCTCCAATAGATGATCCGTAATCGGTAATGGGTAGCTATCACGTATGGTGGCTGCATTCACCTTCTTCAGATTTATGCACACTCTCAATTTTCCGTTTTTCTTGGGCACTACTACTAATGGCGATACCCATTCTGTGTGTTCTATCTCGTATATGAATCCAGCATCCAACAACTTATCTATCTCTTCTTTTATCTTGGCTGAATACACAGCATTATAAGTATAAGGTCTCTGTTTGGAAGGTTTGGCTTCGGATGTCATGGGGATTCTATGCGCACATATAGAAGGATCTACTCCTTTTAAATCCTTATAGGTCCAAGCAAAGACATCCCGGTATTCTCTTATGAGTCGAATCAACTCCCGCTCTTCTTCCGCGGAGACATCCTGTCCTATGAAAGTGCATCGTTCCTCTCCTCCTTCCATGGTCACAACTATTTTCTTGGTCTGCTCTTTATTATCATATGCTATTCCCGGTTGTGCCTCTCTTTTAGGCATTTGAATAGCAATCTTCCTCTCTTCCACTTCATATTTTTTGAAATGAGCTGGTACCTCAAATTGGTCTTGAAGCTTATTATCTTCATCTTCTAACTCCCTTTCAACTTCTAATTCTTCCTTTTGTGTGAGATCCTCATGTTGTTCATTGGCAGTGATATCCATGTTGGTGGTACTCATCCCTAGATCCATAGGTTCTGGTTCCATTTCAATGCTCTCGTAGTCCTCCTTCCAGTCTTTCTCAATTTCTTCTCCTTCTTCTGCCTCCTGAAGGACTACCATATACAAACTAATGTCATAACCCTCCTCGTCAATACATTCGTTCATAGTTACCACTTCTTCGTTTACACAAACATCGAGGGTGGCTAAGATTTCCATCCAACCATGAGGTTCGAATTCTTCGTCTTGAAATACTTGTGGCATATAAGCTGGATCTTGTACCGATCTCACTATACCTTGTTTCTGCTGCCAACTTTTTCTTCTCTCTTCTTCCTTTTTTGCAGCTTGGCATATCCATAGATGAGTGTCCTCGTTCATCCAGGATTGGTCACTAGAACCTGCACTATGAATCGATTGATCGTCTTCCTCTTTGTGGATTTGATTCCATTGCAGAGGTGGTACATCTTGATATGCGTACGTATGTAGGTTGATCCTAGTGGTGACTCCTGCGTGTTGTAGGTACACTGCATCCTTTCCCCAATCTTGTACGACCTTTAGCTGTCTCATGAATGGCCTTCCCAAGATCATTTCATAGTTGCTTGGCCTTTCAAATTGACATATTGCTAAAGTATGTTCGAATTCCACTCCGCACGTAGTGAAGACTACTCGTTCCAACACTCCTAAGGGTCTTTCCGTATGTCCATCTGCCATCTGAATTTTCATACGGGTTGGTCTCAATGCTGGTTTTCCCCATTTCTCCCAAATTTCTTTGGTAGCAATGCCAACACCAGCTCCTGAATCTAATATGGCTCTGGTTGTGTAACCCCTATAGGTGATTGGTAGACATGTATTTCCTTCGTCCCCTTCACTAAAGTCTCCTACTTTATCCACTGGAATTCTCACCGTTTTCACTTCGTCATCTACCTCCTTCTTTTCTTCCTTGACTTCCCACTGATTGATCAATTTTTCTTTTAGATGTGGTTTTACCTTTAACAATTCCTCGAATGTTAAGGTACATGGGATTTTCACTTCTCTAAGGCGTTGTATGATCTCCGATGTTTGAACTGATGGATTCGTTTCTCGTCTCTGTATTGATGGAATGCGATACAATTCTGAGTTGTGCTCGTATTCCCCGGTGTAATTAGGTAGTTCCTTTACATCGTCTTCCACTTCTTTGTCACTTGCATCCATTGGAAAAATTTCTTCTGAATTAAGTTCAGGTATTGAATCCTCTATTTCGTTTTCTGCTTTCAACTCTTCAAAAGGCGGTTCCATTCCCTCTGCTTTTCTCCACTTGTCCTCTTGAACTCGCGCCCATAAATCCTTAGTCCAATCTCCTTCTGTTTCAGGGACTATGGATCCTTCCTTTCTCTCAATACCAAGTTCATCATCCAGAGGTCTATTTACATTAGGCTTTTCCTGATTGTTTAGACACTCTTGGAATTTTTCTTCGCAAATTTGGTTGTTTGGTAGAGGTGATGCGGGTTTTTCTAATGTTTGTTGGGCAACTTCTATCAATTTTTTGCAGATTTCCAATCTTTCTTTCTCTAAGTCACCTCTCGGATATTCTCTCTCATGTTGTTCTATGGTAGGTCCTGCTTTTATTCTCGCTTTGTATGCCTGAATCCACATAGCTAAATCTTCAGGCATTGGGTCTGCTAATACCGATCCTACCTCCTCCCTTTCATTCTCCTTTTTATTTTCTTCTTCTACTTGTGCTTCTTCTGTTGATTTTGGTTTTCTCTTTTCATTTTCCTTCTTTTGCAATAACTTTTTTTCTTTTATCCTGTCTCTCCTTTGCTTCCATCTTTGGGATCGTTTACTGGTGATACTTTTTTCTGGTTCTTCTGAGTCTTCTACTCTGTGAGGGATGGGTGTATTTCCCTCTTTGTCACTGTGATTATTTTCTATGGTTTTATCAGGGTTTTCTCTAGCCTTAGCTCTTGTTATGGCTTTTAAAGGTATAGTGTACTCTTTGTCACTCCCTGACGATTCAATTACCTCTATCACGTTAATCTGTACGTTAGATGTGACTTTGTTTGGGTTCTTAGGACAATCTCTAAAAAGATGTTCCTTTCCACAATCGCTACAGTAACCTTCCCAAATTCGTTGTGGTGGTGGTGGGTTTGGCAATGTACATTCTCTAATATAGTGGTCACCTCCACACCTGTAGCATGGTCCTCTAGGTACAGGCGGTCTATTCATTGGTCGAGGTGGCATGGTTGCTCTAGGAGCTGTATACATTAATGGTACATAATCTTGCTCGTAGTTGTATGCATTCTCTGGTGTCTCCATGCCATAAGCATATGGGTCATATTGTTGCCCATATTCCATTATTGAGCTCTCATAACCAGGGTATGTTCCTTGACTCGATCCGTAAAATGAGTCATATGGTTCACTACTAGTCAAAGGTGTTGCTGGCACTATGGCCCTTTCTAAGTTTTCCTCTGGTTGAGCTATCTTAACTGGGACAACGTTCTGAGGGTGGGGCGGTTGTTGTCCTAGCACTGGTTGAGGCTGTGTATATCCCTGGTATGTGTATGGTCGTGGTATTGGTGCCTGCGGCTGATATGAGGGATATCTAAAAGCTTCTCCTCCCTGCTGGTTCTGCGGATATCCATATGGTCTCACATAAGGCTGTGTGGGTCTGGTTTGCCTATTGTAAGGGCAATTCTCGGTGCTATGATTTGTGTATCTCTGCTCTATACTACAATACTGCAGTGGTCCTGGGACAGAGGGTCTCTGAGGAGCATAGGCAGGTGGTGGGACTACTCCCCTAGTACACAAGTGAGAAGGATGATCTCCTCCGCACTGCATACATCTTCTAAGCATAGGCATTCTCATAGGATTGGTGGGATAATTCCTCTGTCCTTGCATATTCAGTTTTTTTGCTAGCAAGTCGGCAATTTCCTCTATGTTGTTTGTAGGGTTTGATGTGTTATTTGATGACTCTTCACTTTTCACACTCCCTTGGGGTATTTTCAAGTCTCCTGCAAGGTTATCCTCTAGGTCTATACATTCCTTCATACACTCTTGCAAAGTTTGAACTCTCTTCACGTACACTAATGACCTCAAGGTTCCGTTCAATAGTCCTTCTAAGAACAATGATACCATTTTATTTTGAGTTGGTCTCTCCTCCACGGGGCATCTATCCACGTACTGCTTGAATCTCCTGGCTGCCAATCTGACTGACTCAGTTGGAGCTTGTTTGAAGCTGTGGATTAATGACGAAGAACTGTTCTTGATTCCAGACTTGGTAAATTCTTCAATCATTTCTTGATACACTTGATCCATGTTCTGAAAGGTATTTGGATCCAATGGCTGAAACCAGGCCAGGGCTGTGTCTGACAAGGTAAGGCCAAAGGACTCATATTGAATCATGAAGTCATCTACCTGCTCGGCTCTGACTACTTGTTTAAATTCTGCTATGTGATTATAGGGTTCACTCGAGCCATCATAATGATTTCTCATGCACTTCGCCACTTGGATCGGTCTTAATCTCCTTCCTGCTTCAGGTTGCCTCGGCATTACAGGGTAATTTGGTCTTCCTATTGGTATGCCTGGTCCTCGTACTACCTGTGGTCTGACTGGAGTATGAACTCCTTGCCTTGGGTCAATAGCTGGTTGTGGCCGGTAATTAGGATTAGTGGCAGGCATTGCGAATTGTACATGTGGTCTGATGGGGATCTGGGTTTGTTGAGTTTGTTGTGTTTGTCCCGAATGTTGACTTGAATCATTTTGAGAAGTTCCATGTAGGTTCCGTGACGTAGTGGCTTGGTCCCTTGGGGGGAACACTGGGATGTTCTGATATTTCAGCTCAGCTCTCTCTAATTCAGTGACTGGCCAATACCTTCTGTGATCTTTGTCCAAATATGTGATGATGGTGGGGAATTCAGGATCTTGTAACTCATAGATGGTAACTGGATTAGGAGCAGCTTCCCAAATAGAGGAATGGGCTCTGAGCAGGTGCTCCATCCCATTGATCAAATATACATCTATTAGAGTGTCATCTTGGGGAACTAAGTCTCCTCTCCAAAGTTTAGTAATTGTTGATCTCCCTCTAGGAGTAGTTACTTGTTCCTCAGTTCCATGTCCATTTAAACTTGAAGTGTTATTTTCCTCACCACGCTCATTAATGATTTCAGGGTGTTCTGTGACCATGTATTGAATGTCTTGTTTATCCATGTACAGTCCTCCTATGTACTTAACTGCTGGTCTTGGCACTATGTAGGCCTCTGAAGCCTTCCTCAGTCTGGCCACTGATCTGTTTAGACCATCCAAATAGATAGGGATCTCATTGAGGTTAGTGTTCACATACTCTAAGGAAGTTCTGTATTTGCCCTCAATGATGGACATTTGGCCAATCATGGGCACAATGTTTTGCATATCCTCTGAAGCCATGGGGATTTCTCCTTCTGACTCACTGGAGGTCTCAGAATAGTGTGAACGGTTACTTGGTTCGGCAACACTCCCTACGGAAGAAATTACACTTCTTCGGCTTCCTAGGGTTCTTCCTGATCTCAGGTTCATTCACTTTAGAGCTCTGATCAATTCTGGTCCACCTTTAGTCTCTAGAGTTCTAAGTTAAGGCTCAGAAGTCTAGGGAAAGCTTAGGCTGGAATGTGACTGAAAGAAAATTTCAAGTCACGATACTTGTCTCTCACGATCTCTGAGAAAACGATCGCTGACCGACGATACTTGGATGAAACGATCGCTGAAAAACGATCTTTCCCTAAACGATCTCTGACTGGAAACGATACACGACCTCTCGGTGAAACGATCTACGACCTTTGATCAAAACGATCGCTGGCAACCGACACTTGGGTCCAAACGATACTTGATCAGAACGATCGCTGGAAAACGATCTTTGACCAAACGATCTCTGGCAGAAAGCGACGCACGACCGACGATCTCTGGTAGAAATGATCGGCGATACTTGGGCTGAAACGACACACGATCTCTCACTAGACGATACACGATACTCAAATATAAACGATCTACGACCTTCACTAGAAGCGATCGACGACACCCGTGACAAACGATACACGACCTTTGACAAGTATCGCGATCTCGGGATAACGATACTTGGCAAACGATACGCGATCGACGACCTCTGATCAAAACGATCTCTAGCAAAACGATCTACGACCGCTGTCTGAAACGATCTCTAACGAGACGATCTACGACCGCTGTCTGAAACGATCTCTAACGAGACGATCTCTAACAAAACGATCTACGACCTCTGTCTGAAACGATCTACGACCGCTGGGAAATATCGCGATACTCAACCGCAGGAGTAAAACGATACTCGACCGCAGGAGCAGAGCGATACTTGACCCTTTTTCAATTTTTTTGTAATGTTTTTTGAGATTAGATGTTTCCCCCTTTCTCACCTAGCTCTTCTCTCCTACCCTCACCCACTGTATCAATCATCCAAGGACTTTTAACCCCCTGAAGACCCAAACGACACTCAGCGCAGGTCGTTTTCTTCCTTTTCTAGGTAGAAATACTGGAAATTTTTGAGCAAATAGGTGGTTTAGTTTACCTTGGAAGCTCCCATGATCTCTTGGTCCAACTCTTTTGCACAGATCTCTTCCCTATTGCTTGCTTCCCTCGAAACGATCGCTGGGCTCACACGACACTCGACACAGCTCTCCACGATACTTGTTCAACAAGTAACTTGAATAATGAAAAATTTTTGGCTTTTATACTTGGGAATTCCTAGCTTACAGAAAAATGAAAATTCTTGAACAAACCTAAGCCTACTCTACTCTCCACTCACTCCTATTCTACTTCTTCTACTCACTTCCCTAATCTAACAACTCACTACACACACTCCAAGAATGAGAAGTAGCAAGTGCGGCTGAAATTGACTTACCAAAGAAGAGAAGATTTCCGCACCTCCAAGCTCTTCAAAGAAAAAGCTACTTACCATCACGCGAATGCCTCGGTTTGATTCGTCATTCCCCGGCAACGGCGCCAAAAAGTGTGTTGACCTAAGCTTCAACTTAGGGACTTGCGGAGAAAGAGACTGTACCTCAATCCCCTCACAAGTGCATATAGTGGGGATACACGCTTTTAATTTATCAATCCGAAGAGTATACTAACCTAGCCGAGTGTATGAAGACATGCAAACGCGTAATGGTCGATGCAAATGAGCTACTCAAGAGTGAAAATGAGGTAAATGCTTATCCTAACAAGCTCTAACTGTAGGTCAAGACGAAACGATACTTGGTGCAGCAGCCGTCAGTATTTTGGACTTTTCTCCTAGCTCAGAGCTCCAAACATAGCGAATAGCATATGCGTTTCGAAGCTCTCGAGAAGACGCTTCCAATGGCAGTGGTTTCACTCAATTCCGACGCTCCTACTTCAAGTTATGACAGAAATACTGAATCGCGAAAATACTTTCCTACGCTTCAGCACTTCCTACACTTCACACACACCTTTCCTACAGCAAAGAAACACTCTCAAGGATAGATAACACTCACAAGCACTCTTTCCAAGCACTACACATGCATACAAGCTCACGAAGAAGAAGATGAAGAGGGAAGAAGACACAAATTCGAATTTCTGTGCTCTCTATTCTCACAATGGCAAAAAGTCTTTTACAAAGAGTCACATTTGACTTATATACTAGTGCCCTAAAAATGGTCCTTTCACACAAGTGACCGGCACTTTATTCACTAAGAGCTAATTTCCTCCTATTTTACATGGGTAAGCTTCTATTCTTCTGTGGGAATGCATCTAGAGGACTCCTCTAGTGCCTTTACAAGGGGAAATATATTACAAAAATGAATATGTTACAAAAATATGTGGTCCAAATCGGAAAAATTTTGGGGCCCGTCTTTTTCTCTGCTTTGTGCGCTCTTTGGCTCTGCAACAGATGGATTCCTAGAGAAGTTAGAGAGGATAATTGCAAGATCTGACAAGGAAGAAAAAAATCAAGACCAGGAAAAAGCAAGCAAAAACATGAATCATTCCCAATCGGAAGTTTATGTGGCCAATTCCACTAAACCAGACGGTTTCCCCTCCTTAGAAAGAATAGAGAGGCTAATTGCACAGTCAGAAAAGGAACCTACCCCTCAAAGAAAGGAAAGGGCAAGAGAACGGATAAGCCAGCCTCTTCAGGAAGCCCCTGTGCCTCCTCAAGAAGCTTATCTTCCCCCCCAAAAGGCAGATGAGCCTCCCTCGGAAGCTCACGTACCTCCACAGTCTGCCTACATTCCTTCTCAGGGAGTGTATGAGCCTGCTCGGAAGAGTAATAGAATAGGCAATCCTCCCCAAGAAGCTTGTGCTCCAGCCATTTATGAGTGCAAGGAGAGACTCAACAATAGAATCAGCCCTCCTTCACAGGTGGCTTATGCGCTCAATTCTACGGAGCCAGACACTTCTTCTTCTATGAATCGGTTTGCACCAGACTTCCTACGAGAGATTCAAGAAGACAAATGGGATAACGAAAGCGAGGTCGCCCCTCCTTTTGAACTTGTGGACGATGCACACGACCAATTCCCACAAGACATCCCATCTATTTACGGGGAGCATGAGAGTGTTCAGTCTCACGAGAGATTAGACTTTGAGTCTAATTCCATACAAGAGCTACCCCACTTCACAGGTCCATGGGAAGCAAAGTCCACATGTATGAGAGCACCCACAGTCATGGTAAGGAACGACGACTCAGTCATTCCTAGGAACACAGAGGTAGTGAAGAACACTAATGTGCAGTGTAATCTCAAGTTAGAAGAGCTACTCAAGGTTAGACCTGAATTATGGAAACATGTAGCCAAACAAGTGCCAGAGATAGCAAAACCTCGTTCCCAGGTAGGATCCCATAGGACAGTGCCAGAAATTCCCTTGGATAAGATAGGGGATATGTGTGAAGGTGAAGAAGGGAACACCTATCTTCCCATCACCTACCAGGACTACACCACGAAGGCAATTTTGGACTCAGGTGCAGGAGTTGCAATTGCCACTACCTCCTTATGGAAGCGTTGGGGCAAGCCAGCACTCAGGCCAACAAGAATGAAATTGCAAATGGCCGATGGTCACATAGAGAGACCCCTAGGATTGCTGGAAGGAATAACTCTCACCACTTGTGGTGTCGAGTTTGAACATACCTTTGCCATATGTGACTTCAGCAAAAATCATGCCTATGAGATGATTTTAGGAAGACCATTCATGCGACAGTTGCAAGTGGTACAGGATTGGGGAACCAATTCTTTGTACCTACAGCACTTAGGTGTTACAACCAAAGTCAATCTCAAGGATTATTCTCATAGAGATGTCCCTCCTATCCAATGGAATCCCATCCATAGAGCCAAAGATGATACAGAATCGGTGCATTCCCTAGGGTCTGGATCCTCATGGATGCATGAAGATACTCACTTATGGATGTGCAAGGTAGCAGTAGAAGAAGAGAAGAGAGAGAAAGCCAGAGAGGTAGGTGCGAAAGAAACCCATAGATCAGTCCAAGACCCAGCCTATGCACCTGTAGTTTTTCCAGACGAAGAATTTGAACCTCACGGTTGGGCAGAAATCTTAGCAACAATGGACGTAGCCATCAATGAAGAACAATGGACACCTCACTGTGATGAGGATGGCTATGACGTTTCAGTCTTCTCCATAGAGCCAATCATGGGAGAGGCAGTTCTAGAAGAGTGCGAACCTAACCCTGATGCATTTGAGGATGCTAGTGACTCCGATCTAGAGTCAATCATCATGGACCCACCATTTGCATCAGATGAAGAGTACTTCCATGAAGTAGAATTTCAACCCCAGAGGCATGGAGAGGTTACAAATGATGTAAGATTAGCAACGCATATGACCCCAAGGGAGGAAGGAAAGAAACGGAAGAAGAAAGAAGTCTCACCAGAGGAGGAAGAATCTTTGTTTGAGGTCCCATAAAATTTTAAGAAGTATGAGATAGATGACAGGAGAGTCATGATAAGAATGCCTAAACGAGAGGCACAATCAGGAGAGGCCTATGATAACAAAGAAACCACCAAGAAAATAGTAGTGGCCCTAGAAGAAGGAGAGGAGAGATGCACGTATATAGGCCATGACCTGACAGAAGAAGAAGAGATTGAATTGATTGCCTTGCTAAGAGAATACAGAGATGTATTCGCTTGGAGTTACAAGGATTTGAAAGGTGTTGACCCTGACATATGCTCACACACTATCCCCATGACCTCAGATGCCAAACCCTCTAAGCAAAAGCCTTATACATATAACGATAATTACGCTGCGAAGATCAAAGAAGAGATAGATAGACTGGTTGAAGCTGGATTTATCTATGAAATTGAGCACACTGAATGGGTATCCCCCATTGTAGTAGTGCCCAAAAAGAATGGCAAACTGCGTGTGTGCATTAACTTGAAAAAGGTTAATGCAGCCACAATTCGAGATAACTATCCGCTTCCCATAACAGAACATCTCTTAGAAAGAGTGGCAGGCAAGGAAGTGTACAGCTTCCTTGATGGGTTTTCGGGCTACAACCAAGTAGCCATAGCTCCAGAAGACCAGCATAAGACTGCTTTTGCCACAGAATGGGGCATTTTTGCTTTTAGAGTAATGCCATTTGGGCTTACCAACGCACCAGCTACCTTCCAGAGGCTGATGTGCCATGTGTTTAAGGAGTTCCTGAGGAAGAGTTTAGAAGTCTATGTTGATGATCTTTGTGCTCATTCCAATGTTAGACAAACCCATATTCCTGAACTCAGAGAAATCTTTGACAAATGTAGAGAATATCAGGTCTACCTGAACCCCGAAAAGTGTGTTTTTATGGTCAGGCAAGGCAAGATTCTAGGACACATAGTGTCAAAGAATGGCATATCTACCGACGAAGAAAAAGTGAGAGCCATAGCGGAGCTACCTAGGCCAAAGAATGTCAAGGAAGTACAAGCTTTCATGGGGCATTGTGGTTATTATCGACGATTTATACACATGTATGCCGTCATTGCAAAGCCCATGTACGGACTTCAGACTAACTTTGAGTGGACGGATGAATGCGAGAATTCCTTCCAGGAGCTTAAACGAAGATTGTGTTCAGCACCAATCTTGACCACACCAGATTGGAATAAACCATTCCATGTTCATGTGGATGCATCCAATTATGCCATTGGATGTGTGCTTGCACAACCTACTGGTGAAGGTAATATGGATCTTCCAATTGCCTATGCCAGTAGACAATTGAATGCGGCTGGACGGAATTACACCACTACAGAGAGAGAAGGCTTAGGCATGGTATATGCAGTTAAGAAATTTAGACACTATTTGCTTGCAAATAAGTTTAAATTTTTTACTGATCATCAGGCATTATTATATCTCGTAAACAAGCCATGCAATACAGGAAGATTAGTGAGATGGTTTCTCTTGCTAATGGAATATGACTTTGAGGTTGTGGTAAGAAAAGGTAGGACTCATTTGAGAGCAGATCACCTCTCTAGGCTCACATCGGGAGAAGCCCCACAAGGAGTGTCAGATGACCTTCCTGATGCTTACTTGTTTAATTTGGAAGTTATACCGCAGTGGGCTAAGCCATTGGTGCCAGTATTGACGTACGGGCCCAACCATCCAGTGGTAAACACACGGAATAGAGAGATCGTAAAAGCCCAAAAGTACCACATCATGGCAGGAAGCATGTACAAGCACACAGATCAAGGGATCTTGGCTTGTTGCGTAGAAGAGGATGAGTACACTAAATGGTTGCAATCAGCACATGTAGGTGCATTAGAGCAACACCATTCAAAGCAAAGAACTTTACAGACTCTAAAGAGATTCGGAGTGCATTGGCCAACTATGGAGGCGGATGTCCAAAAGCTGTGCAAGGAATGTTCAATCTGTTGCGCTAAACCACCAGTGGAACACGCTACTCTGTATCAAGTATCCATTGTGCCAGATTGGAGTAAACCTCTAGTATCATTCTTGAGGACAAACACATTCCCTCCAGACATGACTCTAGCTAGGAAAAGGAGTTTAGAACAAGAAGCCCAGGACTACTCACTCATAGGTGATAATCTATATAAGCGCGGTAAAGATGGTTACCTGAGGTTATGTGTCCATGAAAGTGAATATCTCAAGATCTTGGAAACTGCTCACCAAGGTGTAGCAGGAGGACACTTTGGGCCAGATCGGGTGATCAAGGCAATATTGTTTGCGGGCTTCTGGTGGCCTACCCTTCACATGGATGCACATACCTATGTGAAACGGTGTGATGTCTGTCAGAGGACTCAGTATCCTATACGCAAAGATGAGATGCCACTGAAACCTATGATGGGTGGACGTGCATTCTCTAAGTGGGGAATAGACTTCGTAGGTCCTATTAATCCCCCAGCTAAGGGTTCTCATGCGGAATACATCATTGTGGCAACAGATTATCTCACCAAGTGGGTAGAGGTAAAAGCTACAACCAAGAACGATGCTCAAACAACTGCCAAATTCTTGTTTGAGAATGTATTCACGAGATATGGGCTACCCATAGAGCTTGTAAGTGATAGAGGCACTCATTTCTTGAACGAAGTGATTGAAAATCTACTCCAAGAATTCTTGGTAATACACAAGAAGTCTGCCCCTTATCACCCTCAAGCTAATGGACAAGCTGAGAGCACTAATAAGATTTTATGCAATGTACTGACGAAATTAGTGAACACTAAACGCTCTGATTGGGACAAACAGCTACACCATGCTGTTTGGGCATACCGAGTGGCCTACAAAACGGTACTCCAAGCCACTCCCTTTCAGATGGTATTTGGCCAAAATGCTGTGCTACCCTTGGACTTCCTGATCCCTACATTGAGAGTAGCACAAGAGCACGAATGGACAGGTCATGAGCTCTCCTCTAGGATCTTTGACCTTGAACGATTAGGAGAAACAAGACTGAGAGCCGCTGCAGGGATATATGCAGCCAAGAAGAGACAGAAGGCATACTTTGATGCCCACGTGAAGGATAAAGGCTTGAAAGCAGGAGATCTAGTCTTAGTCTATACACTAAAACAACACGCGAAGAAGCTAGAAAAGAGAGGTTACGGACCTATGATCATCAATAGAATCTCCACGAGCAGAGCAGTACAACTAGCAACGTTAGAGGGTGACGTTCTCCCAAACTATATTAGCGGTTGCAGAGTCAAGTTGTATCAGGAACCCCTCACGGAGGAAATGCTCAGCCGACTCAACACTGCTAAGAAACGCAAAGAGGAAGAAAAGCGCATTCGAGAAGAGGCTCAAGCAGAGGCTTTAGAATGCATCAGAAGGATGAAGTTACGCAGACAAGGCCGAGATATGACTACAACAGTTGACCATGCAGATCAAGGATGTCCCATGGCCATGTGTGAAGTTGCAGGAACAAGCTCGAGTAGAATAATTGATAGACGTCCTTTCATAACCATAGATATAGGACAAGGACAGAGTGCAAGGACCGTAAGAGCCTTGATTGACTCAGGTGCCGCCACTAGCGCTGTTAAATTGTCTTACTGTCAAGAGTTGCAGTTAACTGTCAATCCTGTGGAAGCATATCTCATAGGATTGGGAGGCGTGGAAACCCCTTGCATGGGCGAGGTGGAACTTCCCCTCTACATTCACGATGAGGCAATGACCGTTAAAGTACTAGTGTGTCAAGATGAGGATCTCATTGAACCTCTCGTCTTGGGTCAGGATTGGATCTATGACCGAGCAGTCAATCTAAACCTAAGAAGAGGACTTCTCCAGGTTTGGGTCAATCATAGTCGAGTTACAGTAGAATTAGACAATGGAGCACTCAAGGAACTAGGAAAGGCACAGACTCCTGGTCCTTCCAGGGGTACACATGAAGATGACCATGCTGTTCTTGTTCAAAACCCTGTGTTGCAGAGGAATGACATTTGCAAAAAAGGAGTCAGGGATGCAACGGATCTCCCTTCTTTTCCAAAGGCCAGAAGGAGGCAGCAACCAAAGGCGGATCACAAGCAGAAGAAGCAGAGTACTACCTATGTCCGAGATCAAAAACACCTGCACAGCAGAATGTCCCAGAAAATAAACCAGGTGTGGGTGCGGAAAGGCGAACGACCGGGTGCACCACCGTCAACTACGCGGGCAAAGCCTCTTATTAGTAACCAACAACACGACGCTAATAAGAAGTCTTTCAGAAATTCTTCTGCTAAAGTAAAATCTATTTGGGTGCCCAAGAAGTCGATGAAGGCAAGCCCACAATCTAGACAAATTTGGGTGCCTAAGGCTTGCTTGAGGGCACAAGTAGTTACGCCAAGGCCACAACCTATGCAGCATAACCCATCTACGAGTACAACCAGAATTCCCTCGTGCTCAACACTTAGGAACACACCAAGACCCATGAGCATGCATGTAATCACTTATAAGTGGGTCCCTAAAAGGCCCCATTCCCAAACGGCGACACCGACACAGCTCTCTAGAGTCCCTACGAAACCGAAAGCAAAGCCCATCCACTGCATTTGGCAGTCTAAGACCTGTAATAAACCCCCCAACCCCGATTTGTAAATTCACCCCACTTACTAACGGCATTAGTCTCCTAGGAATACACAAACGTTAACTACACTCACTGTCTTCGTGCACTTACTAACCACTAACTCATCATCTGCCTCATGTTAATGTTGTAACGGGGACAGCAACGGATTTATTCTGTCCATTACGATGTTAACACATGCTTCTATATTCTCACAGAATCAGAAGGCAAGCAGTAAAATGGCAGAAGCAATAGGTTCGGGCTCACAAGTAGGGATACTTACTGCGGGAATTGATGTGGATAGTATACCCGTGGATGTGCCCCCGATTGAACGACCAGTGGAGATGCAACACCTCCAGCAGCTCCCCGTGCCAGATCCACCTACAGGAATCACTGAAAGAGTTCATGCCAATTCTCATTGGTTCAATGGCATGCCCGGTCCATTAGGAGAGGCCAAGTATATCTGGGAGTCTAAATGCGAGTATGACAGATCATGGGTGCGATTCCAATTTTTCTCCAAGGAGTTCGAGACTTTACAGAACACCGAAGATCTACAGACCATATGGCAACAAGCAGGATTGGCGGAATATTTTGAAGCCCCACTACCTAAACCCGATCTCCTCCGATGTTACTATTTGGTCTCCACATTACAAGCTAATGAAGATAAGGACCAACCCGGATCATTTGTTCTCCCCTCATTGCTGGGCAACAACGAGTTGAAGAGGTTTGAACTTACTGTGGAGCTGGTGAGTGATGCTTTAAATATGCATGGCACGCATGTACCCTCAGAAAAGGATGCTCTCGTTCCCACCAACATGAAGGACAGGAAACTAGTGAAGCTGAAAGACATGGCAGCACTCACCCCAAATGTGTCCATCCCTCTCCGAATGTGCATGCAACATTTTGCCTTCCCCGGTCAAGACCGATTCACGCAACCACACAAGAAGATCTGGTTTGCTCTCTACTTGGCGGAAGCAGGTGCGTTACCTATTAAGCTACCAGTGTGGATTATAGATCAATTGTATGAAGCGAACAAACGGGCTTCTAGGAAATTAGTGGTGAACGGATGCTGTGCACTCACACGCATCATTTACCAATGCTTGGCATATGATGTCCCCATTGAGCGTGCCTTAACTTGGGCACAATTACAAATGTTTAAAAGGCTCAAGACATCCACACATCAGTCCAAGCGCATGAGGGGCGCGATCCCTTGCGTCCAGACACGGGAAGTCCTCACTACTCCTGAGGCATCACCATTAAGAGAGGGCACTGTACCTCCCTTTACCATTAGGATACCCAGGTCGGAATCTGACACTACGACACAACCTACCCCATCGGCTCCTCCGGTTACACCTGAATTCGAATTTGCTGCCACTGGAGACACTGAAGGACTGGACCCCCAGGATTTCGAAGCATTCCTACAAAGCACACAATTCTCTGATGTGGAGTTTTATTCAGAGGCAGAGGAGCAGGGCACATCCTCACGAAGAAGAAGAAAGTCTACAGACGGTAGACATGTCCATTGGAGTGACGCTCAGCAAAGTCAACAACACGGACACACGGAAGAAGAAGAAGCGTATGAAGAAGAGACCACTGAAGCCCCAGCATATACAGCAGAACTCCGAAGGCTGTATCAGATTATGGAAAGAATGCGATCGCAGCAGTTACTCACTGAACAGAGCAGCAGAGTACTTATGACTCAGTTGTTGGAAGAAGCGGGAGTTGACTCAGAGTACAGGGAAGGTCTCTTATTGATGGCAGAAACATATGGAGTTGTAGAAGCTGTGCGCACTGCCATTCAGAGGCCTTCAGTTCAATATGACCCATGAAGGTTCCAGAAACGACCTCGCTCAGGTAAAAATATCCAAATTCCCGTTACAGTTGCAGAAGAGCCAACTACTACACCAACCTCCCAAACAGCTAGTCAACAGCACCCCGCCACCCATGAGGAGTCCACCGAACCACTACCACCTACTCCCCCACCATCACCTCCTAGAACAGAGACAGTGGAAATCCCATCGACCACTCAACCCACTGACCCAACCTTCATCTTTCGTACTCCCATCTCTAGTGCCACCCTATTCTCTACCACTGATAACCCGATCTTTGACGCAAACCCCATCACCACACAACCCACTGAAACCCTTCCCGAGCCTGCCCTAGGACAACCATCCCCAATGCCTTCAGCCACGGGCCACCCTGACCCCAGATCCACATTCATGGGCTTCCCTACTACCACGCAACCCTTTCCACCCTTCTCAAATTTACGACCCCAACCCCCGATATCCCTTTCTCCATTTCTACAATCCCTCCAGGACATTTTTGCTAGAGCTTTTCAACCAGGCTCTCAACCATTCCCTGCCTCTTCAGCTCCCCACCCCACGTCACATCTATTCACCACTTCCACACACACACCACCTACCATACCAATGTATATGGCAGGCCCCACACTAACACCCACTCCTGAAGGTATGGACATTTCACCACCCACGGCACCTCCACCCACCGTTTCACCTCCTCCCATTCCCCCTCCACCAATTTCACCCACACACACAACTTTCATAGACACATCATTCACTGTCTCCCTTCCCCAATTCCCTTCCCATGCATCTTCCACGGTAAACACCCCCCACTCATCTATAGGAAATGCATTGGACACCATGTTGGCTTGTATATCAAATTTAAGAACAGATTACATTCAGCTCCAGCAACAAAACGAACGCCTGCAAGAGCACTCAGCGACACTACAGCACCGCCTTGCGGCACTAGAAGAGGAGAACACTCGCCTCCACACACAGTTCCACACCCTCCAAGAAGCCCACAATATATTGGAGGTAGAGCTACAGAACGTAGATCAGGAAGCAGTGTAGGTGGTAGAAGGTCACCTACGGACACAGCTGGAACGCAACTCAAAACTTCAGCGAAATATGGCGCTACTTAAACGCCATCTTGCGGCTGCTCAGGAAGAGAACAGACGTCTGCAAATACAAAATCAAGAGAACCTGGAGGCAGCTATTGAGAGCACACCGGGGGCACCCATCAGCCCATCCAAGTTTCAAGCAGTGACCCCTGATAACATCAAGATTATATTGGAAGATTATGCCATGCTGCTCGAAGCACATGATAAGCTATCGGAGGAGCTAGGACAACTGAAGTAGGAACACCAACAAGGACCAACAGCTGCCCCTCCAACCACCCCCTCTACGGCTTCGCTTCTCAACGCAGAGGCCATAAAAGATCTCCAGGAACAGGTAACTGAATTGCAAACACGCCTACTACAATATGAGAGACCATCTTCCCCTCCGGAGGCTCCCACGGACGAAGAAGTTGTGCAAATTCCTGTGGAACAAACGTTTGATGAAGAATATGATCCGCAACCATTCCCAGGAGGCCAACAAACAGAAGAAGCGCAGGACATGTTCGAGGCACCACGGCCGCCATGGTTACGACAAGTGGAGGAAATAGGGACCTCGCATGAAGAGCGCACCGTAGTGCAAAATCAGGCCATGAGGGTCATAGAGGAGACTGTGTTACAATCAGCTTACTTCAAGAACTTGTCATCGAGACGCCTGATTCTCTCATCGGAACTCCAGTACAGGCCATATTATATTATCTTGGCTGATTATAATGCAGAAATACAAAGAGTCACGGGTCAGATTCCTACTTTTGCGACCCAATTTCAACCCGAAGACCTTCCTCTAGAGGTGCGAAAAGGCAAGATTCGTCAACCAACATGGCGGCAGAAACTTTTAGAGACCTATCCAGAAATGCTACGCACATGGAACAACGCGCCGTTGCACCTCCTGTACAACCCATGCTACGGTCCAGTCCCCCGCCGCAGGTCGTGGAAGGCATTTAATATCAAGGTACAGAACAATGCGCAATGCAAGGAATGGCTGAACTACCCGTACATCGCGCCACCACAAGGACCACCATCGGTAGCATATATGATGGGGACCATTCGCCACTGGATGCCGCGCTTGAAGCCCATGCAAGATGTAGCAGCGCAAATGATGCTTAAAATCTTAGATATGATGCAAGTAGTACTGAAGACCTTTAGAAATGCAGCCGCACCACAGGTACGCCTTCCGGGGTTTAGCAATGGAAATTACAACTTGGTGTATGACATGAGCACCACCCCCAGTATCCGTGTGGCTTACGCTTGGCATGCACGCATCAAATACCTCCCCGCCTGCTACAAACAGACCTTCGAAGAAATGTTCAGATCAGGTTTCTGGGAGTACCACTCGGAGATTTTCGCACCAAAGCCGACACATCTGCTTCAACTGTTTGCTTGTGAACAAGCAATGTATTCAGAGTACTACACCACCCCGCAACCAGAGACCCCCAGCGCAATAAATTGGGAGGCATTGGAAGCCGATCTAGCAAGAGGCTTAAGGATAGGAGAACATGAACTGGCCACCAATGTCATCCAATATTACATCGACCACCCGCACGAACAAAGGTCTGTCAGGGGCGACAGACGCTAGGAAGGGGGGAGTGTTGGCATACAAAGCAACAAAGGAGTCATGCACAATACGGCAACAAGGCCAGATCATTTTTCCCATAGATTATGTACAACTCAAGTGATTTTAATCACTACACAAACATTGTAAATCCCGTTTTTGGTAGATTAGACTCCATTTTGTGCAAGCCGAGGAGTCCTCGAGCTTGAGGAGTATTAGAAGTACCATCGTACCAATTTTCATAATTTTTAGACTTCGTTTGAGCCCTCAAATAAGCCCTGGAACCTAATTTTTAACTAGGCCGGACACTAGGTCTGGACAGGGCCAAAGCTAGTCAAAAACTATAAAAAGAGCTAGAGAGCTCATTTTTGGGGTTAGATTGTAATTGAAACGAACTTGTAAGAGCATTTTGAAAGTAATCTAAAGAACTCCATTGATTCTCTCTCTTTGTCTTGCCGTGTGTGCGCGTGTGTGTGTATGTGTGTGCATGCTTGTGTGCTTCTCACTCACGCACTTGTGCCGCCACTTGCTCGAGGTCTTCATACCATCCTCACGTCTTCCCGGATTGACATTAAAGGAGGTGCTACTCATCACTGAGCTACAGTCGACACCTTCTTCTCCCAATATCTGATTGACTAATAACTAGCCGGTGTGGAATGAAAGTCGGCCTCATTCTTGTACATTTTTTATTGTATCATATAGTCTTTGAAATTGTGCAATGTAAGCAGAGGAACCTTCACTTTCTTCCTCCTCTTATTCTTTATCATCCTCTCATCGCTCATCATGTAGCTCTTCTTCATGTTGGTGTTGTCGGTCTTCACCTCTTTCTTCTTATTCAAGGACTACTTCTCTGAGAAGATGTTCAAAATTTATGTTGCCTAACTCTTCAAGAACAATCGCTCTAGGAAACTCTAACTCTGATGGTACTGATGGGAATATCACTTGAGGGCCATCTGTGCTTTGCCCTGGCAGCGGAAGTGTGAAGGGTTGGACTTCACATTTTGGAGTTGGAGAGATATCAGGCATCAGAGTAGAGCCTCCTAATTGGGCATATGTAATTGATCCTCTCATTCTCTTTGATGGGGGTGTTGATGCTTTTTTGTTTCTAAATTGTTGAACTTGATTCCAAGATAAAGCATGTTGAATTGGATTATCATAAGCCAAGCATTGTAGATGATACATGTGAGGGAACAACAACCATTCAAGATGGTCATGTGAGGCAATATCTTATTAGTTGCATGAATCTGGTCAATGATCCAATGGGGAAGATTGATGGTCAGGTTTTGAGTGTTTGCAAAGTATAAGCTAAACCAAACTTTCTTGTGTGGTTGTGTGAACCTACCTTGCCTAGGAAAAGTGAAATGTTGTTGCATACACATTCTAAGATGAACTGCAATATTCGGGGTCATTGCTACCATATCTTTAAGTTTGGTGAGATTTCTATTTTTCATGCTATCTGGTACTAGCATTTTGTTTTCTATGGGGAATATGCATACCCTGCATATCCAAGACTTCTCAAACTAAGCTCAGGGTGAGTCTGAACTTTTTCAATTTGTTTCCACATGTTAGAGAGAGAATCACAAAGGTACTAGCGATCCTCTCATCCTTGTTAGGTTGCAAATTATTGATAAGGTAGTAGGAGTGCATGAAATCTAATTTAGGTAGCCTTGCACTAAGTAGTCAGTTAAGCCTGCCTTGTGCCATATAGGTTGGAATTCCTCCATATTCTACAAATACTACTCAAATTCTCATGTAAAGAAGTGACACTTTCCCCATATGTTGTTAAGATGACATTCTGCTTCCCAAATGCATGCCATGACTCCTAGAGGTCCCTCCAACTTGTTGAACCAATGAGAGTGGGGATTGACCTTTGTTGTGTGCTCCATGGGTGGATCCTAGATGGGTATGGTATGTAGGTGTATGAATGCCTCTGGTCTCTTTGTGGGTATTTCAACGATTGGCAAGGTGTCAATGTCTATCATTTGATGGTTAGCACCTAAGATATTGATGGTGGAGGTGCCTAGTTCTATTGTAACATGCTAGTTATTTACCCAAACCTAAAGAAGTTTGTAGCTCAGTGATGAGTAGCACCTCCTTTAATGTCAATCCGAGAAGACATGAGGATGGTATGAAGACCTCGAACAAGTCATGGCACAAGTGAGTGAGTGGGAAACACACAAACATGCACACACATACACACATGTGCACACACGGCAAGACAAAGAGAGAAATAATGGAGTTCTTTAGATTACTCAAAAAGTCTCATAAAAGTTCAAATCCACAACAAGCTAACTTCAAAAATGAGCTCTCTAACTCTTTTTATAGTTTTTAACTAGCTTTGGCCCTGTCCAGACCTAGTGTCCGGACTAGTTAAAAATTAGGTTCTAGGGCCTATTTGAGGGCTCAAACGGAGTCTAAAAAATATGAAAATTGATAGATAGGTACTTTTAATGCTCCTCAAGCTCAAGGACTCCTTGGCTTGCACAAAATGGAGCTATAAAAATATGAAATGGTATTTACAATGGCTTTTAGTTATGAAAATCACTATTTTTGTAGGGATTTCTTGTGAAAATTTGACATACACTTCTTGGAGCTCCCTAGTTGCTCCTTCTTCTTGTGTGTCCACCTCTTCGATGTGCTCTTGTGCTTTCTCCTTGACCTTCAGCTTCATGAAAAATGATAGGCCTATTTGTCAGATCTCAATTGACTGCTTTGCCTACTTGGCCCTTCTCTTTGCTCTGATTCTCTTCATTGGCTTCCTTGTCTTGAAATGCCCTGACTACTGCCAACACTCCCCCCTCTCTCATGTCTATCGTCTCTGATAGACCCTTGTTGAGTAGGCTGTTGGATGTAGTATTCCACAACATCTGTTGTCAAGTGGTGTTTTGATAACCTTAGTCCTTTGGCCAAATCAGTGAGTAGGGCATCCTAGTCTACTGGCCCAGGTACCTCTGGATGTGGCATGCGTAGCTTCTCTGAGTGTAGAGCATGTTTTACTGTGAATAATTTTAATAGATGAGATGTGCAACAATCTAAGAATTACAACCACCACAAGCTTGAGAGATGACTCTCCTCCCAACCAAATGCCTCTATATATAGCTCTCTCCAGGGGACTGCCTTCTTGGGCAGGTGGATACTAACCATCCAAGTGTCAGCCATGTAACTACATGTGCGCCAAGTGTCCCAGTTAACTCGAGTTAACTCAAGTGGATGCTTCTAGAAGGCTCTAGAGCTCTTTGGGCAAAACACTCTCCCCATGTACCCCATGGGGGTTGAACCCAAGACCTCCTCCTTCACATCCTTGAGACTTAACCACTAAGCTAAGTGGATCACTTGTTCACAAGAGCACAAGACCTCCTAGTAAGTCTAAACTCGAGATCTTTGGTCATACACACGGATGACCAAACGGTGTCCGATTTCAGATCTGTCTGAACCGGCCAGACCCTTGGATCATAGACTTACTTTATTACATTCTTCCCCCCTTGGAAAAGATTTTCGTCCTCGAAAATAGAGCTATATACATACTGTAGGCAACCCCCGAGCCTCATGTTCTAAAACTGGAAGAACATGGTCATGTTCTAGAACTGGAAGAACATGTCTCATCTCTGTGGTGGCATCCTTGCCCAAATGATTCTAAACACTATCTCTCTTTGCACTTTGATAAACTAGTCAAAGTACAAAATAGTGAATGAATAATAAAGGTGGATCTAAACACATATCCCTGGCTAATTCACAGTTTCTGGATGTGCGATCTAGGCACAAACATGTGAATTAGGTGGATTCAAATTACTAGTCCATTTCTAGGCATAACTGGTGCATGGGCTTAGTAATGAAGGTGGGATTCTTATCCCTCGCAAGACTTTGAGAATTCTTGATTCACTTGAATTTGTTTTGGAGAACTTGAAGTGTGGTTGTCCCATACATCTAACTTTAGATGTCTGTTCAATGGTTTACTTTTATCTAACAGTTAATTGATTTTTTCACCCGACTAGAGGACTACTTTGTCCCAATGAGTTGAAAAAATCCTATGTAAACTGTACGAGAAAGTTTACCATTCCGGTGGAATCAACCATACTAACTTCACCAATTCAAATTCAAAATGAAAATTGTCCAACTTAGGACACTTTTCTCAAAGACTTTTAACTGAAAGTTCTTGGGAATTGTCAATCTGATGAGCAATTCCTAACTTCCCTATTCTAGAGTATACTGGACTCCAGGAAATCATTTATGCTATAACTTGAAGCAAACTCAAATGAATAAGTCTACTTAGACTTATCATCTTTTGAAGATTGAAAAGGTTCTTGTACATAACATCTATCTAGGATGTTCAAGTTAGTTATCTAATTCTAACCGGCTATCCCTGGTCTTTTGCAAAAGGAATCAGATACCATATCTGAGTCAATTCCAAAAGATTTGGAAAGCGGAAAGAGATAACTAAGACTTTGTACAAGCAATTCAAACTTCGCACATACATAAACTTGCTATGAGTCAAAGTCTAGTTGACTCAGGACTTTAACTTCTCAACGATCTATTTCAATAAGATATTGAAGCATTGACTTTATCTTTAAGAGAAATAAGCTAGCTTCTCAAAAAGATTCAAAGCAAATAAAAAACATCATCCAACCACAAGATACTAGTGTGGTAACCAACATCAGTGTGTCGACCCACTGAGGTTATGCTGATGAGTTTTGTATTCAAATAATGCTTCACTTGAGACTAAGTTCAGGTCACATTCAATCTTTTTTGACTCCGTGAATGCAATTCTTGTGCATTTCTTTGAGTCGAAAAGAGTGAATTTATCAAGTTACACTAGGAACTTGATACTTGACTTAGTCAATTGAATCTTTAGTTGAAAAGATCAACTCAAAGTAAAAGTCCAACTTCTTTCAGAAAATTTATCAAATATTTCTGATCAATAACACTTAAACTTGAAGTGTTCTATGAAGATCTTGGAAGTTACTTACTTCATATCTTCAGTTTCCTTAATCTTGAAGTTACCTTGAAGTATCGTAAGATACTACTTTCATCCTTTACGAATTAAACTTTTCCTTGAAGTCTTAATTCCCTTGAGGATGAAACCTAACTTCAAAATCCAAACTAGGACTAAAAGATAATCATCATCCCACGGTCCGATGTCCCATTCCATCTTTCCTACATCAATCTGAGTATAAAATCTGGTGTCCCATACCACCCTATTTTATATTCACATTAATGTGTGGGTGATTCTTATCCTAAAGTCTAAACATCTCTTGATAGAGTACCTTATTTCTTCAATTCTTTTACAAGAATTGGAAGTTTTCAGGCATTACCTCTAACTAGATTTTCCTAGGTTTTGATTCCTTCGCATGATCACCTCATAATCATGTGCTTTGCCTTGGAAACTTGAAAACCTCTTTGACAGAATATCAATCAGAATTCCAAGTTCTTGAATTTTCTCGAATTCAAGTTCAATTGGTTTACCCTTGACCAATTTTGTAGCGACAAGAGCTTTTGACTTCTTGTCTTTAGATTCCTTTCTTTACTGATGCTTTAGGTACCTACCCCGGGGACTTTATTTAGGAATCTCTTTACTGCTTAAGTCTAAGCATCCGCTCATGCTTTTTTGGATTTGTACCAAAATCCCTTTAAGGATAGGCAAACACTTATGTTTTACCTTCCACAGACTTAAGTACCGTTTTCACGGTTGCAGACTACATACTTGGAATTACTTCACGTTGTTCAGACTGGGAACAGCTTACTTTTTCACAATTTTCCATTTAATAAATGGAACTTGAGTGAATAATTCCTTACGAAATTTTTTTACTGCCAATACTTGGGCAATCTATAGAGTAGTTCTAATCGCACATTCTTGGACAATCATGGCCAAGTTTGATCAAGTCTGGTTGATCCTGGCGACAAAAATAAAGACTTAGTCTTTATCTTTTAAGATCTCTTAAACTATCTTAAGCTTCTTTGCTTACCTGCAGGATTTTTTGAGATCTTTCCCTCAACTTAAGTCCAAGCATTTTCTAATGCTTTTCAGATTCCAAAGCTAAGAATCAATGATATATCATTATGTTATATCACTTATTGGACTTACATACCAAAACTGGTGGTTAGGGATTTGCTGGGAACTACTTGCTATAAAACTTCTCTTGAAAGATGCTAGTCTCACAACTGGGGAGATTTTTCTTTCAAGAACTTTTTGATTCCTACCAAGGAATCAAGTAATACTAAGCTATAACTTGAAGCAGATGATTCATCTTGGAATCTTTTGCTTTCCAGTCTAATGATTCATCTTGGAATCCTTTCTTTTACTGGAAAGATCTTCAAAAGGAATTTCTAGACTTTTGGATAAGACCAAGACTTAAGGCTTTGCTTGTCCAAAAGACATTCTCATTTAACTAATGAAATAGGTAATCACGCTCTTTCATTAGTTTATCTTTAGGAAATAGCTTAATTTCCAAAGATTACTTTGCTTGGGTCTCTTGTTTAAGCTTTTCTTATCTTAAAGATCACCAAGCATACTTTTCTTATCTTTAGAAAAGTGCTTTAATAAAGTCTCCATATTTGAAAACTTTACATGAGCAAATAATGCTTGGAATTGTTCACTTAATTTTATAAAAGATAGTCTTGATTTTTATAAGATTCAAGGCTTTACTACTAGCTAATTTTTTAGGAAAGAACTTGTTTCCTAAATGGTCTTTAGGAAATATCGAGATTTCCTAAGATATCTGTTTTCCTAAGATACTTACCAAAAGATCATGCATATACTCATGCATCTACTTGCATGCAAATGCATGTTCATGTATGCAAATGCCCATTCTTGGGTGCAAATGCATATGAGTTCATGCAAGTGTAATGAACTTAAGCAAATATTGAGCTTATTAGGTATGCAAACAAGCATCCATGCAAAAACAACCTGCTTGCTATTCTGGCAAAAGGTATTTATTCAAGTGCGTGAACTGGAGAATTAGCTACCTTTCCCAAGCAAGTGTGAACTTGATGTGCATAAAACATTCTTTTATGCACAAATAATCTTTTCATTTTTATGCATGAATGTAATTAAAATTTCAAGTGCATACCTAAAATTGAAAAGTACTTTGTATACTTTTGCGTCATTTCAATACCGTTTAGTTCTCTAATTAGCTTTCATATTGAGATAACCATAATTGGACTACGCTTTTAGTCCTAATTAATGCATCCTAAATGAAAGCATTCGAGCAAACAAATATCAAAATGAAAACATAATTTGGAAAATACTTAGCTCCACATAGAGCTACGTCCTTCCCTTGATCCTTTAGAAGAAGGATTGTCTATCTCCATAATATTTGGATAAGCGAATCATCCTTAGAACTCTCTTTTGCTTCAAAATCCAAATCTTGCGCAGTCAAACTGCTGGGGATGAAAGATGAAGCTCGAAGCCGGTTGCATCATCTCTTGCCCGTCCGACTGCCATTTGAACACTTCTTACTTCATGCTAGACGAACTTTCTTGCGTTCGAATACGGATTCTTTGTAGCCGCTTTTTTTTTTCTTCTGAACAGTAATGATGCTGTTATCACTCTGTAATCTACGTACAGTTAATGTTCTGATTTGTTGCGCAGCACATACAGATTATATTCAACTAGCATGAATAGCTGTGCAAGTGATATTCCCCTCTAGAATTGATGTTGCTTCTCCTGACACGCTTCAAGTCCTGGTCGTCACTTCCTAGAGATCAAAGGATTAAATCCTTCTGGATGCACCAGCAACTCCTTTTTTCTTGTAATATGCTGCGCTCTTGCAACGACCAGTAATAGGATACAATAAAAAGGTAAAACAGGAGACATCACTGCGGTTTGGTTTCGTGGGTAAAGCAACACGCATCAAGCATCTGTTGAAAGCTTTGTGAAATTCCTGGCGAAAACAACAGGCATCATCCATCTCGCGGCCTTCCTAGCTAAGGAAGTGCGCTACCATTAGTAGTGCACATGTTCGATCCCCGTGCTAATCAGTCGACTCGTGCTGTCTTTTATGCTAGGATGCCTGTTCAGAAATCAACAACATAATAAAAAATGATCATAGTTTTAATCACACCAAACTGCTAGCTTAGCGGTGTGCATGCTTCCGTTCTCAGCAGGTTGAGAGTTCGAATCCAGCACGGATTCTTTTCCGTCAATGATGCGAACAGACTTAGAGCTTGAAGGCGTGTAATAACGTTGCAATTTTGCTAGTCCATGACTTCACGAGAGTAAAATTGAAACTTGAATGGACCGGGAGGAGGTAGACAGCTACACGCATACTCGGGAGAAAAAAACTGAGCTATGAAGATCACCATGAAAGCTTCAGCAGCGCCGATTGACAAATCATCTCTAGATTTTGCTGTCAGAACTCGTGCAAAATTAATTGATTTAAGATTGTCACGCTTATTCCTCAGTATACAGACGTCACCAACGCTCTAAGAGAAGATGCAGACAGCGGGATCAAATGGAGGACAGCAAGATAGCGCTGCCGACCTGGCTCAATCTCTGTAAACAAAAGAAATCGATGGCAGTAAGGCGTTGGGCTCTTCTCCCCAGCACGCATCGCAGCAATTGGATCGTCGAAGTCTGTTATACAGATGCTGAGTCTGTAATTATCCAGTCAACATAAGTTGAGCTTGCTATCTTGGATAGAGGACACGTTTGGGCTTATGCAGGTTGCGGAATTGAATCCTGTATTCTACATATACTGCGCATAATCATTTTGCGCTAATCTAACCAATAGCAATGACTGCATGATGAGGAGTACTTCGGCAGATATGAAGAAGTGCTACACTAATGCAATTTCCACGCATCTCAACAGGAGCTTACAAGCAAGAAGATGAAGATAAACGTCTCCATGCAGGTGGTCGACGGGTCAAGTCTGCTGATCGGCCGCAGCAAAAAAAAAAAAAAAAAAAAAGAAGACGAAATGATTAAAGATGATCAAGTTGATAGGAAGCGAGGGAGAGGATGTTAAACATGGCTCTGATACCAATGCAACAATCTAAGAATTACGACCACCACAAGCTTGAGAGATGACTCTCCTCCCAACCAAATGCCTCTATATATAGCTCTCTCCAGGGGACTGCCTTCTTGGGCAGGTGGATACTAACCATCCAAGTGTCAGCCATGTAACTACATGTGCGCCAAGTGTCCCAGTTAACTCGAGTTAACTCAAGTGGATGCTTCTAGAAGGCTCTAGAGCTCTTTGGGCAAAACACTCTCCCCATGTACCCCATGGGGGTTGAACCCAAGACCTCCTCCTTCACATCCTTGAGACTTAACCACTAAGCTAAGTGGATCACTTGTTCACAAGAGCACAAGACCTCCTAGTAAGTCTAAACTCGAGATCTTTGGTCATACACACGGATGACCAAACGGTGTCCGATTTCAGATCTGTCTGAACCGGCCAGACCCTTGGATCATAGACTTACTTTATTACAAGATGGTCTGGGTATGAATATCTTTGAATGATATTCCCAGAACCCTGTGATGAACATTTCTTCAAACATTTGTTTGAAACAGGTTGGAAGGTACTTGATATGAGCATGCCACGCATATACAACATTGATGGATGGTGTGGTGCTCATATCATACACAAGGTCTTGGTTGCCTTCATTGAATCCGAGAGCCGAAAGGTGAGATTTTTTGACATTTTTAAAGGTCCGGAATGTAACCAGCATGAGCTTGAATATTTTGAGGCACATCTGTGCCATGATGTCTGGTACATTCTTGAATCTGACTCCCAATGCCGAATGGTTGAAATCATGTATGCGACTATGGGTTGGCCACGAGGTGGTGCCAAGTATACATAGTTTAGCCACTTGTCACATCCTTTCACTATCAAAACTGTTTTGGTGTACTCGAGCCATGATCTTTGTCAAAAGATAGGGCAGTAGCAAGGGTTATACTTGATGTATAAGGGCATATTATTCCAAGTGCACACCATCTCGGGGTATGTTTCGAGTACGCATATCCTCCATGTAGGTTGAAATATGTTGTCGTGCGTTGCACTTGCAAGAATGTCATCTGGTGCAAATTGTGTTGTCGAGGTTGGTTCTTTTGTTGTGTGATGCTTTATCTCAGCATTATAATCTGCCATTAATACACAGAACAAATCATACAAATCATCTAAAGTGCCAATCCACCAATGATGGGAGAGGTTTTTGAAGTAATCCGATTTGATGACAACCTCTTCCAATCGGGACATAGACTTTATCTGCACTGCAACTCTATCATCATGGGTTGGACCAACCTTTTCTAATTTTTGCATCCATTCAGGAGCTTCAATCTCAAATGTGTCCATTCTGTCCTCTGTTTGCTTACCCCATGGTACAGGCATGGGTACATAAGGGTCCTCGAAAGTCTCCTCAACTTCAATTTGAACTAGGTCCTCTGGCTCCGACTCCACGAGGGGAGAAGGTTGACGCTCATATTGGAGAATTCTATTTTGCAGTTCTGCCAATTGTACTCTCAGTTCTGCTACCTCTTCGGGTGTGTCAGTTGTGGCTGCTACTTCTTTTGGTGACTCTCGCTGAGTGGCCAATTGCTTTTGTAGGTTATCCTGCTCTTTTTCTAGGGCAACATGTGCCTCTAAAAGGTCAGCATGTGTGTCCAAAACTATTTGCATGTTTGCCAATGGGATGGCCTTGAAGCGCTCCGGGTCGATCTCCTGTGGTGATCCTTCCATTGTTGTTTCTAGGTTTTCTTCATTCTGTCGTTGGAGTCTCTTATTTTCTTCTAGTGTTGTAGACATGTGTTTCCGTAGTAATGCGAGATTACGTCAAAGCTTGAGATTGTATGTTATCTGGGCATGTAACATTTCGTCGAGTTGTTTTTCCTCGGTATCTGGTCGGGGGGGATTGGCCACTAATTGATCATGTTGTGCCTGCAAGGTATCATAGTGTTGTTGTAGTAGCGGCCTCTTTTCCTTCTCCAAGTTTATGAATCTTTCTTGTAAGGTTTCATGGGTTCAAAATAGGTTCATATGTTGAGCATCTAAATGTTGGTAATGATGTTGTAATTGAGACATACATTGGTACAAATTATTGAATACATTATTGACAGGAGTGGATGTTGGGAAGGTGTTGAATGCAGGAGGGTAGGGAAAAGGGAAAGGGATTGTGTATGTTGTGCTTGAGAATGGTGAAGTGGGTGGTGGAGGAATGGGAGATTGTGGGAATATGGAGGGAGGGAGAGGTGCAAAAGTGGGTGATATATCCATGAGGTCATGTTTGGATGCGGTATTGGGAGTTATTGTGTACATGGGAATGGTAGGTGTGGTGATGGTCGTGAAGGTGTATAATGGTGTGTGCAGTTGTGTGTAAGAGCCACCAAGAAGTGTGACAAGAGGAATGGGAGTTTCAGTGACTACAGTTAGCATTACAGTGTCAGTGGTAGCATTTACAATAGGGGTGGTTTCAGGTTGTGCGGATTGTGAAGGTTGACTCATAGTTTGTGCTTCGCTATGGGCAGTGGAGACTGTGGTTGTGACAGTAGTGGTGACAATGTTGGTAGGAGGTGAAGGTGGTGGTTGGAGGGGAGGGTGGTAAAGGTGGTGATGGGGGTGCACTTGAGGTATGGGCTTCATCAGTGTGATGAATGGGGTGAGCTGTGCCAGTGGTTGTGGAGGTGGTGCCTTGTGGTTCTGATACCAAGATATTTATCTATTTCCTTGGTCTGGGGGGACGTGTCTCGTGCCATCGCTCGAATCTCCGTGAGTGTGCAAGGGAGGTGTGCATGGTCTCTAGTACTCCTAGTGCATCAGCAAGCATGTCAAGGGTAGCTCTGCATTGATCATCTACACCTTCTTCTTCAAGTATTTGGTTCATCAAGGCCTTTCCTATTGCCAAAGATAGTGTGTGTTGTTCCTGAACCAGGTTGATAGTATCATATAGTCTTTTTAGTTGCTTCGTATAAGCTGGGGCTCCCGCAAGTTCTGGTATAATGTGTTGCTCCTGTTCATGTTCCCCTTCGTTGGAGGGTCCTTCTCTTGTTCATCTTCTTCTTCTTCTGCAGTCTCCTCTTCATCTTCATCTACTTCTATGACTTCTGGTTGAGTTGGGTGGGGCTGGTCCGTGATAGTCTGTTGCCCACTTAATTGCTCTGCTTCAACTTCCAAATTAGTTGCATTAATTATCCTTGCTACCTCCTCATCAGTCAAATCCTCTAGCGTGAAGCCATGAGGGAACTCTAAATCAGTGGGTATCGATGGGAACACCAAATTAGGCCCTTCTGCACTGTGCCTTGGTAGCCTAATGGTAAAGGGTTGCACGCGCCTCTGGGGTGATGGAGTCATTTTCGGTGTCAAGGTCACGCCACGAGCCTGTGCACATGGCATCTGAACAGCTCCCCTCATTTTCTTTGAAGGAGGTCCTGCAGCTAATAGCCTTCGTTGAAAATCTTGCACCCTAGTCCAGATCAACACTCTTTGAATTGGCACATCATAAGCCAAGCATCGGTATATAATTCTGGTGAGGGCACAACACCCATAGAGCACTGGCTTTTGTTTCTTGTGCCAACGTTGGTGTGCAAGATGGATTTGGTCAATAATCCAATGCGGCATGTTAATTGTCAGGTTGAAGGTGTCTGCTAAGTATAGACTGAACCAAATCTTCTTGGGGGGTATTGTGAATCTTTCTTGAGCGGGGAACGCGAAGAGTTGCATTCACATTCTGAATGGCAATAGTTGGGGTCATTGCCACCATGTCCTTCAGTTTAGTTAAGTTCCTATTCTTCATGTTGTCCAAAATCATTGTCTCTTTCTCTGTGGGGATGTGCATACCTCTCATTTATAGAGCTTGACTTACCAAATTGTTCGTCAATTTGAAGCGTTTCAGTTCATTTCCTCGTGTAAGAGAAGGAAGTACAAATGTGATGGACCCTTTCTTCTCTTTGCTGGGAGTGAGGGTGCTAATCAAGTATAAACACCTCAGGAAGTCCGGCTTTGGTAACTGAGCTTTGAAGTAATCATACAATCCAGCCTTCTTCCATATTGGTTGCAATCCTTCACTGTTTTGAAGCCACTCAAATTCTCGTGTAAAGAAGTGATACCGGCCCCAGTGTCTGTTGAACTCTATCTCAGCCTCCCATAAATAGGAGCCTTCTCCAAGGGGTCCTACAACTTTACTCAACCCATGGGAGTTCTTACTCACTGGAGATGTGTGCCCTTGGGGAGGATTCTGAATTGGTATGACATGTAGTGCTCTCAACGCTTGTGGCCTTTCCTTCAACTCCTCTTGAAACAGGAGACTTTCAATGTCTACTATTTGAGCGTTGGTGCCTGCCTGGGAGCTCATTCCTGCAGCCTCGGCCATATTGAGGAAAGCGGTCGCCGGTTCTGTGAGAATATACAAATGAATGTTAACATTGCAAATGGACACAAAGTGGTCATGTGTCCTCGTTACAACATTAACATGATGAACTGTGATGTAGTTATTTAGTTAGTTAGTGCTCATGTGGTTGTGAGTGTGAAGTGTGGTTAGCAGATGCAGGGTTCCTATGTGCTAGTTAAGGTGGTAGGGTGTAGTGTGGATAGATTTAGTAAGCGAAGGTGACTTTACGATGGGATCAAGTGGTTTATTACAAGGTTTGGGCTGCCAAACATAGTGGATGGCTTTCTCTTTTGATTTTCTGGAGACTATGGAGGGCTTTGTCAGAAGGTCTACTTGAAAATGAGGCTTTTTAGGGACCCATTTACAAGTAATGCTATCCATGCTCATAGACGAATAGGTGTTTGTGTGTGTCAAATGAGAGTGGGAATCAACTGTTCACGTGAGTGAATCATGTTGTAGATGATGTGGTTTATATGTGGCTATTTGAGCCCTCAAGCAAGCCTTAGGCACCCAAATTTGTCTTGATTGTGGGTCAGCCTTCATTGACTTCTCGTTCGGTGGTCATATAGTTTCGTTCTACTGCATTCAATTGTCTACAAGCATTGGCAATTGGAAGATCCATATTACCCTCGCCCGTAGGTTGCGCTAGCACACATCCAATAGCATAGTTGGATGCATCCACATGCACATGAAAGGGCATATTCCAATCTGGTGTGGTCAAGATTGGTGCTGAACATAATCACCATTTAAGCTCATTGAAGGAGTTCTCACATTCATCAGTCCACTCAAAATTAGTCAAAAGTCCGTACAGAGGCTTTGCAATGATGGCATACATGTGTATAAAATGTCGGTAATAACCACAATGCCCCATGAAAGCTTGTACTTCCTTGACATTCTTTGGCCTAGGTAGTTCTACGATGGCTCTCACTTTCTCTTCGTCAGTGGATATTCCATTCTTTGACACTATGAGTCCTAGAATCTTGCCTTGCATAACCATGAAAACACACTTTTCTAGGTTCACACAGACTTGATATTCTCTACATTCATCAAAGATTTGCCTGAGTTCAGGTATATGTGTCTGTCTAATGTTCGAATTAGCACAGAGATCATCAACATAGACTTCTATATTCTTTCTCAGGAACTCTTTAAACACATGACACATTAGTCTCTCAAAGGTAGCGGGTGCGTTGGTGAGACCAAATGGCATTACTCTAAAGGCGAATATGCCCCACTCTGTGGCAAAAGATGTCTTATGCTGATCTTCTAGAGCTATGGCCACTTGATTGTAGCCAGAAAATCCATCAAGGAAGCTGTACACTTCCTTGCTTGCCACTCTTTCTAGTAAATGCTCAGTGATAGGAAGCGGATAGTTATCTCGAATCGTGGCTGCATTAACCTTCTTCAAGTTAATGCACACATGTAACTTTCCATTCTTCTTGGGCACCACTACAATGGGTGATACCCATTCAGTGTGCTCGATTTCATAGATGAATCCAGCTTCCACCAACCTGTCTATCTCTTCCTTGATTTTGGCAGCATAGTTATCATTATATGTGTATGGCTTCTGCTTAGAGGGTCTTGCATCTGAGGTCATGGGAATTGTGTGTGAGCATATGCCAGGGTCTACTCCTTTCAAATCTTTATAACTCCAAGCAAGTACATCTCTGTATTCTCTTAGTAAGGTTATCAACTCAAGCTCTTCTTCTTCCATCAGGTCATGCCCAATGTAGGTGCATCTCTCTTCTCCTTCTTCTATGGCTACAACTATATTCTTGGTGGTTTCTTTGTTATCATAGGCCTCCCTTGATTGCGCCTCACGTTTTGGCATTCTTATCATGACTCTCATGTCTTCTATTTCATACTTCTTAAAGTTTTCTGGGACCTCAAACAAGGATTCTTCTTCCTCCAGTGTGACTTCTTTCTTCTTCCTCTTCTTGCCTTCATTCTTGGTGGTCACTTGCGTTGTTAACCTCACATCATTGGTAAGCTCTTCATGTCTCTGAGGGTGAGCTTCTACCTCATGGAAGTTTTCTTCATCTGATGCAAAAGGTGGGTCCATAATGATTGACTCTAGATCGGATTCACATGTATCCTCGAATGCACCAGTGCTAGGTTCACATTCTTCAATAATTGGATCACACATGATAGGTTCTCCTACGAAGACTGAAATGTCATAGCCATCCTTGTCACAGTGGGCTGTCCATTGTTCTTCATTGATGGCTACATCCATTGTTGCTAGAATTTCCACCCAGTCATGAGGTTCAAATTCGTCATGAGGAAATACTACAGGTGCATAGGCTGGGACTTAAATTGATTTATGGGTTTCCTTTGCACCTATCTCTCTTGCTTTTTCTGTGTTCTCTTCTTCTACTGCTACTTTACACATCCACAAGTGGGTGTCTTCATGCATCCATGAGGATCCTAATCCTATGGAGTGCACTGACTCAGTATCATCTTTGGATCTATGGAGGGGATTCCATTGGATGGGAGGGACATCTCTATGAGAGTAATCCTTGAGATTAACTTTGGTCGTAACACCTAAGTGTTGCAAATACAAGGAGTTGGTTCCCCAATCTTGTACCACTTGCAACTGCCGCATAAATGGTCTTCCAGAATCATCTCATAGGCATTATTCTTGCTAAAGTCACAGATAGCAAAAGTATGGTCAAACTCAACACCACATGTAGTGAGAGTGATTCCTTCCAACAGTCCTAAGGGTCTTTCAATGTGACCATCGACCATCTACTAGCCTGATATGCTTTAAGCATCATGTTTAGGTCCTCGGGAGTGGGATTTGCTAAGACTGATCCTACTCTAGGGGGTGGTGGGATGGAGTGACGTGGATTGGAAGGTGGTGGGTTGGAGGAAGATGGGATTGGTGGTGGAGTAGTATGAGAGGGAGTTTGAGATGTGAGTTCAATGATCTTGGCTTTCGTTTCTCTTAGACTTTCCTCGAGTTCACTCATCTTTTTTGCCCATTGTCTTTTCATTCTCTCGCGACTATCCTTCCAGGCTCTAGTCCTTTTCTTGGTTATGCTCTTGGTTTCGCTAACCCAGGAACGCTTTTCTTGGCCTAATCCTTGGTTTTGATGTGCCACTTGAGCTCTAGTGACCAGTTGCACTGGTGCAGTGGAAGTTACACTCCCTGAAGAGTCTATGACTAACCCAATAACGTTAATAGGAGTGATTTTTGGCATGTTATTGGGGTTCTTTGGGCAGTATCGTAAGAGATGCTCTTTTTCGCAATCTTGACAAAAGACCTAGATTGTTACTGACTGGGGTTGTGTGGGTGCAGGCATGGGGCAATCATGAATGAAGTGATCTCCTTGACATCGGTAGCATGGTCCTCTAGGAACTAGGGGTCTGACCTGCCTAGGTTGAGGTCTAGAGTTGGGGTTTGCCTACATGACATTTGCATACTCTGGCTCCCAACTAGGTTCACTCGAGTCTTCATAGTAATATGACTTGTTATGCTCTGGTGACTGCATGTAGTAAGCATGTGGACTATTCATGTGATTAGAGTCAAAACTATGATTTCTAGGGTCACTTTCTGAAAGCAATGGTGTTATTGGCACTATGGCTCTATTCATATTCTCTTTTGCAGTTGCATACTTCACTGGAATCACATTGGATGGGGTTGGGGGTTGTTGTGCGAACACAGGTTGAGGTCTTTGCTGCCCTTGATAGGGTTGCTGGGGCCTACCGTACTATTGTGGTGGGAATTGGTTCTGGTATCTACCATGTTGTGGATATGCCTATGGGTAAGGTTGACTAACTGCTTGCTTATTGTACGGGCAATCTTACGCGGCGTGATTACTGTACCTTCGTTCTATGCTGCAGTACTGGCTACTAGGATTCACTTGGGGTTGATCCATAATGGGACATAAATTTGCCATATGGTCACCTCCACAAGTATAGCATCTTTTCACTGGTGCAAACCTTGGTATTTGTTTACTTGAGACTCCTAGATTCAGAGGTACTTTCTTAGCAAGTTCCTCAATAGATGTGGACGATGTCGATGCACATGCATACACATTCTTCTATGGTCCTGGGGTCCTTCAAGTACACATATGATCTCAATTTGGTACTTAGCAATCTATCCAAGAATAAAGCCACTTGTTTGGCTAGAGTGGGTAACTAAGGAACAGGGCATCTCTCTAACTATTGCCTAAACCTTCTTCCTGCAAGTCTCACGGTCTCTTGAGGTGTCTGCTTGAAGCTGTGAATCAGTGAGGAAGTGTTATGCCTTATGCCTTATGAATCACGATTGATGGTGTCAATCGCGATCAACACTTTTTCCACAAATTTTGACGTGATTTCAGCCGATCAGGGTTGTGTCCCTCGTGGTGGACACGTGGGCACATGAATCTTAGTGTCAATTGAGGTCCATCTGTGTTGTGCCCTGGCATCGAAAGTGTGAAGGGTTGTACTTCACATTTTGGAGTTGGAGAGATATCAGGCATCAGAGTAGAGCCTCCTAATTGGGCACATGTAATTGATCCTTTCATTCTCTTTGATGGGGGTGTTGATGCTTTTCTGTTTCTAAATTGTTGAACTTAATTCCAAGATAAAGCATGTTGAATTGGATTGTCATAAGCCAAGCATTGTAGATGATACATGTGAGGGAACAACAACCATTCAAGTTGGTCCTGTGAGGCAATATCTTATTAGTTGCATGAATCTGGTCAATGATCCAATGGGGAAGATTGATGGTCAGTTTTGAGTGTTTGGAAAGTATAAGCTAAACCAAACTTTCTTATGTGGTTGTGTGAACCTACCTTGCCTAGGAAAAGTGAAATTTTGTTGCATACACATTCTAAGATGAACTACAATATTCGGGGTCATTGCTACCAAATCTTTAAGTTTGGTGAGATTTCTATTTTTCATGCTATCTGGTACTAGCATTTTGTTTTCTATGGGGAATATGCATACCCTGCATATCCAAGACTTCTTAAACTAAGCTCAGGGTGAGTCTGAACTTTTTCAATTCGTTTCCACATGTTAAAGAGAGAATCACAAAGGTACTGTTGATCCTCCGATCCTTGTTAGGTTGCAAATTATTGATAAGGTAGTAGGAGTGCATGAAATCTAATTTAGGTAGCCTTGCACTAAGTAGTCAGTTAAGCCTGCCTTGTGCCATATAGGTTGGAATTCCTCCATGTTCTACAACTACTCAAATTCTCATGTAAAGAAGTGACACTTTCCTCATATGTTGTTAAGATGACATTCTGCTTCCCAAATGCATGCCATGAATCCTAGAGGTCCCTCCAACTCGTTGAACCAATGAGAGTGGGGACTGACCTTTGTTGTGTGCTCCATGGGTGGATCCTAGATGGGTATGGTATGTAGGTGTATCAATGCCTCTCGTCTCTTTGTGGGTATTTCAACAATTGGCAGGGTATCATGTCTATCATTTGATGGTTAGCACCTACCTGGGAACTAGTGCCTATAGCTATGGCCATGATGATAGATGTAGTACATGTTTTGTGAATATTCTAGAAGAAGAATCAGAAAAAGAACGACATGGATATTGACCGCCAGAATACCACCTCGAACGAACACGCGAGTACTATAGGTATGCAAGGATAAACTGCCTCAGCATGCAAGTATGAAGAAGGTGCAAACCAACCCTCCATCAAAAAAGTTACATAACAGCCACTATTCAAAATCTCAATGGGATACCCCAAGAACTCTTCATGTGTGGCTTTCAAATCATTGGTAGAGGCTCAGAAATCACAGCAACATATATGGATCCCAAAAGTGGTCCGGAGCACAACGAGTCAAGAGATAGAAAAACTCAAGGATATATCATACCAGTAGAACCAGCGCAAAGCAAACTACAAAGGTTCATGGGAAACCCCAAGAAACCACCACTCAAAAATCCCAATCCAAAAAAGGGAATAGATCAAAGACTACATTCAAGAGTAAAAGAAGGGGAAGGCACCATAGACAACTACCATCGACACAGAATACGATGCTCATATGGAGACCCAAGAAGCTGCCAGAAATCAATGAAGAGTATCAAGGAATCTCTTCTTGCACTCATAAAGAATCAATTGCATCCAAAGTATGCATGATAGGGCCACATTATAAGGCCACAAATTTGGCACATAGATTTTTCTATAAAAGTAGTGGTGCACATTTCCATGACTAGAATAGGACTTAGCTTCTACTATCATAGGAATGCCCATAAGTTGTAAATAAATAAATGCTTCGGCTATCAACTAATCTCTTGTTTTTTTAGGATAAAAAATTAAGAACAACTATGGTAAGGTACCTTACTTGTCTCCACTCGTGCAAAATACGGCACCACAAAAAATAGTAGTTCAATTATTATCTCATGCCACAAAGCAAATAGGCAACCAAATAAATTTGACACCCTACATTCAAGAACGATTATTTGAAGCCAAGAAGCAATGGGGTCATAAGAATTTTTTGAATGGAAGTGTGGCTCTGACTGTATTGATTCACCACGCATTAGGCATTCAAGAATACCTCAAGGAAATGCCATCATCGGCTGAAATGGCTAAGCATGTGAAGCCAACAACAGTACCAAAGAAGACGAAAGGAGTGAAGATAACGGAAGAAGTAGGCACAAGCTCACAACCGGTGATGTGAGGAGCAAAATGACTAAGGGAAGTACTAAAGACAGAAGAAGTTACTCCACCATCAAAGGGGACACATGTACACTCTAGAACCAAAATAGAACAGTCCACACCTATCACTGAAGCAGAATTGCAAGAAGCTATGGAGGAAACTCACAAGTTCATGGAAGGACAAATCAATCTACTAGTGCAAGGGCATCATTATCGTCAAACTCACACCGTGTCTATGCCTCGTAAGAGGCTAACAAAGTTCCACGGGTACTGAGAGTTGGGAGTAGTCAACTCAAGCTCTTCATCTGAGCTACAAGAAGATTAGGATCAATCGACCATAAATATGGAGCTCCGAAGTGAATCAAATGATCATGGGAAGTGGGAAGAATTGAATCAGGTACATGAACCACATGAAGCAGAGTGCAACACACAATCACCCAGTCAAGATATTGAAGTACGAGATAAAAATGTGGAGGAGCACCCTATAGCTCAGTGATGAGTAGTACCTTCCTTTAATGTCAATCCGGGAAGACGTGAGGATGGTATGAAGACCTCGAACAAGTGATGGCACAAATGCGTGAGTGAGAAGCACACTAACATGCACACACATACACACACATGCGCACACAAGGCAAGAACAAATAGAGAGACAATGGAATTCTTTTAGATTACTCAAAAGTGCTCTTACAAGTTCAATTCTACAACAAGCTAACCTCAAAAATGAGCTCTCTAGCTCTTTTTATAGTTTTTGACTAGCTTTGGCACTGTCCAGACCTAGTGTCCGGCCTAGCTAAAAATTAGGTTCTAGGGCCTATTTGGAGGCTCAAACAGAGTCTAAAAAATATGAAATTTGATAGGTAGGCACTTCTAATGCTCTTCAAGCTCAAGGACTCCTTGGCTTGCACAAAATAGAGCTACAAAAAGGTGGAATGGTATTTACATTGGTGGGGAGTGACTGAAATCACTATTTGGAAAATATTAATTCAGGAAAAAATGATGGCCTATTTGCCAGATCCTCTTTGACTGCTTTGTCTGCTTGGCCCTTCTCGTTGGCTCCCTTCTCTTGTAAGTCCTTAACCGCCCGGACCACTGCCAACACTCCCCCCTCTCTCGCATGTGTCGTCCCTGACAGACCCTTGTTGTGTGGACCGTTGGATGTAGTACTCCACGACATCTGTGGCTAAGTGATGCTCTACTATTTCTAGTCCTTTGGCCAAATCAGTGAGTAGGGCATCCCAGTCTATTGGCCCGGGTACCTCCGGATGTGGCATGCATAGCTGGTCTGAGTGTAGAGCCTGTTCAACCGCAAATAGCTGTAATAGGTGAGATGGTTTGGGTATGAATATCTCATAATGATATTCCCAGAACCCTATGATAAACATTTCCTCAAATGTTTGCTTGAAGCAGGCTGGTAGATACTTGATACGAGCATGCCACGCATAGACAACATTGATGGGTGGTGTTGTGCTCATATCGTAGGCGAGATCCTGGTTGCCTTCATTGAATCTGAGAGCCAAAAGATGAGGTGCTTTGACATTTCGAAAGGTTCTGAAAGTGAACAGCATTAACTCAAATATTTTGAGGCACATGTGTGCCATGATATCTGGTACATTTTTTAATCTGACTGCCTAGTGTTGGATGGTTGAAATCATGTAGCCGACCGTGGGTTGGCCACGAGGGGGTGCTAAGTACACATAGTTTAGCCACTTTTCACATCCTTTAACTGCCAAAACTGTTTTGGTGTACTCTGGCCAAGACCTTTGTCGAAACACAGGGCAGTAGCATGGGTTATACTTGATGTATAAAGGCATGTTATTCCAAGTGCGTACCATCTCAGGGTATGTTTCAAGCAGACATATCCTCCAGGTAGGTTGAAATATATTTCTCGTGTGTGGCGCTTGCAGGAATGTCATCTGGTGCAAACTGTGTTGCCGAGGTTGGTTCTTTTGTTGTGCGCTGCTTTATTTCAGCATTATAATCTGCCATTAGTACGCAGAATGGAACATACAAATCATCGGACGTGCCAATCCACCGATAATGGGAGAGGTTTCTGAAGTAATCCGATTTGATTACGACTTCTTCCAATCGGGACATCGACTGTATTTGTACTACAGCTCTCTCATCATGGGTTGCACCAACCTTCTCTAACCTTTGCATCCATTCAGGAGCTTCGATCTCAACTGTGTCCATTCCTTCCTCTGTTTGCTTACCCCCTGGTGCAGGCATGGGTACGTATGGGTCTTCAAAAATCTCCTCAGCTTCAATTGCAACTAAGTCCTTAGGTTCTGGCTGCATGAGGGGAGAGGGTTGACGCTCATATTGAAGAACTTTATTTCGTTGTTCTTCCAACTGTGCTCTGAGTTCTGTGACTTCTTCAGATGTGTCTGCTACGGCTGTGACTTCTTTTGGTGACTCTTGCTGAGCTGCCAGTTTCTTTAGTAGGTCATCCCTCTCTTTTTCTAAGGTTGCGTGTGCTTCTAGGAGATTGGCATGTGTTTCCAACACGATTTGCATATTTTCAGATGGGATGGCCTTGAAATGCTCTCGGTCGATTTCCTGCGGTGAACCCTCCATTGCTGCTTCCAGGTTTTCTTCGTTCTATTTTTGTAGTCTTTTATTTCCTTTGAGTGTTGTGGACATGTGCTTTCATAGTAAGGCAAGGTTGCGTCGAAGCTTGAGATTGTCCGTTATCTGAGCGTATAACATATCATTGAGTTGTTGTTTTTCTTCAGTATCTCGATGGGGTGGATTGGCTACTAATTGATCATGTTGTGCCTGTAAGGTATTAAACTGCTGCTGTAATAGCCTCTTCTCCTTCTCTAAATTAATGAATCTTTCTTGTAACGTTTCATGATTTCTGAATAGGCTCGTATTTTGAGCATCTAGGTGCTGGTAATGCTGTTGTAGTTGAGACATACACTGGTACAAAGTATTAAATACATTATTAATAGGAGTGGATGCAGGGAAGGTGTTGAATGCAGGAGGGTAGGGAAAGGGGAAAGGGAGTGTGTATGATGTGCTTGAGAAGGGTGAAGTGGGTGGTGGGGGAATGGGAGATTGTGGAAATATGGGGGGAGGGAGAGGTGCGAAAGTGGGTGATATGTCCATGAAGTCATATGTGGATGCGGTCGTGGGAGTGATTGTGTACATGGGAATCGTCGGTGTGGTGATGGTAGTGAAGGTGTAAAGTGGTGTGTGCAATTGTGAATATAAACCACCAGAAAGTGTGATAGGGGGAATGGGGTATTCAGTGGCTACAGTTAGAATTACAGTGTCAGTGGTAGCATTTACACTAGTGGTGGTGTCAAGTTGTGTGGATTGTGAGGGTTGACTCACAGTCTGTGCTTCGGTATGGGAAGTGGACTCTAAGGCTGTGACAGTGGTGGTGACACTGGTAGTGGGAGGTGAAGGTGGTGGAGTTGGAGGGGAGGGTGGTAAAGGGGGTCAGGGGGGTGCGCTTGAAGTATGGGCTTCCTCAGTGTGATGAATGGTATGAGTTGTGCATGTGGTTGTGGTTGTGGTGCCCTGTGGTTCTGATACCAAGACATTCATTTGTTTCCCTGGTCTAGGGGGATGTCTGCCGTATCTTTGCTCCGATCTTTGCGAGTGTGTGAGAGCGGTATGCACTATCTCAGGTACCCCCAATGCATCAGCAATCATGTCAAGGGTTGCCCTGTATTGTTCATCCACACCTTCGTTCTCCAGGATCTGGTTCATGAGGGCCTTTCCTGCTGCCAAAGATAGTTTGTGTTGTTCTTGAACCCGGTTGATGGTATCATACAATCTTTTCAATTGCTTCGTATAAGCCGGGGCACCTTCAAGTTCTGGTACAACTTCTTGCTCATATTCATGCTCTTCTTTGTCGGATAGTCCTTCTTGTTCATACTCTTGCTCCTCTTCTGCAGTCTCCTCTTCATCCTCATCAACTTCGACGACTTTTGGTTGGATGGGATGGGGTTGGTTCGTGACTGTCTGTTGCCCGCTTGCTTGCTCTACCTCAACTTCCAAATTAGTAGCATTAATTATTCTGGCTACCTCCTCATCAGTTAGATCTTCCAGTGTAAATCCATGAGGGAACTCTAAGTCGGTGGGTATAGGTGGAAACACCAGATTTGGCCCTTCTACACTGTTCCTCGGTAGTCTTATGGTAAAGGGTTGTACGTGCCTTGGAAGCCGTGGGGTTGTGTCCGGTGTCAATGTAGCACCTCTGGCCTGTGCACAGGGCATCTGAACTACTTTCCTCATTTTCTTGGATGGAGGCCGTGCGGCTGATAGTCTTCGTTGAAATTCTTGCACCTTGGTCCAAACAAGTGCCCTTTGAATTGGCACATCACATGCCAAGCATCTGTAAACAATCCTTGTAAGAGCACAACATCCATAAAGTACTGACTTTTGCTTCTTATACCACCATTGATGTGCCAAGTGTATTTGGTCAATAATCCAATGAGGCATGTTGATTGTCAAATTGAAGGCGTCTGCTAAGTATAAACTGAACCATATCTTCTTAGGTGGCATCGTGAATCTCTCTTGAGTAGGGAACGCGAAATGTTGCATGCACATTCAAAGGTGAATGGCAATAGTTGGTGTCATTGCCACCATGTCCTTCAGTTTAGTCAGGTTCCTGTTCTTCATGTTGTCTAGGACCATTGTCTCTTTCTTTGTGGGGATATGCATGCCTTTCATATCAAGAGCTTCCCTTACCAAATTGTTTGTTAATTTGAAGCGCTTCAGTTCATTACCTCTTGTAAGAGATTGTAGGACAAAGGTGCTATACCCCTTTTTCTCTTTACTGGGAGTGAGGGTGCTAATCAAGTATGAACACCGTAGAAAGTCTGGCTTCGGTAACTAGGCTTTGAAGTAATCATATAGTCCAGCCTTCTTCCATATCGGTTTCAACCCTTCATTATTTTGAGCCTCTCAAACTCTCTGGTAAAGAAGTGATACCTGCCCCAGCGTCCGTTAAACTCTATTTCTGCCTCCCACAAGTAAGTGCCTTCTCCAAGAGGTCCTGCCACATCGCTGAACCAATGCGAGTTTTTGCTTACTAGTGATGTGTGCCCCTGGGGAGGATTGTGAACAGGTATGACATGTAATGGCCTCAATGCCAGTGGTCTTTCCTTCAACTCCTCCTCAATGGGTAGACTTTCAATGTCCACGATCTGAGGGCTGGTGCCTGCCTGGGAGCTAGTTCCTGCAGCCTCGGCCATATTGAAGGGATTGGTCACCGGTTCTGTGAGAATATACAAATGAATGTTAACATTGCAAATGGACACCAAGTGGTCATGTGTCCCCGTTGCAACATTAGCATGAGTTTTTAGTGATAAGTTAGTTAGTCAGTGAGTGCTTGGTGATTATGGGTGTAGTCAGTGGATGAATCGTCCTAAGAGCTAAATGGAAAGCTGTAGTGTGAGAATGATGTAGTTAGTTGGTGGGGTGAATTTTACAAATGGGGTCAGGGGGTTTATTACAAGCTTTGGGCTTCCAAACATTGTGGAAGGCTTCCGGTTTTGGTTCTGTGGAGACTCTCAAGGGCTTTGTAAGAGTGTGTGCTTGGAAATGAGGCTTTTTAGGGACCCATTACAAGTGATTCTACTCATGCTCATGGGTGAATATGTGTTTGTGTGTGATGTATAAGAGTGGGTATCAGCTGTTCGAATGAGTGAACCATGTTGTACAGGGTGTGGTCTTTGTGTAGCTATTTGAGCCCACAAGCAAGCCTTAGGCACCCAAATTTGTCTTGATTGTGGACCAGCCTTCATCGACTTCTTGGTACCCAGATAGACTTCACTTTCACATAAGAATTTTTGGAAGACTTCTTATTAGTGTCGTGTCGTTGATCACTAATAGGAAGTTGAGCCAAGTGATGTGGCTTGACCGCAATAGGATGCTCGCCTTTCCGCACCCACATTTGTTTTGGTGGTTGGGACACCTTGCTTCGTACTTTCTTTTGGCTTCGAGCACAGGTCATCTGCTTCTTCTGTATTTGATCTGCCTTTGGTTGTTGTATCCCTATGGCCTTTGGAAAAGAAGGGAGTTCCATTGTATCCTTGAATTCTTCATTGAGACAATCATCCCTCTGCATCACATACTTTTGGACAAGAATAGCATGGTCATCTTCATTTGTACTCCTGGAAGGACCAGGAGTTTGTGCCTTTCCTAGTTCCTTGAGTGCCTCATTTTCTAATTCAAGTGCAATGCGGTTCTGATTTACCCAAACCTGAAGAAGTCCACTTCTTAGGTTGAGGTTGACTGCGTGATCATAGATCCAGTCTTGACCCAAGACAAGAGGCTCATTGAGATCCTCATCTTGACACACTAGTACTTTAACTGTCATCAGAACATCTTGAATGTAGAAGGGAAGTTCCACCTCACCCATGCAAGGGGTTTCCACACCTCCTAACCCTATGAGATATGCTTCCACAGGATTGACATTTAAGTTCAATTCTCGACAGTAAGAAATTTTAACTGCACTAGTGGCTGCACCTGAGTCAATCAAGGCTCTTACAGTCCTTGCACTCCTCCCTTGTCCTATCTCTAAGGTTACAAATTTAAAGGATGACGGTCAATTATTCTATGAGAGCTAATACCTCAAACTTCACACATAGCCATGTGATATCCCTGAGCTGCATCGGCATCTGTCCTAAGCTGATCTCTACCCTGCCTTCTCAACTTCATCCTTCGGATGCATTCCAATGCTTCTGCATGTGCGTCTTCTCCAATTTGCTTTTCCTCTTCCTTGTGTTTCTTAGCAATGTTGAGTCGATTGCGCATTTCCTTAGTGAGGGGTTCTTGATAAAGTTTGACTCTGCATCCGCTAATGTAACTTGGTACGATGTCGCCTTCTAGAGTGGCTAATTGAACTGCTCCACTTATGGAGATCCTATTTATGATCATAGGTCCATAACCTCTCTTCTCTAGTTTTCGTGCATGTTGTTTCAAAGTGTAGACTAGGACTAGGTCTCCTGCCTTCAAACCCTTATCTTTCACATGTGCATCAAAATATGCCTTTTGTCTTTTTTTGGCTGTGTATATTCCTACTGCCACTCTCAATCGTGTTTCACCCAATCGTTCAAGATCAAAGATTCTAGACGAGAGCTCATGCCCTGTCCACTCATGCTCTTGTGCTATTTTCAATGTAGGTATCAAGAAGTTCAATGGTAGCACCACATTTTGACCAAACACCATCTGAAAGGGAGTGGCTTGGAGTATCGTTTTATAGGCAACTTTGTATGCCCAAACAGCATGGTGTAGTTGTTTGTCCCAATCAGAGCGTTTATTATTCACTAATTTTGTCAGTACATTGCAGAGAATCTTATTTGTGCTTTCCGCTTGCCCGTTAGCTTGTGGGTGATAGGGGGCAGACTTCTTGTGTATAATCAAGAATCCTTGGAGCAGATTTTCAATAACTTCATTCAAGAAGTGAGTGCCTCTATCACTTACTAGCTCTATACGTAGCCCGTATCTAGTGAACACATTCTCAAATAAGAACTTAGCTGTCGTTTGAGCATCGTTCTTTGTAGTAGCTTTTACCTCTACCCACTTGGTTAGATAGTTTGAGGCCACAATGATATATTCAGCATGTGAACCCTTAGCTGGGGGATTAATAGGACCAAAAAAGTCTATTCCCCACTTAGAGAATGCACATCCACCCATCATAGGTTTCAAAGGCATCTCATCTTTGCGTATAGGATACTGAGTTCGCTGACATACATCACACCTCTTCACATAGGTATGTGCATCCATGTGAAGGGTTGGCCACCAAAGACCTGCAAATAGTATAGCCTTGATCACCCGATCTGGTCCAAAGTGTCCTCGTGTGACACCCTGGCGAGCAGTTTCCAATATCTTGAGGTATTCGCTCTCATGGACACATAACCTGAGGTACCCATCTTTACCACGCTTTTATAGATTATCACCAATGAGTGAGTAGTCTAGGGCTTCTTGTTCTAAACTTCTTTGCCTCGTCAGGGTCATATCTTGAGGGAATGTTTTCATCCTCAAGAAGGCTACTAGTGGTTCACTCTAATCTGGCACTATGGACATTTGATAAAGAGTGGCATGCTCCACGTGTGGTTTAGTGCAACAGATCGGGCATTCCTTGCATAATTTATGGACATCAGCTTCCATAGTCAACCAATGCACTTTGAGTCTCCTTAGTGTCTGTAGGGTTCGTTGCTTTGAGTAGTGTTGCTCTAATGCACCTACATGTGCTAATTGCAACCATTTTACGTACTCATCCTCCTCCACACAACAAGCTAGGATCCCTTGATCTGTATGCTTGTACCTACTTCTTGCCATGATCTGGTATTTTTGGGTTTTTATTATCTCCCTATCTTGAGTGTTTACTACTGGATGTTTAGGCCCGTATGTCAATACTGGCACTAGTGTCTTAGCCCATTGAGGTACAACTTCCAAATTAAACAAGTAAGCATCAGGAAGATCATCTGATACTCCTTGTGGGGCTTCTCTAGATGTGAGCCTAGAGAGGTGGTCTCCTCTCAGGTGAGTCTTTCCTTTCCTCACCACAACCTCAAAGTCGTATTCCATTAGCAAGAGAAACCATCTCACCAATCTACCTGTGTTGCATGGCTTGTTTACCAAGTACAACAGTGCTTGATGATCCGTAAAAACTTTAAACTTGTTTGCAAGCAAATAGTGTCTAAACTTTTTAACCGCATACACCATGCCTAAACCTTCTCGTTCAGTGGTGGTATAATTTCGTTCAGCTACATTCAATTTTCTACTAGCATAGGCAAGTGGAAGATCCATATTACCTTCACCAGTAGGTTGTGCGAGTACACATCCAATAGCATAATTGGATGCATCCATGTGAACATGAAAGGGCTTATTCCAATCTGGTGTGGTCAAGATTGGTGCTGAACATAATCGCCGTTTAAGCTCATTGAAGGAATTCTCACATTCATCAGTCCACTCAAAGTTAGTCAAAAGTCCGTACAGAGGCTTTGCGATGATTGCATACATATGTATAAAGCATCGATAATAGCCACAATGCCCCATGAAAGCTTGTACTTCCTTGACATTCTTTGGCCTAGGTAGCTGTTGAGATATCAAGCTCAACATGTGATGTTCCAGGATGACACGTACCAGTTTTTTGTTTCTCTGACATGTATAGTGGTCACGTCGGTATATGTCAGGGATACTTCATTGATCTTTATTAGATTTATCTACCGAGAGTGATGGCACATTTGTTTCTTGCCAGCTCACTCATTTGCGGACATTAGGTTTTTCCTTATGTACTGGTCTTTATATATTGCACTGGTTGTATTCTTGTTTTTTAGGTCATTCTTGTACATTCCTTTTATGTAATAGAAGAAGAAGAAGAAGAAGAAGATCATTCTTCCTTGCCTCAATCTGTGTGTGTGCTTCTCCTTGAGAGTGAGAGTGTGTGTGTGAGCTCTCTTCCTTATCTCCTTCCTCGTGACATGGTATCAGAGCCAGCGTGGCTGTAGAGAGCTCGTGGAGAAGGCGACGGTGAAGACTACGCGGCAAGGCGTGGAGAAAACGCGATTTCACAAACGGCCTCCATTTCGGAGCCATCTCAACCTCCGTTTCGAGCCCGCAAGGTGGGGCCCATAGAAAAACTAGATCAGTTTCAGAAATTGTAACTTGCGTTGTGTTCGCCGACACTCATATATTCCAGATTCAGAATTTCAAGCGATTCCGTGTATTGTTGATACACGAAAACTATGTTTTTCTGAGATCAAACTGTCACGTCATAGTGCGACAGTGTTCAAGCAGAAGTGCTCCTTGTAGTGTGTTGCCGTGTTGTGAATTGTTGCAGAAATGGCAAACGCAGACAGAATGAGTCAGCTTATGAGCGATAAGCTGGACAAGAACAACTTCCATGCTTGGAGATTCAGAATGACGAATTTCCTGATGGGAAAAGGCTACTGGAAGTACATCGAAGGAGAGAATGAAAATGCTCCGCAGTTACCAGAAAGGAACCGGACTGCAGAACAATTAAGAGCATATGAGGAATGGAATCAAGGAGCACGAAAGGTAATGTATTGGCTATCTGTTAGCATACAGGATAGCATGATTGGTGTGGAAGGGGAATCAAGCAAAAAATGAAGAAGAAAAAGATCAAAGTCAAAAACAACTCAATAAAGAATAAAACAATGATATTTGAAGACATATCTCTGCAAGAAGCCCCGCAGGGGCGCATTACCCATCTCTGCACAGAGCCCCGCAAGGGCACGCATTAGGCAACAAGGCAAAACATCCAGGTCCTGCACGGTGGAAGAAAGCAAACAGGCTCAAAGCAATACAACAGGGTCAGATGCGTGCAACCAGGACAAATCAGAGGACCAAAAGTTAGAAAGGGGTAGAGGTTGAAAAGTTTAAGAGGGTGAATAAGAACATCACATTCCTAGTCACTGGTGGCGTGCATGGCAACCCAAATCAACAGGCAAGACAAATGCAGCAGGCTCTAGGGTAGTAGAGCTTGAATCAAGAACAGGCCATCAAAGCTGCATGTCTGTTTAACTACAGACAAAACTGACCAAGGGTAGCGTGCGGAGAAAAGAAGTAATCAGCCGACGAAAAGCTAAAGCCTCTCAAGGGACGACAGAGACGAAGAGGGGGAGAGTGTTGCAGAGCTAAAGGACGCACAAAGCAGAGAAAAAGACGGGCCCCAAAATTTTTCCGATTTGGACATCTTATTTTTGTATCATAATCATTCTTGTAATATATTTTCCGTTGTAAATGCACTAGAGGAATCCTCTAGATGCATCTCCACAGAAGATTGGAGATTTACCCATGTAAAATAGTAGGAAATTAGTCTTTTAGTGAATAAAGTGCCGGTCCCTTGTGTGAAAGGACCAAACTTAGGGCACTAGTATATAAGTCACTTTGTGACTCTTTGTAAAGACTTTCTGCCATTGTGAGAATAGAGAGCACAGAAATTCGAATTTGTGTCTTCTTCACTCCATATCTTCTTCTCTATGAGCTTGTATGCATGTGTATTGCTTGGAAAGAGTGCTTGGGTGTGTTGTCTATCCATGAAAGTGTTTATTTGCTGTAGGTAAGGTGTGTGCGAAGTGTAGGAAGTGCTGAAGTGTAGGAAAGTATTCCCGCGACTCAGTATTTTGCTCATAACTTGAAGTAGGAGTGTCAGAATTGAGTGAAACCACTGTGATTGGATGCGTCTATGCTATTCGCTATATTTGGAGTTCGGAGCTGGGAGAAAAGTCCAAAATACTGACGGCTGCTGCACCAAGTATCGTTTCGCCATGACCGACAGTTGAAGCTTGTTTGGATGAGTCTTTGCCTTATTTACACTCTTTAAGCAGCTCATTTGCATTGATTGTCACATGATTGCATGTCCTCATACACTCGGCTAGGTTTGTATACTCTTTGGATTGATAATTAAAAGCGTGTATCCCCACTATATGCACTTGAGAGGGGATTGAGGTATAGTCTCTTTCTCCGCAAGTCCCTAAGTTGGTACTTAGGTCAACACACTTTTTGGCACCGTTGCCGGGGAGTGACGAATCAAACCGAGGCATTCGTGTGATGGTAAGTAGCCTTTTTGCATTGAAGTAAGTGGAGGAGTGGAAATTTTCTCTTCTTTGGTAAGTCATTTTCAGCCGCACTTGCTACTTCTCATTCTTGGAGTGTGTGTAGTGAGTTGTTAGTTTAGGGAAGTGAGTAGAAGGAGTAGAGTGGGAGTAGTTAGAGAGTAGACCAAGTAACTAGGGTAGAGTTTAGTCTTTGATTCAGTGAAGTTTTCTTTTTGAAAGCAAGAAAATCCCAAGTATAAAAGCCAAAAAAATCACTTTGCAAGTTACTTGTGTTTTTGAACAAGTATCGTGGGACGAGCTGCTGAGTATCGTGTGTCGAGCTTGAGCTTGTGGAGCTGCGTTAAGCAAGTGAGGGTGCTAGAAGAGTGAGAAAGAACATCAAAGGTGAGCCACTCAGTTGCTAGTTCTTTTTGATCACTCAAAAAATTCAATATTAGTGTCAAACGATCTGCGTCAGGTATCGTTTGGAACTTACAGGGTAAAAAAGGTGTGTTTTGATTGATACAGAGAGAGTGGAGAGGGGAGGAGAGCTAGTACAACAAGTTTATTGAAGCAAAACTTAAAAAACATCTCTCAAAAATTGTCTAAGGGTCAAGTATCGTTTTGCTCCCGCGGTCGAGTATCGCGATACTTAGCAAGTATCGTTTTGCTCCTGTGGTTGAGTATCGCGATATTTCCCTCCGATCGTGTATCATTTCATACCGATCGCGATACTTGAGAAGTATCGTGTATCGTGTATCGTTTTGGTCAAAGATCGGTATCGTCTCTCAGAGATCGCGATACTTACCAGAGATCGCGTATCGTTTCGATCAAAGATCGCGATACCTAACAAGTGTCGTGTATCGTTTTGCCAGCAATCGTCTGCGAAAGATCGTTTTTTGAGGTATCGTTTTGTGAGATATCGTGTATCGTTAGGTGGAAGTATCGTGTATCGTCTGTGTCCAAGTGTCGAGTATCGTTTTCATCAGGTATTGTGTATCGTCTGGTCTTCAGAGATCGCGATATTTGATCAGTGTCGTGTATCGTAGGATCACAAGTATCGTGTATCGTTTGGAGCCAAGTATCGTTTGTGCTAAAGATCGTTCTGATCAAAGATCGCGATATTCATCAGCGATCGTGTATCGTTTGGATCAGCGATCGCGATACCTCACAAGTATCGTGTATCGTTTTGCCAGCAATCGAGTATCGTCTGTAGTCAGAGATCGTGGAATTTGGAGGTTAAGTATCGTGACTTGAAAAGTTATTTTCAGTCAATTTTTAGCCAACCTTCTTCCTAGAATTTTGACCCTTAGTGAAGAATCCCAGAGGCTAGAAGATTGCAAGGACTGATCAGAGTTGTTAGGTGGATGAACCTGAGATCCGGAAGAGTGCTAAGTAGTCGAAGAAGTGTCATATCTTCGGTAGGAAGCGCTGCCCAGGCTAGTCACCACTCCATTTACTCAGAAACCACTAGTGATTCGGAAGGGGAATTACACATGGCTTCGGAAGACATGCAAGGTCCAACGCCAAGTAGGAATTTCATGTCTACTGTTGAAGGGGACTACCGTACCTCCTTACAATATGTGTCCACCAATGCCCAGGAGATCCCAATCTACCTGGATGGGTTAAACAGATCTGTGGCTAGGATGATAACTTCCCAGAATGCCACAATTGTGCCTCGACCTGCTGTCAAGTATGAAGGAGGAGCATATGTAGACAAGATTGGTCATATCTATATTGTGACTGAATTCCCTGAGAAAATCAATGAAAGAGGAGAGTTTATGGACCTCAACAACTCCGAAAGAACACAACCTGAAGAGTCTGTGTCTACCCCAAGGGGCAGGTCTCAAGTGTCACGGGTCTTGAGAGGAGATTTGATACCTCAAGATGATTACCTGTTGGAAGTCTATATGATCCATGGATCAGACCTGTTGCTTCAAACTGACTTACCGGCTCTAGGGAGAGAAGAAAGCCCCATGACATTTTATGAGCTGAAAGACCCAGATGATGAAACTAGACTTACTTACTTGGATAAGGATCAAAGGAGATATTGGCCTGTGAGTGCCTTAGACAGGGCTCGGCTAAGATACATGGGCACGCCTGTATTTCCTCAGAGAGGTCAGGCAACTACTCCACAAAATCATTTTGGGAATCAACACGAAACGGAGCAAACCACATCAGGACAGACTAGTCAACGAAGTGTGCCCAACCATACTCATGTACAGTTTGCAACTCCAGGAGTGCACACACACAATCAGGCCCACGCAGGGATAGGGAACCAGTACTGACCACCAGCGAGACCACAACCACCAGTAGGAAGACAGCCTGGAGTGCCGCCATTACGACCAGCTATCCCAGTCTTCCCTGTGATGCCCAGACCACTTGAACCAATGAGAAGGCTGAGACCTATCCAAGTAGCTAAATGTGTAAGAAACCATTATGATGGGCTGGGAGAGCCCTATATCATATCGCAGAATTTAAACAAGTTCTAAGAGCGGAGCAAGTAGAGGACTTCTTTGTGCAGTATGAGTCTTTTGGGCTCACCCTCACAGGGACTGCTCTAACTTGGTTCCAACCTTTAGATCCTAACCAATTTGGAAACATGGAACAATTCTTTCAAGAATTCATTGGAGAATTCACAAAGAGAGGGATTAAACACAATTCTGCATCTTTAATCCATAGCTTTAAACAAAGCCCTAATGAAACCGTGAAGACCGCGGCCCGAAGATTCAATCAGTATGTGGATAGATGCCCAGTAGCTGAGAGACCCACTCAACAAAAGATGATTTCACTATTTCTAGATGGACTTACTAACGGAACCCTAAGAACACTAGTGTATGTGAAGAGATTACAAACACTGAGTGAGTGTCTTCAAGAATGCATTGATTTGGAAGACAACCTTGACGAGGATCTCAAAGGTACAACCGACCACACTAAAACAGAAGATTTAAAGAGCACTATCACGTCCAACTCCAGTCACATGGAAGAATTAGCAGAATTATTAGCAAAGAAACTAGGAGTCCAGGGACAGAGAGCTTACCAAAACCCAGCACAAAGATTGCTTGTGCTACGAAGATGTAATTTATGTGGAGGAGAACACCCCACACATTTGTGCGTCCGATGAGGGGCCGGTGCACAACCTACGTATCCATACTATAGACAACAACAACAAGGGACTTCTTCATACTCCCACATCGAGCAAAAATACACCAATCACACCACTGAAAATTGTCCCTTCAATAGGCAAGCACGGCCTATCCAACCACCTCAATACCGACCATATGGATATCAACCGAGAGAGCCTGGTAGGGAGATGCCTAGATACAATCCTTATCCAACACAAGCAGGGGCACCAAGACAATATGAGCAAGCACCATACCCACCACCATAGCCAGTACTGGGACCCCAGCTATCACAACCTCAACAAGTAGTGCCAGTGAAGTATGCTCAACCAGAAGAAAACTTAGAGAGAGCCATAGTACCAGCATCAATAATGACCAATGTGGAATCAACCAACCCAGGGTATGAACCTCCACTAGGGGAGTACTATCCATATGGAGCCAACATGATGGAATATGAACCAACATATGACACGGCTTATTATGGTTATGAGGGCTATGATCAGACATATGGAGCAGAAACCACCACCTTAATGTATAGAGCTCCTAAAGCACAGCAACCCTTGAGACCTCCTGTTAGACCACCGGTGCAGAGAGGACCATGCTATAGATGCGGAGGGGATCACTTCATTAGGGAATGCCCTCGACCTTATAATCCACCACCACCCAGAGTTTGGGAAGGGTATTGCAGTGATTGTGGAAAGGAACACCTTTTTAGAGATTGCCCTAAGAATCCAGCCAAATCCCAAGACACTGCACCTATCAATGTGATTGAGGTCATTGAAGGATCCGGAAGTGATAAGGAGTACACGGTGCCACTAAAGGCCATTACAAGAGCCCAAACGAAACAACAAGAAGAACAGTACCCGGAAGAGGAACAAAAAAGCAACAAAAAAATAAGCCCTTCAATTCAGATAGTGGAAGATTCTGAGGACCCACGTGAAAATTCCCAAAACACAAAAGCTCAGAAATGGAAGGAAAGACGAGAGAAACTCAAGGACAAATGGGCAAAAAACAAGACTATAAACAGTAAAAAGCAAACCAAAAAACCGAATAAGCCCAAGGAACAAGGGAATCCTAAGGAGACCCCCAAGCTACCCGAACCTAGCTCAGATAGGGAGAAGCCCAGATCAATTCTAGCAGACCCAAAGCCAGACGACTTAGACATGTGGTTGAAAGCCTACCAAGCTAGAATCAAGATGGGCCCAAGCGTTGAACAACATGAAAAAATCTACCCTAAAGGGGAATTAGAAAAAGAAAGACTGACCATATGCAGGAAACTCATAGAAGTAGCACAAGCAACCCTAGAAAAGCCTATCCCAATTCTACCAGAGACCAGGATTGCACATAGTCTGTATGAAGAATGCTTAAAGCCCAATAACAAAGAACCTAGGAAAGAAGATGACCAAAGCGGCCAGATAACAACCCAAGAGGAATCGATGTCAATAATCCCAGATCTAGAGGCAGATTGGCCAAAAGACTTATGGAACAGAATACGAGAGGAGCAATGGAAGAAGAATGGAGATAATACACCTCCTTTTGAAGAAATAGATGGGGAAGATTGTCAACTTCACCCCAACTTGGAGGAAGTATACGAAGAAGTATCAAGACTTGACAGAGGAAGAGAGGAAACCATAAGCATTTCAATGTTGCCTAATTACATGGGAGAATACGAAAGGGAGTCAGTAATAATCCGAGCACCCACAGTGCATGGAAAGGGAAAGGGAAAAGTAGAAGAGAGTTCACACAATCTAACAGAATTAAAGAAAACAAAAGTACTATGCAAATTGACGGTGGAAGAATTGCTTTGACTTAAACCACAATTATGGAAGCAAATGGCAAACCAATTAGAATCACAGCCAGAGATTGGAGGACCGACAGAAAAGGAGAAGGAAAATAACTCCACAATACAAGTTCTTGTTGACAAAGTGGGAGAGTTTAGTGAAGGAGATGAGGGTAATACTTGTCTACCAGTCACACACAATGGGTACATGACCAAGGCTATTCTAGATACGGGAGCCGGGGTAGGAATTGCCACTAAGGAAATCTGGGAAAAATGGGGAAAACTTGCCTTACGACCCACACGCATGAAACTCCAATTAGCAGACGGTCATGTAGAAAAACCCTTAGGAATATTGGAAAGGATCAAACTAACCACTTGCGGTGTAGAATTCGAACACACTCTAGCCATCTGTAAATTCGAGAAAGCAAACAACTACGAGATGATATTAGGACGACCCTTCATGAGACAAATGCGGGTAGTACAGGATTGGGGAAGAGATTCGTTATACCTGCAACATCAGGGAAACACCACCAAAATAAATTTGCACACATTTGCTTATCGAGATGTCCCTCCACTACAATGGAATCCAGTACACCGAGAAGAAGATGACTTATCCATTCACAGTGCTGGATCAAGTGATCAATCTTGGAGGCATGAAGATGCTCAGTTGTGGATGTGTAAGGAATCCAAGAGAGAAGAGAGCAAAAGGCAACCATGGTCGATAGGACATCCTAACCATAGATCCGTAGAGGACCCCACTTACACACCTCAAATTTTCTCTGATGAAATCTTTGAGTCACATGGATGGATGGAAATCTTGGCGACTCTAGATGTGTGTGTGAACGAGGAAGTTTTGACGATGAATGAATGCATAGATGAGGAAGGCTATGATGTAAACCTCTATATGGTTGTTCTTCAAGAAGTAGAAGAAGGGGAAATCCTGGAAAAAGAATGGAAAGAGGAATATGAAAGCATAGAAATGGAACCAGAATTTGATTACGAAGAAAGCTGCTTAAATACTATTCAGAACCAGAAGGAACAGGAACCAACAAAGATCTTAGCAATTGAAACTGCTACTGCAATACACAGGCAGGAGGAGAACAAGAGTAAAGTAGGGCCGGACCCAGATCTTTTTGAAGTTCCTGAACACTTTAAAAAATACGAAGTGGAGGAAAGAAAAGTGGCTATTCAAATGCCTCGACAAGAGGCACGAGACGGGGAAGCGTATGACAACAAGGAACAAACGAAAAAAATTGTTGTGACAGTTGAGGAAGGAGAAGAAAGATGCACCTATATTGGTAAAGATGTGTCTGAAGAAGAGGAAGAGGAACTCATATATCTTATTCGGGAGTACCGAGATGTATTCGCATGGACCTATAAGGATCTCAAAGGGGTAGAACCCACTATTTGTTCCCATCGAATACCAATGACAGCAGATGCAAAACCCTCCAAACAACGCCCTTATACATACAATGAAGTCTACGCAGCAAAGATTAAGGAAGAAATAGACAAACTACTAGCAGCAGGATTCATATACGAGATAGAACATACTGAGTGGGTATCGCCACTAGTAGTAGTGCCTAAGAAAAATGGAAAATTGAGAGTGTGCATAAATTTGAAGAAGGTGAATGTAGCCACTATACATGATAGCTACCCACTACCTATCACAGACCATTTATTAGAGAGAGTAGCAGGTAAGGAGGTCTATAGCTTCCTAGATGGATTCTCTGGATACAATCAAGTAGCTATTGCGGCTGAGGATCAACACAAGACAGCATTCGCCACTGAATGGGGAGTGTATGCATTCAGAGTGATGCCCTTTGGACTCACTAATGCTCCAGCCACCTTCCAGAGATTGATGTGTCATGTTTTCAAGGAATTTCTGAAAAAAAGCATGGAAGTATATGTAGATGACCTTTGCACATACTCCAATCAAAGACCCGATCACATTCCCGAGTTGAGGAAGATATTCAACAAATGTAGACAGTACCGAGTCTGCTTAAACCCCGAGAAATGTGTCTTCATGGTAAGGCAAGGGAAAATTCTAGGACACATAGTTTCGAGAAATGGAATATCAACGGATGAGGACAAGATTAAAGTCATCTTAGACTTACCAAGACCCAAGAATGCAAAGGAAGTGCAAGCTTTTATGGGACATTGTGGATACTACCGTAGGTTCATTCACATGTATGCCATAATAGCAAAACCCTTGTATGGTCTCTTGACTCAATTTACTTGGACAGAAGAGTGCGAAAAGGCATTCATCGAGTTGAAAAAGAGACTTAGCACTGCCCCAATTTTGAAATCACCCAATTGGAATAAGCCCTTTCATATTCATGTTGACGCTTCTAACTATGCCATTGGATGCATCTTAGCCCAGCCGGCTGATGAAGGCAAGCTTGATCATCCAATTGCTTATGCGAGTAGACAACTGAATCAAGCAGAAAGAAATTATACCACTACGGAACGAGAAGGCTTAGGAATGGTATACGCAGTGAAGAAATTCAGACATTATCTTTTAGCCAACAAGTTCAAATTCTTCATAGACCATCAAGCTTTATTGTATTTAGTCAATAAGCCTTGTAACACGGGGAGGTTGGTTCGATGGTTTCTACTACTAATGGAGTTTGACTTCGAGGTAATAGTGAAAAAGGGGAACACACATGTGAGAGCAGACCACCTTTCTAGGCTAACACACGGAGAGCCACCAAGTGGAGTACCCGACGATCTACCAGATGCTTATTTGTTCAATCTAGAAGTTTGCCCAAAGTGGGCAGAGAAATTGATCCCTATACTCAGCCATGGCCCTCAACACTCAATCAATAGGAATAGCAAGAAAGAAATTCTTCAATCGAGGAACTTATACATTGTGTCAGGTAGTGTATACTACAAGGAACCCAACGGAGTGTTACTCAGATGTGTTGATGAGGATGAACAAATGCAACTAATTGAGCAAGCACATGTGAACAAATGGAGAACACACAAAGGGACTCATGGAACCATCCGAGAACTGAAAAGATTAGGAGTGTATTGGCCTGACATGCCCAAGAATGTTCACGACCACGTAAGTAATTGTGCAGAATGCCGAGAGACGGTTCCCGAAGATCATATGTCTCTATCTTTTTCGACCATAGCACCCAATTGGAGTACAACTTTAGTGAAATTCTTAGACTCAAGAACATGAGTTAGGAACCAGCTTAGCAAGAAAGCAATCCTTAGAGGAAATGAGCAAGGACTACATTCTCATAGGAAAACAATTGTTCAAACGAGGGAAGGATAACCAACTAAGATTATGTGTGCATGAAGGAGAATATCTACCCATATTAGAAATGGCACATGCAGGTGCTGCAGGAGGTCATTTTTCGGCTGAAAGAACTGTTAAAATGATTCTCTTTGCGGGCTTGTGGTGGCCAACCCTACACATGGATGCTGAAACGTATGCACGAAGTTGTGAGACTTGTCAGAGAACTAAATACCCAATTCGGAGAGATGACATGCCATTAAGACCAATGCTATGCGCTAGAGCCTTCACGAAATGGGGTATAGACTTCATTGGACCAATCAATCCACCTGCCAAAGGATCACATGCGGAGTACATCATAGTAGCCACTGACTACTTGACTAAATGGGTAGAAGCGAAAGCCACTAGAAAGAATGATGCTCAAACTACCGCAAAATTTCTCTTTGACCATATCTTCACCAGCTTTGGCTTGCCTATTGAGATTGTTAGCGATAGGGGAACGCATTTCCTCAATGAGGTAATCGAGTCATTAATGAACGAGTTCTTAGTGATTCATAAAAAATCAGCACCATACCATCCCGAAGCCAATGGACAAGCTGAAAGCTCTAACAAAGTATTGTGCACGGTGTTGACTAAGCTTGTCAATAATGGAAGGTCTGATTGGGACAAACAATTGCATCATGCAATTTGGGCATTCCGAGTTGCATGTAAAACGGCCATTGGAACTACACCTTTCAATTTAGTGTATGGGAAAAATGCAATTTTGCCAATTGACTTCTTAGTACCTACATTGAAAGTGGCCCAGCAATATGAATGGAACGGTCATGAATTATCCCAACAACTAGATCAAATCGAGAAGTTACATGAGACAAGAATGCAAGCAGTAGCAGGCATTTATGCTGCTAAACGGAGACAAAAGGCATATTATGATGCACATATAAAAGACAAGGGACTTAAAGAAGGAGACTTAGTCCTAGTATACACCCTGAAACAACATGCCAAGAAGTTACAAAAACGCGGATACGGACCTTTGATCATAAATCGAATTTCTACTAGTGGTGCAGTCAATCTCGCCACGCTAGACGGAGACATTCTTCCCAACTACATCAGTGGATGTAGAGTAAGACGATTCATGGAGCCCTTGACTGATCAAATGCTAGCACGATTGGTAGGTGCTCAAAATAGGAAAAAGGAAGAAGAGCGAATTAGAGAGGAAGCTCGACAAGAAGCACTAGAACGCATTAAGAAACGGAAAGAGTGGATCAGGCAAAGAGATGAACGCTATCTCCAAGGAGAGGAGCCCATCCCTATGGCAAATTACCAAGTCGAAAATCATGGTAAAACGGGTATGTGTAAAACGCAACCTTACCTAAACCTAGGGATTGGCAAGACAGAGTACAAATTGATAGATGCATTGATAGACTCAGGAGCAGGACTTAGCTGCATGCGAAAGAGAATAGCAAAAGAGCTGCAATTAGAATTGAATTCCACAAAAGCCCGATTAATAGGAGTTGGAGGTCACACTGTAGAATGTATTGGAACCACGAATGTATCCCTCCACCTAGGAAATTCCTCAATGGAACAAAGAGTCCTAGTGTGTGAGGATGAAGATTTGATAGAAGACTTCATCCTAGGACATGACTGGATCATTGAGACAGAGGCGTGTATCCATCTAGCTCAAGGCTATATTTCGGCTACGATAGGGCATAAGGAGATTTTCAGCTTACTTGAAGAGAAACCATGTATTCAAACAAAATTAATGCCAAGTTCAGAGGAAGTTCAGAGAACGACATTAGAAAGTATCAACAATGCTCACAATTCTGAAACCAAATGCATAGAAGCTGAAACTTCAATCCTAGCGACATCAGCATTAGAATCGAAGACATCCAATGCAATTGAAGGAAAGCCAACCACCAAGGAGGCTTGCTCTCCTACACCTGCTCAAAACATCAAAAGATCGCACTATTGGAAAACAACAAGCAGATACTCAGATCAAGACCCACCCAAATATAAGTGGGTACGCAGGGATCAAAAGCAGAATCGAGAAACGTCCGCACCCACTCTTAAGAAGGAAACACGAATCACCAAACCAGCTTCACAGAAGTACGTACCAGAAGAAACAGTGCAAGTATGGATCCGTAAGACTTTGCTCGAAGCTCAAAGATCGCGACTTCAGATATGGATTCCCAAAAAGCTCACACAAGCAGCTAAGCAGGCTTTAAAGACAAAGGAAGAGGTACTACATCAGACAAGGCGAAAGACAACAACACATAAGATTCATCCAGGAAACTGGAAAAGCAATGTCAACTTCACTCGAACAATGGAGGAAGCAAACAGAACACAAGAAGCTGTAAGGACAAAGGAAACGAAACGAACCCCCTTAGTGTTCATGAAAGGGATCTGGAAACCAAAGCAACCACGAGGAGCGGAGGATCGAAGAGATAAAGCTTCCCATTGCACTCATGAAGTTTCTAATGCACCTCAAGTAAGCATGATAGGGCCACCATACCAGGCCAAGCATTCGGCACAAGATGTACCTTATCAAACTAGTGGTGCACATTCTCCAAACGAGAGCAGATCTTAGCTTCATTTTAAATAGGAATGGACCTACTATGTACATAAATAAATGCTTCGGCTACTCTGACTTTTATTTTCTTTCAGCAACAAAAACCAAATTGAAAAAAATGTATGGTAAGAGATCTCACTCATGGAGTAATGGGGAGACGGAGTGACGACGACCATAATCACTTCAATGCACTACATCATTGTATACAGTTATGTGACGCTAATGCACTTTTACGTACAAGTGCAGATGGCTTCTGAAGATTCTGAAGCAACCGTACAAGAGGAAGTGATGGATTTTCCTTCCCAGAGTATCACAAAGGCCAAGGGACACTGGTTCCGCGAAGACCAGCCTGCAGGGGACTATCTGTTCCTTGCAACAATTAAAATCATGGACACAGATCATCTGTTTCCAATAATGTCCCAGGATTTTCGAGTTCAACATACACTACCTTCTGTTGAAGAAACCATGAAGAAAGCAGGCATACATAAATATTTTGAACTGCCAATCTATAAGCCTAATTTTCAACGATGCACTCAAGTCATGAATACACTACAGCCAGCACTACATGATCCTTTGGTACCAGAAGCTAGAGTAATGGATAAAGCAGGCGAATGGGTGATTATTCAATTCACACATGAGTTAATCAAGGAAGCCTTTGGATGGGAGAAGGATGGGGTCACCATAGTGAAAGAAGAAAGTAAAGGTGCAAAGACCCGAACCTTCGTCGACATCAACCGTGTGGACATAGAGGATGAGGTCCGATTGATCCACCAACACTTCTGTTTCCCGAATATGCACAGATACACGGCTCCACAAAAGATCATTGTGCAATTATTGTCCCATGCCATCAAGCAAATTGGGAATCAAATCAACTTGACTCCATATGTTCAAGAAAGATTGTTCGAGGCCAAGAAGCAATGGAAGAATAAAAAGTTCCTAAATGGCAGTGTGGCACTAACCATCCTGATCTATCATGCCTTAGGAATAAGGGAACATTTACAAGAGATGCCATCATCAACCGTCCTGGCTCAATATGCAAAGGTTGCTACCGTTCCGAAGAAAAAGAAAGGAGCAAATATTGTGGAAGTGGCAGAAACGAGCTCTCAACCTAGAATGAGAGGTACCAAAAGATTCCGGGAAGCCAAGCTACATGATGAAGACACACCAACTACCAAGAGGATCCATGTACTTCCCAAAACTACTATTGAAGGAAGGAAAGAAATAACGGCACAAGACTTGACAGATGCTCTAGAAGAGACCCATCGATATACAGAAGGACAAGTCAACTTACCGGTCCAGGGTCATCATTATCAGCAGTCAGAACAAACAAGGGAAACAAAGAGCAAACTCACAAAAGTACATAGATATCGGGAAATTGGGCTAGATAACTCTAGTTCTGGATCAGACGGCCAAGAGGAGCCCAATACCTCGTTATTGGATGTAGATATTCAAAGCGAATCAAAAGATGACGGCCAATGGGAGGAATTAACCGAAGTGAATTATAACGAAGAACAAAAAGACAGCCTGCTAGAGATAGAAAAAGAGCAATTAAACGAACAACTACAAGAAGTCACCAAAAACTACAAGCAAATGAATTAAGACAACGGAACAAAGAGCTTATGGCTGCTCTTTTAAGTGATCAACCAATCGAAGTGCAAGCCCAACCAGAACAAGACATCAAAGGATTAGAAGAGAAAGTACTTATGTATGAAGATCAGCTCAAGAAGGAGCAAGATACAATTGCCGAATGGGAAAAAAGGTACATGGATGACACGGCTGCCTTGAGAGCCAAATGGAAGAAAGCTGAGAATGACTATCTGCGACAATGTAAAGAAGATACAGATCAGATGGACATTGTAGTACAAGAGCTTCTAAAACACAAAGATATGATTGCCAAGGCCACTGAAGAACTCAAACAGAAGAATGAATGTATTAAGCAACTTCAGGAACGGCTAGAACAAAAAGGAAAAGAGGGGACACCAGTAGTTCCAACTTCTGCAGAGGCTACTGTGGAGACTGAGAACTAAGCAGACCAGAAAGGGCACTACTGGTGTCCCAACTTACGGCAGAATTTGAAGATCAGATCATCAGCATCATGAAAGACACTCAAATAGAAAATAAACAACTAGAACAAATTTTGAAGCCCTTTAATGTACCATACGGACTACTTAAAGAACAAACTCGATATTATATAAAGTCAGCAACGAATAAAGATCCGGACCACAACCTTCAATTCAGGCATGACACTTTCAATTACACTCAAGAGGAGTTCGAGAAGGCGGATCCGATATGGCGACGAAAGATTTTGGAGAAACATCCAACGTTGCGGGTACAGTGGGAAGCATCACCATATGCACTTCAAGTAAATCCATCTTTTTGTCCTGTACCCCGTAGACGATCTTGGACACAATTTTGGGAAGGACAGCGCCAAGGCAGTATCAATAATCAATGGCTCAACTACCCTTTACTACCTAGTCCGCCACATAATTACCTACCAACCGAAGAATACATGGTAAAGACAATGGAATTTTGGATTACCAGATATGCTACAGTGCCAAATTTAGCGGTAAAAATGACCAATAAAATCTTCAGCATGCTACTAACAGTGCTAAAAGTGTTCCAACATGCCAAATATACTTTTTTGAATTTCATTGGCATTACGCAAGGTTCAGAAGCCTTAATTTTTGATTTATCTACCATTCCCAGCCGACTTACTATTATGGCATATTATTCTCGCCTTATGTTTTTGCCATCGCCATATATGCAGACTTTTGAAGAAGCATTCTTTACAGGCTTCTTCGAAATTGATTCAGAGATTTTTGTTAAAATGACTTCAAATTTGAATGCAAGACTGGTGGCCTATGAAACAAGTTTCTTTGCTGATCATAGACAGGCGCCAGAAGACGGAGTAAAGTCTCAGCAATGGAAGGAATTCATGTTGTGTCACGTGAATTTGCTAAATCAAAGAGAGCAACAAGCCATACAAACATACACACGTCGCCACAAAAAGCTTGTCGAGGACGACAGAGTTCAGGAGGAGGGACATGTGGAAGGGGAATCAAGCAAAAAAAGAAGAAGAAAAAGATCAAAGTCAAAAACAACTCAATAAAGAATAAAACAATGATATTTGAAGACATATCTCTGCAAGAAGCCCCGCAGGGGCGCATTACCCATCTCTGCACAGAGCCCCGCAGGGGCACGCACCAAGCAACAAGGCAAAACATCCAGGTCCTACACGGTGGAAGAAAGCAAACAGGCTCAAAGCAATACAATAGGGTCAGATGCGTGCAACCAGGACAAATCAGAGGACCAAAAGTTAGAAAGGGGTAGAGGCTGAAAAGTTTAAGAGGGTGACTAAGAACAGCACATTCCTAGTCACTGGTGGCGTGCATGGCAACCCAAATCAACAGGCAAGACAAATGCAGCAGGCTCTAGAGTAGTAGAGCTTGAATCAAGAACAGGCCATCAAAGCTGCATGTTTGTTTAACTACAGACAAAACTGACCAAGGGTAGCGTGCGGAGAAAAGAAGTAATCAGCCGACGAAAAGCTAAAGCCTGTCAAGGGACGACAGAGACGAAGAGGGGGAGAGTGTTGCAGAGCTAAAGGACGCACAAAGCAGAGAAAAAGACGGGCCCCAAAATTTTTCCGATTTGGACATCTTATTTTTGTATCATAATCATTCTTGTAATATATTTTCCGTTGTAAATGCACTAGAGGAGTCCTCTAGATGCATCTCCACAGAAGATTGGAGATTTACCCATGTAAAATAGTAGGAAATTAGTCTTTTAGTGAATAAAGTGCCGGTCCCTTGTATGAAAGGACCAAACTTAGGGCACTAGTATATAAGTCACTTTGTGACTCTTTGTAAAGACTTTTTGCCATTGTGAGAATAGAGAGCACATAAATTCGAATTTGTGTCTTCTTCACTCCATATCTTCTTCTCTGTGAGCTTGTATGCATGTGTATTGCTTGGAAAGAGTGCTTGGGTGTGTTGTCTATCCATGAAAGTGTTTATTTGCTGTAGGTAAGGTGTGTGCGAAGTGTACGAAGTGCTGAAGTGTAGGAAAGTATTCCCACGACTCAGTATTTTGCTCATAACTTGAAGTAGGAGTGTCATAATTGAGTGAAACCACTGCCATTGGATGCATCTTCTCGAGAGCTTCGAAACGCATATGCTATTCGCTATATTTGAAGTTTGGAGCTGGGAGAAAAGTCCAAAATACTGACGGCTGCTGCACCAAGTATCGTTTCGCCATGACCGACAGTTGAAGCAGTTCAGAACTTCTATACAGACCAGGGAAAATATTCCGAATTTTGCTGATTTGGTCTCTATGTTGATCATTGAAGAAAAGAATCTTGGTGAGGATTCAAACTCCCAAGGAAAGCCCAGTTCTGAGCAGGTATTCTACTCTGGCAGAGGAAGAGGCAGAGGTAGAGGTTTTGGAAGTGGAACAGGAAACAGTAACCAAGACCAAGGTCAACAACAGAATCATGCAGGAGGAAGAGGACAGTTTCGAGGTAGGGGGAGCCAAAGAGGTCGCAAAAATTTCCAAAGAAATGATTCAGGTAATGATAGTAAAGGATGTTGGAATTGTGGTAAACCTGGACACTTTGAACGTGATTGCAGGTTAAAGAATCAAAATAATAGAAGGCAGCAAAACAACTATGCATCCATAAGTGCAGATGATTCTGAGAAGCTGTTTATGGTTCAACATCACATGATGAATACGATGTCTGCTGGTGTTTCAAAATCGAATGATAATGTCTGGTATGTTGATTCAGGTGCTTCAAATCACATGACCAGTCATGCAGAATGGTTTAGTAGTTTGCAGAAAATGCCAGTTCCTGGATATGTTGAAACAGGTGATGACACATCCCATCCTATTGAGCATACAGGAAACATAGCATTGTCTAAGGAGGACGGAAAGGTAAAACTTCTTGCTGATGTGCTGCATGTTCCAAATATAGTGAAGAATCTGGTTTCTGTTGGACAAATGGTTGACCAGGGATTACAAGTCAGGTTCAATGTTGATGGATTATATGTAGAAGAGTATGTCAGGATGGACGATTGGTTGCCAAAGGAAACAAAGTGGGTGGGATGTTCACCTTAAATGTGAAGGTTCCTGAAATGAATGCAGCCATGTTTGCAAAAGGTGCAGGAGTTATTGCAGATATAGAGATATGGCACAAACGGATTGGACATGCAAACTTGCAAAAGCTGAAACTGATGCAGTCAAAGGAGATTGTCCATGGACTACCAAATTTCAAAGTTGCAGAAACGCAAAAGGTATGTGCAGCATGTCAATTTGGTAAATAATCAAGAGCATCATTTCCACATGACAAGCATGTTAGTGAGAATGTACTAAAAGTAGTACATACAGATGTTTGGGGTCCAGCAAAGACCACATCTATGGGCGGTTGCAGGTTTTATGTTACTTTCATTGATGACCATACACGCAAAGTATGGGTATATTTCATGAAAGAGAAGAGTGAGGTGTTTACTCACTTCAAGAATTTTAAAGCTATGGTGGAAAAGCAGACAGGGAAGTACATTCAAACATTAAGATCTGATGGAGGAGGTGAATACATGTCAAATGAGTTCAGCAGTTTTCTAAAAAATCATGGAATTCGGCGTCAGTTTTCATGCAGGTACACACCACAACAGAATGGTGTTGCTGAGAAGAATATGCCTCATTGTTATTGGGCAGGAGCTGTGCATACTGCTATATACATCATGAACAGAACTCCGACTGCTGCTGTACATCAAGTTACACCTGAAGAGAAGTTTACAGGTAAAAAGCCAAACTTATCACATCTGAAAGTTTTTGGTTGTATTGCATATGTACATGTTCCAGATGAGTTGAGGACGAAGCTTGATCCGAAAGTAGAAAAATGTGTCTTCATTGGATATTCCCTGGAGCAAAAGGGGTACAAATGTTATAACCCACTCACACGACAGGTGAAGGTGAGCATAGATGTGGTATTTGATGAAATGTCAAGCTTCTATGCAGATACCAAAGAAGGACTGAATCTTGAACCAAATGACAAAGAAAATGTTGAAAAATCTAGTGCAGAATCTCAAGTTTTGAGTGGACCGGATGCATCACCAAGCAATAGTTCCAACTCAAATCCATGGAGTGGAAGATTGCGTGGAAATTTCAGTCCAACAAATTCATCAAATACATCCAAGAAAGGTAAAGAAAAGCTTTCTGCTAGTAGTAAAACAGGTGCAGGTTTTGAAGACGTTGATGGAGATTCAAGCGGTTCAGAAAAGAATCTTGATGAGGAACTTGGATTGCCCTCTGTGAAGACTCCAGGAGTAAGAAGGGCACATGCAGATGATACAAGAGGAAGTGACCTAGGACCAAGAAGATCTGGGAGGATGCGTAATTCAGTGCAACGATTGACATATGATAGTTACATGGCTCGCCATTGTGCCTACATGACAAAGGTAATACAAGATGCTGAACCTTCTTGTTTTGAAGATGCAATTGGTAATGCAGATTGGGAAAAAGCTATGGATGAGGAGATGGCTGCACTTTATGGAAATGATACATGGAAGCTGGTTCCATTGCCGCAAGGAAAGAAATCCATAGGCTGCAAATGGGTTTACAAGGTAAAGCATAATGCTGATGGTAGCATAAGCAGGTATAAAGCACGATTGGTAGCTAAAGGTTATGCACAAACATATGGCATTGATTATGAGGAAACATTCAGGCCTGTAGCTAAAATGTCTACTGTCAGAACACTTGTTGCATTAGCTACAGCAAAAGGATGGACTTTGCATCAGATGGATGTGAAGAATGCTTTCCTACATGGTGAGTTACAGGAAGAAGTATATATGGACCAGCCACAAGGATATGAAGATTCAAAGCATCCAGAATATGTTTGCAGGTTGCAAAAGGCTTTGTATGGGCTGAAGCAGGCTCCGCGTGCATGGCATGCAAGGATTGCTGATTACTTAACCAGCATTGGGTTTTCTATATGTGATGTAGATCACTCACTATATGCAAGGAAGGTTGATGATGGCATCACTATTGTGGCTATTTATGTTGATGATCTGATTCTAGGTGGTGATAATGAAGAAAGCATCAAAGAGGTAAAGAAACTTCTTATGCAGGAATTTGACATGAAAGATCTTGGTGTGCTGCGCTATTTCTTGGGCATTGAGTTTATACATACAGAAACAGGTATATGGATGTCGCAAAGGCAATATGCCTTGAATATGCTGCAAAAGTATGGTATGGCTGATTGTAAGCCAATTTCTATGCCTTTAGATCAGAATTTGAAATTGGATACTACATCAGGTGAAGCATTGGAAAATGCTACTATGTATAGGAAAATTGTGGGAAGTCTTATATATCTTACAATTACAAGGCCTGATTTAAGCTACACTGTTGGACTTGAAATTCAATTTATGCAGGTTCCCAGGAAGCCACATTTGGATGCTCTAAGGTGCACTCTACATTATGTGAGTGCTACTTTGGATTATGCATTGTTTTATGAAGCTAGTGTAGATTTGCACGTTCATGGATACACCGATGCAGATTGGGCTGGTAGTACTCCAGATAGAAGATCTACTAGTGGCTTTCTTTTCTCACTTGGAGGTGCAGCTATTACATGGAGCAGTAAGAAGCAACCCACTGTTGCTTTGTCAAGTACAGAGGCTGAGTATAGAGGTGCTGCAATGGAAGCATGTGAGGCATCATGGCTGGAGATGTTACTTGCAGATTTAGGTGTGGAAGTGCAAAAGCCTATCACTATCTATTGTGATAACCTTAGCAGCATACAGTTAGCACAGAACCCTGTTTTCCATGCTAGAACAAAGCATATCGAGGTACATTATCACTTCATCAGAGAGAAGGTATTAGCAGGTGATATTGATCTTGTTTATGTGAGAACAGATGAGCAGGTTGCTGATATTTTCACCAAAGCACTTGGAGCTGAGAAGTTGAAGAAGTTTCGGAAGATGCTTGGATTACAGGATATGGCATTGAGCTTGAGGGGGAGTGTTGAGATATCAAGCTCAACATGTGATGATCTAGGATGACACGTACCAGTTTTTCGTTTCTCTGACATGTATAGTGGTCACGCCGGTATATGTCAGGGATACTTCATTGAGCTTTATTAGATTTATCTACCGAGAGTGATGGCACATTTGTTTCTTGCCAGCTCACTCATTCGCGGACATTAGGTTTTTCCTTATGTACTGGTCTTTATATATTGCACTGGTTGTATTCTTGTTTTTTAGGTCATTCTTGTACATTCCTTTTATGTAATAGAAGAAGAAGAAGATCATTCTTCCTTGCCTCAATCTGTGTGTGTGCTTCTCCTTGAGAGTGAGAGTGTGTGTGTGAGCTCTCTTCCTTATCTCCTTCCTCGTGACACTAGCTCTGCTATAGCTTTCACTTTCTCCTCATCTGTGGATATGCCATTCTTTGACACTATGTGTCCTAGAATCTTGCCTTGCCTGACCATGAAAACACACTTTTCTGGGTTCAGGAATACTTGATATTCTCTACATTTGTCAAAGATTTGCCTAAGTTCAGGAATATGTGTTTGCCTAATGTTGGAATGAGCACAAAGATCATCAACATAGACCTCTAAGTTCTTCCTTAAGAACTCTTTAAATACATGACACATCAGTCTTTGGAAGGTAGCAGGAGCATTGGTAAGCCCAAATGGCATTACTCGGAAGGCAAATATGCCCCACTCTATGGCAAAATCTGTCTTATGCTGATCTTTTGGAGCTATGGCTACTTGATTGTAGCCCAAAAATCCATCAAGGAAGTTGTACACTTCCTTGCCTGCTACTCTTTCTAATAGATGCTCAGTGATAGGAAGCGGATAATTATCTCGAATGGTGGCCGCATTAACCTTCTTCAAATAAATGCACACACGTAGCTTTCCGTTCTTCTTGGGCACCACTACAATGGGGGATACCCACTCAGTGTGCTCAATTTCATAGATGAATCCAGCTTCAACCAATCGATCTATCTCCTGCTTGATCTTAGCAGCATAGTTATCATTATAAGTTTATGGCTTCTGCTTGTATGGTTTGGCATCTAAGGTCATGGGGATTGTGTGTGAGCATATGTCAAGGTATACACCTTTCAAATCCTTATAGCTCCAAGCGAATACATCTCTATACTCTCTCAGCAAAGCTATCAGCTCTTGCTCTTCTTCTTCTGTCAGGTCATGTCCTATGTAAGTGCATCTCTCCTCTCCTTCTTCTATGGCTACAACTATTTTCTTGGTGGTTTCTTTGTTATCATAAGCCTCTCTTGATTGTGCCTCACGTTTAGGCATTCACGTTTAGGCATTCTTATCATGACTCTTCTATCGTCTATTTCTATTTCTTAAAGTTTTCAGGGACCTAAAACAAAGATTCTTCCTCTTCTGGTGTGACTTCTTTCTTCTTCCTCTTCTTGCATTCACTCTTGGTGGTCACTTGTGTGGTTAATCTCACCTCGTTCATGATTTCTGCATGTCTCTGAGGGTGAGCTTCTACCTCATAGAAGTATTCCTCATCTGATGCAAAGGGTGGGTCCATGATGATTGACTCTAGAACGGAGTCACTTGCATCCTCAAATGCATCAGGGCTAGGTTTGCATTCTTCTAAAACTGCATCTCCCATGATTGATTCTATTGAGAAGACTGAAATGTCATAGCCATCCTCATCACAGTGGGGTGTCCATTGTTTGTCATTGATGGCTACATCCATTGTTGCTAAAATTTCTGCCCAGCCATGAGGCTCAAATTCTTCGTCAAGAAATACTACAAGTGCATAGGTTGGGTCTTGAATTGATCTATGGGTTTCCTTCGCACCTATCTCTCTGGCTTTTTCTCTCTTCTCTTCTTGTACTACTACTTTGCACATCCATAAGTGGGTGTCTTCATGCATCCAGGAGGATCCTGATCCCATGGAATGCACTGACTTAGTATCCTCTTTGGCTCTATGGATGGGGTTCCATTGGATGGGAGGTACGTCTCTATGAGAGTAATCTTTGAGATTCACTTTGGTTGTGACACCTAAGTATTTCAAATACAAAGAATTGGTTCCCCAATCCTATACCACTTACAACTGTCGCATAAATGGTCTTCCCAAAATCATCTCATAGGCATGGTTCTTGCTAAAATCACATATGGCGAAAGTATGCTCAAACTCAACACCGCATGTAGTGAGAGTTATTCTTTCTAGCAAGCCTAAGGGTCTTTCTATGTGACCATTAGCCATCTGCAATTTCATTCTCATTGGCCTAAGTGCTGGCTTGCCCCAGCACTTCCATAGGGAAGTGGTAGCAATTGCAACTCCTGCACCTGAGTCCAGAATTGCCTTGGTTGTGTATCCCTGGTGGGTAATGGGAAGATAGGTGTTTCCTTCTTCTCCTTCACTCATGTCTCCTATCTTGTCCAAGGGTATTTCTGGCACTGTTCTATGAGATCCTACCTGGGAACGCGGTTTAGCTATCTCTGGTACCTGTTTGGCTACATGTTTCCATAGTTCTGGTCTAACCCTGAGTAACTCTTCTAAAGTGAGATTGCACTGCACTTTAGTATTCTTTACTATCTCCGTGTTCCTAGGTATGATTGAGTCTTTGTTTCGTACCATGACCGTTTGTGTTCTCATACAAGTAGACTTAGCTTCCCATGGGCATGTGAAGTGGGGTAATTCATGTAAAGAATTAGACTCAAAGTCTAATCTCTCTTGAGATTGCCCTGCTCTCCATAAATGGAGGGAATATCTTGTGGGAATTGATCATGCGCGTCATCCACAAGTTCAATGGGGGGAGGGACTTCACTTTCTTTAGCCCATTTCTTTTCTTGAATCTCTCGCAAGAACTTAGGTGTGTATCGATTCATAGAAGAAGATGTGTCTGGTTCGGTGGAGTTAGGCACATAAGCTTCCTTGGGGGGAATGCTTACTCTCTTAGTTGCCTTGTCCTTACTTTGAGAGACGGGGTCCTTTTTTGATTGTGCAATTAGCCTCTCCAATCTTTCTAGCAGTCCATCAAAGTGCAACTGCGTCTTAGCTGAACTGGAGATGTTAAAGAGGTGACTGGCTTCAAAAATGATTCGGGCCAATTCCACCATCTTAGCACAAATTTTAGTTCGCTCAAGCTCCAGTTCGACTATCGGATAACACTTTCCATGATCCATCACGTTTGGCCCTTCTTGGATTCTGGCCTGATATGCCTTAAGCATCATGTTAAGGTCCTCGGGAGTGGGATCTGCTAATACTGATCCTACTCTAGGGGGTGGTGGGGTCGCATGAGGCGGGTTGGAAGGTGGTGGATTGGATGGAGATGGGAACGGAGGAGGTGGAGTAGTGTGAGAGGGAGGTTGAGATGTAAGTTCAGTTATCTTGGCTCTAGCCCATTGTCTTTTCATTCTCTCGCGGCTATCCTTCCAAGCTCTAGTCCTCTTCTTAGTTATGCTCTCAGTCTCACTAGCCTCGGAACTCTTTTCCTGGCCTACACCTTGGTATTGCTACAAAGCTTGGGCTCTAGTGACCACTTGCACTGGTGCACTGGAAGTGACACTTCTTGTGGAATCTACTACCAACCCAATAACGTTAATAGGAGTGATTTTTGGCATGTTATTGGGATTCTTTGGGCAATCTCGTAAGAGATGCTCCTTTTCGCAATCTTGACAAAAGCCCTGGATCGTCACTGACTGGGGTTGTGTAGGTGCAGGCATGCGGCAATCACGAATGAGGTGATCTCCCTGACATCTGAAGCACGGTCCTCTAGGGAATGGGGTTCGTACCTGCCTCGGTTGAGGTCTAGGGTTGGGATTTGTGTACATGATATTTGCATACTCTGGATCCCAACTAGGTTCACTCGGTTCTTCACTATAGTAGGACTCACCATGTTCAGGAGACTGCATGTAATAAGCCTAGGGGCTATCAATATGCGTAGAATCAAAGCTATGGTCACTGGGGTCACTTTTCGAAAGCAATGGTGTTACTGGCACTATGGTTCTATTCAGGTTCTCTTCTGTAGTTGCATACTTTACAGGAATCACATTGGCAGGAGCAAGAGGTTGTTGTGCTAGCACTGGTTGAGGTCTCTGTTGGGCCTAATATTGTGGTTGGTAGGTTTGTTGAGGCCTAGCATACTGTTGTGGTGGATACTGGTTCTGATATCTTCCCTATTGTGGATAGGGCTGAGGGTAGGTTTGCCTAACCGCTTGCTTATTGTTTGGGCAATCTTGTGCTGTGTGATTTGTGTATCTCCGTTCTATAGTGCAGTATTGGCTACTGGGACTCACTTGGGGTTGAGCCATGATGGGACATACGTTCGCCATATGGTCACGTCCGCAAGTATAGCACCGCTTAACTGGGGTAAATTTTGGAATTTGTTTGCTAGAGACACCTAATTTTTGAGCTACTTTATATGCGAGTTCCTCAATAGATGTGGATTGCATAGAAGAGAGGCTAGTATAACTATCTGAATCTTTGTAGATTTTTGAAAGTTCTAATTCCTCCCCTAGGTTATCCTCGATGTCTATGCACATGCGTACACACTCTTCTATGGTCCTAGGGTCCTTCAAGTACACATAAGATCTCAATTTGGTACTTAGCAATCCATCCAGGAATAAAGCCACTTGTTTGGCTGGTGTGGGTAACTCAGGAATAGGGCATCTCTCTAAGTATTGCCTAAACCTTCTTCCTGCAAGTCTCACGGTCTCTTGAGGTGTCTGCTTGAAGCTATGAATTAGTGAGGAAGTATTATGCCTTATGCCACTCTTAGAGAATTCAATAATGAAAGCCTCTAGAAGTTGGTCTATGTTTCTGAAGTGTCTCTCATTTAGTGGTTGAAACCACGTAAGAGCGGTGTTCCTAAGGGTTAGACCAAAAGCATTGTACTGCGTGAATAGGTCCTCAACTTGTTCAGCTCTCAAGACTTGCCTAAACTCGGCCACATGATCATATGGGTCTCCAGTGCCATCGAAGTAGTTCTTCATGGACTTAACCAGCTGGGTTGGCCTCAATGTTCTGGTGTGTTCCCTGGGCCTTGGCAAAGGAAAATCATCAGCATTTCTTAGGTTCCTCGGGGCTCTTGGTCTCTCGATTTCTTCTCTATCCGTCTTTGTTCTCATCCTTTCTCTTCCCAATGGATTAGCAAAAATTACCTCAAATCTTTCTCTATTCCTGTCTCTTTGAGCTCCATGAGCTTGGGACATTCCAGCTCTTGGGTGGCCAAAAGAGACATTAGATCTTGGTTGGGGAAAGATAAATTCACCCTTCCAAGTGTAGGCATGCCTATCATGCTCTGTGACCACAAAGATCCTCTCTGAAGTATTGTCTAGGTAGGTCACTTTGCCTGGGCTATCAGGATCTTTGAACTCATAGATTGTGATCATTCCTACCTCATTTGGTTGATTAGGCTTATACCTCTAGAAGGCTTCATCGGTTTCTTGATTTAGAAGCAGATCTATGCTCTTATTGTCTTGGGGAATCCACTCTGGCGTGATAGTTCTAGTAAGCACTGATTTGCCTCGGGGGGTTTTAGGTTCTTCACCCATGTTCCCTTGCTCTAGATCACCTATATCCGTTTCTGGGATCACATTACCAAATTCATCTGTCCTATCTGGGTGGCTGGTGACTACGTATATGATTCCTTCTTTGTCCAGGTATGCTCCATTTTCATACTTGACAGCTGGATGTTCAATTCCAATGGGTTGGTCAGGGTTTTTAATTTGGACCACAGATCTTCCTAGGCCATCCTCATAGATGGTAGCACTTAATCGGTTGGTCCTAAGGTATTCCAGCTGCATCTTGTAGGGGCCTTCTACCCTATGTAAATATGGCACTCCTGAACTTCTTGTAGGTCTCTCCATACCTTGAGACATCTCGGATCTCCATACCTTTAATTTGGACCACAGATCTTCCTAGGCCGTCCTCATAGATGGTAGCACTTAATCGGTTGGTCCTAAGGTATTCCAGCTGCATCTTGTAGGGGCCTTCTACCCTATGTAAATATGGCACTCCTGAACTTCCTGTAGGTCTCTCCATACCTTGAGACATCTCAATTGTTGGGCCCAAGACCTAGCAGTATGATTGACACTAACCTCTGAAGACCTAAGACTCTGTCTATCTCTCCCTAGGTGTCGTCTTGATCTAAGGTTCATATGCCTAATTGAGCAATCCCAATTTTTACCCAAAGTACAACCTCGCTGCTGCTCAATTTGTATCAGTTACTTGGTTCTTTTTTAGTTGATTATCGTGTTTATGATCTTGTCTGATATCACGTCGTCAGGAATACTTCCGTGACTTTCCGCACTTTAAGTTGTTTGTACCATGTTAAGTTCTTTTTCCTTTACAGTTATCGATCGCACAGAGAGATTATGTTTCCGCTTGAGCTTGAGTGCTTGGGTAGTCTTCAACTTGATAGATGCCTATCGTCGCCCTGAATTACTCCTAGCACTACTCGCACTTATCCTAAGCTAGGAAATGACAGAGGGAGTTGAGAATATTCCAACCTCACTTGTTGATCCTTTGCTCTTTGATGCTCAAGAACCCCGTTCTCAAGCTTGTTGAATGCCCTTGCTTTGCTCCCTAGTGCTCTCAATGGACCTGTAAAAGTCCCAAAGTTAGCTCAAGACTTAAAGTCAAATGACAAAACAAATCACTTTCGTTTATGTAATTCAGGTATCAATTTGCATTGTGTCTTTGTGGAAAACAATTCTAGAGATCCCTTAGTTTTGTTCCCCCTGGCTATGGTCCTCTTAAAACAAGGCTTTCCAATGAGCCTAAGATCACCCCGAACGGATTTCGTATGAGGAAGTTATGATAGTTCAGGGTTTTGGAGTTAAAATAGGGTTCAAACAGGCTAACAGTTCACAGGATTTTTCTCAAAACACACGTGTAGGGACCTCACAAATCACTAATTCCTTGTTAAGTATGCCTAAAATTTACCCCAAAAACTTGGAACAAAAAAAACCCTAGAAATTTGGCCAAAAATGCTTGTCAATCGCGATCGACAGGTCTGTCAATCGCAATTGAGAGAGGTGTCCGATGTGGCTGTCAGTCACGATCGACACGTCAGTCGCGATTGACAGTGTCAATCATGATCGACAGAGTCGGCCGTGAGTCCTGTCAATCACGATTGATGGTGTCAATCGCGATCGACACTTTTTCCAAAATTTTTGCCATGATTTCAGTCAATCGGGGTTCTATCCATCACGATGGACACGTGGCAACGCGAGTCTTTGAGTCAATTGTGATTTTTCAGTCGGTCGCAATCGATGGTGTCGATCGCGATTGATTGAGTCTTATGTGGCAGTCCGTCGGGGTCTGTCAATCACGATTGATAGAGTCTCTCAGTCGCGATTGACAGAGTCTATCGATCGTGGCTGTCGATCGTGATCGACAGTGTCGGTCGCGATTGACAGAGTCTGTCGATCGTGGCTGTCGATCGCGATCGACAATGTCGGTCGTGATTGACAGAGAAACATGGAATTTTTAAATTTTAAGTAGTGATTTGGAATGTGCTCCTCATGTGTGTCATTGTGGTCTGCTTTGTTTTACCAAAGGAGCGATTTTTCTGTCGATCGTGATCGACAGAGGTCTACGACACAGAGACAGGGCCGAGCTTTTCTGTACCTGTGCAGCGTGCTGGAGAGGATGATACAGCAAAAATCTGCAAGGAAACTCAAAAAACATGCAAAAGCTACGCAAACAACTCGCTCTCTCTCACAAGTGAAATGGTGGAAATGGCAGGGGAGAGGAGATATGATCAAAAAACTGAATTTTTCACGATGATGGAGATGGAGATGGGAGATGGTGATGATGATGATGGTGATGATGATGATGAAGTAAGAAAGAGAAAAGTAAGAGCAAGTAAAGAAATTACCTACTGCGCCAACGTCACAACTCTATGTCTTACCATCACACGCTCGTCCTCAAAGCTCGATCCCCGGCAACGGCGCCAAAATTTGGTGTAGCTCAATGATGAGTAGTACCTCCTTTAATGTCAATCCGGGAAGACGTGAGGATGGTATGAAGACCTCGAACAAGTGATGGCACAAATGTGTGAGTGAGAAGCACACTAACATGCACACACATACACACACACGCGCACACAAGGCAAGAACAAAGAGAGAGACAATGGAATTCTTTTAGATTACTCAAAAGTGCTCTTACAAGTTCAATTCTACAACAAGCTAACCTCAAAAATGAGCTCTCTATCTCTTTTTATAGTTTTTGACTAGCTATGGCCCTGTCCAGACCTAGTATCCGGCGTAGTTAAAAATTAGGTTCTAGGGCCTATTTGGAGGCTCAAACGGAGTCTAAAAAATATGAAAATTTATAGGTAGGTCTTCTAATGCTCCTCAAGCTCAAGGACTCGTTGGATTGCACAAAATGGAGCTACAAAAAGGTGGAGTGGTATTTGCATTGGTGGGGAGTGACTGAAATCACTATTTGGAAAATATTAATTCATGAAATAATGATTTGCCTACCCGACTTACAATCATGTCCATATATTCCCGCTTAATGTCTCTACTGAATCCCTATATGCAAACATTTGAAGAAGCATTTTTCAGAGGATTTTCTAAAATGGACTCAGAGAGTTTTGTAAAATTGACTTCCAATCTAAATGCTCAATTGATGGCCTATGAGTTAAGTTTCTTTGCAGATCATCGACAAGCCCCCAACAATGGTGTCAACTCAGCACAATGGAAAGAACTCATGATATGTGAAGCTAACCTACTGAATCAAAGAGAGCAAATAGCCATTCACACATACTCGCAGCGCCAGTCAAAGCCTGTCGGGGATGACAAAGTTCAGGAGGAGGGATGTGTAGAGGGAGAATCAAGCAAGAAACGAAGAAGAAGGAAATCGAAAAGAAAAATTTTTCAATAAAGGTAGCTCACCCTCTGCCCAAAGCCCCATAGGGGCATGCATCATGCTACAATGCGAAAGAAGGAGGTCTAGACGTGTGTAAACAAAGATTAAACACAGGGCCTTTGAAACATCAACCAAAGACAAAAATAGATGTAGTGCTTACCAAATGCTGCATGTGGTGAAAAGAAATAAACAAGATTAAGCAATACAAGAGGGCAAGATATGTGATAACAAAGACTTATTCGAAGGCCAAAAGTTACAAAGAGATAGAGGCTGAAAAAATAAAACGGGTGACTAAGACAGTCACATTCTTAGCCGCTAGGTGCGTGCAGTGGAAAAGAGTTTAACAGGCATCAACAATAGTACAACCACCCTTAGGTATGAATGTAAGAAGCACCAAGCGGAAGAGAGAAGCATAGGATTGAGGCTCAGATAAGGTAAAAAATTCTCTGAAAGTCCAGAAGGCTTCCTCAACCACTGGGTGCTAGCAGTGCTCAACTACAGAGATGAAGGACCAGACCCATTATGCACTCAAAGATACAGACAATAAGCAAAGCATGTCAAGGGACAATAGAGGCAAAGAGGGGGAGAGTGTTGCAGAGAAAAGGAGCACAGAAAAGGGACCCCAAAATTTTCAAATCATAGGCAAAAATTTTCTTCTTCAAGTTCCTATGAAAACCTCATGAAGCCATGTAAATGCACTAGAGGAGTCCTCTAGATGAATGAATCCCAAATATCGTAACATAATCTTTGTAAAAAAGTAGGAATTTAGTGTTTTCTTCATAAAAGTGACAGTCTCTTGTGTGAAAGGACCAATTTTAGGGCACATGTATATAAGTCACTTGACGACTTTTGTAAAGAACTTTTTGCCATTGTGAGGACTGGAGCTGATTTTCGAATTTGCCTCTTGCTAGCTAATTATATTCTTCTCCAAGAGCTTCTGTGTGTGTTTCATGCTTGGAATGTGTGTTGAGAACTGTTGTCTACACGTCCCCTTCATGTTTGAAATACTCTAATGCATGTGTGAGGCTTAAGGAGTTGTCGAGCACGTGTTGGTGTTTCCCACAATTCACTATTTTGCTCATAACTTGAAGCACATTTGTCATATTCAATTGCAAGTAGCACCAGTTGATGCATCTCATTGACAACTTTGAAATAGAACCTACTATTCACCATTTGGATTTCAGAGCTAAGAGAAAAGCTGAATTTGTGCTTACCACTATAAGAAGTATCCCGATGTGCATTTTCCAAGGATTAGTGAGTAGGAGAGGTAGCTGAGACAAGTCACATGCATTGTAGCTTAGGCACTTCACTTACCATCACGTGTGCACATGTCTTCATGAACTTGATACATCTAATCTCTCGGATTGATAATTAAACGTGTATTAATCCACCACTATACGCACTTGTGGGGCGATTGAGGTACAGTCTGACACAAGTCCCTAAGGCTCTAAAACTTATGTACACACTCATCTTGTACTCCTTGCAGTGATTCTCCTGAAGTTAGCCTAGAGAGGTGATCCACTCAAAGGTGCATCCTCCCTTTCTTGACCACCACTTAAAAATCATATTCCGTTAGTAAGAGAAACCATCTTACTAATTGACATGAGTTGCAAGATTTGTTCACTAGGTATAGTAGATCCTAGTGATCGATAAATAACTTAAACGTATTTGCAAGAAAATAATGTATAAACTTTCTAACTGCATACACCATGTCTAGTACTTCCTTTTTTGTAGTTGTGTAATTTGTTTCTATTGCATTCAACTATCTGCTAGTATATTTGATTGGAAGATCAATGTTTCCTTCACCCATGGGTTGTGCTAGCACACATTCAATGGAAAAATTAGAAGCATCCACATGAACATGGAATGGCTTGGTCGAGTCTAGTGTAGTCAAGATTGGTGCTAAACATAATCATTGTTTGAGCTCATTGAAAGAGTTTCGCACTCTTCATTCTACTCAAAGTTAGTCAGAAGGTTGTAGAGGGGGTTTGCAATTATAGCATACATTTGGATAAATCATTTTTTATAACCATAATGACACATAAAAAGTTGTACTTCCTTGACATTCCTTGGTTTTGGGAGTTATGCAATGGCTCTAACTTTATCTTCATCCTTTGATATCCCATTCTTTGACACAATGTGTCCTAGAATCTTTCCTTGCCTAACCATGAAGACGCACTTCTCTAGATTCAGACAAACCTGATATTCTCTACATTTGTCAAAGACCTATTAAGTTCAGGGATTTGGGTTTATTTGATGTTGGAATCAGTGCTCATCAACATAGACCTCTAATATTTTTTTGTAAGAATTCCTTGAACACATGACACATCAGCCTCTAAAATATATCAAGAGTGTTGGTGAGTCCCAAATGACATCACATGAAATGCAACGGTATCCCATTTTGTGCCAAAATCTATCTTATGTTGGTCTTCACAGGCAATGGCCACTTGGTTGTAACCTAAGAATCCATCAAGGAATCTATAAACTTCCTTGCATGCTACACATTCTAAGAGATGCTCAATGATAGGAAGAGGATAACTATCCCATATAGTGGCTGCATTAACTTTTTTCAAGTTAATGCACACATGTAGTTTTCCTTTTTTTTCAACAACCACAATGGGGGATACCCATTTCGTATGCTTGATTTCGTATGCTTGATTTCGTATGCTTGATTTCGTATGCTTGATTTCATAACTAAAATCTACCTCTATCAAATGATTGATCTCCTCATTGATTGGTTGCATAATTATCAGTGTAGGGCTTTTGCTTGGTAGGCTTGGCTTCCAAAGACATCGATATTCATTGAGAATAGGTATTTGGATCCCCTCCTTTCAAATCCTTGTAACTTCAAGCAAAGATACCTCTATATTCTCTCAACAAATCTATCAACTCACATTTTTACTCTTCACTTAAATTATACCCTATGTATGTACATCTATCTTTGCCAGCTTCTATGGTTATTAAAATGTTTATGTACGTGTGTGTGCATATGTGTGTGTATGTATGTATGTATGTATGTATGTATGTATTTATGTACGTATGTATGTATGCATGCATGTATGTATGTATATATATATATATATATATATATATATATATATATATATATATATATATATATATATATATATATATATATATATATATATATATATATATATATATATATATATATATATATATATATATATATATATATTATAGAGCATTACTTCATGGAGATCATTATGTGGGTTTTGAGGCTCCCACACATGTGTGTGCATCTCTCCTCTTCTCTCTCTCTCTCTCTCTCTCTCTCTCTCTCTCTCTCTCTCTCTCTCTCTCTCTCTCTCTCTCTCTCTCTCTCTCTCTCTCTCTCTCTCTCTCTCTCTCTCTCCTTTCATCTTCTCCTTTCTCCTCTTGTTGAGCACACCAAAGCCCTTCATTTGGGATGCAATCTCTATCAATGTTTGTTTCATTTCCTTGAGGCTTTCTTCCAATTCACTTATCTTTCTCATACATTGCCTCTTCATTCTTTCACGACTATCCTTCCAAGTGCTAGTTCTTTTTCAAGCTATCCTCTCTGACTCACTGCCTTCCAACTTCTTCTGTTGATCTACACCTATAGTCTATTGTATTGTTTGGGCCCTGGTCACTACGTGCATGGGAGTTGTAGTGGTTACACTTCCACTAGAATCCACAACTAAGCCACTAACATTAATTGGTGTAATCTTTTGAGAATTGTTCGGATTTTTAGGACGGTCTCTTAAGAGATGTTCCTTTCCACAATTGGGATAAAAGCCTTGAATTCCCACTAGTGCGGGTTGTCCTGCTAGAGGAAGTGGACAATCACGAATGAAATGATCTCCTTGGCATTTGTAACATGGTCCTCTAGGTGATTGGGGCCTCATCTACCTTGGTTGGGGCCTAGGATTAGGATTTTCATACATCACATTAGAGTATTCTAGTTCCCAACTTGGCTCAATGGATGTTTCATGGGGATAGACCTCATTATGCTTAAGTGAATCCATGTAGTAAGCTAGTGGACTATCCACATGGGTTGAGTCAAAACTCTAAGTATTGGGATCACTTTCTAAAATCAATGGGGGTGAAGGCACTAAGGCTCTATTCATGTTATCCTCTACCATCGCATATTTAATCGGAATAATGTTGGTAGGGCTGGAGCTTGTTGACCTAACACTATTTGTGTTCTGTGTTGAGCTTGGTAGTGGGGTTGATAAGGTTGTTGGGGGCTAAAGCATGGTTGTTTTTGTTGGTATTAGTTTGGATATCTTATTGGCTATTGATATGGCTATTGATAGTTTTGTTTAACCACTTGTTTGTTGTACAAGAAATCTTGTGCAGTGTGGTTAGTGTACCTTCTCTCTATCATACAATACTGGCTATTAGGGTTCAATTGGCTTTGATTCATGATGGGGCAAAAATTGGCCATGTGGTCTTCTCCACAAGTATAGCATCATTTCACTAAGACCATCCTAGGAGTATATTTGCTTAAGACTCTTAACCTTTGAGCTCCTTTTCCTGGCAATTCATCAATTGATGTGGAAGGTTTAGATGTGAAAGGAGTAGAGCTATATGAATCCTTATAGATCTTTGAAATTTCTAATTCATCTCCCAAGTTGTTCTCAATATCTATACACATTCACACACATTGTTCTATGGCCCTAGGTTCCTTGAAGTACACCTAAGACTATAACTTTGTGCTTAGCAAGCCATCCAAAAATAATGCCACTTGTTTGTTAGGTATGGGTAACTTCGAAAATGGGCCATCTCTCAACATATTGCTTAAACCTATAACATGATAGCCTAATTGGCTCTTGAGGTGTTTGCTTGAAGCTATGGATCAATGATGAAATGTTATGTCTGATACCACTCTTAGAGAACTCCATGATAAATGCTTATAGCAACAAATATATGTCCCTAAACTAACCTTGATGTAGTGGTTGGAACCACATCTGGGCCATGTTCTTCAAGGTTAAACCAAGGCTTTATATTGATTGAACAAGTTGTCAACCTATTTGACTCTGAACACTTGTCTGAATTCATCCATATGATCATAGGGGTCTCTAGTGCCATCAAAAGTAGTTTTCATTGACTTTATCAATTGAGTGGGTCTCAATATCCTAGGATGTTCTCTCAGTTTAGGTAAGGGAAACTCATCCATGCCTCTTTGGATTCTAGGTCCTATCATTCTCTCCTTATCCGTTTTGTTTGTATCGCATCCTAACCTCTCTTATCCTGAAGAGCTTGTGATCAGCCTCTCTTGAGTCTTCTCTTTGTGAATTCCGACTCCATGTTGACCATGAGACTCATGTGGTCTTTGAGGAGGGCACAGTAGTTCTTTCCAAGTATATGCATGTCTTCCATATTCCATAACCACGAACATCCTCTCGAAAGAGTTATCTAAATAGATTACTTTTCTTGGGGTGTCTAGGTCTTTGAACTCATAAATAGTCACTCCATCTATCTTGTTTGGTTTGTCAATCTTGAGCCTCTAGAATGCTTCATCAGTTTCTCTATTCAAAAAAATCTCTATGCCTTATTAACTTGAGGAATCCAATCCAATGTGATTATCCTTGATAAGATAGACTTACCATAAAGTGTTCTTGGCTCCTTTCCCATGTTTTCATGCTCCAAGTCTCCTATCTTTGACTCTAGAATAATGATTCCAAACTCATTCCTCCTATTAGGTAAGCTCGTAACCACGTTCATGGTTCCTTGCTTATCAATATATGATCCCTCTTTTAATTTGACTACTAGGTGTTCAATTCCAAAGGGTTGATCAGGGTTTTTGATTTGGACCACTGATCTTCTCAATCCGTCCTCATAGATGCAAGCACCTAATCAGTTGATTTGTATATATTCCAATTGAGTCTTAAAGGGACTGTGTACCTAAGTCGTGAAGCTTTAGGAACTTGTGTCGACTGAGACTATACCTCAATCGCCCCACAAGTGCATATAGTGGTGGATTAATACACGTTTAATTATCAATTCGAGAGATCATACATATCAAGTGTATGATGAAATGTGCACGCATGATGGTAAGTGAAGTGTCAATGCTAAAATGCATGTGACTTGTCTCAACTACCTCTCAAACTTAATAATTCTCTAAAAATGCATGTCACAATACTTGTTACAACAATAAGCACAAAATGGAACTTTTCTCTCAGCTTCAAACTCCAAATCTAGTCAATAGTGGATTCCTTTCAAAGCTCATGACGAGACACATCTAATGGTCGTATTTTCAGTCAAATTTGACAAATATCCTTCAAGTTATGAGCAAAATAGTGTATGGTGGGAAACACCAACACTTTCTCCACAACTCCTCAAGTCTCACACATGCACTACAGCAGTTCAAGCATGAAGAGATAGGGTAGATAACAATCCTACACATACATTTCAAGCATACTACATGCACACAAGCTCTTGGAGAAGAAGATAATCAGCAGGAAGGAGGCAAATTGGAAAATCAGCTTCAGTTCTCACAATGGCAAAAAGTTCTTTGCAAGGGTCACCAAGTGACTTATATACATGTGCCCTAAAATTCGTCCTTTCACATAAGAGACCGGCACTTTTATTAAAAAGCACTAAATTCCTACTCTGTTACAAGGATTATTTTACAATAGTGGGGGTTCATGCATCTAGAGGACTCCTCTAGTGCATTTACATGGCTTCATGAGGTTTTCATAGAAACTAGAAGAAGAAATATTATGCCCATAATTTGAAAAATTTTTTAACTTCATTTTCTGTGCTCCTTTTCTCTACAGCACTCTCCCCCTCTTTGTCTTTGTCATCCCTTGACAGGCTTTGCATCTTTGTTTGTGTCTTTGTGCATGTAATGTCCTTCATCTTTGTAGTTGACCATTGCCAGCACCCAATGTCAAGAGACAGTTAGGATCTTCAGACAATTTGTTACTTTATCCAATCCTAAGTCCAATGCTTCCATCATCCCCTTGGTATTCCTTACATTCATACATCTAGGTGTTGTGATAATTTGGGTTTCCATGCATGCACATAGTGGATAAAAATGTGACTATCTTTGTCACTCGTTTCCGCTTTTCAGCCTCTACCTCTTTCTAACTTTTGGCCTTCGGATAAATCTTTGTTCTCACACATCTAGCCCTGTTGTATTGATGAAGCCTGTTTGCTTCTTTTCATTGCACACACCATTTAGTAAGCACTACATCTATTTTTGTCTCTTGTTTGATGCTTCAAAGGTCCTGTGTTTAATCTTTGTTCACACACTTCAGGACCTCCTTCTTTTGCATTACAGCTAGATGCGTGCCCCTACGGGGCTTTGGGTAGAGGTTGAATTATATTCATTGGACATTTTTTCTGTTTGATTTTCTTCTTCATCATCTCTTGCTTGATTCTCCCTCTACATGTCCCTTCTCTTGAACTCTATCATCCCTGGCAGGCTTTGGCTGGCAATGTGAGTATGTTTGAATGGTTTTTTGCTCTCTTTGATTCAGCGAATTAGCTTCACATATCATTAGTTATTTCCATTGCACTGATTTTACTCCATCATTTGGTGTCTGTCTATGATCTCCAAAGAAACTTAATTCATAGGCCACCAATTGAGCATTTAAATTGGAGGTCATTTTGACAAAAATTTCCAAGTCCATTTCAAAAAATCCTGTGAAAAATGCTTCTTCGAATTTTTGCATATATTGACTCGGTAAGAACAGCAAGCATGAGTATATAGCCATGATAGTAAGTCAGTTAGGCGTTACCGAGAGATAAAAAATTAAGGTGTTTGTGCCTTGGTTAATGCCGATGAAGTTCAAAAATGTATATTGAGCATGTTTGAAGACTTTCAAAACTCTGAGTAGCATGCTCAATACTTTATTCGTCATCTTTATTGCGAAGTTAGGGACTGTAGCATATCTTGAGAACCAAAATTCTATTGTATGTACCATATATTCTTTAGTGGTTAAGTAGTTATGTGGCGGGCTTGCTAACAATGGATAGTTCAACCACATATTATTGAGTGTGCCCTAGTCCAAAATTGCATCCAAGATCTTCTTCTCAGTACTAGGCAAAAAGATGGATTTACTTGTAAGAAATATGGTGCAGATTCCCAATGCACCCATAGAGTCAGATTCTTTTCCAAAAATTTTCATCTCCAGATCAGATTTGGTTTGTCAAATTCTTCTTTTGTATAAGAGAATGTATCTATTTTGAATTGTAAGTCTTGATCTGGTTCCTTTTGTGTAGTCCTCTAGATGTATTGCCTGCGTTCTTTTAATAGGCGTTATGGTACACTATAGGGCTTCAAAATTTGCTCTAAATTCTTACTTTTGATTTTGGCCTCTTTCATGACCTTTACTACTTGACCTTCAAATTGTCCCATAAGTTGGGACACTAGTAGTGCCCGCTCATTTTGTCTTAGTTCTGCAATAGGCCATGTATTTCTATCAGCATTCTTCTCTGCTTCTCCCTCATGTATTGGTGAATTATGTATGGGGGGAGAAGTAGGATGTACCTGAGTATCCATAGTAGTCGCTTGACAGATTTGAACTACTGGTGTCCCCATATTGTTTTGCCTTGCGATCTATTCTTGTATATTTTTTATGATTTCATCTTTATCTTTGATTTGTTGTTTCACCATTGCAAGCTCCATATCACGTTGCTTCTTGCTTTCTCCTAACATTGCCATTTGGTCTACATCCTCATTGCATTGTTCAATGTATCATGCTTCAACTGCTTTCCATTTCTTTCTTAATTCATTTGTGTCATACATGTACTTTCCTTCCCATTCTTCTCTTAACTCTTGCTCTTGCTTTAGTTGATCTGCATACTTGGCTTTTTGAGGTTCTAGTTCATGTGTAGTGTTTTGCTTACCTTCTGGCACCTCAAGTGGTTGGTTAAGCAGGATTGCATTCATTAATTCTTTATTCCTGTTTCTTAGGTTGTCTTCCTTGTCCATGTATACTTTTATTTGAGCTTCTAAGAGTTTGCTTCTATTTTATATTTGTACCTTTTCGGTTTCACTCGCCTCATATTTGCTTTGAAGCTCCATAAGTTGATAGTGCATCTTTTGATTCTCTTCGGTGAGTAGTGTGCAGCTTTCCATAGCTTCTTTGGTTTCTTGTTCTTTATTTGTAAGTGCCTGTTGAGCATGCAACACTTTAGTAGATAGCTCTTCACTTAGCATTTTGAATTGATTTCTTTCTACTAATGCTTTGTCATAATCACTATCCACTTCCATGAGTTGTTGTTGTGTATCCATGGTTGTATGGATCATTTGTTTTACAACTACCTTTAGTTGTGCCACATCCACATTGAGCCATGTCTTTGGTATGATCGATTCTTCACATGTTTGTACATCTTTACCCTTTTCAATATGTATTGTCGTGTTATGTGGTTGTCTAATTTGTAGCTGAATTTAATGTTCTTCCTCTTTAGATGTAGTAGACTTAGTAGCACTTCCTTGAAATGTCACATCCAGAGGTGAAGGCTCTGGTACTATTTTTATAGGTGTGAATGGTTCTTGTTCCCTGTTTCTTCTTGTGTTTTCTCTTCCTTCAGATTCTTCATGGTGGCCTAATTGTCCAGGTTGGTTTCTGTGACTTGAAGCTTTAATGTCTCATTCATTTTCAATGTATGTAAATCCTCTTTGGTTGGCCCTTCCTTTGGTCCCTTGTCGAATGTTGCATCCGGACCTTGATCCCGTTTTTTTATTTCTACTTCAAACAAATCCTTGACTTGATTTACTTCATCCCATTTACCATCATCATTTGATTCACTCCTAATATCGATGTTCATAGTTGATGGTTCATGTGTTTTCGAGATTTCAAATGATGAGTTGGAAATGATTAATCCTGATTCTCGATACCGGAGGAGTTTTGTTAGCCTCTTGCTTAGCATGGATGTTGTATGGACTTGATGGTAATGATTCCCTTGAACTGATAAATTGATCTATCCTTCCATTAACTTGTGAGTTTCCTCCATGGCTTCCTGTAATTCTGCGTTTGTAAGGTGTGGACTCCTCAACTTTGGTTCTTGAGAGTACATGTGTCCTCTTTGATGGTGGAGTAGCTTCTTCCGCCTTTAGTACCTCCCTTAGTCTTTTTTCTCCTCCCATCATTGGTTGTGTGCTTGTTCCTGCCTCTTCTGTCATTTTCACTCCTTTTTTCTTTTTTGGTATTGTTGTTGGCTTCACATACTTAGCCATTTCAACGGATGATGGCATCTCTTTGAGGTATTCCTGAATATATATCGTGTGGTATATCAATGCTCTCAGAGCCACACTTCCATTCAAAAACTTCTTATGACCCCATTGCTTCTTGGCCTCAAATGATCGTTCTTGAATGTAGGGTGTCAAGTTTATTTGGTTGCCAATTTTCTTGGTGGCATGAGATAATAATTAAATTATTATTTTTTGTGGTGTCGTATGTCTGTGCATATTAGGAAAGCAGAAATGTTGATGCACCAATCTGACTTCTTCTTCAATATCAACATGATTAATATCCATGAATGTTCTAGTTTTAGTGCCATGAATTTCTTCCTTGAGATCGATGGTCCCATCCTTAATCCATCCAAATGCTTCTTTAATGAGCTCGTATGAAAATTATATGGTTGCTCATTCACCTTCTACATCAAGAACTCTAGCTTCTAGCACTGATGATTTGTCTAAGGCTCGATGAATGGTGTTCATGACTTGAGTGCATCTCTAGAAATCTGGCTTATAGATTGGCAACTCAAAATACTTATGGATTCCAGCTTTTTTCATCACATCCACTATAGATGGAAGCTCATGTAAGACCTTGAAGTCTTAGGACATCACGGAAAATTGATAGTCTATATCCATGATCTTAATAGTCACCAAGAACAAATGTTATCCTGCTGGTTGGTCCTCTAGGAACCAATGTCCTTTGGGTTTTGTTACACTCTTCATTAGAAATTCAAGCACTCCCTCTTGAATCGTTGCTTCAGAGTCTTTGGAAGCCATCTTGTTGGAAGTAGCCAGAGGCACAGACGACGCAGAAGCATGTGAAGGTGGATCACAATGAAGTAGTGGGGAGTCAGGCAGATTAATTTTTCAAAAGAAATATGTTTTATATTGCTTTTTCAAAAACTCTCAACATTGATTTTCATCACTCTTGTATCATATGTAACATAGAACAACCATTTTTGTAATTAGTAGCTCGATTTTGTGCAAGCCGAGGAGTCCTCGAGCTTGAGGAGCTTAGGTGGAACGAGCCTACCAATTTTGGCTATTTTTAGAATTAGTTTGGACCTTCAAATAGCACCTAGAACCTATTTTTCAACTATGTTGGTCACTAGATGTGAAATCGGTCAAAGCTAGTCAAAAAACTATAAATAGAGCTATAGAGCTCATTTTTGAGGTTAGCTTGTATGAGTAAAGAAGAGCTTGGAGCTATTTTGAGTTGTAGGAGTGATCTTAAGCAATAGAGTCTATTCTCCTACCTTCCATTATGTCTTGCTTGTCTCTTACATGTGTGTGTGTATGTGTGTGTGCATCTCTATGCTTCTCACCTTCACTCTCACTACATCTCACGTTCATGATCTTCATATCACTCCTATCTCTTCTGCGGATTGACATTAAGGAGGTGGAGCTTCTTAACATGATACTTACCATTGTGCTAGAGCAACATCAAATTTGGCACTGTTGCCAGGGATTGAGTCTAGGATGAATGTGTGATGGTAAGAGTATAGCAAGAAGTGGCATTGGAAGGTAAAAATTTCAGTTTTTGTTGTTGTTTTTAATTATTTTTTTGTGTTTTTCATCTCTTCTACACTCCTTCTTCGCCACCGCATCATCTTCTCTCACCCCGAAAAAATCAAAAAATTCACCATATCCACCTATCCTCCTCACTTCCCCTGATTTGTGCATGCGAGAGAGAGCTTTTGTGCTTAATGTGTTGTATGTGTTTTTGAGTTTTCTTGCAGGTACAGTGCTCCAAAGTAGCAGGAAAGCTTCCAAAAGGTAAGAAATTCACTTTCTGTCAAAATCTGCCATTGGAGTTGGACCATCGTGATGGTCTGACAAAGTCGACACTTTTGGTAAGCGACCACACCACGATGTAGGCGACCCTTGCGCTTGCACGAATCCATAGGTGCATTCTCAAAATTTGTTGTTTGGTGGACCATCACGATGGGCTCACGCCATCGCGATTGTGTCACACCATTGTGATTGGCTCACAACATCGCGATGGCTCGGCCGGACCATCCTGACGATCTCACACCATCGCGATGGTTCACTTTAACCATCACGACGGTCACTGACCATCGCGATGATTCCGTTGACCAAACAACATCATGATTGGCCCACACCATCACGACGATCCCCTGCCACGTGTCAAGATAGACCATCGCGACGATACCAGGTACGCCATCGCGATGCTTCAAAATCGAACCATCACGACTGGCTCAAGCCATTGTGCCTCGTGACTATCGCGACAGGCTCATGCCATTGCGACGATTGCGTTGATTGTTGACCATCGCGGTGGGCCCATGCCATCACGATTGCTTGCTAGATAGACCATCGCAATGATACCAGGTACGCCATCGTGATGCTTCAAAATCAAACCATCGCGATTGGCTCAAGCCATCATGTCTCGTGACCATCGCGACGGGCTCACGCCATCATGATGGTCGTGTTGATCGTTGACCATCGCGACGGGCCCATGCCATCGTAATTGCTTGCTAGATAGACCATCCTGATGCTTCACTTTAGACCATCGTGATGCCTCGCATACTTGGACCATTGCGATTGTACCATGCCATCGCGATGGTTCACTTGAGCCATCGTGACGGTCCTAGACCATCGCGAATCTTCCAGACCATCACGATTATCCACCCAAAATGCCAAATTTAGGGTTTAATTTTTTGGGCAAATTTGAGGCTATTTTGAAAAAAAATTTGGGTGATTAAGCTCATTGGAGACCCCTTAGCTCATAATTGAAGAAAAACATGTTTGTCACTTTTCACCTCGGAGGGCTTGAATGTTCATATCTTTTTCATTAACATAATTTGAGGTTGACCCATAAGTGGGACTAGAAAAGAAAGAGGGCATTTAGAAAAGTTTGCCAAAGAAGAAAGGACTTAAAAGGTGTATATATATCAAAGTGCTTGATCATCAATTTAAGAAGTGGTCTAAACATTGGATTTTTACAGGTCTAGCAAGGGCTATCAAAGGCAATCAAGGCAAGGTAGTGAAAACAAAGAAACATTGACAATCAGAGTGTTTACTGAGTGATTCAGGAAGTATATTCATGAACCTTAGATCGGGCGAGCATATAGGTAAGTCAGACCGACGAAGCCTTAGATCATTAGAAGCAAGTGTAGGAACTACTACACGTTCGTGGGCTCAACAATTGAATAGCTACCCTTACGAGCTGGGCTCAGATACCAGTGAATCAGAAATGCCTTTTAGCACAGAAAGACCAGAAGGAGGGTTAAACATAGCATATTTGGAAAGACATGAAGGACCCTATAGAACTCAATTAGAATATGTCCGAACCAACCACTTAGGTTCTCGCATCTATGAGGATGGTTTGCAAAGATCAGTAGTGCAATTGCACAATCCTAATCAACACATTGGATTGGATCATCGAGTGGTGAAATTTAAGAGAGACGCATACATAGACAAAGAAGGAACAATGTACATCATAAGTACTCAGCCAAATCATACCAATGAGTTTGTTGTAGTTCACTTAGATACGGAAGCGAGAACCCAAGGAAAATAACCACTAGGAGAAGAACCTAGGACACCTAGAGGGAAATCTGTACTGACAAGAGTACTAATCCCAAAATGGATCCCTCAGGATAATAGAAGCATAGAATTGTTCCTGAATAAGGAAATTGACAAAGCATTTTGGAGGTACAGAATGGAACAACCTAGTGAGGTAGGCTCCATCATGATCTACAAATTCAAGGAACCAAATACTCCTGGAAAGGTTGTATACCTAGATGATACTTCAGAACGAGTATTTGTAGTACTAGACCATGCACGAAATACCTACACATGGAGAGGTGAATCAGTCTTCCCCCCATCTCGAACAAATGTAAACACGAGCCATTAGGGTACTCGAACATCATCAACCCATAGCATTCAAAGAGATAAGAACAAAGATAAACCAGAACTAAGTTTCACTCATCCCATAGGGAGAGATAGACGAACCATGGACACCGATAGAGTGGAAAGACAGAGGGAACCTAGAATACTAGGTGGTAGAGATGATTTTCCTCTACCTAGACCACGTGAACACCCAAGGATATTAAGACCCACTCAATTAGTAAAGTCAATGAAAAACTACTTTGATGGGACAGGAGATCCCTATGATCATGTTGTAGAATTTAAGCAAGTGCTCTGAGCAGATCACGTAGAAGATGTGTTTACGTAATACAATGCATTTGGGCTAACGTTAAAGAACACGGCTTTAACTTGGTTCCAACCATTGCAGCAAAGGCAATTTAGAGACATTCATCACTTTTTGGATTCATTCATCACGGAATTCTCTAAAAGTGGAATCAGGCATGATACTTCTTTGTTGATTCATAGCTTCAAACAAACCCCTCAGGAAACAATCACATTGGAAGGATGTAGGTTTAGACATATGTTGAGAGATGTCCGATGCAAGAGTTACCCTCACAGGCCAAGCAAGTTTCATTGTTTTTAGATGGCCTCTTGAGCTCTAAACTACGCTCCTATGTATACTTGAAGGAACCCAGAACACTAGACCAATGTGTAAGAATTTGTATAGACATTGAGAACAACTTAGGAGACGAGTTGGAACTCTCAAAAAATTGTAAGGACTCAGATTGTTCATCTCTAGCATCCTCAAACTGTCTAGCTCGATAGAAGACCTAACAGAAAAAGTGGCCTAGTGACTAGGAGTTTCTAGTAAACAGATGCTAGGTTAACAACAAACAAGCGTTGTTACACTTGTGGTGGCGATCATATGGAAAATGTGTGTCCCAATGTAACACAACTGCAAGCCAACCCTAGTGGCCAATATTGTACGATTGAGAGACGATACACGAATCACATGGCTCAAGACTACCCCTACAACAAACAAGTAGTATGACAGAACTACCCACAAGCATACCCTCAACCAGGTAGGTATCAAAGCCAATACAATGCTCAGCCTCACTACTATAGGCCTCCTCAAAACTATCCTTATAACAGAGACATCAACCTATTTTAGCTCAGCAGCCACCCCCACCAGCTAATGTCATCTCAGTCAAATATGCTGCTGCAAAAGAAAACCTCAATAGGGCTTTAGTGCCTTCTTCACCCCTGATCATAGAAAGTGACACTAACTCCAACAGTTTTGACTCTACGCATGTAGATAGTCCACCCACATATTATACAGGGTTACCATAACATGTGGAGACATATCAGTATGATAGTCCACCATTAGAACCTAGTTGGGAGCACGATTATGCTAATGTGATGTACGCTAACCCTAATCAACAGCCCCAATTAAGACAACAAAGACCACAAGGCCCTAGAGGACCATGCTTTACGTGCCAAGGAGATCATTTCATTAAGGATTATCCACATCCTCCAATAGCAGGACAGTCACAATACTATAACATACAAGGCTTTTGTGCCGAGTGTGGTAAAGAGAATATTATCAAAGATTGTCCCAAGAACCCTGCTAATTCTTCAGAAGTGACACCCATCGACGTGATAGGAATTGTACACAACACGGATGGATCCAACCCTACATACGTGCCTATCCAAGCTATAGCAAGAGCCCAGGTGCTCTTACGGAATCAACAACTTAATCCTGAAAAGTTCACCAGAACTAGCGAAATTGGAGAGTCTAGTAACAAAAAGATGAAATCTTGGAAAGATTCCAGAGAAAGGATTAAGAGAAAGTGGAGTAAAAAGACAACTAATTTTGAAGGAAGTCTAAAGGAATCCAGAGCCAAAATCCTAGAATTGACTTCTCAAGAATCGAATCAGGAGAATCTAGCTCAGAGATCATGATCAGTTTTAGTGGAACCCATACCAGAAAATTTGGACATGATGTTTTGTGCATATTAGGCTAGATTAAAGGAAGGATCCCAGAAAGTTGAAATGAGTAAGAACTACCCAAGAGCAGATTTAGAAATAGAGAGAACTAAACTTTGCATGAAGATGGTAGAATTAGCACAAACTATGTTCGAAGCCTCTCATTATCTTAATTGAAATAACATGGCAAAACCTAAATTACACTTTCAAGGACTACTAGAGAGGTTAGAATACTTGGTCAATAGCAATGAGAAAAAGACTCTGCATAGGAATCCGAATGACTTTGAGACCCAAGAAAATAATGCACCATGCCTATCTCAAGTGCCAAATACAGAGGTTGAAGGCCACCTGTCTTCCATATATAAGTATTCACACGAATTTCTAAGAGAAATCCAAGAAGAGAATTGGAGAAAAGAACAAGGAACCCATCCTCCTATTCAAGAAATAGACGACTTGCAAGAACAATTTCCCCAAGACATTCCCTCTATCTACGATGATGTAGAGGAAGAACAACTAAGTGAACACACATATTTTGAATCCAATTCTTTGCAAGAATTACCTCAGTTCACAGGACCTTGGGAAGCCAAGTCTATTAGCATGAGAGCACCCACGATACTAGTGAGGAATGAAGAACCAGTAATCCCTAGAAACACGGAAGTGATAAAGAACACCATAGTACAAGGCCACCTCACTCTAGAGGAATTGTTAAAGGTTAAACCTGAATTGTGGAAACACGTAGCAAATCAATTCCTTGAGGCTGCTATTGCTCCCTCTCAGATAGGATCACACACAAAGGTACCCGAGATACCCATAGAACGAATTGGAGATTTAAGCGAGGGAGAGGAAGGTAACACTTATCTTCCAATAACCCATCAGGGCTACACCACCAAAGCCATCTTAAATTCAAGAGCCAGAGCAGCCATCGCTATGATTGCTTTATGGAAATGTTGGGGTAAATCAGCATTAAGACCCACCAAGATGAAGCTACAAATGGCTGATGGACATATAGAGAAACCATTAGGCTTACTAGAAGGCATATCTCTCACCACTTGTGGTGTAGAGTTCGAGCATACTTTCGCCATTTGTTATTTTGGGAGAAATCATGCTTATGAGATGATTTTAGGACGACCATTCATGCATCAACTGCAAATCGTACAAGATTGGGTAACTAATCTTTGTACTTGCAACATTTAGGAGTGACTACTAAAGTCAATCTTAAATACTATTCCCATCAAGATGTACCCTCAAGGATACTCATCTATGGATGTGTAAAGTAGCCAAACAAGAGGAAGAATGATTAGAAGCCAGGGCTTTAGGTTTAGAGCAACATCCACAAACCCTTCAAGACCCAGCTTATGCACTTATAGTATTTCTAGACGAGGAATTCGAGCCTCATGGTTGGGTAGAAATCTTAGCCATGATGGACATAGCAGTGAATGAAGAACAATGGAACCCTCATTGTGATGAAGACGGATACGACATTTCCATTTTTAGGATTGAACCTATTGAGGAAGACTTTATCCTAGAAGAATGCACGGAAGTGATCCAAGAACAAGAAGAGAGTAGTGATGACGAGGACCTAGAATCCATCATTATGGAACCCTTCTATTCCATAGAAGAGGAATATCTTTATTTTGTAGAAACCAAAACCCTTGAAGAAGAAAAGGAAAGTCAAATGGAACAACTTTAACCATCCATAAGAGATACAGAAAGCAAACAAAAGAAGAGAAAGAAATCACCTCAGACATAAGAAGAAGAAGAACCACTCATGGAAGTATCGGAGAACTTCAAGAAGTATGAAATAGAAGATAGATGAATCATGGTACGAATGCCTAAAAGAAAAGCTGACGTTAGAGAAGTATATGATAACCGAGAGAAAACCAAAAAAATGATAGTCACTATAGAAGGAGAAGAAGAAAAATGTACATACATTGGGCATGATTTGACAAATGAAGAAGAAGAAGAGTTAATTGCCCTATTACGTGAATATCGAGATGTATTCGCTTGGAGTTACAAAGACTTGAAAGGAGTAGATCCGGATATATGCTCCCATAGAATCCCTATGACTCCAGATGCAAAGCCTATGAAACAGAAACCATACATGTACAATGATAACTATGCCACTAAGATTAAAGAAGAAATAGATTGTTTGATAGAATCAGGATTCATTTACGAAATTGAGCATATCGAATGGGTATCCCCCATTGTGGTTGTGCCCAAGAAGAATGGAAAATTGCGTGTGTGTATTAACCTTAAAAAAGTTCATGCCGCCACGATTAGAGACAGTTATCCTCTTCCTATCACGGAACATTTATTGGAAAGAGTTGCAGGCAAGGAAGTCTACAGCTTTCTTGATGGATTCTCAGGCTATAATCAGGTAGCCATTGCTCTATAAGATCAACACAAAATGGCTTTTGCCACACAATGGGGCATATTTGCATTTCGTGTGATTCCATTTGGGCTAACAAATGCACCCACCACTTTCCAACGACTTATGTGTCATGTTTTTTAATGAATTCTTACGCCAGAATTTGGAAGTCTATGTCGACGACATAGGTACTCATTCGAATATGAGGCAGACACATATCCCAGAACTAAGGCAAGTATTTGACAAATGTCGAGAATATCAGGTTTGCTTGAACCCAGAAAAGTGTGTTTTCATGGTCAGACAAGGCAAAATTCTAGGACACATTGTGTCAAAGAACAAAATCTCTACAGATGAAGAAAAGGTGAAAGTAATTGTCGATCTACCTAGACCAAATAACGTAAAAGAGGTACAGGCATTTATGGGCTCATTGTGGTTATTACAGACGATTCATACACATGTATGCAATCATAGTCAAGCCTCTATACTCTCTTTTGACCAAGTTTGAATGGACAGATGAGTGTGAGAATTCATTCAATGAACTTAAACGACGTTTGTGCTCGGCACCTATATTAACAACCCCAGATTGGAGTAAGCCATTCCATGTACATGTGGATGCATCCAACTATGCCATAGGATGTGTGTTGGCACAACCCACGAATGAAGGTAATGTAGATCTCCCCATAGATTATGCGAGCAAACAGTTGAATGCAACAGAAAGAAACTACACCACTACAGAATGAAAAGGATTAGGAATGATCTATGCAGTGAAGAAATTCAGCCATTACTTGTTGGCAAACAATTTCAAGTTCTTCACGGATCATCAAGCTTTATTGTACTTAGTCAATAAGCCTTGTAATACTGGAAGATTGATATGATGGTTTCTATTGCTCATGGAGTATGACTTTGAAGTCGTAGTCAGGAAGGGAAAGACACACCTTAGAGCTGACCACCTCTCAAGATTACAGGAGAGGCTGCTCAAGGAATAGTGGATGAATTACCCCATGCATATTTGTTTAACCTTGAGATAGTACCAGAATGGGCTAAGCCTATTGTCCCTATTCTCACATATGGACCCAAGAATCCTAGGATAAGTATCAAAGAAGGAGAGATTACCAAGTCACAAAGATACCAAATAATAGCAGGAAGTATATATAAATAGGATAATCAAAACATTCTTGCTTGTTGTGTAGATGAATCAAAACACGTGAATTGGTCGCAATCAGCACATGTAGGTGCATTAAAGCAACATCATTCAAAACAGCGTACATTGCAAACTCTGCATAGACTAGGAGTATATTGACCTTCTATGGAAGCAGATGTCTACAAGATGTGTAGAGAATGTCCTTTCTATTGTGAAAGACCACTAGTAGAGCATGCTACATTATATAATGTGTCTCTCACACCAAAATGGAGTGAACCAGTAGTGACGTACTTGAGGACAAAAACATTCCCTCAAGGAATGACCTTAGCACGATAACGCAGTCTAGAGCAGGAAGCTCAAGACTATTCACTTATTAGCAATAATCTATACAAACAAGGATGAGATGGATACCTAAGACAATGTGTTCATGAGAACGATTATTTGAGCATACTAGAGACTGCACACCAAGGTGTTGCAGGAGGTCATTTTGGCCCTGATAGGATAATCAAAGCCATCCTCTTTGCAGGATTATGGTGGCCCACTCTTCACATGGATGCACATACCTATGTTAAGAGATGTGATGTGTGCCAAAGAACTCAATTTCCTACTCGTAGAGATGAAATGCGACTGAAATCCATGATGTGAGGACGTGCATTCTCCAAGTGGGGTATAGACTTCATAGGATCCATTAACCCCCCTGCAAAAGGTACTCATGCTGAATACATTATTGTAGCTACAGATTACCTTACCAAATGGGTAGAGGCCAAGGCCACAAAAAAGAATGATGCACACACGACTACAAAATTACTATTTGAAAATGTCTTTACAAGATATGGATTGCCTATAGAGTTAGTGAGCGATCAAGGAACTCACTTTCTAAATCAGGTCATTGAATATTTGTTACAGGATTTTATGGTGATTCACAAGAAATCAGCACCATATCATCCTCAGGCCAATGGTCAAGTAGAAAGTACTAACAAGATCCTTTGTAATGTACTGACGAAACTCGTGAACAACAAACGTTCAGATTGGGACAAATAGTTACACCACGCTATTTGGGCATATCGAATGGCCTACAAGACCATACTCAATGCAACTCCCTTTCACATGGTTTTTGGTCAGAATGCGGTGCTCCCTTTGGACTTCTTGATACCGACCCTTTAGGTTGCACAAGAACATTAGTGGACCGGCCATGAATTATCATCAAGAATAATAGACTTGGAACGATTAGGAGAAAGTAGGTTGAAGGCAGGAGCAAGTATATATGCAGCAAAGAAGGGATAGAAAGCCTATTTCGATGCACATGTGAAAGATAAAGGCTTAAAAGAAGGAGATTTAGTCCTAGTATATACACTGAAACAACATGCATGGAAGTTAAAAAAGCGAGGTTATGGACCTATGATCATTAACAGACTCTCGACAAGTGGAGCAGTACAATTAGGCACCCTAGAAGGAGATATAATGCCTAATTACATTAGTGGTTGTAGAGTCAAGCTTTATCAGGAACCTCTTACTGAGGATATGCTTAGACGACTCACGTTGGCAAAGAAGCATAAGGAGGAAGAACAGAGAATAAGTGTTGAAGCTCAGGCAGAAGCTATAGAATGCATTAAGCGCATGAAGCTAAGAAGACACAGACTAGGGAGAGAACATTATAACCTTCTAGAAACAACACCCAGATACCCCATGGCCATGTGTCAAGCAAAGTCAAGTACTCATCCTAGCATAGTGGATAGGGGACCATTCATTATAGTTAGGCTAGAGCACGACAACCCTTGCCAAGAGCTCAGGGCTTTAATTGATTCAAGAGATGCCACTAGTACAATTAGATGATCCCACTATAAGGACTCAAGAATAGAAATGCGGCCAATTGAGGCATATCTCATAGGGCTAGGAGGCATGGAAACCCCTTGCATGGGTGAGGTGGATCTTCCTATCCTCATACACAAAATGATCTTGACAGCGAAGCTCCTAGTGTGCCATGATGGCGACCTGGTAGAACCCCTAATCCTTGGCCAAGATTGGCTATACGATCACTCAGTGGACCTAAATCTTAGACAAGGCTCCTTGCAGATTGGAGCCTTAGACCAGCGGCGAGTGATATCGCTTGACTTCCCTAACAACACTCCGCCTGAGGTATGTAACCCTAGACTATATGAACTGCATGTGAAGGAGGATCGGAAGATCTTTGGCCAGATAAGTCACGTTACGTCTACCCCAACCCATGTGGGCTTGGTGATGGACAATTGCCATTTAGAAGAATGTCAACAGATTTTCCCCTGGGCTTCCTACAAATTAGAAGAGGTCACCACCCAACAGATGGGTCAAGTGGGTTGCATCAATGGACACATGGGTGCAACACCGTGCAGTGCCCATACTTCCACACTTATTGTGGACTAGCCTAGATTGATGATACGAAAGGTTGTACTTCTTAATGAGCAAGTTTCACAAGTGTTGGACATCCCTTCTTTTCCAAAGTAGAGTGTCCATCCGGCCTCTCAACCCCAACCACAAAGGAGTCACCCACGACTAAGGAACCCAAACCGATGACCCTACCAAACTATGCAAAGAAAGCAACAGTATCAGCACCACAAAACAAGTGGCACGAAACAAGTATGGATGCCAAAAGGATAGAAAGCACAGATAGACTTCAACAATGCACACAACGACAAGAAGAAGTTAAGGCAAAATCAAAGGCAGTATCCAAAGTCTCCTCAACCTTCTTCTACGAGCACGAACATTCGATAGATTTGGATCGCCAAGAAGTACCTAACAAAACGACCCACACCGACGCAGATATGGGTACCCAAACAGTGTATCATAGCTCAACACTCAAGCCATGTAATATATACCCCTCAAAAATCTTTTCACCCCTCAATACCACCACATCCAATATCACTGTTTGTCCCTCAGCAGAAACATACCACCTGCTCAGCAACTCTTAGGAAATGGATACCGAAATGTATCCAAAAGCTTCCTCATGAACCGTTGTCTAACATTACTCCCATCCTAAATAACCAACTCCCTTGTAATAATTCACTCACAACTGAACTTTGTACAAATTCACACACTATAACCCAACATCACTTGTAATAACACCTCATCAAGCAATGTATGCACTATCTACAACATGTAGGTATCTAGAGATCTGCATTAGTTTTGCAAAAATCATTCCATAAACCATCTCACAACGCTTGGCTACACGGGTTACACATCGGTTATGGAAAGGGATTGCGGTCTCACTTTAATGGGATCATGATTAATTTCCATACTAATGTGCTAATCTTTTGTAGCAAATCTTCTCCACATTTGCATCCATCATCATGCAGACAGAAGGACCGTCTGAAGCTGGCCCCAGTGTACCTGTGGTCAATTTTGGGGAATTACTGGCGGAACCACATCCCACATCACAACCACCTGAATTTCAAGGATTCCCAGGATCAATGCCGATTGATGACCCACCTAGGGGATACATCAAAAAAGTTCACCGTAATTCCCATTGGTTTCAAGGTTTAGCAAGACCTTTGGCAGATGCAAATTTCATTTTTGATGCCACGTTGACTTTTGACAGTAGTAAGTGGGGCAAGTATCAGTTTTCCTCCAGAGAATTTGAAGCACTCCAAAATATAGAAGATTTAAAGCACGTTTGGGCTAGAGCAGGTTTTACAAAATACTTCAGTGATCCACTGCCCAAACCAGATTTTTATAGATGCTACTACCTGGTGACCACACTTACAACCTTCGAAAACAAGGACTTGCCGGGTACTTTCATTCTTCTGTCTTTGGTAAATGACCCCCCATTCAAGAAGTTCTATCTTTCAAAGGATTTGATTCAAGCTGCAATTAAGATCCATGGAACTCACATGCCAATAGAGCGAGAAAGATTGATTCCAGAGCCGATGAAGCATGGTGATGTCGTGAAATGGGAAGACATTTCGGCCATTACACCTGAATTATCTAAGCTGTTACGTATATGTACGCAACATTTTGCATTCTCGGCTCAAAATTGTTTCACTATACCTCACAAGCATATTTGGTTTGGATTATATTTAGCATGTATTGGGCCCCAAACCATAGATCTTGCAAGTTGGATTATTGATCAATTGTATTTAGCTCAAGAAAGATGGGAAAGAAAAAAAGTCATCCATTGATGTTGCGCTCTCACTCGAATTTTTTATATGTGTTCGGCATATGATTTGCCTATAGAATGTGCAATGACAAGTGAAGAATTGAAGGCATTCAAAGGAATCACCAAGAAAGCCAAAAAAGCTATCAAGGGATGGGCAGGCAAGCGCATGCGCCGATCTATCCCATGTTTGCAAGTTCTAGAGTCCCCGTCACCTTAGCCGTCTCCAGAACAGACACCTATGGAACCCCCTGCACCAATACAACCCATACACATACGCTTATCAGGACTGGTTATCATAGAAGGTACTACCAGCACTATTACCTCTCAAGCAACCATAGTTTAGGAACCCACCACTACAGCAGCAGAAATTCCCACCTCCATTGGTGCGGAAGCATTTACTTTTCCTATACCCAACTTAGAGGCAGAACCAATGAATACCACGCTTGATTTTGAAATGCACGATGCTTTTTCAAGCGAATTTTAATTTTCAAAAGGATAATTTTTTTCACAAGAATATGAACGACCAAGTTACCTTACCACACCTCCTGATCAACCGCAAGAGCAAGTAGTCTCCAGCTCTGAAGAAGAAAGGACAAAAAATGATGATGAAGACGGAGATGATGAAGCCAGTCAGGCCAGCCATGACTCTCAAGAGAATGTGCAGAGTGATGAACAGGAACAACACACTGACACTCAAGGTGACACAAGTACTTACGAAGACGAAACATTTGAAGATGTTGCCTACACATCAGCAATCAAGAAGCTATACTGCACCATGCAAGCAATTTGGGCACGCAAAAAACTCTCAGAGGAAGAAATTCAAGTGCTTGTAAAATAGGAACTCGCTACATGAGGTTTCAAAGAAGCTTACATTCAAGGTTTTAGAGAACTAGTTAAATCAGTAGGTACTAATGAAGCATTACGATATCTGCAAAGAAAACCACTTCCAAAGTTCAACCCGTGACGAATACGCTTGCTATCAAAATCGAGTCACTGTATTTGTGTACCAATAGATGCTCAGTCTTCACAATAGTCCAAGGAAGCACGCCTCATTCAGGAAGGTTCTTTAGCAGAAGAAACAATCATCATCGACTCCCCACCTTGCACTTCTACTGTAAGTATCCCTAACATCGTCGAAGTACCCACCACATCGATCGCTCCTCTTTCACCTCTCACCCCTCCAGTCTCTCTTGTACACCCTGCATCTCCTAGACCATCCACGTCCTTCGATAGTGCGCTAGTTGAAGCCTTTTTTGCCTCAATTCCTCTCACCCTTTCCGCACCCACACAACCTAGCCTCCCTCCTAGGACTTCCACCTTCCATCCAGACCATTTCTCCATCCATTCATCCCTTCCTTCCCCATCCCTCCAAGACCCCTATTCCCATTTCCCCCTCCACTGACCTTCTCCCCCGTTTCACCTCCCCCCCCCCACTATATTCCCTCTTTCCGCTCTCCACCAAGCAATACACGAAACCCCATCTGTAAATTATTCAGCAACCTTTGTAAATCTTGTATTCACACCCACTCAAGCACCCACTATCACTCCATTATTCACAGTCATGGCACTCGACACCACATCCAGTGACATGGACATATCACCACCCACTGCACCACCACTCACCTCATCCATTTCACCACCACATTTAGGCACATCACATTTCTCCACAGTCACCACTGCATCCACTTTCCCATCCCTATTTCCCCTTCCCCTTGCATCAACACCCACACCCACAGCATCTTCACTCACTCCACCGTTAATTTTATCACCTACAATTGACACCGCATTCTGTCAAATGTTCACATGTATGACACAAGTTTGCGACGAGTTTGCATCTCTAGGCACCAGTTACCAGACACTACAGCAGACCACGAATGACTTACAATCGTAGCTAAATTCCTTAACCATCGAGAATGCCTCCCTTAACACACGCTACCAAGAGCTATGCTAGGCCTACCATACACTTGAACTGGAAAGTGAACAGAAGACAAAAGAAGCAATTACGGATATCGACAATTTGTTAAGGGCTCAAACCATTCACAATGCGATGCTCACTAGAAACATGGGACTACTAAGACACCACCTACCAGCCACCAAAGAAGAGAATCAACGCTTGCAAGAACAGAATAGAGAGAACCTTGAAGCTGCTTTAGATCAACTAGACTGTAAGGAATTGAACTCACAACCTCTTGGATAGGAATGTGATGGGCTAACCACTTGCCCCAAAAGCCATGGTTGAGGATTACTTCCTAATCCTCCCTCTTAGGGTGTAGTTCAACCATCTCCTACCTATCAAGGGTGTGTTTCAACCATCTCTAACCTATCACTTTATTACATTCTTCCCCCCTTGGTCAATCATTGTCCTCAATGATCTGCTCTTGTATCCCTCTAGCCTCGATGATCAACCCCTAGAACTCCCTAGGTGCCCTTGAATTGATGTCCCTCAACCTCGCATAGTTTCTTGAACCTTGTTCACAACCTTGGTCTCTTGAACCCTTGCTCTCAACCTTGATGTCTTGAACCTCCTTGTTCGCAACCTTGGTGTCTCGAGCCCTTGTTCTCAACCTCAGTCTTGAACCTTGTTCTCACCCATGCTTGGTATCTTGAACACTCAATCAAGTGCCACCCAAGGATTCCCAAAGAATTCACACTTCCAAGCTAGCTCATTGGAAAGTTCATTCTGAGAGCTTTCCAACGGTATATTACATGCCCATTTTAGAGGCCATTGGATCATTCCACCTTGCCCAAGCCTACTTCCTAGGCTCTGATACCAATGTAAGGAATTGAACTCACAACCTCTTGGATAGGAATGTGATGGGCTAACCACTTGCCCCAAAAGCCATGGTTGAGGATTACTTCCTAATCCTTCCTCTTAGGGTGTAGTTCAACCATCTGCTACCTATCAAGGGTGTGGTTCAACCATCTCTAACCTATCACTTTATTACATAGATGAACCTCTGAGTCCCAGTCGTTTTAAAGCCGTCCCCTCTGAATCTATGAAGATCCTATTGGAAGACCATGTCAGACTACTAGAAGATTATGACAATATGAATGAGGCATATCAGAAGCTCAAGGAAGACCACAAAATGCTACAGTTGCGAGCACATATACAACAAACACCACTAGCTCTTGAGGCAACACCTCCACATATCATAGCAGAACTAAATGCTTTACGCGCTCAGGTCCTTACCCCTCAAGCACAAGTTACTGCCTTTTCTGAACCCCCTAGGCAAGATTCCCCACCCAAACTACCAATGGAGGAAGAAATTGTATCTATCCCAGTGGAGGAAACGTATGAAGAAGCCTACGAACCCCAACCCATCCCAGGCGGACATGTCACGGCTGAAGGCCAGACCACCTTTGAACTCCCTACCCCCGCATGGATGAAGATCGTACAAGAACTTGGACAGACCCACTCAGCACGTGTGGAAGCTCAATTACACGTTGTGGCTATGATAGAGGAACATATATTACAATCACCTTACTTTGCTCACTTGGCCCCGCACAGGTATATATCTGGCCATGAGCTGCAATTTAAGCCATATTTCATGCTAATGGCAGAATACCAATTGACCATCAAAAAAGACACGGGCAAGAAACCCTCCCATGCAACTCAGTTTGAGCCTGATGACTTGCCATCGACAGTGGAGAGCAGAAAAATATTTCAACCAACTTGGCACCAGGACTTATTATAGCAATATCCTGAAATGATGAGCACATGGGTCAAGGCACCCATGCATTTAAAGTATAACCCATGTTGGGGACCGATACCAAGATGCCACTCTTGGAAGGCCTTCGCATTCAGTCCACCCATCGGACCGCCCACTGTAGGATTAACTATCTAGAAAAACCACCAAGGTGAAGAGAGAGCATGTCTCCACCCATCCAACTCCACCCATATATATACCTCAAGGCTAAGGGAGGAAATATGAGGAGAGCTTGCCAAGTGTCCTCTCCACATGGATTCTAATCCAAGGCCTTCTAACCTTGGAAATCACATGGAATATCATGGCCTGATTCTTAAAAAGACATCTCCCAAGCTTGTACGTACAAGTCTAAAGGCTTGAGAGGCCTCCCTAAGGGTTACATACCATACCCTTAGGAAATATCAATCCTAAGGGTCAAAACCCTTCAATTGGGAGTAAATAAATCCAAATAATTCAAGGGTTCAAACCACACTCTTGGAGACACTTTCCCAAGGGTTTCCCAATAGAATCCAAGGGTTCTCCAAGTGGTTTTGGACCCTCAAAACCCATGTCTTTGGCCAGTTTGACCCATAGTTATACAACATTCTTCCTCCCTTTAACATTTTCGTCCTCAAAAATGTGTGTAGGTATCATATGTGAAGTATTCCCCTCTGCACCATGATCTATTTTCAGAGCATGGTCATCTCTCTCTATAGATTCGTTTCCAGTAATCAGATAAAGGCTAATCCCTACCTTAATCTGAAAGGAAAGGAATCAAAATTCTTGCCCAAATCACTTTCTCTTAGTCCACCTGAATGTACATGCATGCATTGTACCTATGGACTAGTGAAATGGGTGGACTTCTTTGGTGGTCTTTTTCTTTTGGCACTTTCACAAACCTACTTTGTACTTGCATAGAATTTATAATTTTAGGAGTCTATGATAGATATCCTATCTCTATCTTGAAAGGGCCAGAAACTAGATTCCTCTTCCACTTTCAATAGAAAGGAGAGGAATATTCAGATGTTCTTAACTTATTCTTTTATAGTCCTTTTCAAATACAAATATACTTTACTTGTATTTGATAGGACTTAGCTAAAGATGTGAACTTAGCAAAGTGGGTCTACTGAGTCCCTGCCAAAACATGCTCAATGAGGAGAAATACTATCTTCTCATTCCTTGGCAACTTAGGTGGACTTATTTCAATCATCCAGGTTTTCTTGAAACATAAAGCTCAAGTATTCCGAATGATAATATACCCAATCTACAAGTTCATGACTACAAGTGGATCCCTATCTTGATCATGTTTGATTTTCTTTGGATTAATTCTCATAATAGAGTTTAATGCTTTTGGAAGTTTTAACATTCAAGACTTAGATCCAAAGATGACTTTAGGAATTGGATTTATTTGGTAGACCATTCTCCTAGGTCTCTACCCCATTTGTTTATCTTAGCTTAGCCTGTTCTACCAATGAGATTCAGTACTAACTGTCTTGAACCAACTATGGTTTAGATAGTTATGTATACTAACCCCAAAGGTCATCAAAGCTTTGCAAAGAGAAACAAATCTTAATAAATCAATTCCTTCAAATCCTCAAAATTGAGGAACAATACTTCATCAAGACACCCTCTAGATTTTTGATTGGATGGAGTTTAGATGATTCAAGTTTTGGAGCTTTAGTTCCAAGATCTTGCAAGAAAGATACCTCTTTCTAGGCATCATATCTTAGATCTTGCTAGGAACATTCTTGAATCACTTGTTCTCTCCAAATATTCAAAAGAAGATCTTTTACAGATCATTCTTTCATTCAAGTTTATTATACTTGAATAGGTTTGACTTACTTTTGGAGTTTAACTTCGTAAACTCCCAAAATTCTTTACCCTCTTGCTTATCCCAATTTATTGTTCCATATAAAATTTTGGCTATGCATTTTATTAAGAACAGTGCATGTGCTTAGGAGGATAAAGGATAGCCTTTTCTAGGGTAAATGTCATGTTCATTCTATTTACCCTTTTGTTCGTACAACTAGGTGTATTAAATTGGTTCAAGGAGGTACATTACTACACCTCATAATGAACCTAAGACCTTAATCTAAATGGTCTTATCTTTAAGGCTTATCGTGATGTTTCCTATCGGATCTTGAGCCTATTTTCTCTCTGGTCATTAGAGAAAAATCTTAATGGGAGTTAGTTCTCACTGTCCTATACTAGTGAGTTCTTTCTCCAATCCTTAGAACGACATCCTTAACCTTTCCACATTCTTTGCTCTTATCTTTTCAATGTTCTCTGATCATTTACCATGATCATGAATTCCATCTTGGAATTCCTTGGCATCATTTTCATGAGAGCAAAGACTAAGGTTTCTAATGTCAATTAATTCAAAGGTCTATTTAGGTTGACCTTTGAACTTTACTTGGTATCGAACTATAAAATGTTTTGATCTTTTTTGAACAATGTATGGCTCTTGGATTATCCAACCATAAAGGGTTGGATATATTTGACCAAGTTAGGTCACTTGGCTTTCAAAACTCCTCTAGCTAATTTAACATGAGATAAGATCAAGTCTTTTCTCCTTTAGATCCCCTTTTCAATGATATTTACCCATGGGATTTTCTTGGGATCTTCAACTCATACCTTCACGAGTTGATATCTTGGCTTAAGTCTTCAACATCATGTTGATGTTTTTCAAACCATTACCTATTCTCCTTTTAGGGATCAACAATTATATGTCACCCTTTTGACTTAAGCAAGTTTTCATGCATTGTGATCCAGACTTTGGATCCATCTTTATCCATTCTCAAATACCTTGTTCTAAATATGCTTCTTTGGTTAGCTTACCTTAGTTTACTTTGCCAAATTGGAATTCTTTAATGAATTCCCTTCTTGCATATATGGTTCTTATTTTGTTTGAGATTTAACTCAAACACACTTAGGTACTTGGACATCCAATGTTTAACTTTCATGAAAGAGTTAAGGAATATCTTTTGCTTAGAAGTATCATATTGATGATGCCTTTCTTCCCCCCTTTTAAGGAGTTTTCATCCTTGAAAACTGTAGGAAATTGATGATCTTTTAATTTCCTATCCAAATAGGAGGTTCATTTATCCTTCACTCAAAAAGCTCTCCAATATCCTTGAGCTTAAGCTTCCATTATCCTTAAGTTCAGTGTCCCATACCACTGAACCTGCTTAAATGACATTGTAAACCTAGATGTCCCATACCATCCGATTTACAATCCCACCTTAGTGTAGATAACTTTAGCTCTTACTCAAGGATTAAACTTCATTCGTTTTAGTCTTATCAAATATAATCAAAATCTTTGTAAGTTACATTCTTACAGAGTCTTGATTTGTTCTTTGAAAAGACTTTGAGCTTTCATTGAGCTATTTCCTTGATTAGATGCAATCAAAATTATTTTTGTTTATGTCATTTGATAATAGATCTAGTATTCTCATACTAGACATCATCTATTGACATAAGTAGGTTACCTTGTTAACCATCTTGATAAATTGTTTCTTACTCATAGAGCACATTTTGGAGTAGAGTTCTTAAGGGTTTCTTTCAACCCTTTAATCTTCCTCTTCTCTAGATATGCTTAATGAGTTACAATTCTTTACTCTTGAAGCAATTTTCTCAAAGCTCCAAATGGATCCTACCGCTTGTCAATGAAGGAAGAAGCTAATTGGGGAAGAAATGAATGCTTAAAAGGGTAAAAATGGTTCAACCATTTTTTCCCTAATATATCATTTGAGGACATTCTCTTCCCCCTTTTTGTGTGATCATTGTCCTCAATGATCAGATGTTGAAGCTCCTCTTAACTTCTTAACATCATTCACAATGAAAAATTACCCCATGAGTGTAGGGTCTCATATAGGCTTCTCATTTCTCTTTTGAATTGTCTTTCAATCCAATTTCTTATTACCACTATCTTATGGTTAACATTGCTTAGTTTGTCACCTAAGTCCTTGGAATCAGGCATGCCATGGGTATTATGGAACTTCAAGGTCCATCAGTAGGACTTGAAGCTTAAGGTTTTTTTTATCTGTAATAATTCCTGTTGGCTTTTGGATTAAGCCAACATATAAAAAGCATAAAAGTTAGTGGTTATTGAGTCACTAAATCTCAATATACCATTAAAATTTTATGCTTTTGACATCATATGAAGAATTCATTTTCCTATCTTAAACTTTAAACTTTCTTAATTTAGTTGCTCTCTCATGTCCCATCAACCCATGCATATGTGATTCAATATACCGTGTAGCCAAGAACCGATACATCTTTGATTGAAGATGCTTAGCATGCATAAGGTCCAAGTACTGAACCCCTCCTTAAAGCATGCATGGAATTCATCCTTGGAATTCCATTATACACATAAGACTACGTTCCACATATGCTCATGATTTCCATGCATGCTCATGCCATGCTATGTTGTACTTTTTTTGTTCACTCGTTATCCGTATTGAGATAGTGAATCCACTTAAATTGGAAACCTTTTTCTATTCATCTATTCTATAAATGCCCTTAGATGAATACATTTATGCACTTCTCTATGTGCATGTGAACATTCTTCTTCATTTGAAATGCATATCTATATGTATTACTTTTAGCATGGCCAAAGAGGCAATTAGAAATGGAAATGGTGCGTACCTTCATTTTTTGCCACGTCCATCCTTTGAGCTTTTGCAAGAGGAAGCTTATCCATCCATTCAACTTTGATATTGCAAGCTTGGAGCATTATGCTTTACAAATTTCTAATATCCCTTCATGGGTATCTTCATACTTCCTCTTATACTTGAACATGCATCTATCCTTAAAAAATTTAGAGATGCCTAAATTTATACTTACTCATATTGTAGGAGTGCTCAAATGAATAAATGAAATGCTTTTATCCTTGGTACATCACATATGAGATATTTTAATGGTATTTGAAACCATCTCATATGAATGCCATAATCAAAATGAGTTTTATGCATACTCAATGCATGCCCATAGTTTAAGGGATACTTTTTCTTTAAATCCATGATAGTAAAAGTATTCAAAGAACTGTGAGGCATGCATTCTTTTAATTTCATGAAGTACCAAATGCATAATGAACTCAAAGAAAAATAAAGGTACTTAGCTTTTGTTGATACTTGGAGACTCTTCTTTTGTTGAAGTTGCAAATAAATAAGATACACTTCTTCTTCGAGTTCCAAGACTTTTCGTGCTTCCACTTATGGTTCTTGCCAAATTCTTTGTAGAAGATGTATCTAAGCTTCCTTGTGTAAGCCTCTCTCTTCTATGTATGGGCTGCCTTCATGTGTAAGTTCCAACATTGAGCATAACTTGGGCTAGAGGGAGAGGTTTCTGGAGCATCTAGGCATGTGCGGTTGGGCAGTAATATCCCATATTCGAGGGAATCAAAGTCTTCCGTCTATATAAGTCGCAGCGACAACTGTTTGCTTACATGACAGTGGGGAGCTCCGCTTGAGCTGCTCCACATTCTCATGCTCATATGCAGAGTATGCACATGAGTTTGGAGCTCCATTCGAGATGTTGTACTGTCACAGCTCGTACTGTATACCCAGCGCTCGTGCACTTGAAAAGTGAGCTTGAAATGCCCTCGTGGAAGTCTGAATGCTAATGACCTCTTCCAAGGAGGAGGGTCATGCGGAACCATCTTTTAAACCACCTCAAAGAAGGGATTGACTCGTGCTCCCGGTGACAAAACTAAAAATGATAAATTATCCATCCTCTCGACAGCAAGGCAAAACTATACGCAGCAAATTCAACTCCTGGCTCTGAAGCCAATGTTGTGAAACAACAAATTACTAAGGATTAACTACCTAGCAAAACCACCAAGGTGAAGAGAGAGCACGTCTCCACCCATCCAACTCCACCCATATATATACCTCAAGGCTAAGGGAGGAAATATGAGGAGAGCTTGCCAAGTGTCCTCTCCACATGGATTCTAATCCAAGGCCTTCTAACCTTGGAAATCACATGGAATCTCATGGCCTTCACATGGATTCTTAAAAAGACTTCTCCCAAGCTTGTACATACAAGTCTCAAAGCTTGAGAGGCCTCCCCTAAGTGTTAAATACCATACGCTTAGGAAATATCAATCCTAAGGGTCAAAACCCTTCAATTGGGAGTAAATAAATCCAAATAATTCAAGGGTTCAAACCACACTCTTGGAGACACTTTCCCAAGGGTTTCCCAATAGAATCCAAGGGTTCTCCAAGTGGTTTTGGACCCTCAAAACCCATGTCTTTGGCCAGTTTGACCCATAGTTATACAACAGTTCTAGATCAAAGATCCCTGAGGACAACTTTCCAACCACTTTGTAAGGTAATTTGTGGCTACAATAATGTACTGTGCATGGGAGTTTCTAGCAGGAGGGTTAATAGGACCCACAAAGTCTATACCCCACTTCAAAAATCCACATCCTCCCATCATTGACCTCAAGGGCATCTCATCTTTTCTAATTGGATATTGTGCATGTTGACATGTGTCACATTTCTTCACATATGTGCATCCATATGAAGGGTTGGCCACCAAAGTCCTCAAAATAGAATGGTCTTAATTACTCAGTCAGACCCCAAAGTGTCCACCTGTAACACCACTATGTTAGTTTCTAAGACTTTCAAGTAGTCTGATTCATGAATGCACACTCTTAAGTATCCATCTTTGCCTCTTCGGTATAGGTTGTTTCTGACTAAGGCATAGTCTTGAGCCTCTTGTTCCAAGCTTTGTTTCCTTGCTAGACTAGCCTCATTGGGTAATGTTCTCGATCTCATGAATTCTACCAATGGAGCGCTCCAATCCTGAATTAATGACACGTGATAAAGCGTAACATGCTCCACTGGGGGTCTCTCTTTGTACACTGGACAGTTTTGAATCCACTCATGTATTTCTCTATACATATTAGGCCAATACACTCCTAAACGTTTTAGATTTTGCAATGTTCGTTGTTTAGAATAGTGATTTCCTAGCAACCCTTCATGGGCTTGTTGCAACCAATTGCTATGTTCATTGTCTTTGACACAACAAGCTAATACACCATTTGTATCTTGTTTGTACATGCTTCCTACCAATATTTGATATTTTTATGATCTTACAATTTCTTCTTTGTTTGTTTTTATGTTCTTATTTGCAGGTCCAAAAGTTAAGATAGGTACCAACTTATTTGCCCATTTAGGAACAACTTCTAAATTGAACAGATAAGCATCGGACAATTCATCAGACACTCCTTGCGGTGAATCTCCTGAAGTGATGGGAGAAAGGTGATCTGCCCTGAGATGGGTTCTACCTTTCCTAACAACAACTTCAGAGTCGTATTCCATTAGTAAGAGGAACCATCTTACTAAGTGTCCTGTGTTGCAAGGTTTATTAACCAAATACAATAAGGCTTGATGATCAATAAAAAACTTGAACTTGTTGGCCAATAGATAGTGTCTAAACTTATTCATAGCATATACCATGCCTAAACCTTCTCACTTAGTTGTGGTATAGTTTCCTTCAACAGTGTTCAATTGCTTGCTAGCATATGCTATAGGCAAATCTAAATTTCCTTCACCTGTTGGTTGTGACAGTACACATCCTATTGCATAATTGGATGCATCCACGTGGACATCGAATAGCTTATTCCAATCAGGAGTGGTCAATATTGGTGTTGTGCACAAACGTCTCTTCAGTTCATTGAAGGAATTTTCGCATTCATCGTTCCACTCAAAGTTTGTTAGCAAGGCATAAAGAGATTTGGCTATGATTGCATACATGTGGATGAACCTGCGATAATATCCACAATGGACCATAAAGGCTTGTACCTCTTTAATGTTCCTTGGCTTGGGCAGCTCTGCTATGGCTTTTACTTTGTCCTCATCTGTTGATATTCCATTCTTAGAAACAATGTGACCTAAGATTTTACCTTGTCATACCATGAACATACGCTTCTCTAGGTTCAGACACACTCGATATTCTCTATACTTGTTGAAGATCTGTCTGAGCTCAGGGATGTGGTGTCTTCTTTCTTGGGAATGAGCACATAAATCATCCATGTATACTTCTAAGCTCTTTTGCAAGAACTCTTTGAAGACATGACACATGAGCCTTTGCAGGTGCATTGGTGAGCCCAAATGGCATCACGCAGAATGCAAAGATTCCCCACTCTGTGGCAAAATCTATTTTTTATTGATCTTCTGGGGCAATGGCTACTTGGTTGTAACCTGAAAATCCATCAAGGAAGCTGTAAACTTCCTTGCCTACAACACGCTCCAATAGATGTCTAGTGATTGGAAGTGGATAACTATCTCTGATCGTAGCAGCATTAACTTTTTTTAAGGTTAATACACACTCGCAACTTTCCATCCTTCTTGGGCACCGCTACAATCGAGGACACCCATTCAGTATGCTCAATCTCATAGATAAATCCGGCTTCAATCAGCCTGTCGATTTCTTCTTTTATTTTAGCTACATAAGTGTCATTATATGTGTAGGGCTTTTGTTTGGTGGGTTTGGCATCAGTAGTCATGGGGATAGTATGAGAGCAAATTTGTGGATCTACTCCCTTCAAATCTCTATAGTACCATGCAAACACGTCCCTATATTCCCTTAATAGAGCGACAAGCTCTGCTTCTTCTTTTGCACTTAGGTCATCTCCTATGTACGTACATCTCTCTTCGTTCTCTTGAATGGTCACTACAATCTTTTTGGTCTTTTCTTTATTGCCATATGCTTCTCCTATACTAGCCTCTCTCTTAGGCATTCGTACCAAAATTTTTTGATCTTCAACTTCATATTTCTTGAAAATTTCTAGTACCTCGAACAATGATTCCTCTTCTTCTTGTTTCACTGCTTTTCTTTTCTTTTTTTTGACCTCCTTCACTTTCATCCTTTGAATTTATAGTTTTAATACTTGTGAGAGGCTCTGCTTCTTTTTTGTTAAACACTCCTACATCCTCTAAATAGTGATTCTCTTAGTCAAAGCAACTATCCATCACAATGGACTCTAGATCATTATTGTTCTCTTCTTCTTCTATGACATCACTAGGGTCACATTCTTCCAACAAGGGCTGGCACATGAACACTGAAATATCATAACCCTCATCACAATGAGGTGTCCATTGTTCTTCATTGAGTGGAATGTCCATGGTAGCTAAGATCTTTGCCCAACCATGAGGCTCAAATTCCTCATCTGGAAACATCATTGGTGTATAGGCTGGGTCTTTAACTGGTCTATCTCCTGGGGGAGTTCTTTCTTCTCTTGTTTTTAGATGTTTTTCCTCTTCCTCTACAACCTTGCACATCCACAAGTGAGTATCTTCATGCAGCCATGATGGATCAGGTGAACTTCCAGAATGCACAGAGATAGAATCTTATTTTGCTTTGGGATAGAATTCCATTGTAGGGGTGGTACATCTTTGAAGGTATAATCCTTCAAATTGACCTTGGTGGTAACCCCTAAGTGTTGTAAGTACAAGGAGTTGGTTCCCCAATCATGTACTATTTGCAGCTGTCGTGGGAAGGGTCTTCATAGGATCATCTCGTAGACATTATTGTTTTTAAAGTCACATATAGCAAATGTGTGTTCAAACTCTACACCACAAGTGGTTAGAGTTATCCCTTCGAGCAATCCTATAGGTCTTTCAAAATGATTGTATACCATTTGAAGCTTCATTGTAGTTGGTCTTAATGTGGTTTTGCCCCATCGCTTCCACAAGGAGGTGGTCACAATAGCGACACCAGCACCTGAATCTATGATTGCTTTGGTTGTGTAACCCTGGTAGGTGATCGAGAGATAAGTATTACCTTCTTCATCTTCACTCATGTCTCCTATTTTATCGAGAGGTATCTCTAGAACTTTTTGCTTAGAGCCTGCTTTTGGCATTTTGGAATCAAGTTCTCGAACTTGATCCTTCACATGATTCCATAGCTCAGGTTTTGCTTTGAGCAGCTCTTCTACAGTGAGATGACACTGAACCTTAGTGTTCTTCACGACGTCAGTGTTTCTTGGAACCACTGAGTCTTCATTTTTTACCAATATTATGGGAGCTCTGATCTGCAGAGATTTAGCTTCCCAAGGCCTCGTCTTCTTGTTGCTCTACTTGGTCTCCATAAATAGATGGAATGTCTTGGGCAATTGATCATGAAGGTTATCAATCTCAGGAAAAGGAGGGGGATTACCCTTCTCCTTGGCCCATTTTTCTTCTTGTATTTCCCGCAAGAACTCTTGAGAGTACTGTTGAATTGAAAGAGGTGCTCCCTCATTCACAGAATCAAGAACATAAGCTTTCATTGGTGGTGAGCTTTCTCTTTCAACAGCTGGTTGAGCCTGTGGAGGTAAAGAAACCTGGGGCTTGTTTACCAACTGCTCTAATATTTCTAGTAAGCCTTCGAAATGCAAATCTGGTTTGATAGAGCTTTTTTTATTGAACTGTTGACTGGTTTCAAGCATAGCGTGAGCCAACTCTACCATTTTCATGCACATTTTTGTCCATTCAATCTTTAAATCTGCTCTAGGGTAACTCTTGTCTTTTACAGTGACTAGTGGGGTGGAATGAGGTGGTGTGGGTGGAGCTTTGGCATGCGAGGGTCTTTGAGATGCAATGTCTTCTATTTTTGTTTTTGTGTCTTTCAGGCTTTCTTCTAGTTTGGATAACTTTTTATTCCACTTACGATTGGCTTTCTCTCTGGTATCCTTCCAAGTTCTTGTTTTCCTCTTACTCGGCTCTTGTGATTCACTTGGCTCTGATTGCTCAACTGGTCTATTTTATTTTAATGCTTGTGCCCTATTAACTGCCCGAACTGGAGCCACATTACTGCCACTTGAACTTGAATCTTCCACTAAGCCTACCACATTGATGGGTGTAACCTTAGGTGCACTAGAGAGATTCCTGGGACACTCTCTCAGAAGATGTTCTTTGTCGCACTCAGGATAAAAGCCTTGTATTGTGATGTTTTGTCCTTGTCCCAAAATCGGTGAGTGGGGACATTCACGAATGAAATGGTCACCCGGACATCTAAAACATGGTCCTCTAGGGGCTTATGTCTTACTTGTCTCATTTGGGGCCTAGGATTTGGATTTGTATACATGACATTGGAGTATTCTCACTCCCAATTTTGTTCCATAGGTGGTGCCTCATGTTGATACGAATAAGTCTCACTGTGCTCCGATGACTCTGTGTAATAAGCATGTGGACTATCTTCATGAGAATAGTCTAAACTATGAGCATGAGAGTGATTTTCTGAGACCAAAGGGGTTAGTGGCACCAATGCTCTATTAAGGTTCTCCTTTGCCAGTGCATACTTAACTGGGATCACATTGGCAGGAGGTGGCGGTTGGTTTGCTAGGATAGGTTGGGGCCTATATGGTGCCTGATATTGTTGTTGAGGCCTATAATATGGCTGTTGATATTGATTCTGATACCTACCCTGTGGATAAGGTTGTTGATAATTCTTTCTGACAGCTTGCCTATTGTATGGACAATCTTGACCCGTGTGATTTGTGTATTTCCTCTCAATGGTGCAATATAGAGCATTCAAATTACCTTGGGGTTGATCCATCATCGGGCAAACATTAGCCATGTGGTCTCCTCCATAGTTGTAACATCGCATCAATGAGATGACCCTTGGTGTTTGTCTATTTTGAACTCCTAGCTTCTTGGCAACTTTCTCAGCTATCTCATCTATCTCAGTGAGGTTTTTTGAGGTATGACTAGAAGAACAGTCAAAATCCTTATAGAGTTTGGACAGTCCCAACTCCTCACCCAAGTTGTCGTCTATGTCAATACACATCCGCACACACTCTTCTATGGATCTAGGCTCCTTCAAGTACACATATGACCTTAACTTTGTGCTCAGTAAGCCATCTAAAAACAAGGCCACTTGTTTGGCTGGTGTGGGTAACTCTAGGATAGGGCATCTTTCCAAGTACTGTCTAAACCTTCTTCCTACAAGTCGCACTGTTTCTTGAGGTGTTTGCTTGAAGTTATGGATCAATGGTGATATGTTATGCCTGATGCCACTCTTGGAAAATTCTACAATGAATTCTTCTAGCAGCTGACCTATCTCTCGGTAGTTACGACTATTCAAGAGTTGAAACCAAGCCAAGGCAGTACCCTTAAGAGTCAAACCAAATGCCTCGAACTGTGTGAACAAGTCCTCAACCTGTTCAGCTCTTAACACTTGCTTGAACTCGGCCACATGATCACAAGGGTCTCCGAACCCATCAAAATAGTTCTTCATTGCCTTAACCACTTGAGAAGGTCTAAGGGTTCTTTGGTGATCTCACGGTCTCAGCAATGGAGAATCATGTTCATCTCTTTGATGTCTATGTGCTCGGTGTCTTCCTCTTTTAGATCTTTCACCCTCATGTCCTGATCTGTCTCCGCCCACAGTGTGTGCAAAGCTTACCTCCGGTCTCTCTCTAGTTCTTTCCCTTTGGGTTTCATGAGCCTTGGATGATCCTGCTCCTTGAAGACCATGAGAAACATTGGATCTTGGTGGACGGAAAATTGATTCACCTTGCCAAGTGTATGCATGCCTATCCTGCTCTGTTACCAAGAACATTTTCTCTGATGTGTGATCTAGATAGACAACTTTCCTTGGTGTCTCCGGATCCTTGAACTCATAGATGGTGACCACTGGGCTGGGTTGATCTGGCCTGAATTTCCAAAACGCTTCCTCTGTTTCTCTATTCAAGAATAGTTCTATGCTTTTGTATCTTGAGGGATCCAATTTGGAGTGATTAAGTCAAGACTGACTTACGTCTGGGAGTCTTGGGTTCTTGTCCTAGGTCTCCTTGCTCTAGGTCTCCTAGCTCATTCTTAGGAATGATGTTTCCAAACTCATATGTCCTATCTAGTAGGTTGGTAACCACATACATGGTTCCTTCCTTATCAATGTATGAACCCTCTTTGAACTTGACCACTAGGTGTTCAAGTCCAAAAGGTTGATCTGGATTTTTGAGTTGGACCACTGATCACCTCAGGCCATCCTCATAGATGCATGCACCTAATTTTTTGGTCCTGATATACTCCAATTGTGTCTTATAGGGACCTTCTCGTGTTTGTAAATAGGCAGTACCTGAGGTACGTGTGGGTCTTCGCATGCTAAAAGACATTTCTGAGTCACTTGTTTCTGAACTTAGTGTATAGGGATAACCACTTGGTTGTTGTGCCCAAGACTTAGCTGTATGGTTGACACTCGCCTCAGATGATCTAATGCTTTGTCTATCCTTGCCTAGGTGTCTACCAGATCTTAGGTTCATAATTTGTAGCTCACTGATGAGTAGCACCTCCTTTAATGTCAATCCGGGAAGACATGAGGATGGTATGAAGACCTCAAACAAATGAAGGCACAAGTGTGTGAGTGAGAAGCACACAGGCATGCACACACATACACACACGCACACACAAGGCAAGAACAAAGAGAGAAACAATGGAGTTCTTTAGATTACTCAAAAAGTCTCATGCACAAGCTCAAATCACTAACAAGTTGTACCTAAGTACTGACTCAGGGACTTGTGGAGAAAGAGACTATACCTCAATCCCCCTCAAGTGCATATAGTGGGGACTCACGCTTTAATTGTCAATCCAAGAAGTATTAAGACCTAGCCGAGTGAATGAAGACATGCATTCAAATAATGGTCAATGCAAATGAGGTTTTACAAAAGTACAAATAAGTATGAATCCATCACATTCAAGTTTCAGCTATGGTGTGGCAACACTTGGAACAGTAGTCAACAATAAATCGAGATTTTCTCTCTGCTCCAAACGCCGAATATAGCAAATAGTAGATTCATTTCAAAGTTCTTGAGAAGACGCATCCAATGGTGGTCTTTTCACTCAATTCTAACGCTCTTGCTTCAAGTTATGAGCAAAATACTGAGTCGTAGGATTGGTCTTCCTACACTTCAGCACTCCCTAAGCGCCACACACACCTTACCTACAGCGAACAAGCACTTTCATGGATAGACATCACTTCCAAGAGCTCTTTCCAAGCATCACACATGCATGCAAGCTCAAAAGGAAGAAGTTACAGAGAGGAGAAGACACAAATTCGAAATTCTGTGCTCTTGATTCTCACAATGACAAAAGTCTCTACAAAGAGTCACAAATTGACTTATATACATGTGCCCTAAAAATGGTCCTTTCACACAAGAGACCAGCACTTTATTAACTAAAAGGCTAATTTCCTACTCATTTACAAAGGTAAGATACAAATCTCTATGGGTATGCATCTAGAGGACTCCTCTTCGGAAAATATGTTACAAAATGGCTATAATACAAGAATAAAGTGTCCAAATCAGAAAAATTTTGGGGCCCTTCTTTTTCTCTGCCTCTTTGCTCTTCTTAGCTCTGTGACACTCTCCCCCTCTTTGTCTTTGTCGTCCCTTGACAGGCTTTGCTTCTTGTCTACAGCTCGTTTACTTCTTTCCACCGCTCGCAATCCGTGGAGTTGGACTACCTGATATTTGTAGTCTAGCTCACCAATAACCTCTTTAAAATCTGGGTTGTTGTGTTAAGTCGGGCTGCCACGCATGCAACCAGTGGAAGGTATGAAGGTGTGCATCTTCATCCTTCGATCTGGACCTTCCGAAGATCAAGAGGTTGAAGCACCTTCTTGAGGCTCAGGATCTGCTGGATATCTTCTTGCACTTCTTCATGGATATTGTTGGCCTTGATCCGTCCTTGCCACTTACGTTCCTTCCCCTGTTGTATGCCCCTGTGGGGCTCTGTGCAGAGGTGGGTGTTGCGTGCCCCTGCGGGGCTTGCTGTAGAGACATATCTTCAGATATAATACCTTTAATGAAGCTTCTTTCTTGGTTTTCTTCTTCTTTTCTTTTTGTTGGACTCTGCTTCTTTTTCTCTGCCTCTTTGCTCTTCTTAGCTCTGCAACACTCTACCCCTCTTTGTCTTTGTCGTCCCTTGACAGGCTTTGCTTCTTGTCTACAGCTCGTTCACTTCTTTCCACCACTCGCAACCCGTGGAGCTGGACTACCTGACATTTGTAGTCTAGTTCACCAATAACCTCTTTAAATCTGGGTTGTTGTGTTAAGTCGGGTTGCCATGCACGCAACCAGTGGAAGGTATGAAGGTGTGGATCTTCAGCCTTCGATCTGGACCTTCCGAAGATCAAGAGGTTGAAGCACCTTCTTAAGGCTCAGGATCTGCCAGATATCTTCTTTCACTTCTTCATGGATATTGTTGGCCTTGATCCATCCTTGCCACTTACGTTCCTTCCCCTGTTGTATGCCCCTGCGGGGCTCTGTGCAGAGATGGGTGTTGCGTGCCCGTGCGGGGCTTCCTGCAGAGATATGTCTTCAGATATAATACCTTTAATGAAGCTTCTTTCTTGGTTTTCTTCTTCTTTTCTTTTTGTTGGACTCTCCTTCAACACTGCCCCCTCTTGAACTCTGTTGTCCCCGACAGGCTTTGGAATGCGGTGAGAGTACATCCTATAAAGCTTTTGCTCTGTCTCATTAAGTAGATTAGCTTCACGTATCATGAGTTGTTTCCATTGTTCAGCTTTCACACCATCATGTGGTGGCTGTCTGTGGTCTGCAAAGAAGCTCAATTCATTTGCCACCATTCTAGCATTCAAATTCGTTGACATTTTTAAGAAAATCTTGGAATCAATTTCAAAAAATCTGTAAAAAATGCTTCCTCAAAAGTTTGCATGTATTGACTTGGCAAGAACATGAGTCTTGAATAATACCCCATGATTGTTGGGCAGTTGGGCATAACAGATAGATCAAAAATAAGAATATATGTGCCTTGGTTAATGCCAATGAAATTCAAAAATGTATATGCTGCGTGTTTGAACACTTTCAAAACTATAAGTATCATGCTGAGGATTTTGTTAGTCATCTTGATAGTTAATCGGGTACTGTTGCATACCGATGTATCCAAAATTCAATGGTTTTCATCATGAAGTCCTCAGTCGGCAAGTAATTGTGAGGTGGACTTGGAAGCAGAGGATAATTTAACCACTGTTTATTGAGTACACCACTCTTTTGCAAGTCTAGAAATTCTTGTGCTTCACGGCGACGTGGTGTTGGGCAAAAAGAAGGATTTACCTGTAGTAAATATGGTGTTGCTTGCCAGTGCACCTGCAAAGTAGGATTTTTTCCCAATAATTTTATTCTCCATAAAGGTTGTGCCGCTTCAAACTCTTCTTAAGTGTAATTGAATGTGTTTTCTTTGAAGTGCAACTGCTCTTTGCGTGATCCTCTTTATATACTGCTGTGTTTGTTCTTTCAATAGCCCATACAGAATATTAAAAGGCTTTATGATTTTATCGAAGTCTTTTCCTTTAATTTTTCCTTCCTTCATGACTTTGACAACTTCATTTTCAAAATTTTCTATCAATCGGGACACCAATAGTGCCCTCTCCTTCTGACCTATTTCTGCAGTATATGGCATGGGATGATCATCACATTGTTCCGCCATCTGCTCTTTTATTGGAGAATGATAGATCGGGGGAGATAGAGGACATACCTCTACCTCGTCAGTAGGATTCTCTGGTTGTGGTTCTAGTGGTGTCCCGATGTTTGCTTTTTGTTCTATTTGAGCTTCCAATCGTACAATACGTTCAGTCTTTTCTTTAACTTCATGAAGGGCGGTCTGGAGCGCATCTTTGGCCGCGAGAAGCTCATTGCCGATTTTCGCTATTTGATCCGCATCTTCATTATAGATTACCAAGAGTTTTTCTTCAACAGCTTTGAGTTGTTTCCTAAGCTCATTTGTGTCTTGCATGCACTTTTTTCCCATTCTTGTTTAAGGCTTTGCTCTTGTTTCAGCAGATTTTCATATGTTGTAATATGATCTTGCAACTCCTTCTGGTTGATTGCGGTTGTCTCTTGTTTTTCTATTGGTTGGTCGTATAACAAAGCCTTCATCAGTTCTTTATTCCTGTTGCGTAAATTATCATTTTCCTCCATGTATACTTTGAGCTATGTTTCTAACAGACTGCTTATAGTCCTCATTCTTTCTTTGTCTGCTTCACTTGCTTCATATCGTCTTTGTAGCTCCATCAGTTGCTCCTGAAGTTTCTGATTTTGCTCCATTAGTGTAGTGCATTGTCCTTTAACTTCTATTATCTCCGTTTCCTTCACTGAAACAACTTGTTGAACTTGGATCAGCTGCACACACAACTATTCACTCATCACTTGAAATTTATTCTTTTCTCGCATGGCCTTGTCATAATCTGCATCGGTTTCCATCATTTGTTGCTGCATATCCATGGTCGTTTGTATCATTTGTTTGACTATTGGTTTTAGTTGAGTAATATCTACATTTAACCATGTTGTTGGGATGCCAGGTTCTTCACCTGTGGTCACATCTTTTCCTTGTGCCACATGCAATGTTGTGTCGTGGGGCTGCCTAATATGAAGTCGTATCTTTGGCTCAACCTCCTTAATTATTATTTTTCCTTGTGGCGTATCATCAGGTATTTCAATCACAATTTGTTCCATATTTTGTTGTACAAGCCTTTCTTTTTCCATGCTTGTTTGTATTTCTTCCTTTATTGTTGGCACCACATCTTTAGGTGTGATTGAAGCTTCCTTTATGCTGATGTGTGACTTTTCGTTCAACTGAATGAGGTGTGTTTGTTCAGTTGATGCTTCCTGGTTCAGTATACGTGATTGTTGATTGTCGGGGGTGACTTCGACCTAGTTTATCTCCATCCATTCCTCATTGTTTGTTTCTGCTCTTATGTCAGTGTCCAAGGTGTCCTTTTCAGGACTAGATTCCTCATTAGAACTTGAATCTTCCAGTCCCAATTCTTTATATCTAGCAGCTAGTTTTGGAGTATGTTCCTTGTCCTTTTGTTGAGGCCCTCGTCTTGCATGTCTATATTGATGTCCTTGGACATTGAGGTTCACTTGACTCCGCATGTATGTATGCATTTCTTCTAGTGCCACTGAGAGATCTCTTTTTGTGATTGGCGGTTGTGTCAGAGGATCCTTGGTAGTGTATATGATCACTTGGATTGTGCTGTTTCTTGCGCCGCTTTGTCTCTAGTGCGCTTAGCCCCTCTCATTGGTTTCTTGGAACTTGTTCCCACTTCTTCTCTGGAGATAACTGTTTTCTTTTTCTTTGGAACGGTAGCCGACTTCACATATTTTTCCATTTCGGTGGAGGTCGGCATCAAACGTAGACATTGTTTCATCTCAAGAGCCTCATAGATTAGTAAAGTCAAGGCCGAACTTCCATTCAAAAACTTCTTCTGACTCCATTTCTTCTTAGCTTCAAATAGACGGTCTTGAATGTATGGAGTAAAATTGACTTGATTCCCGATTTGCCTCATCACATGGGAGAGCAATTGAACCACAATCTTTTGAGGTGTTGTATATCTGTTCATGTTGGGAAAACAAAAATGTTGATGTACTAATCGAACTGATTCTTCTATATCCGTCCTGTTGATTTCCAGAAATGTTTTCTTTTTTGCATCATGACATTCATCTTTGACATTAGTGAGACCGTCCTAACTCCATCCAAAAGCTTTATTGATGACTTCATGCGTGAATCAAATTGTTTTCCATGCACCTGTTTTGTTGAGCACTTTAGCTTCCGGGATTGATGGCTTATCTGCTGAGGACTGGAGTGTGTTCATAACTTGTGTCCATCTCTGAAAATCAGGTAAATATATCGGGCATCGCAGAAATGCATCAATTCCTGCTCTTGTCCAAACATCTGTGATGTGTGGTAGTCCTTGTATTATGATTTGAAAATCTTGTGACATGATAGGGAAGTAGTGATCCCTATCGATAATTTTGATGGTGGCCATAAAGAGGAGATCCGACACCGGTTGGTCTTCAAGGAACCAATGACCGCTTGCCTTAGAGATCGATTCCAAGGGAAGAAGCAGGACCTCTTCCTCTTGTGTAGCCTCAAAATTTGAAGATGTCATCTGCACTCAATACATACCAGTAATCAGTGTAAAGCTAGTATCATGAGTTATCCTTTACTTAGCTTTCATGAAATTGGCAACTCTCCGAGTGACTTGTGTTGTCCCTTTCTCGTGGGTGTGAGAAAGGTAGTACCTGGGATTTTTCTTCATACATAGATATATTTTTTTTTTTTCTTTCTGCAAGAAAACAAGAGCATTAGTACCTAGCCAAAGCTTTTATTGTACGTTAGTTATTTTCCCTGGAATTATTATACAAGTGCTCTCCTATTCCTTGAGAGGGAAATGTGAAGAATTAGGTGCCGAATGCATGGCCTTGTAATGTGGCCCTATTATGCATGCTCGAGACTCTTGCAACTCAAGATGTGTGCAAATTGAAGTATATGGTCGATGTATGTAGATTGATCGGCATTTAGGTATCCAGATCTGTTTTGATTTCCTGTGGTTGACTGTATCACCATCGTGTCTAGGGCGTGGTGTAATTCTCACGTTATACTTCGGGTTTGCCAATCCTTCTAATCGTTGAATTGTTGCATATTTCTGTTCTTGACCGTTCATGTAGTTATCGATTTCTTGATTCTTCATTTTCAAATGATCCTCATTGGTGCATATGATTTGGGGATCCATATCTGCATTTGCGCCGGTTGGGCGGCAATCACTTTCTTTGGTATCCATACTTTAGCAATTCTTTGTGGATCTTGGAGTCCAGCTTGACTTGTGTTCTTGTATTGTTGTTGTTTCTTATGTAGAATATAGCTCTGTTGTTGATAATATGCTGTCACCTGATCTTTTCTGATCCAAGCCTGTCTAGTGTGAGGAATGGGATGGATTCTAATGCGTGAAAGTTCATGACAGTCTTGCTGACTAGTCCCTCTTGTGCTCGATTCCTCACAGGGGCTTTTATTGGAAACAATGCCAGTAGTGAGGTTCACTGTGTTAGGAGAGTATGCGAGATTGAGATTCGGTGTACTCTCACATGAAGTACTTGCTGGTGGGTTTCCATCATGGAGGGGAATGTACATTCATCATCATGCATGCGTGAGTGATCTCTCGGGCCTATACACTTGGCTTTGACAGGTCGTTCTTCTAACACACTGAATACCTCACGGTGCCCTATCTTGGCTGATATGTAACCCAAGGTGTTGCTCTAAGGGTTGCCCATAATTTTTCTCATGCTATGGCATCCTTTAGCCCTTATGAAAATACCTTCGTTTTGTAAATTAGGAGATGTCCATGTGAACACTCTCCTAAAACCCCTTTTTGATATTTCCTCTAAGTCTATGGTATTGAAGCCTTTTTTGAAAACTCCTTTTTGCACAAGTACCAAAATCCCCACGTAAGAATTCTCCACACGCTCTCTCTCTCTCTCTCTAGGTGGTTAGTCCCATATCACATAAAGATTCTCTTTTTGATTTAGCACATGTGGTCTTTTGACCACATGTTTTTATTCACATATGCCTCTCTTCTCTATATAAAGAAGAGCCTCATTTGTAAAAGGGAGGTCCCTTGGCCATGGCCTTGGCCTCCATTTTGGTAATGGAAGAAGGTGTCATTTGTTACTCTCTTGCCTCCTTGTGTGTAATGGCGTTGGTCTTGGTGTATGGATTTGCATGTGTGTGTGCATGGTTGGGAGGATGTTCCCCTTTGCTCCTTGTGACGTTGGCCATTGTTGCCATTGCTCCATGAGCGTGGGTGAACCTCTCCTCTCATTCTTTGCCCCAACTTGGAGAAACTTCTCACTTCCATGTGAGGCGGCTAGGGTTTGTTGTTCCCCTTTTCTCAACAATTTGGTGCCGTTGCCGGGGACGTCGGCCTTTAGCCGTTGGTTTTTCCAAGTTTGCGTGTCCATATTTCGTGAGATGCACCTTGACACTTGGAGGAGGATGAATACGTGTGGCCTTCGGTTGGCCTAGGGTACCTCTCTTTGTTTAATTTTTGAAGTAGTTTTAGTTCATTTTTTGTTTGTTTGTTGCACAAAAACATCCCCTAACCCCCTTCCCTTTCTCTTTTCTCACATACACACACACTCCCACACACACACACTTGGCATCACTCTCCATCCCTGTCACCACTGTTTCTGTGCATGCCTTGGATAGGGGGTGGGTTCTACTCTTTTTATCCCCTCCCTCTCTTCATTTCCAAGAAAACATAAAGAAGCAAATTTTTTGATCTTTTTCGAGATGAAAATCTCCACGAGTTCCTAAACGTCTAATTGCGTGAATGTTCGAGCGCATGAACCCCATATGAAGGGTAACTAATGCATTCAATTCCAAGCAAGCAAGGCTATTCACCGGAAATCAAGTGAAGTAGGTGAGAGGACAATCCCGAATCCCGAACGCATCTCCTCCTGAACATATCTTCTCTCTTGTCTGCACTCATTTCGGGGGGGGAAGAATCGAGATATAGGGTTTTCTCCTTTTGGCATTCGCATGCGTGGTTGTTGGGAGAGCTTAACTCTCCCATACCCCCTCTTGCATCATTCTCGGGGTTGAGCGTCGCGTGCTCCCCCTTTTGTGTCTGCGTCGAGGGTGAGCATCATCCTCTCCCCCTTGTGCATCTTAATCTCTTGCCTGGCAGAAGCTCTGTGGATCAAGGCTTGGCGTTTCCCGTCTCACGGTTGTGCTCTCACGCGGCCTCCATCGCTTCTCTGCGTTCCCATTATGGGGTTGAGACCTCATGTCTTCTCCTGAGCTTTGGGTGCAGAAGGAAGCTGGGGCTTGGATCATCCCCACGCCTACTTCTCTGTGGAAATCCAGATGTGCGCGTTCAAGTTCTTGCAATGAAGAACTCAAGCTTGTTTTATGTCTGTTAACGTTCTCCTATATCTGATGATTGCTCTCATGTGTGGGAGTTCGGCTCCCTGTGCGCCTCTCATTCTCTAGGGTTGAGCATTTGGATCAGTGAACTTTTCTCTCCACCCAGGAGGGATCATTTTTCCTCTCACTCTACCAAACATGTCATTACAGCTCCTACTCAAGTCTCTTGTCATATTGAAAGATGGTCCATTTGGTGATCTACCCTTCTGTTTTGTCCATGCGGATTTCCATTCATGCTGTTTCAAGTCGTACTGTATGGTTCCTCTTGAATACACTAAGAAGAGAAAAAGAATATATCTCTGCAGGAAGCCCCGCAGGGGCGCATTACCCACCTCTGCACAGAGCCCCGCAGGGGCACGCATCAGGCAAAAAGAGAAATTATCCAGGTCATGCACGGTGGAAAAGAAGTAAACAGCCTCAAAGCAATACAACAGGGTCAGATGTGTACAACCAGGACAAATCAGAGGACCAAAAGTTATAAAGGGGTAGAGGCTGAAATGTTTAAGAGGGTGACTAAGAACAGCACATTCATAGTCACTGGTGGCGTGCGTGGCAACCCAAGTCAACGGGCAAGACAACTACATCAGGCTCTCGAGTTGTAGAGCTTGAATCAAGAAGGCCATCGAATCTACATGTCTGTTTAACTGCAGACAATACTGACCAAGGGGAGCGTGCGGAGAAAAGCTGAAGCACCTCTAAAACGTAATGCAAGATCAAGAATTAGGCAACACTACCCACGGGACGCGTTCGCGAAGCAAAGTCTGTCAAGGGACGACAGAGACGAAGAGTGGGAGAGTGTTGCAGAGCTAAAGAGCGCACAAAGCAGAGAAAAGGACGGGCCCCTAAATTTTTCCGATTTGGACACACCACTTTTGTATCATAACCACTTTTGTATATATTTTCCATTGTAAATGCACTAGAGGAGTCCTCTAGGTGCATTCCCACAGAAGATTAGTGATTTACCCATGTACAATAGTAGGAAGTTAGTCTTTTAGTGAATAAAGTGCCGGTCTCTTGTGTGAAAGGACCAAACTTAGGGCACTAGTATATAAGTCAAAAGTGACTCATTGTAAATAGCTTTTTGTCATTGTGAAGAAGGAGCACTTCTGAATTTTCGAGTTTGCCTCTTTCTTGCTGATTTTGATCTTCATTTTGCTCTTGAATGTGTGCGTGAAGCTTGAAATGCAAGTGTAGGACTGTTGTCTACCCCTTCCCCTTTGTTTTGAGCTGCTGTAGTGCGTGCGTAAGCTACGAGAAGCTGAGGCATGGGTGTTTGTGACTCTCGTAATTCATTGTTTCTGCCATAACTTGAAGCAGAGTGGTCAGAATTGAGTGAAACCACCACCGTTGGATTCGTTTCGTCGACAGCTTCGAAACGCATATGCTACTCGCTATATTTGGAGTTCGGAGCTGTGAGAAAAGTCCAAAATACTGATGGCTTCTCCACCAAGTATCGTTTCGCCTTGACCAACAGTTGGAGCTTGTTTGGATAAGTCTTTTCCTCATTACATTCTTTAAGTAGTTCATTTGCATTGACCATTACATGATTGCATGTCCTCATACACTCGGCTAGGTTTGTATACTCTTTGGATTGATAATTAAAAGCGTGTATCCCCACTATATGCACTTGTGAGGGGATTGAGGTATAGTCTCTTTCTCCGCAAATCCCTAAGTTGATACTTAGGTCAACACACTTTTTGGCGCCGTTGCCGGGGAAGAAGGAGCACTTCTGAATTTTCGAGTTTGCCTCTTTCTTGCTGATTTTGATCTTCATTTTGCTCCTGAATGTGTGTGTGAAGCTTGAAATGCAAGTGTAGGACTGTTGTCTACCCCTTCCCCTTTGTTTTGAGCTGCCGTAGTGCGTGCGTAAGCTAGGAGAAGCTAAGGCGCGGGTGTTTGTGACTCCCGTAATTCACTGTTTCTGCCATAACTTGAAGCAGAGTGGTCAGAATTGAGTGAAACCACCACCGTTGGATTCGTCTCGTCGAGAGCTTCGAAACGAGTACCCTATTGCCTATGTTCGGAATTCTGTGCTGCGAGAAAAACCTCAAAATACCAAAACTGCTGAAAAGAGGCTTGCGGCAACACTTTCAGTATTTCAGTAGGTGTGAGTGGTAGTAGTCTTTTCTCATGTGTGAATAGCTGAACCACTTCATTTTCTATCACGTGTGCACACGTCTTCATACACTTGGTAAGTCTCTCCTTAGGATTGACATTTAAATGTGTGAAAAGAACTCCACTGTATGCACTTGTATGGCAATTGAGGTATAGTCTCATTGGTACAAGTCATTGAGTCTTCGTGGCTCAAGTACACACGTTTTTGCGTGTAGAGGGACAATCAAGCAAAAAGAAAAGAAGAAGAAAATCAAAGTCCAGAACGATTCACTAAGAAGAGAAAAAGAATATATCTCTGCAGGAAACCCCGGAGGGGCGCATTACCCACCTCTGCACAGAGCCCCGCAGGGGCACGCATCAGGCAAAAAGAGAAATTATCCAGGTCATGCACGGTGGAAAAGAAGTAAACAGCCTCAAAGCAATACAACAGGGTCAGATGTGTACAACTAGGACAAATCAGAGGACCAAAAGTTATAAAGGGGTAGAGGCTGAAAAGTTTAAGAGGGTGACTAAGAACAGCACATTCCTAGTCACTGGTAGCGTGCGTGGCAACCCAAGTCAACAGGCAAGACAACTACATCAGGCTCTCGAGTTGTAGAGCTTGAATCAAGAAGGCCATCGAATCTGCATGTCTGTTTAACTGCAGACAATACTAACCAAGGGGAGCGTGCGGAGAAAAGCTGAAGCGCCTCTAAAACGTAATGCAAGATCAAGAATCAGGCAACACTACCCACGGGACGCATTCGCGAAGCAAAGTCTGTCAAGGGACGACAGAGACGAAGAGGGGGAGAGTGTTGCAGAGCTAAAGACGGCACAAAGCAGAGAAAAGGAGGGGCCCCAAAATTTTTCCGATTTGGACACACCACTTTTGTATCATAACCACTTTTGTATATATTTTCCATTGTAAATGCACCAGAGGAGTCCTCTAGGTGCATTCCCACAGAAGATTAGTGATTTACCCATGTACAATAGTAGGAAGTTAGTCTTTTAGTGAATAAAGTGCCGGTCTCTTGTGTGAAAGGACCAAACTTAAGGCACTAGTATATAAGTCAAAAGTGATTCATTGTAAGTAGCTTTTTGTCATTGTGAAGAAGGAGCACTTCTGAATTTTCGAGTTTGCCTCTTTCTTGCTGATTTTGATCTTCATTTTGCTCTTGAATGTGTGCGTGAAGCTTGAAATGCAAGTGTAGGACTGTTGTCTACCCCTTCCCCTTTGTTTTGAGCTGCTGTAGTGCGTGCGTAAGCTACGAGAAGCTGAAGCGCGGGTGTTTGTGACTCCCGTAATTCACTGTTTCTGCCATAACTTGAAGCAGAGTGGTCAGAATTGAGTGAAACCACCACCGTTGGATTCGTCTCGTCGAGAGCTTCGAAACGCATATTCTATTCGCTATATTTGGAGTTCGGAGCTGTGAGAAAAGTCCAAAATACTGATGGCTGCTCCACCAAGTATCGTTTCGCCTTGATCAACAGTTGTAGCTTGTTTGGATAAGTCTTTGCCTCATTACATTCTTTAAGTAGTTCATTTGCATTGACCATTACATGATTGCATGTCCTCATACACTCGGCTAGGTTTGTATACTCTTTGGATTGATAATTAAAAGCGTATATCCCCACTATATGCACTTGTGAGGGGATTGAGGTATAGTCTCTTTCTCTGCAAATCCCTAAGTTGATACTTAGGTCAACACACTTTTTGGCGCCGTTGCCGGGGAAGAAGGAGCACTTCTGAATTTTCGAGTTTGCCTCTTTCTTGCTGATTTTGATCTTCATTTTGCTCCTGAATGTGTGTGTGAAGCTTGAAATGCAAGTGTAGGACTGTTGTCTACCCCTTCCCCTTTGTTTTGAGCTGCTGTAGTGCGTGCGTAAGCTATGAGAACCTAGGGCGCGGGTGTTTGTGACTCCCGTAATTCACTGTTTCTGCCATAACTTGAAGCAGAGTGGTCAGAATTGAGTGAAACCACCACCGTTGGATTCGTCTCGTCGAGAGCTTCGAAACGAGTCCCCTATTGCCTATGTTTGGAGTTCTGGGCTGGGAGAAAACCTCAAAATACCAAAACTGCTGAAAAGAGGCTTGCGGCAACACTTTCAGTATTTCAGTAGGTGTGAGTGGTAGTAGTCTTTTCTCATGTGTGAATAGCTGAACCACTTCATTTTCTATCACGTGTGCACACGTCTTCATACACTTGGTAAGTCTCTCCTTACGATTGACATTTAAATGTGTGAAAAGAACTCCACTGTATGCACTTGTATGGCAATTGAGGTATAGTCTCATTGGTACAAGTCATTGACTCTTCGTGGCTCAAGTACACACGTTTTTGCGTGTAGAGGGACAATCAAGCAAAAAGAAAAGAAGAAGAAAATCAAAGTCCAGAACGATTCACTAAGAACAGAAAAAGAATATATCTTTGCAGGAAGCCCCGCAGGGGCGCATTACCCACCTCTGCACAGAGCCCCGCAGGGGCACGCATCAGGCAAAAAGAGAAATTATCCAGGTCATGCACGGTGGAAAAGAAGTAAACAGTCTCAAAGCAATACAACAGGGTCAGATGTGTACAACCAGGACAAATCAGAGGACCAAAAGTTATAAAGGGGTAGAGGCTGAAAAGTTTAAGAGGGTGACTAAGAACAGCACATTCCTAGTCACTGGTGGCGTGCGTGGCAACCCAAGTCAACAGGCAAAACAACTACATCAGGCTCTCGAGTTGTATAGCTTGAATCAAGAAGGCCATCGAATCTGCATGTCTGTTTAACTACAGACAATACTGACCAAGGGGAGCGTGCGGAGAAAAGCTGAAGCGCCTCTAAAACGTAATGCAAGATCAAGAACCAGGCAACACTACCCACGAGACGCGTTCGCGAAGCAAAGTCTGTCAAGGGACGACAGAGACGAAGAGGGGGAGAGTGTTGCAGAGCTAAAGAGCGCACAAAGCAGAGAAAAGGACGGGCCCCAAAATTTTTCCGATTTGGACACACCACTTTTGTATCATAACCACTTTTGTATATATTTTCCATTGTAAATGCACTAGAGGAGTCCTCTAGGTGCATTCCCACAGAAGATTAGTGATTTACCCATGTACAATATTAGGAAGTTAGTCTTTAGTGAATAAAGTGCCGATCTCTTGTGTGAAAAGACCAAACTTAGGGCACTAGTATATAAGTCAAAAGTGACTCATTGTAAGTAGCTTTTTGTCATTGTGAAGAAGGAGCACTTCTGAATTTTCGAGTTTGCCTCTTTTTTGCTGATTTTGATCTTCATTTTGCTCTTGAATGTGTGCATGAAGCTTGAAATGCAAGTGTAGGACTGTTGTCTACCCCTTCCCCTTTGTTTTGAGCTGATGTAGTGCGTGCATAAGCTACGAGAAGCTAAGGCGCGGGTGTTTGTGACTCCCATAATTCACTGTTTCTGCCATAACTTGAAGCAGAGTGGTCAAAATTGAGTGAAACTACCACCGTTGGATTCGTCTCGTCGAGAGCTTCAAAACGCATATGCTATTCGCTATATTTGGAGTTCGGAGCTGTGAGAAAAGTCCAAAATACTGATGGCTGCTGCACCAAGTATCGTTTCGCCTTGACCAACAGTTGGAGCTTGTTTGGATAAGTCTTTGCCTCATTACATTCTTTAAGTAGTTCATTTGCATTGACCATTACATGATTGCATGTCCTCATACACTCGGCTAGGTTTGTATACTCTTTGGATTGATAATTAAAAGCGTGTATCCCCACTATATGCACTTGTGAGGGGATTGAGGTATAGTCTTTTTCTCCGCAAATCCCTAAGTTGATATTTAGGTCAACACACTTTTTGGCGCCGTTGTCGGGGAAGAAGGAGCACTTCTGAATTTTCGAGTTTGCCTCTTTCTTTTTGATTTTGATCTTCATTTTGCTCCTGAATGTGTGTGTGAAGCTTGAAATGCAAGTGTAGGACTGTTGTCTACCCCTTCCCATTTGTTTTGAGCTGCTGTAGTGCGTGCGTAAGCTAGGAGAAGCTAAGGCGCGGGTGTTTGTGACTCCCGTAATTTACTGTTTCTGCCATAACTTGAAGCAGAGTGGTCAGAATTGAGTGAAACCACCACCGTTGGATTCTTTTCGTGGAGAGCTTCGAAACGAGTACCTTATTGCCTATGTTCGGAGTTCTGGGCTGGGAGAAAACCTAAAAATACCAAAACTGCTGAAAAGAGGCTTGCGGCAACACTTTCAGTATTTCAATAGGTGTGAGTGGTAGTAGTCTTTTCTCATGTGTGAATAGCTGAACCACTTCATTTTCTATCACGTGTGCACACGTCTTCATACACTTGGTAAGTCTCTCCTTAGGATTGACATTTAAATGTGTGAAAAGAACTCCACTGTATACACTTGTATGGCAATTGAGGTATAGTCTCCTTGGTACAAGTCATTGAGTCTTCGTGGCTCAAGTACACACGTTTTTGCGTGTAGAGGGACAATCAAGCAAAAAGAAAAGAAGAAGAAAATCAAAGTCTAGAACGATTCACTAAGAAGAGAAAAAGAATATATCTGTGCAGGAAGCCCCGCAGGGGCGCATTACCCACCTCTGCACAGAGCCCCGCAGGGGCACGCATCAGGCAAAAAGAGAAATTATCCAGGTCATGCACGGTGGAAAAGAAGTAAACAGCCTCAAACCAATACAACAGGGTCAGATGTGTACAACCAGGACAAATGAGAGGACCAAAAGTTATAAAGGGGTAGAGGCTGAAAAGTTTAAGAGGGTGACTAAGAACAGCACATTCCTAGTCACTGGTGGCGTGCGTGGCAACCCAAGTCAACAGGCAAGACAACTACATCAGGCTCTCGAGTTGTAGAGCTTGAATCAAGAAGGCCATCGAATCTGCATGTCCGTTTAACTGCAGACAATACTGACCAAGGGGAGCGTGCGGAGAAAAGCTGAAGCGCCTCTAAAACGTAATGCAAGATCGAGAATCAGGCAACACTACCCACGAGACGCGTTCGCGAAGCAAAGTCTGTCAAGGGACGACACAGACGAAGAGGGGGAGAGTGTTGCAGAGCTAAAGAGCGCACAAAGCAGAGAAAAGGACGGGCCCCAAAATTTTTCCGATTTGGACACACCACTTTTGTATCATAACCACTTTTGTATATATTTTCCATTGTAAATGCACTAGAGGAGTCCTCTAGGTGCATTCCCACAGAAGATTAGTGATTTACCCATGTACAATAGTAGGAAGTTAGTCTTTTAGTGAATAAAGTGCCGGTCTCTTGTGTGAAAGGACCAAACTTAGGGCACTAGTATATAAGTCAAAAGTGACTCATTGTAAGTAGCTTTTTGTCATTGTGAAAAACAAGCACTTCTGAATTTTTGAGTTTGCCTCTTTCTTACTGATTTTGATCTTCATTTTGCTCTTGAATGTGTGCGTGAAGCTTGAAATGCAAGTGTAGGACTGTTGTCTACCCCTTCCCCTTGGTTTTGAGCTGCTGTAGTGCGTGCGTAAGCTACGAGAAGCTGAGGCGCGGGTGTTTGTGACTCCCGTAATTCACTATTTCTGCCATAACTTGAAGCAGAGTGGTCAGAATTGAGTGAAACTACCACCCTTGGATTCGTCTCGTCGAGAGCTTCGAAATGCATATGCTATTCGCTATATTTGGAGTTCGGAGCTATGAGAAAAGTCCAAAATACTGATGGCTGCTGCACCAAGTATCGTTTCGCCTTAACCAACAGTTGGAGCTTGTTTGGATAAGTCTTTGCCTCATTACATTCTTTAAGTAGTTCATTTGCATTGACCATTACATGATTGCATGTCCTCATACACTCGGCTAGGTTTGTATACTCTTTGGATTGATAATTAAAAGCGTGTATCCCCACTATATGCACTTGTGAGGGGATTGAGGTATAGTCTCTTTCTCCGCAAATCTCTAAGTTGATACTTAGGTCAACACACTTTTTGGCGCCGTTGCCGGGGAAGAAGGAGCACTTCTGAATTTTCGAGTTTGCCTCTTTCTTGCTGATTTTGATCTTCATTTTGCTCCTGAATGTGTGTGTGAAGCTTGAAATGCAAGTGTAGGACTGTTGTCTACCCCTTCCCCTTTGTTTTGAGCTGCTGTAGTGCGTGCGTAAGCTAAGAGAAGCTAAGGCGCGGGTGTTTGTGACTCCCGTAATTCACTGTTTCTGCCATAACTTGAAGCACAGTGGTCAGAATTGAGTGAAACCACCACCGTTGGATTCGTCTCGTCGAGAGCTTCGAAACGAGTACCCCTATTGCCTATGTTCGGAGTTCGGGGCTGTGAGAAAACCTAAAAATACCAAAACTGCTGAAAAGAGGCTTGCGGCAACACTTTCAGTATTTCAGTAGGTGTGAGTGGTAGTAGTCTTTTCTCATGTGTGAATAGCTGAACCACTTCATTTTCTATCACGTGTGCACACGTCTTCATACACTTGGTAAGTCTCTCGTTAGGATTGACATTTAAATGTGTGAAAAGAACTCCACTGTATGCACTTGTATGGCAATTGAGGTATAGTCTCATTGGTACAAGTCATTGAGTCTTCGTGGCTCAAGTACACACGTTTTTGCGTGTAGAGAGACAATCAAGCAAAAACAAAAGAAGAAGAAAATCAAAGTCCAGAACGATTCACTAAGAAGAGAAAAAGAATATATCTCTGCAGGAAGCCCCGCAGGGGCGCATTACCCACCTCTGCACAGAGCCCCGCAGGGGCACGCATCAGGCAAAAAGAGAAATTATCCAGGTCATGCACGGTGGAAAAGAAGTAAACAGCTTCAAAGCAATACAACAGGGTCAGATGTGTACAACCAGGACAAATCAGAGGACCAAAAGTTATAAAGGGGTAGAGGCTGAAAAGTTTAAGAGGGTGACTAAGAACAGCACATTCCTAGTCACTGGTGGCGTGCGTGGCAACCCAAGTCAACAGGCAAGACAACTACATCAGGCTCTCGAGTTGTAGAGCTTGAATCAAGAAGGCCATCGAATCTGCATGTCTGTTTAACTGCAGACAATACTGACCAAGGGGAGCGTGCGGAGAAAAGCTGAAGCGCCTCTAAAACGTAATGCAAGATCAAGAATCAGGCAACACTACCCACGGGACGCGTTCGCGAAGCAAAGTCTGTCAAGGGACGACAGAGACGAAGAGGAGGAGAGTGTTGCAGAGCTAAAGAGCGCACAAAGTCAAAAGTGACTCATTGTAAGTAACTTTTTGCCATTGTGAGAATAGAGAGCACAGAAATTCGAATTTGTGTTTTCTTCCCTCCTTATCTTCTTCTTGGTGAGCTTGTGTGCATGCGTATTGCTTGGAAAGAGTGCTTGTGAGTGTTGTCTATCCTTGAGAGTGTTTCTTTGCTGTAGGAAAGGTGTGAGCGAAGTGTAGGAAATACTTAAGTGTAGGAAAGTATTCCCGCGATTCAGTATTTGGCTCATAATTTGAAGTACGAGCATCAGAATTGAGTGAAATCACTGCCATTGGATGGGTCTTCTCGAGAGCTTCGAAACGCATATGCTATTTGCTATATTTGGAGTTCGAAGCTGTGAGAAAAGTCCAAAATACTGATGGCTGCTGCACCTAGTATCGTTTCGCCTTGATCAACAGTTGGAGCTTGTTTGGATAAGTCTTTGCCTCATTACATTCTTTAAGTAGTTCATTTGCATTGACCATTACATGATTGCATGTTCTCATACACTCGGCTAGGTTTGTATACTCTTTGGATTGATAATTAAAAGCGTGTATCCCCACTATATACACTTGTGAGGGGATTGAGGTATAGTCTCTTTCTCCGCAAGTCCCTAAGTTGAGCACTTCTGAATTTTCGAGTTTGCCTCTTTCTTGTTGATTTTGATCTTCATTTTGCTCCTGAATGTGTGTGTGAAGTTTAAAATGCAAGTGTAGGACTGTTGTCTACCCCTTCCCCTTTGTTTTGAGCTGCTGTAGTGCGTGCGTAAGCTAGGAGAAGCTTAGGCGCGGGTGTTTGTGACTCCCGTAATTCACTGTTTCTGCCATAACTTGAAGCAGAGTGGTCAGAATTGAGTGAAACCACCATCGTTGGATTCGTCTCGTCGAGAGCTTCGAAACGCATATGCTATTCGCTATATTTGGAGTTCGGAGCTGGAGGAAAAGTCCAAAATACTGATGGCTACTCCACCAAGTATCGTTTCGTCTTGACCAACAGTTGGAGCTTGTTTGGATAAGTCTTTGCCTCATTACATTCTTTAAGTAGTTCATTTGCATTGACCATTACATGATTGCATGTCCTCATACACTCGGCTAAGTTTGTATACTCTTTGGATTGATAATTAAAAGCGTGTATCCCCACTATATGCACTTGTGAGGGGATTGAGGTATAGTCTCTTTATCCGCAAGTCCCTAAGTTGATACTTAGGTCAACACACTCCCCTGCAACGGCGCCAAAAACGTGTGTACTTGAGCCACGAAGACTCAATGACTTGTACCAATGAGACTATACCTCAATTGCCATACAAGTGCATATAGTGGAGTTCTTTTCACACATTTAAATGTCAAACTTAATGAGAGACTTACCAAGTGTATGAAGACGTGTGCACACGTGATAGAAAATGAAGTGGTTCAGCTATTCACACATGAGAAAAGACTACTACCACTCACACCTACTGAAATACTGAAAGTGTTGCCGCAAGCCTCTTTTAAGCAGTTTTGGTATTTTGAGGTTTTCTCCCAGCCCAGAACTCCGAACATAGGCAATAGGGTACTCCTTTCGAAGCTCTCGACGAGACGAATCCAACGATGGTGGTTTCACTCAATTCTGACCACTCTGCTTCAAGTTATGGCAGAAACAGTGAATTACGGGAGTCACAAACACCCGCGCCTCAGCTTCTCCTAGCTTACGCACGCACTACAGCAGCTCAAAACAAAGGGGAAGGGGTAGACAACAGTCCTACACTTGCATTTCAAGCTTCACACACACATTCAAGAGCAAAATGAAGATCAAAAACAGCAAGAAAGAGGCAAACTCGAAAATTCAGAAGTGCTCCTTCTTCACAATGACAAAAAGCTACTTACAATGAGTCACTTTTGACTTATATACTAGTGCCCTAAGTTTGGTCATTTCACACAAGAGACCGGCACTTTATTCACTAAAAAACTAACTTCCTACTATTGTACATGGGCAAATCACTAATCTTCTGTGGGAATGCACCTAGAAAACTCCTCTAGTGCATTTACAATGGAAAATATATACAAAAGTGGTTATGATACAAAAGTGGTGTGTCCCACAACCGACTCTGTCGATCACGATTGACACCATCAATTGTGAGTGACGTGTTGATCGCGATTGACAGGCCCGATGGACACCTCTGTCAATCGCGATTGACAGACCTTTCGATCGTGATTGACAGACATTCTCGGCTAACTTTTTAGGGTTTTCTATTTCAAAGTTTGGGGTAATTGTGGGCATAAAAATCAAGCACTTAAAGTATTCTGAGGCCTCTACACAAGTGTAGTGGGACAATCAAGCAAAAAGAAAAGAAAAAGAAAATCAAAGTCCAGAACGATTCACTAAGAAGAGAAAAAGAATATATCTCTGCAGGAAGCCCCGTAGGGGCGCATTACCCACCTCTGCACAGAGCCCCGCAGGGGCACGCATCAGGCAAAAAGAGAAATTATCCAGGTCATGCACGGTGGAAAAGAAGTAAACAGCCTCAAAGCAATACAACAGGGTCAGATGTGTACAACCAGGACAAATGAGAGGACCAAAAGTTATAAAGGGGTAGAGGCTGAAAAGTTTAAGAGGGTGACTAAGAACAGCACATTCCTAGTCACTGGTGGCGTGCGTGGCAACCCAAATCAACAGGCAAGACAACTACATCAGGCTCTCGAGTTGTAGAGCTTGAATCAAGAAGGCCATCGAATCTGCATGTCTGTTTAACTGCAGACAATACTGACCAAGGGGAGCATGCGGAGAAAAGCTGAAGCGCCTCTAAAACGTAATGCAAGATCAAGAATCAGGCAACACTACCCACGGGACGCGTTCGCGAAGCAAAGTCTGTCAAGGGACGACAGAGACGAATAGGGGGAGAGTGTTGCAGAGCTAAAGAACGCACAAAGCAGAGAAAAGGACGGGCCCCAAAATTTTTCCGATTTGGACACACCACTTTTGTATCATAACCACTTTTGTATATATTTTCCATTGTAAATGCACTAGAGGAGTCCTCTAGGTGCATTCCCACAGAAGATTAGTGATTTACCCATGTACAATAGTAGGAAGTTAGTCTTTTAGTGAATAAAGTGCCGGTCTCTTGTGTGAAAGGACCAAACTTAGGGCACTAGTATATAAGTCAAAAGTGACTCATTGTAAGTAGCTTTTTGTCATTGTGAAGAAGGAGCACTTCTGAATTTTTGAGTTTGCCTCTTTCTTGCTGATTTTGATCTTCATTTTGCTCTTGAATGTGTGCGTGAAACTTGAAATGCAAGTGTAGGACTGTTGTCTACCCCTTCCCCTTTGTTTTGAGCTGCTGTAATGCGTGCGTAAGCTACGAGAAGCTAAGGCACGGGTGTTTGTGACTCCCGTAATTCACTGTTTCTGCCATAACTTGAAGCAGAGTGGTCAGAATTGAGTGAAACTACCACCGTTGGATTCGTCTCGTCGAGAGCTTCGAAACGCATATGCTATTCGCTATATTTGGAGTTCATAGCTGTGAGAAAAGTCCAAAATACTGATGGCTGCTCCACCAAGTATCGTTTCGCCTTAACCAACAGTTGGAGCTTGTTTGGATAAGTCTTTGCCTCATTACATTCTTTAAGTAGTTCATTTGCATTGACCATTACATGATTGCATTTCCTCATACACTCGGCTAGGTTTGTATACTCTTTGGACTGATAATTAAAAGCGTGTATCCCCACTATATGCACTTGTGAGGGGATTGAGGTATAGTCTCTTTCTCCGCAAATCCCTAAGTTGATACTTAGGTCAACACACTTTTTGGCGTCGTTGCCGGGGAAGAAGGAGCACTTCTAAATTTTCGAGTTTGACTCTTTCTTGTTGATTTTGATCTTCATTTTGCTCCTGAATGTGTGTGTGAAGCTTGAAATGCAAGTGTAGGACTGTTGTAGAGCTTGAATCAAGAAGGCCATCGAATCTGCATGTCTGTTTAACTGCAGACAATACTGACCAAGGGGAGCGTGCGGAGAAAAGCTGAAGCGCCTCTAAAACGTAATGCAAGATCAAGAATGAGGCAATACTACCCACGGGACGCGTTCGCGAAGCAAAGTCTGTCAAGGGACGACAGAGACGAAGAGGGGGAGAGTGTTGCAGAGCTAAAGAGCGCACAAAGCAGAGAAAAGGACGGGCCCCAAAATTTTTCCGATTTGGACACACCACTTTTGTATCATAACCACTTTTGTATATATTTTCCATTGTAAATGCACTAGAGGAGTCCTCTAGGTGCATTCCCACATAAGATTAATGATTTACCCATGTACAATAGTAGGAAGTTAGTCTTTTAGTGAATAAAGTGCCGGTCTCTTGTGTGAAAGGACCAAACTTAGGGCACTAGTATATAAGTCAAAAGTGACTCATTGTAAGTAGCTTTTTGTCATTGTGAAGAAGGAGCACTTCTGAATTTTCGAGTTTGCCTCTTTCTTGCTGATTTTGATCTTCATTTTGCTCTTGAATGTGTGCGTGAAGCTTGAAATGCAAATGTAGGACTGTTGTCTACCCCTTCCCCTTTGTTTTGAGCTGCTGTAGTGCGTGCGTAAGCTACGAAAAGCTGAGGCGCGGGTGTTTGTGACTCCCGTAAAACACTGTTTCTGCCATAACTTGAAGCAGAGTGGTCAGAATTGAGTGAAACCACCACCGTTGGATTCGTCTCGTCGAGAGCTTCGAAACGCATATGCTATTCGCTATATTTGGAGTTCGGAGCTGTGAGAAAAGTCCAAAATACTGATGGCTTCTCCACCAAGTATCGTTTCGCCTTGACCAACAGTTGGAGCTTGTTTGGATAAGTCTTTGCCTCATTACATTCTTTAAGTAGTTCATTTGCATTGACCATTACATGATTGCATGTCCTCATACACTCGGCTAGGTTTGTATACTCTTTGGATTGATAATTAAAAGCGTGTATCCCCACTATATGCACTTGTGAGGGGATTGAGGTATAGTCTCTTTCTCCGCAAATCCCTAAGTTAATACTAAGGTCAACACACTTTTTGGCGTCGTTGCCGGGGAAGAAGGAGCACTTCTGAATTTTCGAGTTTGCCTCTTTCTTGCTGATTTTGATCTTCATTTTGCTCCTGAATGTGTGTGTGAAGCTTGAAATGCAAGTGTAGGACTGTTGTCTACCCCTTCCCCTTTGTTTTGAGCTGCGGTAGTGCGTGCGTAAGCTACGACAAGCTGAGGCGCGGGTGTTTGTGACTACCGTAATTCACTGTTTCTGCCATAACTTGAAGCAGAGTGGTCATAATTGAGTGAAACTACCACCGTTGGATTCGTCTCGTCGAGAGCTTCGAAACGCATATGCTATTCGCTATATTTGGAGTTCATAGCTGTGAGAAAAGTCCAAAATACTGATGGCTGCTACACCAAGTATCGTTTCGCCTTGACCAAGAGTTGGAGCTTGTTTGGATAAGTCTTTGTCTCATTACATTCTTTAAGTAGTTCATTTGCATTGACCATTACATGATTGCATGTCCTCATACACTCGACTAGGTTTGTATACTCTTTGGATTGATAATTAAAAGCGTGTATCCCCACTATATGCACTTGTGAGGGGATTGAGGTATAGTCTCTTTCTCCGCAAATCCTTAAGTTGATACTTAGGTCAACACACTTTTTGGCGCCGTTGCCGGGGAAGAAAGAGCACTTCTGAATTTTCGAGTTTGCCTCTTTCTTGCTGATTTTGATCTTCATTTTGCTCATGAATGTGTGTGTAAAGCTTGAAATGCAAGTGTAGGACTGTTGTCTACCCCTTCCCCTTTGTTTTGAGCTGCTGTAGTGCGTGCGTAAGCTAGGAGAAGCTGAGGCGCGGGTGTTTGTGACTCCCGTAATTCACTGTTTCTTCCATAACTTGAAGCAGAGTGGTCAGAATTGAGTGAAACCACCACCGTTGGATTCGTCTCGTCGACAGCTTCGAAACGAGTACCCTATTGCCTATGTTCGGAGTTCTGGGCTAGGAGAAAACCTAAAAAAACCAAAACTGCTCAAAAGAGGCTTGCGGCAACACTTTCAGTATTTCAGTAGGTGTGAGTGGTAGTAGTCTTTTCTCATGTGTGAATAGCTGAACCACTTCATTTTCTATCACGTGTGCACACGTCTTCATACACTTGGTAAGTCTCTCCTTAGGATTGACATTTAAATGTGTGAAAAAAACTCCACTGTATGCACTTGTATGGCAATTAAGGTATAGTCTCATTGGTACAAGTCATTGACTCTTCGTGGCTCAAGTACACACGTTTTTGCGTGTAGAGGGACAATCAAGCAAAAAGAAAAGAAGAAGAAAATCAAAGTCCAGAACGATTCACTAAGAAGAGAAAAAGAATATATCTCTGCAGGAAGCCTCGCAGGGGCGCATTACCCACCTCTGCACAGAGCCCCGCAGGGGCACGCATCAGGCAAAAAGAGAAATTATCCATGTCATGCACGGTGGAAAAGAAGTAAACAGCCTCAAAGCAATACAACAGGGTCAGATGTGTACAACCAGGACAAATCAGAGGACCAAAAGTTATAAAGGGGTAGAGGCTGAAAAGTTTAAGAGGGTGACTAAGAACAGCACATTCCTAGTCACTGGTGGCGTGCGTGGCAACCCAAGTCAACAGGCAAGACAACTACATCAGGCTCTCGAGTTGTAGAGCTTGAATCAAGAAGGCCATCGAATCTGCATGTCTGTTTAACTGCAGACAATACTGACCAAGGGGAGCGTGCGGAGAAAAGCTGAAGCGCCTCTAAAACGTAATGCAAGATCAAGAATCAGGCAAAACTACCCACGGGACGCGTTCGCGAAGCAAAGTCTGTCAAGGGACGACAGAGACGAAGAGGGGGAGAGTGTTGCAGAGCTAAAGAGCGCACAAAGCAGAGAAAAGGACGGGCCCCAAAATTTTTCCGATTTGGACACACCACTTTTGTATCATAACCACTTTTGTATATATTTTCCATTGTAAATGCACTAGAGGAGTCCTCTAGGTGCATTCCCACAGAAGATTAATGATTCACCCATGTACAATAGTAGGAAGTTAGTCTTTTAGTGAATAAAGTGCCGGTCTCTTGTGTGAAAGGACCAAACTGATGGCACTAGTATATAAGTCAAAAGTGACTCATTGTAAGTAGCTTTTTCTCATTGTGAAAAAGGAGCACTTCTGAATTTTCGAGTTTGCCTCTTTCTTGCTAATTTTGATCTTCATTTTGCTCTTGAATGTGTGCGTGAAGCTTGAAATGCAAGTGTAGGACTGTTGTCTACCCCTTCCCCTTTGTTTTGAGCTGCTGTAGTGCGTGCGTAAGCTACGAGAAGCTGAGGCGCGGGTGTTTGTGACTCCCGTAATTCACTGTTTCTGCAATAACTTGAAGCAGAGTGGTCATAATTGAGTGAAACTACCACCGTTGGATTCGTCTCGTCGAGAGCTTCGAAACGCATATGCTATTCGCTATATTTGGAGTTCATAGCTGTGAGAAAAGTCCAAAATACTGATGGCTGCTGCACCAAGTATCGTTTCGCCTTGACCAACAGTTGGAGCTTGTTTGGATAAGTCTTTGCCTCATTACATTCTTTAAGTAGTTCATTTGCATTGACCATTACATGATTGCATGTCCTCATACACTCGGCTAGGTTTGTATACTCTTTGGATTGATAATTAAAAGCGTGTATCCCCACTATATGCACTTGTGAGGGGATTGAGGTATAGTCTCTTTCTCCGTAAATCCCTAAGTTAATACTAAGGTCAACACACTTTTTGGCGTCGTTGCCGGTGAAGAAGGAGCACTTCTGAATTTTCGAGTTTGCCTCTTTCTTGCTGATTTTGATCTTCATTTTGCTCCTGAATGTGTGTGTGAAGCTTGAAATGCAAGTGTAGGACTGTTGTCTACCCCTTCCCCTTTGTTTTGAGCTGCGGTAGTGCGTGCGTAAGCTAAGAGAAGCTGAGGCGCGGGTGTTTGTGACTCCCGTAATTCACTGTTTCTGCCATAACTTGAAGCAGAGTGGTCAGAATTGAGTGAAACCACCACCGTTGGATTCGTCTCGTCGAGAGCTTCGAAACGAGTACCCTAGTGCCTATGTTCGGAGTTCTGGCTGGGAGAAAACCTCAAAATACCAAAACTGCTGAAAAGAGGCTTGCGGCAACACTTTCAGTATTTCAGTAGGTGTGAGTGGTAGTAGTCTTTTCTCATGTGTGAATAGCTGAACCACTTCATTTTCTATCACGTGTGCACACATCTTCATACACTTGGTAAGTCTCTCCTTAGGATTGACATTTAAATGTGTGAAAAGAACTCCACTGTATGCACTTGTATGGCAATTGAGGTATAGTCTCATTGGTACAAGTCATTGACTCTTCGTGGCTCAAGTACACACGTCTTTGCGTGTAGAGGGACAATCAAGCAAAAAGAAAAGAAGAAGAAAATCAAAGTCCAGAACGATTCACTAAGAAGAGAAAAAGAATATATCTCTGCAGGAAGCCCCGCAGGGGCGCATTACCCACCTCTGCACAGAGCCCCGCAGGGGCACGCATCAGGCAAAAAGAGAAATTATCCAGGTCATGCACGGTGGAAAAGAAGTAAACAGCCTCAAAGCAATACAACAGGGTCAGATGTGTACAACCAGGACAAATCAGAGAACCAAAAGTTATAAAGGGGTAGAGGCTGAAAAGTTTAAGAGGGTGACTAAGAACAGCACATTCCTAGTCACTGGTGGCGTGCGTGGCAACCCAAGTCAACAGGCAAGACAACAACATCAGGCTCTCGAGTTGTAGAGCTTGAATCAAGAAGGCCATCGAATCTGCATGTCTGTTTAACTGCAGACAATACTGACCAAGGGGAGCGTGCGGAGAAAAGCTGAAGCGCCTCTAAAACGTAATGCAAGATCAAGAATCAGGCAACACTACCCACGGGACGCGTTCGCGAAGCAAAGTCTCTCAAGGGACGACAGAGACGAAGAGGGGGAGAGTGTTGCAGAGCTAAAGAGCGCACAAAGCAGAAAAAAGGACGGGCCCCAAAATTTTTCCGATTTGGACACACCACTTTTGTATCATAACCACTTTTGTATATATTTTCCATTGTAAATGCACTAGAGGAGTCCTCTAGGTGCATTCCCACAGAAGATTAGTGATTTACCCATGTACAGTAGTAGGAAGTTAGTCTTTTAGTGAATAAAGTGCCGGTCTCTTGTGTGAAAGGACCAAACTTAGGGCACTAGTATATAAGTCAAAAGTGACTCATTGTAAGTAGCTTTTTGTCATTGTGAAGAAAGAGCACTTCTGAATTTTCGAGTTTGCCTCTTTCTTGCTGATTTTGATCTTCATTTTGCTCTTGAATGTGTGCGTGAAGCTTGAAAATGCAAGTGTAGGACTGTTGTCTACCCCTTCCCCTTTGTTTTGAGCTGCTGTAGTGCGTGCGTAAGCTACGAGAAGCTGAGGCGCGGGTGTTTGTGACTCCCGTAATTCACTGTTTCTGGCATAACTTGAAGCTGAGTGGTCAGAATTGAGTGAAACTACCACCATTGGATTCGTCTCGTCGAGAGCTTCGAAACGCATATGCTATTCGCTATATTTGGAGTTCATAGCTGTGAGAAAAGTCCAAAATACTGATGGCTGCTCCACCAAGTATCGTTTCGCCTTGACCAAGAGTTGGAGCTTGTTTGGATAAGTCTTTGTCTCATTACATTCTTTAAGTAGTTCATTTGCATTGACCATTACATGATTGCATGTCCTCATACACTCGGTTAGGTTTGTATACTCTTTGGATTGATAATTAAAAGCGTGTATCCCCACTATATGCACTTGTGAGGGGATTGAGGTATAGTCTCTTTCTCCGCAAATCCCTAAGTTGATACTTAGGTCAACACACTTTTTGGCGCCGTTGCCGGGGAAGAAGGAGCATTTCTGAATTTTCGAGTTTGCCTCTTTCTTGCTGATTTTGATCTTCATTTTGCTCCTGAATGTGTGTGTGAAGCTTGAAATGCAAGTGTAGGACTGTTGTCTACCCCTTCCCCTTTGTTTTGAGCTGTTGTAGTGCGTGCGTAAGCTAGGAGAAGCTGAGGCATGGGTGTTTGTGACTCCCGTAATTCACTGTTTCTTCCATAACTTGAAGCAGAGTGGTCAGAATTGAGTGAAACCACCACTGTTGGATTCGTCTCGTCGAGAGCTTCGAAAGGAGTACCCTAATGCCTATGTTCGGAGTTCTGGGCTAAGAGAAAACCTAAAAATACCAAAACTACTGAAAAGAGGCTTGCGGCAACACTTTCAGTATTTCAGTAGGTGTGAGTGGTAGTAGTCTTTTCTCATGTGTGAATAGCTGAACCACTTCATTTTCTATCACGTGTGCACACGTCTTCATACACTTGGTAAGTCTCTCCTTAGGATTGACATTTAAATGTGTGAAAAGAACTCCACTGTATACACTTGTATGGCAATTGAGGTATAGTCTCATTGGTACAAGTCATTGAGTCTTCGTGGCTCAAGTACACACGTTTTTGCGTGTAGAGAGACAATCAAGCAAAAAGAAAAGAAGAAGAAAATCAAAGTCCAGAACGATTCACTAAGAAGAGAAAAAGAATATATCTCTGCAGGAAGCCCCGCAGGGGCGCATTACCCACCTCTGCACAGAGCCCCGCAGGGGCACGCATCAGGCAAAAAGAGAAATTATCCAGGTCATGCACGGTGGAAAAGAAGTAAACAGCCTCAAAGCAATACAACAGGGTCAGATGTGTATAACCAGGACAAATCAGAGAACCAAAAGTTATAAAGGGGTAGAGGCTGAAAAGTTTAAGAGGGTGACTAAGAACAGCACATTCCTAGTCACTGGTGGCGTGCGTGGCAACCCAAGTCAACAGGCAAGACAACTACATCAGGCTCTCGAGTTGTAGAGCTTGAATCAAGAAGGCCATCGAATCTGCATGTCTGTTTAACTGCAGACAATACTGACCAAGGGGAGCGTGCGGAGAAAAGCTGAAGCGCCTCTAAAACGTAATGCAAGATCAAGAATCAGGCAACACTACCCACGGGACGCGTTCGCGAAGCAAAGTCTCTCAAGGGACGACAGAGACGAAGAGGGGGAGAGTGTTGCAGAGCTAAAGAGCGCACAAAGTCAAAAGTGACTCATTGTAAGTAACTTTTTGCCATTGTGAGAATAGAGAGCACAGAAATTCGAATTTGTGTCTTCTTCCCTCCTTATTTTCTTCTTCGTGAGCTTGTATGCATGCGTATTGCTTGGAAAGAGTGCTTGTGAGTGTTGTCTATCCTTGAGAGTGTTTCTTTGCTGTAGGAAAGGTGTGAGCGAAGTGTAGGAAATACTGAAGTGTAGGAAAGTATTCCCGCGATTCAGTATTTGGCTCATAATTTAAAGTACGAGCATCAGAATTGAGTGAAATCACTGCCATTGGATGGGTCTTCTCGAGAGCTTCGAAACGCATATGCTATTTGCTATATTTGGAGTTCGAAGCTGTGAGAAAAGTCCAAAATACTGATGGCTGCTCCACCTAGTATCGTTTCGCCTTGATCAACAGTTGGAGCTTGTTTGGATAAGTCTTTGCCTCATTACATTCTTTAAGTAGTTCATTTGCATTGACCATTACATGATTGCATGTTCTCATACACTCGGCTAGGTTTGTATACTCTTTGGATTGATAATTAAAAGCGTGTATCCCCACTATATGCACTTGTGAGGGGATTGAGGTATAGTCTCTTTCTCCGCAAGTCCCTAAGTTGAGCACTTCTGAATTTTCGAGTTTGCCTCTTTCTTGTTGATTTTGATCTTCATTTTGCTCCTGAATGTGTGTGTGAAGTTTGAAATGCAAGTGTAGGACTGTTGTCTACCCCTTCCCCTTTGTTTTGAGCTGCTGTAGTGCGTGCGTAAGCTAGGAGAAGCTTAGGCGCGGGTGTTTGTGACTCCCGTAATTCACTGTTTCTGCCATAACCTGAAGCAGAGTGGTCAGAATTGAGTGAAACCACCACCGTTGGATTCGTCTCGTCGAGAGCTTCGAAACGCATATGCTATTCGCTATATTTGGAGTTCGGAGCTGGAAGAAAAGTCCAAAATACTGATGGCTGCTGCACCAAGTATCGTTTCGTCTTGACCAACAGTTGGAGCTTGTTTGGATAAGTCTTTGCCTCATTACATTCTTTAAGTAGTTCATTTGCATTGACCATTACATGATTGCATGTCCTCATACACTCGGATAGGTTTGTATACTCTTTGGATTGATAATTAAAAGCGTGTATCCCCACTATATGCACTTGTGAGGGGATTGAGGTATAGTCTCTTTATCCGCAAGTCCCTAAGTTGATACTTAGGTCAACACACTCCCCGGCAACGGCGCCAAAAACGTGTGTACTTGAGCCACGAAGACTCAATGACTTGTACCAATGAGACTATACCTCAATTGCCATACAAGTGCATATAGTGGAGTTCTTTTCACACATTTAAATGTCAATCCTAATGAGAGACTTACCAAGTGTATGAAGACGTGTGCACACGTGATAGAAAATGAAGTGGTTCAGCTATTCACACATGAGAAAAGACTACTACCACTCACACCTACTGAAATACTGAAAGTGTTGCCGCAAGCCTCTTTTCAGCAGTTTTGGTATTTTGAGGTTTTCTCCCAGCCCAGAACTCCGAACATAGGCAATAGGGTACTCCTTTCGAAGCTCTCGACGAGACGAATCCAACGATGGTGGTTTCACTCAATTCTGACCACTCTGCTTCAAGTTATGGCAGAAACAATGAATTACGGGAGTCACAAACACCCGCGCCTCAGCTTCTCCTAGCTTACGCACGCACTACAGCAGCTCAAAACAAAGGGGAAGGGGTAGACAACAGTCCTACACTTGCATTTCAAGCTTCACACACACATTCAAGAGCAAAATGAAGATCAAAAACAGCAAGAAAGAGGCAAACTCGAAAATTCAGAAGTGCTCCTTCTTCACAATGACAAAAAGCTACTTACAATGAGTCACTTTTGACTTATATACTAGTGCCCTAAGTTTGGTCCTTTCACACAAGAGACCGGCACTTTATTCACTAAAAGACTAACTTCCTACTATTGTACATGGGCAAATCACTAATCTTCTGTGGGAATGCACCTAGAAGACTCCTCTAGTGCATTTACAATGGAAAATATATACAAAAGTGGTTATGATACAAAAGTGGTGTGTCCAAATCGGAAAAATTTTGGGGCCCGTCCTTTTCTCTGCTTTGTGCGCTCTTTAGCTCTGCAACACTCTCCCCCTCTTTGTCTCTGTCGTCCCTTGACAGACTTTGCTTCGCGAACGCGTCCCGTGGGTAGTGTTGCCTGATTCTTGATCTTGCATTACGTTTTAGAGGCGCTTCAGCTTTTCTCCGCACGCTCCCCTTGGTCAGTATTGTCTGCAGTTAAACAGACATGCAGATTCGATGGCCTTCTTGATTCAAGCTCTACAACTCGAGAGCCTGATGTAGTTGTCTTGCCTGTTGACTTGGGTTGCCACGCACGCCACCAGTGACTAGGAATGTGCTGTTCTTAGTCACCCTCTTAAACTTTTCAGCCTCTACCCCTTTATAACTTTTGGTCCTCTGATTTGTCCTTGTTGTACACATCTGACCCTGTTGTATTGCTTTGAGGCTGTTTACTTCTTTTCCACCGTGCATGACCTGGATAATTTCTCTTTTTGCCTGATGCGTGCCCCTGCGGGGCTCTGTGCAGAGGTGGGTAATGCGCCCCTACGGGGCTTCCTGCAGAGATATATTCTTTTTCTCTTCTTAGTGAATCGTTCTGGACTTTGATTTTCTTCTTCTTTTCTTTTTGCTTGATTGTCCCTCTACACTTGTGTAGAGGCCTCAGAATACTCTAAGTGCTTGATTTTTATGCCCACAATTACCCCAAACTTTGAAATAGAAACCCTAAAAAGTTAGCCGAGAATGTCTGTCAATCACGATCGACAGGTCTGTCAATCGCGATTGACAGAGGTGTCCATCGGGCCTGTCAATCGCGATCAACACGTCACTCACAATTGATGGTGTCAATCGTGATCGACAGAGTCGGTTGTGGGGTATGTCAATCGCGATTGATGGTGTCAATCGCAATCGATGGTGTCAATCGCGAACACTTTTTCCACAAATTCCAATGCAATTTTAGTCGATTGTGGATGTGTCCATCGCGATGGACACGTGGACATGCGAATCTTTGTATCAATCGTGATATTTCAGTCGATCGCGATCGACGGTGTCAATCGCGATTGACTGAGTCCTACATGGCAATCCATCATGGTCTGTCGATCGCGATTGACAAAGTCTATCAGTCGCGATTGACAGATTCTGTCAGTCGCGATTGACAGATTCTGTCAATCGCGATTGACAGATTCTGTCAGTCGTGATTGACAGATTCTGTCGATCGTGGATCTCGGTCGCGATTGACATTGTCAATTGCAATTGACAGAGGATTAAGGAAATTTTTAATTTTAATTAGTGATTTGAAATGTGCTCCTTATGTGTGTCATGGTGGTGCACTTTGTTTTACCAAAAATTGACATTTTCTATCGATCACGATCGACAGAGGTCAATGCCTCAAGACCTACATAGTCAAATTTCTCACCTGCTAGAGCTGTTGATGCTGCAATGGAAGCTCGTAGCTGCAAGAACGTTCAGGAAAACACAGAAAACAAATGCACATACAAGCTCTCTCTCGCTCTCTCTCTCTCAAGTGGAAATGAGGAAATGAATGGAGATGGAGGTATATGGTCGTGATGTTGAAGATGATGATGAATGGATATGGTGTGTAGAAGGGAATAAGAAGGTAAAAACAAGTAAAAGAAATGCTTACCTACTCTTCCAACGTCTCTACACTACGTCTTATCATCACACGCTCTTCCTCAAAGCTCAATCCCCGACAACGGTGCCAAAATTTGGTGTAGCTCAGTGATGAGTAGCACCTCCTTTAATGTCAATCCAGGAAGACATGAGGATGGTATGAAGACCTCGAACAAATGATGGCACAAGTGTGTGAGTGAGAAGCACACAAGCATGCACACACATACACACACACGTGCACACAAGGAAAGAACAAAGAGAGAAACAATGGAGTTCTTTAGATTACTCAAAAAGTCTCATGTACAAGCTCAAATCACTAACAAGATAACCTTAAAAATGATCTCTCTAGCTCTTTTTATAGTTTTTTACTAGCTTTGCTCCTATTTAGACCTAGTGTCCGGCCTAGTTAAAAATTAGGTTCTAAGGCTATTTTGGAGGCTCAAACGAGCTCTGAAAATTATGAAAATTGGTATATAAATATTACTAATACTCCTCAAGCTCAAGAACTCCTCGGCTTGCACAAAATGGAGTCCGAATAATCAAAAAAATGGTATTTACAATGGTGTGAAGTGACTAAGATCACTATTTGGGAAATATTTCTTCATGAAAAGTTATAGGGCCTATTTGTTGGATCTGCGTTGACTGCTTTGCCTACTTGGCCCTTCTCTTTGCTCTGACTCTTTGTGTTGGTTTCCTTGTCTTGTAAGTCCTTGAGTGCTACCAACATAAGCTTTGTCTACAAGTCCAAAATATCCCCTTGTATTGCTCAAAATCCTTTGGAACTCCTTAGTTTCCTAGTCCACCTGAGCGTCAAGTTCTTGCATTCCTGGTCCTACACTTGGTTGTGGTCTTGGCCTAATGGGTCATCTATTCATATTTCCTGTCCTTGGATTATTTGGTTGTGCAAATTCATTCCTGGCATAGTGAATTGAACAATGTCATGTGTTCTAGTGGGGATACTACGTTGACTAGTTTGACCTAACATAGTGTTTTTTGTTCCTTGATAGGATCCGAAAAGGTTTGAGAGGTAGTTGCATGCTCTTAAGGAGGGAATATAACCTTTGTTGCGATTGTAGGACCAACGAGTACCTCTTATAAACAATTTTCCCTATCCTTTCCTTGGAAATTGATATCTGCAATGTCTTTAATGACATGCTATGAGTTTTCACCTATCTCAACATATCCTCTTTGAGTAGGCACCCACAAGTTACAAAATAACTCTTCCTTGCAAGACATATGATTGAAACATCCCCTATCTATGTACCATTTATCATCAATATGTTTCCAATCATTGCTATCATGTCTCATTGAAATTATCTCATCATTATCTTAGTTCAATAGAGATTTGGAATATCTACATTGACCCATATACTGATTTGAACCATGTCTTGAAGTCCTATTATCACATTCATTTGCAAAGTGGCTAAGCTTGCCACATACATAGCATCCACTACTATGATTTTTATTAAAATTGAAGGATTTTTTGTACATGCCTTAATTGGAGTTTGAGGTCTATAAAAGGACACAAACAACACAAGGAAGAAGAAGAAGCGTGGAGCACAACACAACACTGAACGAATTACCAAGTGAATGTACAAGGATAAGTCTATAACCCATTAGGGTTATAGGCACATATACAGGCTGGGGAAAAAACCTCGTAGAGAGGGAAGAAAGTGCCCCAACGGTCCTAAGTGTGTTCACACACATCACTTCCAAAATATATAAACAAATCCCCCCTGGGAATGATGTGGTGAACAAGGAGCTAACACTTATGTATAAGTAAGTGCCAAGCTATGAGGAAAGAGATCAATCCACAAAAGGAAGTAAGCCCAAAGCTTTGCGGAAAGCTTCAAAATTCTCCCTAGGAAGAGCCTTTATGAAAAGGTTTGCAATGTTATCATGTGTGGGCACATATGCCAAATTGATCTCTCCAACAGAGAACCTCCGCCTGACATAATGTTAGTGCACCTCAATGTGCTTTGTGTGAGGATGGAACACACGATTCCTCCCAACTACCAATATGCTTTGACTTTCAGTGAAGATGGTGGTGATAAAAGACTGAACAATGCCCAAATTAGCCATAAGACATCTAAGCCACACACACTCAATAGTCACTGTGAAAGCTACCCCATACTCAACCTCACAACTAGAAGTGGCCATAGTAGGCTCCTTCTTGCTCAAACAAGATATGCATGAGCTATCAAGCATGAACCAAAGACCATTGGTGGACACACAAGTGTCATAACAATCAACCCCATCAGAGTTAGAAAAAGCATGTAGATCTAGCAATAATGAAAACCCCTTGGGATTAAACAATCCAAGTATTCGGGTACCAATCAAGTGGAGAAACATGCACTTAACTACCTGCCAATGCTTGACACATGAACAATGCATAAACTTGCTAATCTAAGAGATAAAAAAATGAATATCAGGCCGAGTTATGCATTAGTACATCAAGCATTCAATAATGTGCTGATAGAGAACAACATCAAATGCATCTCCAACATCATGAAGAGTGAACTGTAAACATATTTCCATAGGAGTTGAAATAGGTTTGCAATCTTCAAGGCCAAAATGCTTCAATAATGTGTCAATATTTTTTTGTTTGACACAAAGCTATTCCCTCATCAACTTGCATAAACGGAATGCTCAAATAATGATGAAAACTCCCCAAATCTGACATCTAAAAAAGAGGCATGCAAATCAACCTTAAATTCAGCAATATGCATCTCATTAGGACCAATGAGTAGCATGTCATCAACATACACAACAATGATCAGAAGTACATCATCTACAACCTCAACATATGAGGTGTTCTCAGTTGGACTATTCTCAAAACCATGTGCAATCAAGTAGGCATGTATCTTTTCATAACAAGCACGTAGTGCTCGCTTCAAGCCATATAATGCCTTTTTGAATATGCATACTTTGTTTTAATGCCCTTTATATAGAAAAGCATGGGCTGAAATACATTTGCATTAGGTGCAACAAGAACCACAACACGAACAGGAGTTTGAACATCATCATCTTCAATGCCATTTGCATCACCTTCAATTATTGTATTTGTAGTTGTAGTAGGACGTTCTTCAACACCCTACACAATATTCCATAATCCTTTTGCTACCAATAGATGACACAGCATATACAAAAACAATGGGTAATTAGTACCATCCAACCTATCCTCAATAGCCAACATACAAAATACACCATTGCTTTCAGCCATGGCCAGTCATTAAATAACCTAATGTAGAAAAGTGATTGTATCTCAAAAAGCTGAACAGAATCACCCTATCAAGCTCTACTAAATCTGTAGCAGACATTGAGGCACTTGTACTGGCGAACCAAAACTTGTATATATGTTTGGCACAAAAGGACAAAATTTCTTACATAGGCACTACGATAGTGCATTCGGAGGTAGAAAGGAGCTCATATCAAAATTTTGATGCCACAAAGGAAAGCTATTTTGAGCTCCTAATCACCCTAAGTATTCTCACCAATTTTCATGTGATTCTGAGGTTGTGACTTGAGGGGTGTTGACAATGCCTTAAATGAAGCATCCACCTGCTTTGATACCAATTGTTGGAGTTTCAGGTTTGCATAAGCACACGAACAATACCAGAAAAAAGAAGAAGCTTCAAGCTTAACAAAACAATGAATGAATCACCAAGTGAATGTAAAAAGTTAAGTAACCCATTAGGGTTATAGGCGTATATACAAGCCACCCCACAAGAGGATATGGGCTCATAACAAGAGGAAAGCGAGAGGGTAGGATGGTTACTTATGATATATCTCAAACAAGTAAAAAATCATCATTATTTCATATGGAAATATAAGAATAATAGATATTTATTTGTGGTATAAAATAAACGCACATTTAAATGTTCAAAAGTTGATAAAAATGGTTAGAAAGTATGTTATGAAAGGGCTACATCATTTTGCGTCTCAATAATTACATAAAATGTGTGATTCATGTCAAATAGGTAAACAAACAAACAAGGGCTCCATTCAAGAAAAGCCAGTACATTTTGCTTCCAACCTACTTGACTTGGTTCACACGTGTATGGGGACCAATAAAGGAAGAAATTAATGGAGGCAACAAGTAACATGTGAAATTCATAGAGGATCATTCTAGAAAGCTATGGATTTACCATATCAAACGAAAGTTAGATAGGTTCAAACAATTCAAGTCGAAGTAGAGAAGGAGACATACAACTTCGTAAAGGCGTGCACGGGTCACATAGAGGGGAAGAATACTTCTTCCAAAGTTTGTTGAGCTTTTGTAAGTTGAAGGTATAAAAAGACAGTTCACATGAAGGAAAAGAAAAAAAATAGACAAATAGCAAAAGCAGCTATATGAATGTTAAATGAAATGTCCATCCATGTCATTGTATTTCTAGATTGAAACAATATCTACAATTGTGTATATTATAAATATATTTCCCATACCGATTATTCATAAGCTTGCACTGAAGGAAGTATGGAGTGTGAGGAAGCCTGATCTATCCCACCTAAAGGTATTTGGATGCATGTGTCATACACGTGCCTCAAGAATCAAGAATTAAATTGGATGTGAGGGTAGAGAGGTGTATCTCTTTAGGATGCTCCGATAAAAAAGGGACATAGGTCATCTAACCCCATCATTAAGAAGCTTACAGTTTTAGGAAATGCTCTCTCTAATGAATACAAGACTTGATAAGCATATCTTCATGAGTTGTAGGACAAAGACATTAAAGAGGCAGAAAGGAAACATGAAGAAAAGCAAGAAGAAACATTGGAGTTCAATGGAGCAAGATATTTATAGACTTCATTAAGTGATACACCATGGAAGGGAAGGCTTAAAATCAACTAGCCCTCAATCACAAACAAGAAATATCAAAGGCAAAGAAGTTCAAAACATAAATGATGATCAACAGTCTAGTAGGGAATAGTTTGAAGAAAGAGTGACTCCATCTGTTTCTAAAAGGAAAAAATTGAAGGACTATATATCAATAATGAAAGAGAGTAAGGTATCCGATCCAAATAGTTTCATAGAAATTCACTATTTTACTATGACATAGATGATAAAAAATATTAAAAAAACGAGACGAAGAAAAAACAAGAAGCGTGATAAAAAGAGAAGGAAGAAGGGGTCTTTTTCATAATAGTGAGTTAGTAGGCACGATTGTTATGGGGTATCTATGGGTGTTTGCGGCTGGGGGTCTTCTTGCGATTCTGAAGCTTTGCCCCCTACTTGGACCCCCTCGCTTCGAGTCATGGCTGGGTTTGGACCCTTGTTATTGATCAATAATCTAGGTCCAACTTTGGAGGACAAGGCCTCTAGTGTCTCTCTTGTCTTTTGGGATTAAGCCTCTAGTTGTCACCCTTCCTAAGGAGAGCATTTTGTCTAATAAGCAAGAAGAGCTCAAGAAGGTTTTCCTCATTGGAAAAATGCTCAATTTGAAGTTGCCTCTTGACTCCCTCCTACAATGTTTTCGTAAGGAGTGGTTCTCTTGTGGTTCGGTGGTTTGTAAGTGTCAATTTTTGTCGGCCAACTATGTGCTAGGAAATGACCTTCCAAGCATTGAAAGTTGGCACTTGGTGGGTGTGGTGCACCACATTATGCATCTTCAAGTGTTTCCAAAATTTGTCCCAAACAAGTCTAAATTGTCAAATTATCCACTTTGGATGGAACTCCCTAACCTTCCCTACTTACTTTATGGATTTATTAGGGATATCGTTTTGCCTATTGGTCATTTATTGGCCTCTAAGGAAGATGTTGGTTATTTCATATATGAAGGAATGACATACTCTTTCAACACTAGATGACATTCGTAGATATTCATTGAAGTATATCTTAACCTAGAGCTTCACTCCAAAATCAACATAGGCATTAGTGAAGGACTCTCTCTCAAATAGGATTTAATTTATAAAACTTTTCCCAATGCTTGCTTTCACTGTGGGGCGCAAGACCACAGGATCAAAGACTTCAGACTTCTCATTGAGACAAGAAACATTGACACCAGTACAAGATAAGGAAAATATATAGGATAAGAGAACTATTTAGGTTATGGCTGACAAAGTCACTATGATCTAAAGGGTTAATGACTATGCCCCTAAAGATCAATCCCCAAAAGTTGAAAAAGTTCAAGACATGCAATTCGAGGCTAATGATTTAGAGCCCTTCACGAAAGTGAAACGTAGAAGGAGAAGAAGCCCCAAGGGAGCTGTTGGGTAGATTATTGCTCCTCGGTCCCTAAAACTAATAATATTTTTTGTAGTCTGGAAAAGGAGTTCAATATTTTAGACAACCCAGGTGAAAGGAATCACGAGTTGACCTGAGAGGAAACCCCAGCGAATCCTTACACGAGCAAGCAAGGTAACCAAGAAGGACACGATCAGCAAAGAGGATGGATTCACCTCCAACAAAGAAGATAACCCTCACAATGAAAGTTCTATCATTCATTCCACATTTTATGGGAAAGATTTGGATTCCTTAGTGGGCTGGTTTCCATGAAGGAAAACACCATCCAAGGTTCCCTTGGAAGAGCCCCCTCAAAGCACAAGTTGGGTGCTAGGAACCCTCAACCTCTAGAATAATAGATGAAGATAAAAACAAGAAAAAAAGGGATAAATCCCTATCCAACAAAGATATCTCCCTTCGTAAATGATTGTTGTTTTATACAACATTCGAAGGTTGTCAGACCCCTCAAGAGCAATTGTGTTTAGTCAATGGCTTCAAGATAAAAATATCAACCCAAACTTTATATGTCTTCAAGAGATCAAAATTGATGGTGTCGAACTTAAAAAGATGCTAAAGTTCACTTTGGCATCTCATTTTTAGGTCACCACTCAATACTTGCATGGGAGCAGTGGTGTGGCTTTAGGCTTCATGCCAAAATGACACTCTTTATTGGTGGAGACTATGATAGATTGGAACCATCCATGGGTTGTTGCATCTTTTAAGAGTCCTATTCAACTCACCATTGACAGATTGACTACTTGGCACTCTTTGGAATCTCTGCCCTTTGAGGTTATCACATGCAGGGACTTTAATATGGTGGAAGTTATGTGTGATAGATGGGACCAAAAGGGGTGTGCTATTGATGGTTTAGAGAAAGACACATGGGACCAGGTTAAGCTCCACCATGATCTAAGGGAATTCAAAGATGAGCATGGAGTCTCTTAGTTGAAACTCCAATCTCCAATCGATCAAGGATTTGCGGAAGGTTAGACTTGATAAAAGCTACATTTCACATAATATTATTGATAAGTAGGATCCCACATCCTCATCTCAATGTGTGGATTTAGTTTTATTTGATCACTATCCCATGATTCTCACCTTCAAACCACAACTTAGACATAGGAAAGCCCCTTAGTTTCATGCTCATCCTTCAACCCTCTCCCTCCCTTTTGTTCAATAGGTGACCTCCATGACCTCGAGCCAAGCCTTTAGCTCTTGCAACTCTCCAACAAAGTGTTGGAAGTTGGTTGTCAAGCAGTCCCAATATCTCCTTTACAAGGCTCAAAAGGAGATTATGAACATTCGACGTAGGAGATGGGAAAATCTATATCATCGAATTCTACATCTTGAGGTAGAAATCAATAAAGGTGACTCCCACCTCCAACTTGGACTCCCAAGAATTAGAAGCAAACTTAGATATGAAGAGGAAATTCAAAGAAAAGTCATGTAGATTTATTCTAAAAATTGATAGGCAAGGAAAGCAGATAAAACCAAAGAAATGTGTACACTCTTGAAGAAGAAGCAACACAAGGAATAGGTCTCATACATGTTAGATAACAATGGGGTGCACTTGTGCCAAATAGAATATTGAACTAATTACCAACCACTTCACTCAACTCCTAGGGGTGTCATCATCGTTTACTTTTCAAAGGCAGAATTGCATGGCCACCATCTGTAGAATTAGACTCAAACAAAATCCTCAAAACTTTGCGCATCTTTTGGAATCCCCCATCACTGAAACAAAAAATTTAGAAGTTATTGATTCTCTGCCCATTGGTAAAAGCCAAGATCTAGATGGTCTCACCAACGAGTTCTTCAAGACTTTGAAGAGTGTCCTAAAGAACCCGCTATTTTTGTTCTAGAAGGTAGCCTTGCACTTTAGTGCATCACCTCACTTTCTCAATGAAGGGGTGATTGAGTTGATTCATAAAAAAGACAAGAAAAACAAGATTGAAAATTGGTGACCTATCACTATGCTGCAAACTGACTATAAGATCTTGGCTAAGGTTATTGCTAATCACATTACTTTCCATCTGCAAACATATATTGATGAGGATAAAAAAGGATTCATAGATGGTAGATCCATATTGGAAGCCATTATTGATGTGTGGGAAGGCCTAAAGTTTGCCATGGAATCCTCCAAGATGTCCTCTTCATCAAGATTGATTTGAACAAAGCTTATGATCGCTTTGAATGGAGCTTTCTTCTATAATCCTTGAAAGATACCAATTGTGGCTCTAAATTAATCAAGATGATGTCAATGCTTACAGGAAATGCCTTAGCTTGCATTAATATCAATGGTCAACTCTCTCAAGCAATCATATTAAAAGGCTCTATTAGACATGGCTGCCCCCTACCTCCGCTTCTTTTTGTCATTGCCATAGATGGCCTAAGGTTTTTTGTTAGCCATCATGCCCATCTTGGATAGATCCAGGGTTGGGGGCTACTCCCACATAGCCAAAACCAAATGTCAGTGAGACTTTTCACTAAGAACACAAATGCATTTGTGCATAATGACCTTAACAATATCAACACCTTTTGAAAATGTCTTAGCACTTCTGCACTGCTTTTGGTTTTATAATAAATCATTCCAAAACTGCTTTCAAGGCTATTTTTGGGCCCCTTCTACAATTCTAGATTAACCAAGGATGTAAACAGATCCACAATGGACAAATCTTTTGGCTCCTCAAAAAATAGGCCAACGGTGGAACTAGGTTCTAGCTAAGATGATAATACATTAGCTTATTGGAAGGTCATGAAGTTCAACGTGGTTGGGCATGCCATGGTGATCAACATCTTCCTCCTCTCATCGATTATCTATTTCTTATCCCATTGGAGACCAAAAGACAAAGAATTAGCAAAGTTGCAAAGAACCTTCAAAAAATTCCTCTAGACTAGTGATCCCAAAAGGTGGGGTGTGCCCAAAATCAAGTGGTGCATTTGTGTTAACCATAATGAATATGGTGGGTTGGGCATTCTGTATTTTGGTGGAATGGCAAATTAGTTTGCTGGCAAGTGGGTGATCAAAGCGTGGTGCAACATGAAAACTTCATGGGCAAAACTGATTCTCAAAAATAAATCTTCTCTTATGCTTACGCGAATCCCTAGGTGGAAGGGACTCGATTTGCTCATTTTGATGTTTTCTCCATGTCTAGTGACTCCAAAAGCTTTGGAACTTGTTTGCCCCATATGGAAGAGTTGGAATAGGATGAAACCCTACATCAACGTTAATGAAGATTGTAAGTGGGCGATTGAGATTAGGCAAAATGATTCTATATGGTTTCCTATTAGGGGAATCAAATAAGTTGATCTGGAGAACCTCCTAAGGGAAACGAAACTATCGAACAATGGATTTCATAAGTGGAAAGATCTTTGGAACCAAGAGAGAGGACCGTTGGCATCATATGGGAAGACGCCAAGTACGAGCATGTATGCAGATCTAGCACTGAGGCAACCCATCAATTTTTTCCAATCCTTACACATTTTAAAAGTGATTCTCATCACTAAAAACCATTGTAAATACCATTTCCCTTTTTTGTAGCTCCATTTTGTACAAGCCGAGGAGTGCTCGAGCTTGAGGAGCCTTAGAAGTAGTTGCCTACCAATTTTCATATTTTTTAGATCTCGTTTGAACCCTCAAATAAGCCCTGGAACCTAATTTTTAACTAGGCCAGACACTAGGTCTGGACAGGGCCAAAGCTAGTCAAAAACTATAAATAGAGCTAGAGAGCTCATTTTTGAGCTAGCTTCTTGTAGTTTTGAGCTTGTATGAGAACTTGTTTGGAAAAGAAGTAATTCCATTGTCTTACTCTCTTTGTTCTTGTCGTGTGTGCACGTGTGTGTGTATGTGTGTGCATGTTTGTGTGCTTCTCACTCACACATTTGTGCCTTCACTTGCTCGAGGTCTTCATACCATCCTCATGTCTTCCCGGATTGACATTAAAGGAGGTGCTACTCATCACTGAGCTACACCAAATTTTGGCACCGTTGTCGGGGATTCCAGCTTTGAGGACGAGCGTGTGATGGTAAGACGTAGAGAGGACGCATTGGAATGGTAAGTAGTAGGTAAATTTCTTGTTTTTTCTCCATCTCCATCTCCATCTTCATCTCCTTCACCACCTTATATTCCCACTTCCAAATCATTTCCCTCATTTGTTTTGTGCGAGTTTGAGAGAGAGCGAGTGTGTGTTCTTGTTTTTGTGTGCTTTTGCATGTTTCTTGCAGGTTTCAGCTCCATCATCATCTCCAGCAAGCTCAGCAGGTACGGAATCTCTCTGCGCAAGCCCCGAGGCATCGAGCTCGAGCTATTGCGACACACCGAAAAGTTGCCCCAATCACGATTCTGAGTGCACCACGACACTGCGCAGCCCTAGAGCTCATAGGATCACTAGGCAGAGCAGAAAAATTCACCATATCCCGACCTATCGCGACACCTCGAGGTATCGCGACACTCCCAGGTATCGCGACACGTCGACCTATCGCGACACTCCCAAGTATCGCGACACCTCGACCTATCGCGACACTCCCAAGTATCGTGACACCTCGACCTATCGCGACACTCCTAGGTATCGCGACACTCCCAAGTATCGCGACACCTCGACCTATCGCGACACTCCCAAGTATCGCGACACTCCCAAGTATCCCGACACCTCGACCTATCGTGACACTCCCAAGTATCACGACACCTCGACCTATCGTGACACTCGCAAGTATCGCGACACTTCCACCTATCGCGACACCTCGACCCGACCTATCGCGATACATGGGCTTAACGCATAAAATTTTAAAGTGAATTAATTGAGTGAATTGAGGTATATTTGGGCTTAATTTTGGACACATTGGGATAACAATAGAGCCTTAGAAGTGGGCAAAAGACCTAGAGACCAAGGAGGAATTTCCTGAACCGTGAGAGCCTGTTTTGACCCCTAGGTGCCTGAATGGTCATAACTTCACCATACAAACTCCGATTGATGAGATTTTGGTCTCGTTGGAAAGCTTGTTGAGAATCCTACGTGGACCTTGACTGGTTTTTGTAAGAATCATACGTGGAGTTTTAGAACATGTATTTTTAAGTTGGCCATTCGGTAGAATTAGGTGGTCATAAGATTTTGGGGGTACAATGAGTTACCCCAAGGGGGGCTTGTAATTGTTGATGTGTGTCAGTCAATCCATTGTGGTAAAGGAGCTATATTAACTTGAGAACTTTTGCAGGAACATTGTGTGCAAGCAAGGCATTCCAAGGCAAGCTAGCAAGGGTGTGTACCAAGCTTGGGAGAAGGCTTCCTGGGCTTGTGCAGCAGTTTGAGCAACCAGAGGATTGAGGTTGGAAGTTCTCTCAACCCTCCTTTGTCAATTCCTAGCCTAGGCTAAGTACGACTTAGGTGTGGTAATTAATTAGGGCAACGTCAGGCACGAATTAAGTCAAAGAGAACTAATCAACCAAGTGCAAGCATTAAGTAGGTCTTAAGTGCGAAAACCCTAAGGGACAAAAGTAAACTTGAATCGATCACTTATCAAGTGTGAAATTCACTTAAGTATTCCTGACGACGTGATATCAGACAAGATCATAAACATAATAATCAACTAAAAAGAACAAAGTGATTGGTGCCAATTAACCTGCAACGAGAGTGTACTTGGGACCAAGGGGGTAGAGAAACCAGGCATATGAACCTTAGGTCAGGCAGACACTTAGGCCGAGACAAACAAAGCCTACCTATTCACACAATATAATGCTTTTGGTCTAACCCTTAGGAACATTGCCCTTACGTGGTTTCAACCACTGAACAAGAGGCATTTCAGAAACATAGACCAGCTCCTAGAGGCATTTATCATTGAGTTTTCTAAGAGTGGCATAAGGCATAACACTTCCTCACTAATTCATAGCTTCAAGCAAACACCTCAAGAGACAGTCAGACTAGCAGGAAGACGGTTTAGGCAATACCTAGAGAGGTGCCCAATGCTTGAGTTACCCACACCAGCCAAGCAAGTGGCTTTGTTCTTAGATGGATTGTTGAGCACCAAGCTCAGGTCATATGTGTATCTGAAGGACCCCAGAACTATAGAAGAGTGCGTGCACATGTGCATAGACATTGAGGATAATCTAGGCGAGGAGTTAGAACTATCAAAAATCTATAAGGATTCGGATAGCTCTAGTAGCCTCACATCTGCTCAATCCACATCCATTGAGGAACTTGCAGAGAAGGTAGCTCAAAAATTAGGTGTCTTTAGCAAACAAATTCCAAGATTTGCCCCAGTCAAGAGGTGTTATACTTGTGGAGATGACCATATGGCAAGTGTTTGTCCTATTATGGCCCAACCCCAAGTGAATCCTAGTAGCCAGTACTGCACCATAGAGCGAAGGTACACCAACCACACCGCACAAGACTGCCCTTATAACAAACAAACTGTCAGGCAAAATTACCCTCAGCCATATCCACAACAGGGTAGATACGAGAATCAGTACCCACCACAACAATACGGCAGACCACAACAATCTTATCAGCCACCTTATCAAGGGCAACAGAGACCTCAACCAGTCCTAGCGCAGCAACCCCCTACTCCAACCAATGTGATCCCAGTGAAATATGCATCTGCTGAAGAAAATCTGAATAGAGCCATAGTCCCAATCACACCGTTGCTATCAGACAGTGATCAAAGTGACCATAGTTTTGACTCCACGCATATTGATAGCCCACAGGCTTACTACATGCAGTCATCCAAGCATAACGAGTCATACTATTATGAAGACCCAAGTGAAAATAGTGGGGAGCCTGAGTATGCTAATGTCATGTACACAAACCCCAACTCTAGACCTCAACCTAGGCAGGTACGGCCCCCATTTCCTAGAGGACCATGCTTCAGATGCTAGGGAGATCACCTTATACGTGATTGCCCACTACCTGCCCCTACACAACCCCAACCAGTGACAATTCAAGGTTTCTGTCAAGACTACGGAAAAGAGCATCTCTTACGAGATTGCCCAAAGAACCCTAATAACATGCCTAAAATCACTCCTATCAACGTCATTGGGTTAGCAGTAGACTCTAAGGGAAGTATAACTTCCGCCGCCCCCGTGCATGTGGTCACTAGAGCTCAAGCCTTGCAGCAGACTCAAGGAGTAGGGCAGGAGAAGAGTTTTGAGGTTAGTGAGACAGAGAGTATAACCAAGAAAAGGACAAGAGCATGGAGAGATAGCCGGGAGAGAATGAAAATACAATGGTCACAGAAAATGAGTGAACTCGAAGAAAGCTTGAGAGAAACCAAAGCAAAGATAAGTGAACTCACATCTCAAAACCACTCTCACACCACCCCACCACCACCACCACCCTTTCCATCTTCCCCCAACCCACCACCTTCCATTCCCCAACATTCTAATCCACCACACGTAACCGACCCACCACCCAGAGTAGGATCAGTCCTAGCGGATCCCACTCCTGAGGATCTAGACATGATGTTTAAAGCATATCAGGCCAGAATCCAGGAAGGGCCAAACGTGACAGATCATGACAAATGTTACCCTATAGCCGATCTAGAAATAGAGAGAACAAAGCTTTGTGCTAAGTGTTGGAGTTAGACGTCTGCGGAAGCACGCGAACAGCACAAGGAAGAGGAAGAAGCTTGGAGCACAACACACAAGACTGAATGTATTACTAGAGAATGTACAAAGATAAGTAGCCCATTAGGGCAATAGGCGTATATACAAGCCGGGGGAAAAAAACCTCCTAAAGAGGGAAAAAAGTGCCCCGGCGGTCCTAGAGTGTTCACACACATCACTACCTAAATATATCAACAAATCCCCCCTGGGAGTGATGCGGTGAACAAGGAGCTGGCACTCATGTATAAGGAAGTGCCGAGCTATGTGGAAATCACTCCACAAAAGGAAGTAAGCCCAAAGCTTTGCGGAAAGCTTCAAACTTCTCCCTAGGCAGAGCCTTCGTGAAAAGGTCTGCAATGTTCTCCTGCGTGGGCACATATGCCAAGCTGATCTCCCCAGCAGAGAACCTCTCCCTGACATAGTGATAATGCACCTCAATGTGCTTAGTGCGAGCATGGAACACAGGGTTCCTCGCAACTGCCAATGCGCTCTGACTGTCAGTGAAGATGGTGGTGGCAGAAGACTGGCCAACACCCAAATCAGCCATAAGGCGTCTGAGCCACACACACTCAACAGTCGCTGTGAAAGCTGCCCTATACTCAGCCTCACAACTGGAAGTGGCCACAGTAGGCTGCTTCTTGCTCAACCAAGATATACATGAGCTACCAAGCATGAAGCAAAAACCACTGGTGGACACACGAGTGTCATAGCAACCAGCCCAATCTGAGTCAGAAAAAGCATGCAAATCTGGCGGTAGTGATCCCCCCTTGGGATAAAACAACCCAAGTAGCCGAGTACCACTCAAGTAGCGAAAGATGCGCTTAACCGCTTTCCAATGCGTGACTCCTGGGCAATGCATAAACCTGCTCATCTGTGAGACAGCAAACTGAATATCTGGCCGAGTAATGCATAAGTAAATCAAGCATCCAACAGCCTACTGATAGAGAACAGCATCAAATGCATCTCCAGCATCATGAAGACTCAATCGTAAACCTGTCTCCATAGGAGTGGCAATAGGCTTACAGTCTTCAAGGCCAAAACGCTGCAATAATGTGTCAATATATTTCGTTTGACACAAAGCCATTCCACCATCAACTTGCATAAACTGAATGCCCAAATAGTGATGCAAATGCCCCAAATCAGACATCTCAAATGAGGCATGCAAATCAGCCTTGAAATCAGCAATATGCTTCTCAAGAGGACCAGTGAGCAGCATGTCGTCTACATAGACAACAATGATCAAAAGCACATCATTAGCACGCTTAACATATAAGGTGCTTTCAGTTGGACTGTTCTCAAAACCATGTGCAATCAGATAGGCATGTATTTTCTCATACCAAGCACGTGGTGCTTGCTTTAAACCATATAACGCCTTCTTTAACCTGCACACCTGGTTTTCATGCCCTCTCTGCACAAAGCCACGGGGCTGAAAAACATACACTTCTTCATGCAAGTCACCATTCAGAAATGCTGTTTTAATGTCCAACTGATGTACATTCCAACCATGATGGGCTGCAAGTGCACAAATGCTCCGAACAGTAGTCATACGACATGTAGGTGCAAAGGTCTCATCAAAATCAATGCCTCTTTCCTGCGCATAACCCTTTGCAACAAGCCTAGCCTTATACCTGTCAACTGTACCATCAGGTTTACGCTTCAGCTTGTATACCCACTTAGTGCCAATGGCCTTCTTGCCAGGAGGCAAGTCACATAAAGACCATGTACCATTCTTCATTATAGCATCATATTCAGATTGCATAGCAGCCATCCAATTTTCTGAATTTTGTGCTTCATCAAAAGAAACATGCTCATTCTCATCACAGAGACTAGATGCAGCCATAGCATAGCAATCTGATGCAAAGGAGGTACTATGAGAGCCTGAACGAGTACGATATGACAAAGGTGCATCTAATTTGCTGTCACGCAAAGTCTGCACCAGCCATTTTGGCATAGTTTTTGCCTGTTCAATATCAACTCTCTCATCAACAAGTGCATCATGTAAATCTACATCAGAAATGGAATGATCTGCATCATCATATGAAACCTGCAAAGGCTGAGAAGTTGCCTCATTAGGACCAGCACTAGCCTGTCCACCTGTAAAAAGAGGCATCAAAGTATCATACATGTCTTTGGAGCTAACAGATGTCTCCTTAGTACATGAAAGCAATGGCTGAATAGCATCTTCCACAAAGACAACATCACGGCTAACCAGAATGCGTTTAGTCTGTGGATGATACAGACGATAGCCTTTACTTTCAGAACTGTACCCAACAAAAATACATTTTACTGCCTTATCATCCAATTTTCTGCGATGTTGTTCAGGCACTAATGCATATGCCAAACAACCAAAAACACGCAGATGAGCAACAGATGGCTTGCGGTCATGCCAAGCCTCATATGGAGTGATAGACTGCAACGCTTTCGTGGGACACCTGTTCAGTACATATGCTGCACACATGACAGCCTCAAGCCAGAAACTATGTGGTAAAGCCTGACTTTTGACCATGCACCTCGCCATCTCCATGAGTGACCTGTTCTTTCGTTCAGCAACTCCATTCTGTTGAGGTGTATACGGCACTGTACACTAGTGTTTTATCCCACGTTCAGCCAGAAATGCATTAAAATCTGAAGACATATATTCCCCCCCTCGATCAAAACGGAGGGTGCCCATTTTACATGCTGACAGATTTTCAGCCAAAACCAAAAACTGTTTGAAGCACATGAACACTTCGGACTTTGCTTTGAGTGGATATACCCATGCATGCCTGGAAAAATCATCAATGAAAGTCACGAAGTAAAGGTAATTTCCAAAAGAGGGTGTCTGCATAGGACCACAGACATCACTATGTACAAGCTGCAATTTCTGCATAGCCCGAAGTGAACCATCTTTTGGAAAGGAAGAACACTGCATTTTGCCCAAAATACAGCCTTCACAAACATGTTTTCCAGGTGCCTCAAGTTTGGGCAAAGAGGACGCCATTTCAGATTTCTGCAGGCGTAACAAACTAGCAAAATTCAGATGACCAAAGCGTGCATGCCAAAGCTTTGCATCTGACATAGCCTGAGAATCATGAACTGCACATGCCGAATCATTCACAGATTTTTCATAGTCTATGAGCTTATACAGCCCACGACATAAAATGCCAGAAGCAATAATCACATCGCCATTTGAGAGATCATGGACTGTACACCTGTCATCAACAAATTTCACAACCAAGCCAATCTTGGCTAATGCAGAAACTGATAACAGGTTCTTTTTGATCCCTGGCACAAATAAAGCATCTGACAAAGTGAAAGAACTACCATCAGCAGTAGTCAGAATGATCTTACCAACTCCCATAACAGGATAAGAGGAGTTATTGGTGCATGTGACAGTATTCCCTATAGGGGCAGGCTCGAGTGAAGAGAAGAAACTGCGCTGCGAGGTAATATGTTTGGTTGCCCCATTGTCAAAGTACCAAACATCTGAGTCTACTGCAGACATGCACTGATCATGAGAAGATGGGTCAAAACTGCAAACAGTAGTAAACGCCCATTCTTCTTCCTGCACAAGATTTGCAGACTCTATTTTTGGTGTAGAGGCCTCTGCAACAACCATTCCATCCTCTTTCTTCTTTGCCTCTTTAGCAGCCAGTTTTGGACAGTTCTTTATAATATGATCATTTCCTTTACAGTACTTGCAGAACAATTTCTGCTTTTCTGATTTCTTCTCATCTTTATCCTGGTTCTTCGATTGTGCAGCATTTGCAGATTTCTGCTTGCTAGTAGAAGAGCTCCATTTTCCTTTGCCCTTCTGACTAGCCAGGAAAGCTTGATCTGCAACACGCATAATGGACCTGTTCTGCCTGGACTGTTCTTCCTGCAACAGAACAGAGACTAATTCTTCAAATGACAAGGCATTCGGATTGCCTTTCATCATCAATCGAAGAGTAGAGGCAAAACTCTGATATGAATCAGGAAGGCCATTCAGAACGGTCTGCACAAGTGAGCTATCTGGTATAACCTCATCAGCAGAAATCAATTGTTCCTTCAGGTCTTTGATCTTTGTAAGAAAACTGTCCATCGAATCACCTTCATTCATGTGCTCACTCTCCAACTGTTTTCGGAGGTAAGCAACACGAGCCTCATTCCTAGCCTGGTACAAAGTGGTAAGTGTATCCCAAGCATCCTTTGCTGTTCTGCAAGAGCGAATGTGAGGAATAATGGCACGTTTGACAGACAAAGCTATCAATGCATGTGCCTGGGCATCTCTGCCATCCCAACGAATCTGCTCTGCAGTAGGTGCAACAGAAACAGCAGCACGAACAGGAATCTGCGGAATATCATCTTTGACACCATCTTCATCAGCTCCAACACCTGTATTTGCAGTACCTATCGTTACAGGTGTAACAGGACGTCTTTCAACACCCTGCACAATGTTCCACAATCCTTTTGCAACCAGTACATGTCGCATCATATAAGCCCATAATGGGTAGTTGGTACCATCCAACTTATCCTCAACAGCCAACATACGGAATACATCACTGCTTTCAGCCATGGCCGGTGACTAAAATACCTTGATGCAGAAAATTGACTGTATCTCAAAAAGTTGAACAGAACTGCCCAGACGAGTTCTGCTAGACCTGTAGCAGACTTCGAGACGCTTAAACTGGCGAACAGAAACTGGTATATACCTTTGGCACAAAAGGACGAAATAGCCTGCACAAGCACTACGATAGTGCGTTCGGAGGCCGAAACGAGCTCAGATCGCGATTTCGGCACCACACAGCAAAGCTGTTTTGATCTCGAAAACACCCTGAGTATGCTCACCAAATTTTGTGCGAATCTGAGACTGCAAACGGAGGAGTGTCGACGGCGCCCTAGAAGAATCAACGACCTGCTCTGATACCAATTGTTGGAGTTAGACGTCTGCGGAAGCACGCGAACAGCACAAGGAAGAGGAAGAAGCTTGGAGCACAACACACAAGACTGAATGTATTACTAGAGAATGTACAAAGATAAGTAGCCCATTAGGGCAATAGGTGTATATACAAGCCGGGGGAAAAAAACCTCCTAAAGAGGGAAAAAAGTGCCCCGGCGGTCCTAGAGTGTTCACACACATCACTACCTAAATATATCAACACTAAGATGGTCGAATTGGCGCAAGCCATGTTTGAAGCCAGTCGCTTGTTCAATGGCTCTAGCTCCACTAGAACACCATTGCATTTTGATGGTCTATTAGATAGATTGGAAAGGCTACTTGCAAAGTCTGGGAAAGGAGCCTCCTCCTAGCTTGAGGGGAGTGCAAGAGATAGAATAAGCTTTCCTCCCCAGGAAGCTTATGTGCCTAACTCCATTGAACCAGACACTTCTTCTTCTATGAATAGGTATTCACCAGAGTTCCTGAGAGAGATTCAAGAAGAGAAATGGGCAAAGGAAAGTGAAGTCCCTCCTCCCATTGAACTTGTGGATGACACACATGATCAATTCCCACAGGACATCCCTTCTATCTATGAAGAACAGGAAAGTGCCCACCCTCATGAGAGGTTAGAATTTGAGTCTAATTCCTTGCAAGAGTTACCACATTTCACATGCCCATGGGAAACTAAGTCAACATGCATGAGAGCGCCCACGGTCATGATAAGAAATGAAGATTCGATCATACCTAGGAATACTGAGGTAGTAAAAAACACTAAAGTGCAGTGCAATCTCACTTTAGAAGAGCTACTCAAAGTTAAGCCAGAAGTGTGGAAACACGTAGCCAAAGAAGTGCCAAACTTAACCAAATCTCGTTCCCACGTAGGATCCCACAGAACAGTACTAGAAATACCCTTGGATAAGATAGGAGACATGAGTGAAGGAGAGGAAGGAAATACCTATCTACCAGTTACCCATCAGGGATACACAACCAAGGCAATTTTGGACACAGGTGCAGGAGTTGCAATTGCTACCACTTCCTTATGGAAGCGTTGGGGCAAGCCAGCACTCAGGCCAACGAGAATGAAATTGCAAATGACCGATGGTCACATTGAAAGGCACTTAGGATTGCTAGAAGGAATAACTCTCACTACATGTGGTGTTGAGTTTGAGCATACTTTTGCTATATGCGACTTTAGCAAAAACCAAGCCTACGAGATGATTTTGGGAAGGCCATTTATGCGGCAATTGCAAGTGGTACAGGATTGGGGAACCAATTCCTTATACTTGCAACACTTAGGTGTTACAACCAAAGTCAATCTCAAGTATTACTCTCATAGAGACGTACCGCCCATTCAATGGAATCCCATCCATAGAGCCAAGGATGACACGGAGTCAGTGCATTCCATAGGATCAGGATCCTCATGGATGCATGAAGACACCCACTTATGGATGTGCAAAGTGGCAGTAGAAGAGGAGAAAAGAGAGAAAGCCAGAGAGATAGGTGCAAAGAAAACCCATAGATCAATCCAAGACCCGGCCTATGCACCCGTAATTTTCCCTGACGAAGAATTTGAGCCTCACGGCTGGGCTGAAATTTTAGCAACAATGGATGTAGCCATCAATGAAGAACAATGGACACGCCACTGTGATGAGGATGGCTATGACATTTCAGTCTTTTCAATAGAACCGATCATGGGAGATGCAGTGTTAGAAGAATGCGAACCTAGCCCTGATGCATTTAAGGATGCAAGTGACTCCGACCTAGAGTCAATCATCATGGACCCACCGTTTGCATCAGAGGGAGAATACTTCTATGAGGTAGAAGTTCACCCTCAGAGACATGAAGAGCTCATGAATGAGGTGAGATTAACCACACAAGTGACCACCAAGAGTGAAGGAAAGAAAAGAAAGAAGAAAGAAGCCACACCGGAGGAAGAGGAGTCCTTGTTTGAGGTGCCGGAAAATTTCAAGAAGTATGAGATAGAAGATAGAAGAGTCATGGTAAGAATGCCTAAACGTGAGGCACAATCAGGAGAGGCCTATGATAGCAAGGAAAGTACTAAGAAAATAGTTGTAGCCGTAGAAGAAGGAGAAGAAAGATGCACCTACATAGGACATGACCTGACGGAAGAAGAAGAGCAAGAGCTGATAGCTTTGCTAAGGGAGTATCGAGATGTATTCGCTTGGAGCTACAAGGACCTGAAAGGTGTAGACCCTGACATATGTTCACATACGATCCCCATGACTTCAGAGGCTAGGCCCTCTAAGCAAAAGCCATACACATACAATGACAACTATGCGGCCAAGATCAAGGAAGAGATAGATCGCTTGGTTGAAGCTGGATTTATCTATGAAATTGAGCATACTGAATGGGTGTCCCCCATTGTAGTGGTGCCCAAAAAGAATGGTAAATTACGTGTATGCATTAACTTGAAGAAGGTTAACGCAGCCACTATCAGGGATAGTTATCCGCTTCCTATCACCGAGCATCTATTAGAAAGGGTAGCAGGCAAGGAAGTGTACAACTTCCTAGATGGGTTCTCTAGATACAATCAAGTAGCCATTGCACCAGAAGATCAGCATAAGACGGCTTTTGCCACAGAGTGGGGCATATTTGCCTTTCGGGTAATGCCATTTGGGCTTACCAATGCACCTGCTACCTTTCAAAGATTGATGTGTCACGTGTTTAAAGAGTTCTTGAGGAAGAACTTGGAAGTCTATGTTGATGATCTATGCACTCATTCCAACATTAGACAGACTCATATACCCGAACTCAGGCAAATCTTTGACAAATGTAGAGAATATGAAGTCTGCTTGAACCCGGAAAAGTGTGTTTTCATGGTCAGGCAAGGCAAGATCCTAGGACATATAGTGTCAAAGAACGGCATATCCACTGACGAAGAGAAAGTGAAAGCCATTGCAGAACTACCTAGGCCAAGGAATGTCAAGGAGGTACAGGCCTTCATGGGGCATTGTGGTTACTACCGCCGGTTCATTCACATGTATGCCGTCATTGCAAAGCCTCTGTATGCCCTTCTAACTAACTTTGAGTGGACTGATGAGTGTGAGAACTCTCTCACGGAGCTCAGACGAAGATTGTGTTCAACACCAATCTTGACCACACCAGATTGGAATAAGCCATTCCATGTCCATGTAGATGCATCCAATTATGCAATTGGATGCGTGCTAGCACAACCTACGGGTGAAGGTAATATGGATCTTCCAATTGCCTATGCCAGTAGACAACTGAATGCAGCTGAACAAAATTATACCACCACTAAACGGGAGGGGTTAGGCATGGTATACACAGTTAAAAAGTTTAGACACTATTTTCTTGCAAATAAGTTTAATTTTTTTACTGACCATCAAGCTCTGTTGTACTTGGTAAACAAGCCATGCAATACAGGAAGATTAGTAAGATGGTTCCTCTTACTAATGGAATACGACTTTGAGGTAGTGGTGAGAAAAGGCAAGACTCATTTGAGAGAAGATCATCTCTCAAGGCTCACATCAGGAGAGGCCCAAAAGGAGTGTCAGATGACCTACCTGATGCTTACTTGTTTAATTTGGAAGTTGTACCACAGTGGGCTAAGCCATTAGTGCCAGTATTGACATACGGTCCTAATCACCCGATAATGCACACAGAAGATAGAGAGATAGTAAGAGCTCAAAAGTATCATATCTTGGCAGGAAGTATGTACAAACATACGGAGCAAGGAGTATTGGCCTGTTGTGTGGAAGAGGACGAGTACGCTAAGTGGTTGCAATTAGCACATGTAGGTGCATTAGAGCAACACTACTCAAAACAACGAACCCTACAGACCCTGAGGAGACTATGAGTGCATTGGCCAACCATGGAAGTTGATGTCCATAGAATGTGCAAAGAATGCCCAATCTGCTGCACTAAACCACCAGTGGAACATGCCACTCTTTATCGAGTGTCTTTAGTGCCAGATTGGAGTGAACCATTAGTAGCCTTCTTGAGGACGAAAACATTCCCTCAAGATATGACTTTGGCTAGACAAAGAAGTTTGGAACAAGAAGCCTTGGATTACACAATCATTGGTGATAATTTATACAAACATGGTAAAGATGGTAACTATTTGCAGGATTTTGGTGGCCCACCCTTCACATGGATGCACATACCTATGTGAAGAGGTGTGAGGTTTGGTAGCGAACCCAGTATCCCATACGCAAGGATGAGATGCCATTGAAGCCTATGATGGGTGGACGTGCATTCTCTAATTGGGGAATAGACTTTGTGGGTCCTATTAATCCCCCAGCTAAGGGTTCACATGCTGAGTATATCATCATGGCCACAGACTATCTAACCAAGTGGGTAGAAGTGAAAGCCACTACAAAAAATGATGCTCAAACAAAAGCAAAGTTCTTATTTGAAAATGTGTTCACGAGGTACGGATTGCCAATAGATTTGGTGAGTGATAGAGGCACACACTTCTTGAATGAAGTCATAGAAAACCTTCTCCAAGAATTCTTGGTGATACATAAGAAGTCTGCTCCCTATCATCCACAAGCTAATGGTCAGGCTGAGAGCACAAATAAGATCTTATGCAATGTGCTGACTAAATTGGTGAATAGCAAACGCTCTGATTAGGACAAACAGCTACACCACGCTGTTTGGGCATACCGAGTTGCCTATAAAACGGTACTCCAAGCCACACCCTTTCAGATGGTGCTTGGCCAGAACGCGGTGCTACCATTGGATTTTTTGATACCTACATTGAAGGTAGCACAAGAGCATGATTGGATCGGCCATGAACTCTCCTCTAGAATCTTTGATCTCGAATGTTTAGGTGAGACACGATTGAGAGGTGCAGCAGGGATCTATGCAGCCAAGAAGAGGCAAAAGGCGTATTTTGACACACACGTGAAGAATAAAGGCTTGAAAGCAGGAGATCTAGTCCTAGTCTACACATTGAAGCAACATGCACGGAAACTAGAGAAAAGAGGCTATGGACCAATGATTATCAATAGGATATCCACAAGTGGAGCAGTACAACTAGCCACTCTAGAAGGTGACGTACTACCAAGTTACATATGTGGATGCAGAGTCAAGTTATATCAAGAACCCTTAACTGAAGAAATGCTCAATCGGCTCAATACTGCAAAGAAACGTAAGGAAGAGGAAAAAGGAATTCGAGAAGAAGCACAGGCAGAAGCTTTAGAACGCATCCGACGAATGAAACTGAGAAGACAAGGTAGAGATCAAGCCATGACTGACAATCATGAAGCTCTAGGTTATCACATAGCCATGTGCGAGGCTTCAGGTGAACATTCCCATAAGATAGTTGATCGACGACCTTTTGTTACCCTAGAAGTAGGACAAGGAGAGAGTGCAAGGACCGTGAGAGCTTTAATTGATTCAGGAGCCGCCACTAGTGCAGTTCGGCTGTCTCATTGCCAACAATTGCAATTGGAGGTAAAACCCCTAGAGCATATCTCATAGGGCTAGGAGGAGTTGAAACCCCTTGCATGGGAGAAGTGGAGCTTCCCCTCTACATTCAAGAGGTCCTAATGCCAGCAAAAGTGCTAGTATGTGAAGATGAGGATCTTACCGAACCTCTTGTCTTGGGCCAAGACTGGATCTATGATCACGCAGTCAACCTCAACCTAAGAAGTGGACTTCTTCAGGCATGGGCAGGCCAAAACTATCTTACGATTGAATTAGAAAATCAAGCACTCAAACCATTAGGAAAGGCACCAACTCCTGGTCTCTCCAAGAATCCACATGAAGATAACGATGCTATTCTTGTCCAGAGTTCTATGGTGTAGAGGATTGTCAATCTTACCGAAGGTACAGGAGTCAATGAGGAGTTCCCAGCTGTTCCAAAGAAGATTCTAAACATGCAGACCAAACATCACACGACACGAAGGAGACCGCTGATCAAGAAGCAGGAGTGCCAACCAGTGCAACACGGAGTACCTCGTGGCGTGAAGTAGATCTGGATACGCAAGGATGGAAAACCCACAGCTCTAGTAACAGGTTCTCGAGGAGGCACAAAACAAGCCACACCATCAAGGACACAAGTGAAGGAGTACCCTAGGCAACCTCCTAGGCATACCACGTCTATTTGGGTCCCTAAGCGGTCAATGAAGGCTAGCCCCAATGCTAGACAGATATGGGTTCCCAAGGCCTGTTTTCGAGCCCAAATAGCTCCAACTCTAGTCACGGGCATAATTCAACACTCACAAGTCCTCTTGACAAACAACTCAGGAACTCTACCTAAATCCCACACTAACACACACTCAGTCAAACTTAGGACTGTCTGGAAATGGGTACCCAAAAGGTCCCAAATCCAGCACAATCTCGCTCATAAATCTTTACCTATCCTTAGCTCTAAGAACTACGAATCCTCGATTAAATTTTGGCGAACTAAACCCTGTATCAAACCCCCTGACCCAATTTTGTAAATCCATCCACTCTAATATAGGTGCATTCTGAGTCCATTGCATAACCAAAGTATGCATCTAGGATGACACTAACCTCTAATCATCACTCACATCTATCACAAACACTTCACCTCTAAAGTAAATCAAACCCTGTATCAAACCCCCTGACCCAATTTTGTAAATCCATCCACTCTAATATAGGTGCATTCTGAGTCCATTGCATAACCAAAGTATGCATCTAGGATGACACTAACCTCTAATCATCACTCACATCTATCACAAACACTTCACCTCTAACCACTAACCATCTGGATTGTCATGTTAGTATTGTGGAGGGAATCATTACATCCTGTTTCCTATGCAACACTAATGTGCCTTTCTTCTTCTAGCAGATAAGCATCAGAAGTGTCATGGTAGTTGTAGCAGGAACAAGCTCCCATGTGGGCACTAATACTCAAAGCAATTGGGATACCATGCCTGTGGAAGCTCCACTGACAGCAAGACCTAAAGAGCTTTTGAATGTGAGAAGAATTCCTATCTCAGATCCACCAAGTGGCCTAACAGAAAGAGTAAAGGGGCATTCTCACTGGTTCAATGAGATGCCAGGAGATTTGGGAGATGCGGACCACATCTGGGAGTCCAAGTTGGAATTCGGAGGAGTCTGGTGGACATTTCAATTCTTCTCAAGAGAATTTGAAACCTTACAGAATGAAGCTCCTCTTCAAGATATTTGGTTGAAAGCGGGGTTGCAAGATTATTTTAGTGCAGCTTTGCCTAGACCTGATTTTCTGAGGTGCTACTACTTGATTGCCACACTGAAGGCGACAGGAGATAAAGATCATTCAGGCACATTCTTGGTGCCCTCTCTATCAAACCAGGAGGAAATGAAGAAGTTTGAGTTGAATATTACTTTAATCAAGGAAGCTCTTCAGATGTATGGCACCCATGTACCTTCCGATCGAGACCCTTTGATACCGGAGTCTATGAAGAACAATAAAATCAAGAAGTTGAAAGAAATGTGTGCTCTCACCCCCAACATCGCCATACCATTATGGATGTGCCTTCAACACTTCGCATTTCCGGCGCAAGACTGGTTCACCCAGCCTCATAAGAAGATCTAGTATGGGTTATACCTAGCAGAGACCGGGAGCTTACCTATGAAAATGCCAGTATGGATCCTTGATCAGTTATATGAAGCAGGCAAGCGAGGAGTGAGGAAGCCTACTTTGAATGGCTGCTGCGCCATTACAAGAATCATCTACAGATGCCTTGCTTATGATGTGCCAATTGCACGAGCCCTCAAGTACTCACAATTGGAATTCTTTTAGGGGCGGAAATCAGGGGTTCAACCCGCTAAAAGAATGCGTGGATCACTTTCATAGGTTCTAATTCCTCGTGAAGTCACCACAGAAGCCTCCTGTAGAGAAGAAGAACAAGTAGCCCCTTTCACAATCCATCTTCAAGGACCCCAATCAGGAAGCATGGTACAACCCACTCCGTCAGCCCCCCCACTACCCACAGATGCGGAGTTTGCATCCATGGATCCACTTCCAGAAGACCCATCTTTTGACTTTGAAAGCTTCTTGCAGACAACTCACTTATCTGAGAGTGAGTTCTTCTCAAACACGGACGGCCCCGAATCATCATCCCAGAGAGGAGGGGCACATAGTGCGGCTAGAAGGGTGCATTGGGAAGATGAGGCACAACAAACATAGGAGGGAGGGACACATGGGCAGGAAGAGATGCAGAGGAATGAATCAGAAGAAAGTGAGGAAGAGGCCCCTGCCTACACGGCCCAACTCAAACGGCTCTACAAAACGATCAAGCAGGTACAAAAGAGACATAAGCTATCAGAGGAGGCAAATAGAGCGATGGTGAATCAAATGCTTCAAGCAAAGAACGCGGATCCCCATTTTGTGGAATCATTGAACCTTTTGGCGGAGACATATGGGATTATAGAAGCTATGCGGATCATGTTACATCGCAACCCTCCTCAATACGATCAACAAAGGATCGATACACGACCACGAAGGGGGAAGATGATTCAAATGGAAGTCTCTACCGCCTTCCCTACCACCACTCAAGAAGATGTTCACATGGCCAGCCCAACTAACCTTGATGAACCAGATGTAAATATACAGATTACATCTCCACCGTCACCTCCCATTCAGCCCACTGAACCCCTCACTGCTAGCATTCTTGAGCAACCAATATCCACCCTCAGTGAACCTATATCACACACCATCATTTTGTCATCCTTACCTATCCCTACCTCTATCATTGCGGGTCCATCTTCCCAACATCATATAGGTCATCCTGCCACCCCTCAAACCATCATAGGTCACCCTTCTTTCCAACCAGCTCTTGGGCAGGCACATCCCCCTACCCAGACCTTAACTCCCACATTTCCCCTCACCACTACATTTCCTCTTTCCCAACCTTAGACCATTGAGCCCCTCTTCACCTCCTCAGAACCAACACAAGCCACCCTACCTCCATTGTTGGCAAACCTTGTAAATACAATGCGACAAATTGATGATTATAAGAGAAATTCCCTTTCCCAGCACACCTCACCCACATTCACACCCACCACTAACACACCGCCCACCATTCCCGTATTCACGATTCACACAACACACATAATCACGTCCGATCCCATGGACATTTCACCATCCACAGCACCACCCACCCCCACTTTTGTTCCAACATCATCACATATCAATTCACTCACATCACCATTTCCAACCACAGTAGGCACAACACCCACTTTTTCCCTCCCCATTTCCCGAACCCTTGCATTTTCCACCTCTACCCCTGCATCCACATCATTTAGTCATGCACTAGACACCATGTTCGAAGCGACCACTCAACTTAAGCAAGAGTATAGGTTACTGGAAGAAAATAACACAGAGCTGTGCAATCTCTCGGCTCAACTCCAGGCACGCGTTAATGCCTTGGAGCTAAGTAATACAACACTACAACATGAAGTGACCACCCTCCAACAATCCCAGGTGGAGCTTGAAGCCAAACATACAGAGATGACTAGGGCAATGGAAGAACAACTCAGAGATCAGCTAGCCCGTAATGCTAGACTACAACGAAACATGGCTCTACTCCGACGCCACCTAGCGGCTGCACAAGAAGAAAACAGGAGATTACAGCAACAAAATCTAGGACCACCGGGGCACTTTTTTACCTCTTTAGGAGGTTTTTATCCCTCGGATTGTATATATGCCTATAGACCTAATGTGTTACTTATCTTTGTACATTTTAGTGGTAATACATTTAGTATTGTGTGTTGTGCTCCAAGCTTCTTCTTCTTCTTCCTTATGTTGTTCACGTGCTTTCGTAGACGTCTAACTCCATCAGTGTCTATTAAGATGCTGAATCAACTCTTGGGAAAACAAAGATGCATGTCCTTCTCAAGAATGTTCCACCATAGATTGAAGGGTTAAGATGGACCAACGGTAAAAAGTTTGATAAAACATTGGGGATCCATAAGCACCTTGACTTGCATATCTTCCTTCACAAGAGATGGTGCCTGAAATGGCCTTGTATCAAATGACAATTTAAGTGTGGGGACATGTGTCATCCTCTCATTGAGAACAAAAAATTGGTACTTATGTGGCGAATTATCCACTAGGGAATTCGGACCAATGTCAATGCCAATAAAACATGTGGGGTCTCCCATTGGTGTAAGCATTGCCTATGGGGCAGCGAGGACCTTGGTCACCCCTTCTTTTCATGCCCAAGATTTCACTCAATTTGGCAAACACTTACTAGGATTTTGAGTTTACAAAGTCAAATCAACTGGAAGCAAGCATTACTTGGAGAAGTAATTGGCAACTCTTTTGCCTTATGGAATGCCATCAAAGGGGAAGCACTTTGGAAGATATGGAAAGAAATATGTGTGGCCAACTTTGATGACCATGCAAAAGAGTGGTCGATTGAAAAATACCTTAGCATATTAGATAGAAGAATATGTAATTGTAAGAAGTCCCCTCCTTTCAGACACCATAGGATTTTTGTCTTGGAAAAAAACAAGATTAAAAGAAAGTGGGGTCGCCCATGAGGGAGATCAAAAAGTCATTAACCTAATTCATAACCCTCCTTAAATCTTTTGTATCCTTCTGAATCTAAGGTCTCTATCTGGTTTTGGATCATCACCATTGTTGTGCCTTTCGGCTGTCCTACCCGTGCTTTTGGGATATGGGGGATCCTAAGGGCACTAAGCCCACTTGCTATACAATTGTTCTTTTATTAATTCATGTGTGGAAGACTAGGACTCAAATGAACTTCCTTAAAAAGAGAAAAGATGTGGAATCATTGAAGAATAATGACACATGGGAGTTGCTACCAAGGTAAGAAGTAATGAAGGTAATCTCAAAATAAATGGTTCTGCAAAATAAAAAGAAACTAAGAGGGAATAATAACGAGGCACAAACAAAGGCTAGTTACAAAAGGTTATACACAGATACATGGCATTTATTATGATGAAATATTTAGGCTTGTAGCCAAAATGGGTACCATAAGGACTTTGATTGCAACAACTTCAAATGACAGATGACCCATTTATTGATTGGATGTGAAGAATGTTTTCTATGATGCAGATCTAACTTATATGTATAAACATGTATGGTTTTAAGACAAGGACAAGTGTACGTATGTTAAATAAAGAATTTATGGCTTAAATAAAACACCTAGGATTTGGATCCAAAGGTCTATAAAGTGCCTAAACAAACGTGGATTTGAAGCTATGATTCATCCTTATTCATCAAAAGAACGGAAGGAAAAATTATATACTTGTATGTTTTGATGATCTTATGTAAACAGAAGATGTTGAAGTAGGAACCAAAGAAATCAAAGAGAATATTGGCAAAGATTTCAAGATATCAAATCTTGGAGTACTTAATTACTTATTGGGCATAGAAGTAGTTTATGTATTGGATGGAATCTACTTGATATGGAAAAGCTAATTATTGGATCTACTCTGCAAGTAATGCATGAGTAGATGTAATCCACTCACACAAACAATGGGTGTTAATAATACGTTATGTATAGATCAAGGAGATAAAACTGAAGATGGTTACTTGTATAGGAGCATAATTGTGTCTTTGAACTATGTTACTATAACCAAAAGAAAATTTATCTCATGTTCTAGGTATTCTTTCTCAATACATGAACTCTTATGTGAGTGAACGTCTTAATGCAACCAAAGCGCCTTAATTTATGTGAAACATGTAATGACCCATTGTCTATTTTGTGCATATGATGAACCTTTGGATCGCAAACGTTTTAGTGATGTGGGTTCAAAAGATGATAGAAGAAGTGCATCAAGTTATATCTTCATGCTAGGGTCAAGAGCAATCACATGGAGTTGAAAAAAGAGTTGCATTGTCTTTGACAGAAGCTGAATATAGGGAATTAGCCCTAGATGAGATAATATGGTTAAAGAAGTTATTAAAGTATTTTGATATGAAGGTATCAACATTTCCATTTTATGGTGACAATATGTGCAACAATCGTCTTGCAACCAATCCTATGTATCATGCTATAACCAAGCACATAGAGATGCATTATCACATCATTAGATATACTTTTTTTAAAAGGATGTAAAGTGATGTATATCAACACTAAGGAATGGATACCAAACATTTTCACAATTTTTTTAATGCAAATAATCTTCAAAAATTGCAAGATGTTATATCAATGAAGGAGGTAGGACAAAAACAAAGATGCTTGATCTTATGGGGGAGTACTGAGAATCAAGGTTCAATAAGGCAAGCTCAAGATTATCCATAGCACCATATGCAAATTATAAAGTGTCCAATCCATGATAAAGGTGAAATAAAGCATACAAATTTGAAGTCCCTCTCAAAGGGACATGTGTACCTTCCATCATATGGGTCCCTAAGGTGGTCACATGGTTTCCAAGCTTAGGAAATCACATGAAATAACATGGATTCTAAAAGAAGACTCTCCAAGCCCTCACATACAAACCAACTGGCTAGGAGAAGCTTCCAATCAAGCCTAAGGTACTCAACCTTAGGGAATTACCTAAGGTTGAAGACCCATCCAAAAGGGGTAAATAAACCATAAATCCCAAGGGTTTCACACCTAGAAACCCAAGGGTTGTCCTTGGAAATGAGTGAAGATATATACCTTGGGATATTCCTCCGTGCCCCATGATCAATCTCAAAGATCATGGCCTTCATCTCTTTAATTTGCCTCTTTATTTAAAAAGGGTGATTTCTATTCCAATTGAATTTTAAAAGAGGAGAATCTATGTGTGTTCTGATTCCCTGCCCCAATCATTCAAAGTTCCATCTAGTTTTGCATACAAAAAAGAACTCAGACAAATGCAAAGTATGGAAAGAATGAAGAGGGTGGAAGAGTGCATCCCTGCCTATTTGCTTTGTTTAATCCATGTTTCATTTGTGTCTCCAAAGCTCAATCATGTGGATTAGGTGGATTCAAAGTGACTTTAGCTAAATCGCTACCTTGGTCCATTTCTTTGCATAGACTATTCTACCTGTTTCTTCAATACTTAATCCTTGTAGAATTTTAGTTGGATCTCAAATCTTCTTGATCCTTCTAGAATTTTCTCATTTATATTCTAGATCTCTTCTAAGATGTACTATGTTGACACTAGATCTTTCTAATTCTTCTCATTGACTTGGATTATCAAGTATCCAAAAAATGATCTTTCCGAGCTTTCTTTCAAGCTTGGTCTAAGATCATTTATACGTTCCTTGAATTTCAAGTCATACTTTGGGATGAAGCTTTTTGAGCTTCAACCTTTGGAGTTTACCTTCAAACTCCAAGAAGTTGATCTTTTGTTTCTAATTCTCAATGAACTTTATTGAGAAATAGAACCTTTAGTATTCTGTTGGAAGAATTCTTCCCTTTGAGAGGATAATTTAAGAAGATGCCTATTCCTAGACATTATTTTCATGACGTATTCCATTGGATCATGAGTCCCTTTTATATCTGGCCATCAAGAAAAAGTACTCAATGGGAATCAATACCCACTGTCCCATACTAGTGGGTTCTTCATCCAATCCACATAACTATGTCTGTATACCTTCTCACCTTCTTTGTCCTTTTTAATACCCTTCATCTGCTACCAAGTATGGTACCAAATTTTGAGGGAAAGGACTAAGGTGCTTAGATACACCACTACTAATCTTACTTAAATATTTGGTTAACCGTTTAATGTGGTGTGACTCATCTTATCAAACTTTAAAGTTTGATTTGACCTTTAGCATACTTAGGTCTTTTGGATTTTCTTTTCTTTTTTATCCAAAATAAGAGATAATAATAGGTCTTTCTCCATTAGATCCCTTCATGTTCAATGCTTTACCCATGGGTTTTACTTGGGGATCTAATTATTATGTTTCATACAAGAAGCCATTTTTCTTAGGTCTATATTATTGGAATCCATAACGTATGTTATGTTATCCCCATGAACCATCAAGATACTTTTAGGATTATGATTTATAGCTCATCCAACTTCTTTTCCTAACCCACTTAGGATTCATACAATCCTTATGGTGTATGAAAGTGTTCTCTTGCATTGAGGTTCTTTGAGAACTACCAAACCTTGAGAACTTCATCCAGGTTGGAAGACATAATGTAAGAAGTATACAAGGAAGTAATTCAACTTTATCTATTTCTTGCATATCTTTTACCTTACAATACCTTATTTGGTCATTTTAAGGCATAAGATATAAGTTCTTGGGGATTTTCTCCCCTCCTTAAGAGTTTTCATCCTCGAAAACTACTTGAGGGTATATTGAAGATTGTGTTATGTCAATAGATATTTTAAAGAGTATATTTTCAATCTTTTATTGTCCCCACTAGTTAGAAGAACTATTCAAAGCTTTTTTACTCTCTTTTCTCCAAGCTTTGTTGAAAAAAAAATCCCAAATTTCAAGTTTAAAGTACCCATAAATTCGATGTCCCATACCATCGAATCAACTGAAGTGGTAGAGTAAGCCTTGACGTCCCATACCATTCGACTTACACTTCCGATTTAGTAAAGGTAACGTTGGCTTGAATCTTGGGATCAAACCATTTTTTAGTCTAATCAAGTAAGAGCTATTACTTCTTAGACTTGTAAGTATTATTTCTATTGCAGAGCATATGTGGTGTCTATGCTACAATGGACTTTCAACTTACCAAGTCTCAGTTGTAATTGCAACTTGGCAAGACTTATTGTCAAAGATTGTCCTTTCAACGATTCTTGTATTCAGATGTACTCTAAAAGATTTTTGTTATGTCACTTGATAATAGAGCTGGTTTATATCTCTCAACTAGATACCATCTTTTTTGAAATAATGGGTAATCTGAATAAAGAGTAGTTGACTTGCCAACCACATCTTTGTATTGAAGTAGATGGTAATGCTATTTTATCATTTTGAATAGTCCTTTCCTTCTAGGACATTAGAAAATGGTACTTAGGGCAATCCTTCTCTTCATGCCTTGCATTTACTTGGAAGAATAAGATAAAGCTTCGAATAGTTCTTAAGTTTTGTCAAACAAAGAACTTTCTTGAACACGAGCACTGATACTTCCATTTTCCAAAACTACATAGATTTTTATACCATATTTTCTCTTTCTTAGATCTTGTAAGTAGCCACTCTAAGTTACCACCATTCTCTCATCGTTAACTAAAGAAACATTTTGACCTATCACTTAAGTCCTTGGCCTTGCTGATCAGGCATGCCATGGGTTTTTTATGGAATTTGATACTCCATAAGGGGACTTTAAGCTTAATGTATCTTGCCGATGTACTATTTATTGGCTTATAATAGTCCAACTATATAGGAGCTGAATGGTAGTTTTAACATTGCCAATTGGCTCAACTACCATTATTCCTATGATGGAAATTATATCCAAAATTAAGTTTGAGTAAACCAAATCTCCCTCTAAACCCTCAAACCCATGTAGTACATTCCAAATGCATACTTAAGTGTATGCCAAGAAATTTAGACCTTTATTGGAAAAGGTGTTGCATGCATAAGGTTTAAAAGTTGAACCCCTCCTTAAAGCATGCAAAAGTTCCAATTTGGAACTTTGTTTATTCAAAGGATGGTGCAAGATTTTCCATGCATCTTTCCTTTTGTGCATAGGAGTTGTCATAATGCATATGTCACAAACCATGACCATATTTATGCATATCGAATCTTTCTTTTGCAAACCCATATTAACATGATGCATACTGCAAATCATTTCCATGACTAATTGTCTATGTGACCAAGCAAACTTGGCCAACTGAATCTACACATCCACTTCTGAGTTCATTTCTATTACAACATGCAATGCATGCTTCATATTAAGAAGAGAAAAGAAAAGAGAGTAAATACATATCTGGAAATTGAGCTTTGTCCATCCCTCGGTTTCGTTTGAATGTTCTCATGGTGATGAAATAGGCTTGGGCCAGCGGGTCTTGGGTGCAATTCCCATCTCGACCAAGGTTGAAATCCCTCTTGGGCTTCTTATACTTGAGTGCCTAAGGTGATTTCATGCATGTATGATACATGATAAGGGGTGCAATCTTTATGCATAGCTATAAAATAGAAAAGTATGCAAAAAAGAAGTAAGATATGGAGTAGTTCCCTAAACATCTTTGATGGATATCCTCATGTTGAATTCATAGTCCTTTCCTGAGCTAAAAATTTTGCCATACTCTTCTTCATCCTCCACGATGAACTTTTCCCCTTTTCGGATGCATGCAGAAATAGCCTCTCAAACACATGTGGTCGCACTCTTAGGCTACCAACCCCACATATGACTCTCTTCAATCCTTGAGTATAGATGTATGACAACTAAAATAAAATCCAAGCAATGAAAGAGAAAGAAGAGGAGCTATGGGGCACTCATCCTTACTTCCTACTTCGAAGTGGCTCGTCTACACTTGGTCTGATGTCTGTTATAAGGAAATGTTGGAGGTTTGGAGAATGCGCAAATCAATCCCACATATGAGATGCGCTGCAGCTCTCATAGCTTCATATATCCCGCTTAGGGAGACTTTTCTTTAAAACGTGAAGAGAGGAGCATGTGCATTGAGCACTCATGCACTCCCCTCCATGTGGACGACACCCATGACTGATCTCTACCAGGTACTGGTTGTCCGTAATTTGGGTGCTTTGAGCTCCGTGCAAGCTGTGGCCATACGAGAGCCTCCCCCTTAGGGGGGATTCACACCAACAACACTTTTAACCTCCAAAGGAGGCATGGCTCCTTGTAGACTAGACCAACTCCTTGCGGGTTGGGTTGGACCAAACTAAAACTACAAAGCTCCTCACAAACTCGAAATCAAACACGTCAACTAGATATGAAGCTCAAGAATCCTAGCTCTGATACCAGATACCAGTATCAGATACCAATACCACTGGGAGAGCTCCATAGCTTCCACACAAATTAAGAAGACTAACTAGCAAAGCTCACACTAGGAGAGAGAGATGTCTTTCCACCCAACCAACCCCCTCCAATATATAGCTCCAAGACCAAGGGGGTAAGTCCCTCTCAAGGGGACATGTGTACCCTCCATCACATGGGTCCCCAAGGTGGTCACATGGTTTCCAAGCTTATGAAATCACATGGCTTCTAAAAGAAGACTCTCCAACCTCTCACATACAAACCAAGTGTCTAGGAGAAGCTTCCCATCAAGCCTAATGTACTCAACCTTAGGGAATTAGCCCTAAAGTTCAAGCCCCATCTAAAAGGGGTAAATAAACCATAAATCCCAAGGGTTTCACACCTAGAAACCCAAGGGTTCTACCCCTTAGACCCATGTAATTACACAACAATGTGCCTCCTTGATTGAACTTGAACTTCTTCTTTTCCTTTACCTTGTCGTTCTCTTCATAATGTGTATGCTCCATATCATTTGTGAGGATTTGTTTGGCTTCAAAGATTGTTAATTCGAGTTCTTGAGGAATAGTGTCTTGATTATTCAACACTTTTGGCCCTTGTGCTTGGCTTTCTTTGAATAATTAATTCACACATTGAATTGTGTAATTATTAACCTCATCAAAGGCATCTCCTTGAGACATGGATAACAAAAGATACTTCACTTCATCTTTGAGGCCACTTTGAAATTGATTAATTAGTTAGTCTTCTTGATATGTAGATCCACAAAATAATATCTTGAAATCTGAGGCATAATTTGAGTCCAAACTGATCTATCACCTTGTCATAACAATCTTCTTAGATGTTGAATATGTCCTATCAAATCTTTAATGGTAGATTGAATCTCCTTGCATATAGAATCCATGGTGCTATGACTTGATGAAGGTAGTCATGCCAAAATGTCAGGGGAGCACTAGATTGTGCCCTTTGACTAGACTAGACAAGATTTCATAACTTTAATTCTAATTACAAGATCACCCATGCAAGGAAAATAATTCAAGAATATAGAACTATTACAAGAAGTCCCAAAACCTAGAACTGATGGATATAATTAATTGGACTAGACATGATACACGAGATCCCACAACTCGAGACCATACATATGAAACTAGATATCTAAATTAAAAGAACCCCCTTCACAAGGATGAAGTAGATACAAGATATAATTGATCAAGAACTTGTACTATGAGATTACAAAGGGACAAAGTTAAATGTCCAAAAACTAGACTATACACGACTAGAAGAAGGAGCAAGACAAGAACTAGAACTGGAACTTAGAAAGTACTTACTTGGAGATCATGACTTCTTGAGCCCTTGAGATTGGCATTGGCAAGGCTAAGGATATGAGTGGCCATCCCTCCTTCTACAGGTGTCAAAGGGTGGTTATGAATTGATGATGTCATCAACTAAAAACAAAACCTTCAAATGTCAAAATCAGTAAGTAGACAATCGATCTTAGAGTTTTGACATGTTCTAGAGGTGATGGTGCTATTAGATACTCCAAATTTTTAACCAATCATGAAATGTAGTAAATCCATATATAATATGGGCTTGTTCAAGGTTTCTTCATGTGTCTTCACAAAACATTTCTCATGTTCTTATGCTCATTGGAAAGCTAATACAATCTATTCCCATTATTCAAGAGATTATCTTCTTTACATATGTGAGATAAGAGTAATTAAGCAAACATTGCTTGTGTGTTTACAATTTATCTTGAGTAGTTTATGTATTCTATTTTGTAAAAGTTTTTATAAGAACTACTAGTATCCAAATTAACCATAAGATATCCCAACTAAAAGCTAGTAATGTCTAGCTTCAATGAGAATATCTTCATAAGAAATAAATATAAAATTAAAATTAACCATAAGACCATAGAAATGAGAATATCTTCATCAAGCTTCTTATCAATATCAGCAAGTTGAGTGGACATGCTTTAAAGAATGAGAAGGTGAAAAGGAGTTGGGTTTCCTTTTGAGACCAAGTAGATTTATGAGGAGGGCGATCTTGGAGGATATAGATCCAAAAAGATGACCAAACTTTTCCCATGATTCACATGCCATGAATTTCTCATCAATGTGATGCACATAATGTTCACTTAACCAAATCAAAATCGTGACAATTCCTTTTCATCCTTGAAAGTTGTTGAGTAGCACCTCTTTCTATTAAGGTAGGTTTCTCAACTTTACCACTAGAAATGTCCTATAGTTCTTTCTTTCTTCATGAACATGTATTGCTTCTTAACTTGCCACGTGTGAAATTGTTGGACACTGAAGGTGAAATCATGTTTCCCTCTGATGAGATGATTGTTGGCCGTTGGAAAAACTTCAATGACATGTCACAATTGTGAAGAGAGATGGTGGATGCAATCCAAAGATGAGTAGGTGCCGCTACAACCAGCTTCACACCAGCCAACTGAGACTTCAGAGTTGATTAGTAGACCCTTTGAGCTTCCTAAATCCACCAAAATATCAGCCAAGTACTTTGGAACATGTATCCCAAAAGTTTAAGTCAAGACCGACAAGTTGCGAAATGACTAGCTCCCAAAACTTGCTATTTTTGGACATACACCTGCTGGAAAAAATGAACAGTGCTCTCAACCTGGAAGGAATTAGAAAAATTCCTTTTGGGCATAGCAAATAGACTTAGCAAGCTTCCTATTCCAAGTTAAAACACTTCAAATGATGGACTGAGCACTGAGAACAAGTTTCATCAAGTTCTGGAACATTCCCACAATTCTCGGGGCTCTGCAGAGATAGACCAGTAAGCAGTAAAATGCAGATATCTCCAAAAGTATAAATCCAATGACCTTGCAAATTTATATGCAGAAAGTAGACAGTAAGAGCTATCCAACGCACTTTAAATCACTGAAAAAGGTTCAGTAAAACTCGAGATATGACCTTCTGAAGTCACTGCTCTGAGTGAGTATAGCAGAGAACAAAACAGAGAAGTAGATGATGATAAATGTATAGATTCACATATGATTACAACCACATTGGCAATGAATCTTTGCACAATGGGAGTAGAATGATAGAGCTATGGAGTAAGCTCTTCAATCTCTACAAAATGACATGAAGTGGTCACGTACAAGGCTTGCTAATCGCCTCTTCCTTCTTGCTCCTTTTATAGCTATTCTTGGAGGGAGTTTTGAATTCGAATTCGAATGGCTCCACCTAAAAGTGATCCCCAAAGTTAGGAGAGATTCCCTCAGCTCAAAAATTCGTGATTTTGGTAGTTGGAGCCACGAATTTGCTTTTACATCATGGATGAGGTAAGCCATCCTTTTCCTTTTTTCTTTTTCCATTTACAAGAGATAAAATGTACTCTTTTACAAGAGGTGTTCACATGACTACTCATGTGACTTACAAATGAGGATAATATCAAGCATGTAGGCTTGGGCAAAATGCACCAACAGCTCCCCCTCAAGCCTAACATGCTTGGCCTCCAAATAAGTCTTCAATTGTCCTTGATTTCCTGCAAGCCAATCATCAACTTGAATCTACTTAACTTCGTACCATCAAGAGCTTTCGTCAACATGTCTGCACATTGCATATCTGTAGAGACATAGGATAGTTGAATATCCTTGCTCAATAGCTTCTCCCTTACATAATGGTAGTGGACTTCAATATGCTTGGTTCTAGCATGGTATACCGGATTAGCTGCTAGATGTAGTGAGCTTGTGTTGTCACCAAAAATGTGAGGTGTTGAAGAATGAAGTCCAAGATCTGTGTACAAAGATTTTAACCACATGATTTCTTGAGTTGCATTAGCCAAACCTCTATATTCTGCTTCAGTAGAAGATAATGCCACGGTTGGTTGCTTCTTCGATGACCAAGAAATGATTTTTGAACCTGCAAATGATATATACCCTGATGTGCTTCTTCTATCATCTTTAGATCCGGCCCAATCTGCATCTGAGTAGACCTTTAGCTCAATATCTGAAGTATATGAATAAAACAAACCTTCATTCATGGTCCCCTTTAGGTACTTGAGGACTCGCTTGGCCGCTTCCATATGTGGTCTTCTCGGCTTATGCATAAACTGACTCAATATGCTAACACTATAGCATATATCCACCCTTGTGAGTGTTGCATAGTTCAAACTTCCAACCAAGCTTTGATAGCTTGTGATGTCTTCAATTGGCTCTCCTTCATAAGCACTAAGCTTATGATTTTGCTCCATAGGTGTACCTGTACACTTTGTATTTTCCATCTTGAACTTGACGAGCATGTCATGGACATACTTCCTTTGTGTGATGTATATACCTGAATCTATGTAGATCAACTCCAATCCAAGAAAATAAGTGAGTGGTCCGAGGTCACTTATTTTGAACTCCTCCTTCATTTGACTCTTTACCTGTTTGATTCCTTCAAGATCATTGCCTGTGATAATAATATCATCAACATACACACATAAATAGATCACTTCAGATCCATTCCTCTTTATGAACAAAGAGGTATCCGCCTTGCTAGCTTTGAATCCTTGGTCCTGCAAATAAGTAACCAATCTGAAATTCCAAGCTCTTGGAGCTTGCTTCAATCCATACAAAGCTTTCTTTAGTTTGCATACATAGTTAGGATGATGTGCATCCTCATATCCAGGAGGTTGTGCCATATACACTTCCTCAGAAATCCATCCATTCAAGAAGGCATTCTTTACATCAAGTTGATAAAGATTCCAATTTCTAGATGCAGCAAGACTTATGAGAACCCTAATTGTAGGCATTTTTGCAACAGGAGAGAAAGTCTCCTCATAATCAATACCATGGGTTTGAGCAAACCCTTTAGCAACTAACCTTGCTTTGTGTCTATTTATACTTCCATCTGGATTCCTCTTGATTTTGTATATCCATCGAGATCCGATTATCTTCATAGATGGCTTGTTAGGTACAAGCTCCCAAGTGTCATTCTCCTTCAAGGCTTCCATTTCTTCATCCATTGCATCTCTCCAAGCTTTCTTGCTTTGTGCTTCTTCGAATGTGGTAGGTTCTTCATTGGTTGAATCCTTTGCAATGTAGATTGAGTGCTTGGTGACCAAAGAAGTATCATAACCAAACCTCTCTGGTTTCTTCTTCTCCCTCGAAGACCTTCTAAGTGGTTGATGTGAGCTCTCGGGTCCATATGTAGCATCCTGCATCTTTGCTTTACCTTTGTTCTTCCATAGCTTTAGTCTTTCCAAGTCTTCTAGGTCAATCTCCGAATCACTTTCTTCAATCTACTTTGGCTCCTTTGGTTGAAGTGATGGAAAATCTTCATCCAAGTCATATGGCAGCTTCACTTTCCTGTCATCATCAAACCATGATTTGTTTTCATCAAAAATTACATCTCTACTCACAGAAAATCCTTTATTGGTTGGATTGTACAATCTATATCCTTTTTGGTTTTGATCATAACCAATGAATACACACTTCTCTGCCTTGGGATCCAATTTCCCTCTTACTTGAGAAGGAATGTGAGCATAGGCTAAGCATCCAAAGATTTTACAATGCTCTAGACTAGGTCTTCTTCCATTCCACACTTCATATGGAGTGGTTCCATCTAGTGACTTAGATGGAAGTCTATTTATGAGATATGTGGCTGTAGACACAGCCTCTGCCCATAGGTAGTTCGGCAATCCCTTTTCGTTGAGCATGGACCTTGCAGCTTCGACGATAGCTCTATTCCTCCTCTCTGCTACACCATTGAGTTCAGGTGTATACCTTGTAGTGACTTCCCTTTTAATGCCTCTTTCATGCAAGAAGGCATCAAATTCAGAAGAGAAGTATTCTCCTCCACCATCTGATCTGAGTCTTTTCAAAGTCCTACCTGTTTGATTTTCAACAAGAGCAATATACTTCTTAAAGCAATTAAACACTTCATCCTTGTGCTTCATGAAAAACAGAATGGTCCACCTGCTACAATCATCTATGAAAGACACATAATATCTTGAGCCTGATATAGATGGCTCCTTACTTGGACCCCACACATCCGTGTGCACTAGATCCAAAGGATTTTGATACATATATCCTTTCTTATTGAAAGGTTGTCTATGAGCCTTGCCGAGTTGACAAGCTTCACACTTATAAATCATGTGTTGCCTTGTGATATTAGGCAAACCAAGTACACTTTGGTCCCTGCAAATCTGTTTGAGTGTCCTCTCACCAATGTGAGCAAGCCTTTTGTGCCATATCTCCAACTCTGTTAGAGTTTGAGATCCATAGCTAAACAAAGCTATGTTCTTTGTATCTTCCACTTCAAAAGTGAAAAGCCTTCCTGTCTTTTCTCCTTTGGCAATCCTTCGAAAGCCTTGCCTTGGGTCTTCAACATATGCTCCAAATCGATTGAATCTAACCTGCAATCCTTTTTCAACAATCTGTCCAACACTTATTAAATTTTTGGTAATTGTAGGGACATACAAGACTTTGCTTAAGAGGTTCATATTCCCATCTGATGTCTTCACATTACCTATCTTCTCCACTGAGTGCTTTGTGTCATCTCCTGTCTGCACTTCATGCTTGTTATGAGGATCTTCCAAATCAGAAAGTAAAGCCACATTTCCTGCTACATGGTTCGAGCATCCCGAATCAATGTAAAATATGTGATCATCATCCTTACCCTTCTTTGTTGATAGATTCATAATCAATAATGAATCTTCTTGACTTTGGTCCTCTGCATAGTTATTGTAATCTCTTCTTCCTCTATGGCCACTTTGATAGTTGTTGTTGTTGTTGTAATTGTTGTTGTAGTAGTTGTTGTTGTTGTAGCCTCCATTGTACCTACCTCTATTTGATCCATAGCCACCTCTATTGAATCCTCTTCCTCTTGAGTTCCTTGGATTCCTGAAACATTCTTCAGTAGTATGGTTAGATAAGCCACATATGTTGCAAGGTTGAGATGATTGGAATCTCCCCCTGCCTTGCTTTCCACCTCTGCCTCTTCCTCTAGCTCTTCCTCTACCTGCAAAGTTTGCTTGGAAAGAGCTTCCTTCATCTTCATTCTTCCTATTCTTTGACTTGTCCTTGACCTTAGCTTTATCAGAATATAAGGCAGAAGTTTGATTACCTCTTGAGGACTCACCACCTTTGCTAATCTTTGCTTCATGAGTGAAGAGTTGGCCCATGAGTGTGTTGAGGTCGGGTACATGCATATCCATGTATAAATCCATGGCTGTTGTGAATGACTCCCACTTGTCGTCTGCTTTGATTCCATTCATGATTTGTCTTATGATTTGCTCCTCTTCAATTACCTCTCCAATACTTCCAAGTTGGTCGGAAATCTCCTTCATCTTTGTGACATAATCAGTCACATTTTGCTTCGGGCTTTTCTTCATTGTTGTGAACTCCATCCACAATTGGTTCTTCCTTGCTCGAGTGTTGGAAGAGAAGAAAGAAGCAAGTGCATTCCAGGTTTCTCTTGATGTCTTGCATCCCTTGACATGAGGTAAAAGAAAATCAGAGATTGAGTTTAGAATATAGGACCTTGCAAGTGCATCCTTCGAACACCAATTCGAAAGTCCTTCCACTTCTTCATGTGATGGTTGCCCTTTGTTCCTCATGGTTGGCATTGCTTCATCTCCGGATATGAATCCATATAGATTCCTTCCTTGAAGGTAAGCCTCCATCCTTAGAGACCATGCCGGGTAGTTGTTTCGATCCAATTTGTCAATTGTTGATGGAAATCCATCTCCCATGTTGCTTGACTATGCTCTGATACCACTGTGAAGAGAGATGGTGGATGCAATCCAAAGATGAGTAGGTGCCGCTACAACCAGCTTCACACCAGCCAACTGAGACTTCAGAGTTGATTAGTAGACCCTTTGAGCTTCCTAAATCCACCAAAATATCAGCCAAGTACTTTGGAACATGTATCCCAAAAGTTTAAGTCAAGACCGACAAGTTGCGAAATGACTAGCTCCCAAAACTTGCTATTTTTGGACATACACCTGCTGGAAAAAATGAACAGTGCTCTCAACCTGGAAGGAATTAGAAAAATTCCTTTTGGGCATAGCAAATAGACTTAGCAAGCTTCCTATTCCAAGTTAAAACACTTCAAATGATGGACTGAGCACTGAGAACAAGTTTCATCAAGTTCTGGAACATTCCCACAATTCTCGGGGCTCTGCAGAGATAGACCAGTAAGCAGTAAAATGCAGATATCTCCAAAAGTATAAATCCAATGACCTTGCAAATTTATATGCAGAAAGTAGACAGTAAGAGCTATCCAACGCACTTTAAATCACTGAAAAAGGTTCAGTAAAACTCGAGATATGACCTTCTGAAGTCACTGCTCTGAGTGAGTATAGCAGAGAACAAAACAGAGAAGTAGATGATGATAAATGTATAGATTCACATATGATTACAACCACATTGGCAATGAATCTTTGCACAATGGGAGTAGAATGATAGAGCTATGGAGTAAGCTCTTCAATCTCTACAAAATGACATGAAGTGGTCACGTACAAGGCTTGCTAATCGCCTCTTCCTTCTTGCTCCTTTTATAGCTATTCTTGGAGGGAGTTTTGAATTCGAATTCGAATGGCTCCACCTAAAAGTGATCCCCAAAGTTAGGAGAGATTCCCTCAGCTCAAAAATTCGTGATTTTGGTAGTTGGAGCCACGAATTTGCTTTTACATCATGGATGAGGTAAGCCATCCTTTTCCTTTTTTCTTTTTCCATTTACAAGAGATAAAATGTACTCTTTTACAAGAGGTGTTCACATGACTACTCATGTGACTTACAAATGAGGATAATATCAAGCATATCAAGCATGTAGGCTTGGGCAAAATGCACCAACAACAATGCTCAATCTTGAAGGTTGGGCTTGAGAGGATTGCTTGGTTGTTGGAAATGTAGTACGTATGTTTGGAAACATTGTGAATATGTAGTCACTTGAGACATGCCGAGTACGAGGCACATGTGCAATCGTAATATGCAATCATAAAAGCAAAGTTCCACATGAGGAGTGATGAATGCTCATAATCCTCTTTCTTCCATTGCCCCAAGTCCCGTGTTATTTGGCATCACGTGACGGGGGTATTGAGACTCACGAACCAAATCAATTGGCAACAGGCGCTGTTGGGTGAGGTGGTCGGCTGCTTATCGAGGCTATGGAACCATCACAGGTGAGCCTCTTTGGAAGATTTGGAGGGAGCGATGTGCTGTCAATTTTGGCCAAACTCCAAAGGAATGGTCGATTGAGAAATCCTTGTTTCTTCTAGGTAAAAGAATCTCCAGAGATAAGAGATCTCCACCATTTAGACATCACTATATTTATCTCCTCAAAAATAACAAGTTGAAACCCAAATAGGTCCCACATGAGGGAGATGATATATTTGTCCGCCTCATTTGTAATGCCCTCTAGCTTGCCGTACTCCTCCCCTGCATCGTGGGATTTGAGAGGTCCCATGGGCACTAGTCCCATTCACTTGTAACTTTTCTTCTTTATTTGAATTAAAGTTCGGAAGAATAGGCCAAGGCCGAACTTCCTTTTTATATAAAAAAAACAGATATGAATTTATATTCTTAATGGAATCCTATTATAATTTTCACTTCTCACAACAACCGAGATCGAAACTCTTTGGATTATGAAGCAAGAAATTTAGAAAAAAAGAAGAGTACATATACAAAATATAACCAACCTATCTATCCATGTATGTACAAAGTTTCAAAATCTGTAAAAAAAAAAAAAACAAAACTGCGAATATTCACAGTAAAGTTTCAGAAACCAATTCCCAACAAAGTCCAATCATCGTTTTAGCTTCTGGCAGGACAAGTCAAATGACGATGTACATTCAGTTTGCAGATGCTAATATTCGTTTCTTTCGTTTCGCTTTTGACCATCCTTAACAAATACCAACCCAGCAATGTTTGCTTCATTTCAATAAATGTATGATTGTTCTTCATTTCAATAAATGTATGATTGTGCTGCGCCTTTAATATATTCGCGATCTTCACTGCCAAATCAAAGTGCGGAAGTACTTTCAAAGTTAAAGCCGAAGTAGGTGCCTGCCGAACTTCCATTAAAAAAAAAAAAAAAAAAATCGAAGTGCTGCACAAGTTGAACGTAGCACTCATGCTGTTCGTCTGAAACCAAGGAAACATGGGTGGAGAGGAAGGATACATCCAAGCAGTGTTCTCGGGAGAGCTGGATGACGCTGACCTATTAGACCCCAATCCAGACATTGTGGGTCTGTTCTGTTATTATAACGAAATTTACTTCGAAGGCAAGCTGCAAGCTTGCACTGTAGAGTGGAGCACCAACCGCATGACTCTGTAAGTTTTTCTCTTACATATACACATGATCTTACGAAGATAATCATTTAGAAGCAGGGCATCATTGTTGCTTTGATTTAGATAGATGGATGAGCGTGCATGTGTGTATGTAAATATATTCTATTTCTATGTAGCATATGAAGATCGACAAATGCATCGATGGATAGTTATATGCATACATGGTTTTTGAAAAAAAAAACAAACAAAAGAAATATAAATAAATAAATAAGTAGATAAATAAATATGTGTGTGTATGTGTGAATATGTATGTATATAGATGTGTGTGTCTTTGTCTATAAATATATGTTTGTTTGTATGTATGTATATATATGTGTGTGTCTTTGTATACACAGTTGTTTTTGACGGGTTTCTGACTTCTAACTTCTCATGGGATTTTGAATTTTGATGGGTAAGCTACAACGTTTCTGATGGTAATTGACGTTGCCTTAATTTTCAACATAAATATTAAAAGATTAATAGAAGAGACATGATTTATAACATACGTTCTAGAAATACTCATGATCATTAAATTGACTATACATGGATCAAAATGAGCAAGTTCATATCATACAATATACCAAAGCGACAAACTACGGTTTGGAAGCCAAAACCACCAACGACATGATTTATTGATTCATGATGTTATGAAACATGCTGAAATGCAATGTATATTATGCAATTTCAAATGATACCCCTTAAACATAGCATAGAAACCTTTTATGTGCTTGCATACGAGGCAAGTTCAATGCATATCTTCTTTTTCTAGGTGCCAAGACCATGTGCAAGTGATGGATCAATCCTTGCAACGTATTACTTACCTATTCACGTTCAAGTTGGACCTCATGTTTACCTTCCAAATGTCTTTTCTGTGCAATCTCACATTGTATTTAAGTTGTACATTGCATTGCATTTTCACCATGTTAGTATTAAATTTAAGTTATCAAGATCATTTACAAATCAAGATAAAATCTCTGCTCCTCCATTCAGTACATGAATATTTATGATATGTCCTTCACAAACATGAAAGAATCTATACATTGAAACATGACCAAAGCATGTACACAATCAGGCTGCAACTTGAACCATCCAAAACCATACAAACTTATAGAAGTTCTATCTTCCGATCTAAATCATATGAATAATAAAAGACCATAAGTCCATCTTTCAGCTGAGTAATTATCCACTAATCCATCGTTGTTCGGTAGAATAGAAACATAATGTTTGAAACTTGAGCTTGCTTCATCAAAACAAAAAATATGTTGTCCTTGTTTTCTTGGAAGATCAGAAATAACTCTTAACTTATGAAGGTATATATATGTATAGGTACTTTGATAGTGGGGCGACCAAACATATCAGCTCGTAGCGCAGTTTCTTCACTTCACTCGAGCCTTCCCCTAGAGGGAATACTGTCACATGTGCCAAAAACTCCTCTTATCCTGTCATGGGAGTTGGTAAGATCATTTTGACTACTGCTGATGGTAGTTCTTTCACTTTGTCAGATGCTTCATTTGTGCCAGGGATCAAGAAGAATCTGTTATCAGTTTCAGCTTTAGCCAATATTGGCTTGGTTGTGAAATTTGTTGATGATAGGTGTAGAGTTCATGATCTGTCAAATGGCGATGTGATTATTGCTTCTCACATTTTATGTCGTGGGCTGTATAAGCTCATAGACTATGAAAGATCTGTGAATGATTCGGCATGTGCAGTACATGATTCTCAGGTTATGTCAGATGCAAAGCTTTGGCATGCACGCTTTGGTCATCTGAATTTTGGTAGTTTTCTACGCCTGCAGAAATCTGAAATGGTGTCCTCTTTGCCCAAATGGGAAACATGTTTGTGAAGGTTGTATTTTGGGCAAAATGAAGCGTTCCTCATTTCCAAAAGATGGTTCAATGCTGGCTACTCAGAAATTGAAGCTTGTACATAGTGATGTCTGTGGTCCTATGTAGACACCTTCTTTTAGAAATTATCTTTACTTTGTGACTTTCATTGATGATTTTTCTAGGCATGCATGGGTATATCCATTGAAAGCAAAGTCCGAAGTGTTCATGTGCTTCAAACAGTTTTTGGTTTTGACTGAAAATCTATCAGCATGTAAAATGGGCACCCTCCGTTCTGATCGAGGGGGGGAATATATGTCTTCTGATTTTAATGCATTTCTGGCTGAACGTGGATAACACATCAGTGTACAGTGCCGTATGCACCTCAACAGAATGGAGTTTCTGAACGGAAGAACATGTCACTCATGGAGATGGCGAGGTGTATGGTCAAGAGTCAGACTTTACCACATAGTTTCTGGCTTGAGGCTGTCATGTGTGCAACATATGTACTTAACAGCTGTCCCACTAAAGCGTTGCAGTCTATCACTCCATATGAGGCTTGGCATGATCGCAAGCCATCTGTTGCTCATCTGCGTGTTTTTGGTTTTTTGGCATATGCATTAGTGCCTGAACAACATCGCAGAAAATTGGATGATAAAGAAGTAAAATGTATTTTTGTTGGGTACAGTTCTGAAAGTAAAGGCTATCGTCTGTATCATCCACCGACTAAACACATTCCGGTTAGCCGTGATGTTGTTTTTGTGGAAGATGCTATTCAGCCATTGCTTTCATGTACTAAGGAGACATCTGTTAGCTCCAAAGACATGTATGATACTTTGCTTCCTCTTTTTACAGGTGGACAGTCTAGTGCTTGTCCTAATGAGGCAACTTCTCAGCCTTTGCAGGTTTCATGTGATGACGCAGATCATTCTATTCTGATGCAGATTTACATGATGCACTTGATGAGAGAGCTGATATTGAGCAGGCAAAAACTATGCCAAAATGGCCAGTGCAGACTTTGTGTGACAGTAAATTAAATGCACCTCTATCATATCGTACTCGATCAGGCTCATTCTCATAGTGTCTCTTTTGCATCAGATTGCTATGTTATGGCTGAATCTAGTCTCTGTGATGAGACTGAGCCTGTTTCGTTTGATGAAGCACAAAATTCAGAAAATTGGTTGGCTGCTATGCAATCTGAATATGATGCTATAATGAAGAATGGTACTTGGTCTTTATATGACTTGCCTCCTGGCAAGGAGGCCATTGGCATTAAGTGGGTGTACAAGCTGAAGCGTAAACCCGATGGTACAGTTGACAGGTATAAGGTTAGGCTTGTTGCAAAGGGTTATGCAAAGGAAAGAGGCATTGATTTTGATGAAATCTTTGCTCTTACTTGTCGAATGACTACTGTTCATAGCATCTGTGCACTTGCAACTCATCATGGTTGGAATGTACATCAGTTGGACATCAAAACAACATTTCTGAATGGTGACTTGCATGAAGAAGTGTATGTTTTTCAGCCCTGTGGCTTTGTGCAAAAAGGGAATGAGAACCTGGTGTGCAGGTTAAAGAAGGCATTATATGGTTTAAAGGAAGCACCACGTGCTGGGTATGAAAAGATACATGCCTATCTAATTGCACATGGTTTTGAGAACAGTCCAACTGAAAGAACCTTGTATGTTAAACGTGCTAATGATGTACTTCTGATCATTGTGGTTTATGTTGATGACATGCTGTTCACTGGTCCTCATGAGAGGCATATTGCTTATTTTAAGGTTGATTTGCATGCCTCATTTGAGATGTCTAATTTGGGGCATTTGCATCACTATTTGGGCATTCAGTTTATGCACGTTGATGTTGGAATGGCTTTGTGTCAAACGAAATATATTGATACATTATTGCAGTGTTTTGGCCTTGAAGACTGTAAACCTATTGCCACTCCTATGGAAACAGGTTTACGACCGAGTCTTCATGATTCTGGAGATGCATTTGATGCTGTTCTCTATGAGCAGACTGATGGATGCTTGATTTACTTATGCATTACTCGGCCGATATTCAGTTTGCTGTCTCACAAATGAACAGGTTTATGCATTGCCCAGGAGTCAAGCATTGGCATGCAATTAAGGGCATCTTTCACTACTTGAGTAGTACCCGACTACTTGGTTTGTTTTATCCCAAGGGGGGATCACTACCGCCAGATTTGCATGCTTTTTCTGACTCTGATTGGGCTGGTTGTTATGACACTTGTGTGTCCACTAGTGGTTTTTGCTTCATGCTTGGTAGCTCATGCATATCTTGGCTGAGCAGGACCTACTGTGGCCATTTCCAGTTCTGAGGCTGAGTATAGGGAAGCTTTCACAACGAGTGTTGAGTGTGTGTGGCTCAGACGCCTTATGGCTGATATGGATGATTTGGGTGTTGGTCAGTCTTTGGCCACCACCAACTTCACTGATAGTCAGAGCGCATTGGAAGTTGCGAGGAACCCTGTGTTCCATGCTCGCACTAAGCACATTGAGGTGCATTATCATTATGTCAGGGAGAGGTTCTCTGCTCGGGAGATCAACTTGGCATATGTGCCCACGAAGGAGAACATTGCATACCTTTTCATGAAAGCTCTGCCTATGGAGAAGTTTGAAGCTTTCCGCAAAGCTTTGGGCTTACTTCCTTTTGTGGATTGATTCCACATAGCTTGGCACTTCCTTATACATGAGTGCCAAACTTCTTGTTCATGTTCACCTTGTTGAAACTCATATAGTGTGTGGGCGATGATCTTGGGCTCTGGGCTCCCTTGGGGGGAAGGAGGGGGCTCAAGACTCCTCTCAGGGGGCTTAAGAGCCCCCTCTTAGGGGGCTTAAGAGCCCCCTCTTAGGGGGCTTAAACTGGGCGATGATCTTGGGTTCGTGTGCTCCCTTGGGGGGAGGAGGGGGCTCAAGGCTTCTCTCAGGGGGCTCAAACTCCAATCTTTTTGAATGATCCGACAACAACTCTCCTCGAGCATGATGATGCAGACAATCATTCTGATAAAACTCGCACCTCTTTTTGTTCTTCACATGGAATATTAGCCAAAGACTACTCTTTCCTGGATCTAGATACCAAATGTAAGGCTGGCTCTTTCTAAAACTCAAGAAAAGAATCAAATAGTGTGTGTAATTCACTTCCCATCCATTACTTCCACTTGTAGATAGTAATGCTCTTGAATGCTCTAGTGTCAACATGTGGCCATCATAGAACACTCATTCCTATTACTCCTCAGGTACCTTAAGATATATCCTAAGCTAAGGACCTTGACTAGCCTTAGCTCTTGTCCCACACACACATGAGATGGTCTCTATAGACCGATGTCTAACACTGTTCATTGGTCATCTTTCAAAAAGGTTTTAGTTAATACTCATTATACCAATAATTCAATAAAAGCTCTTCTTTGTTTAAGGCGTTTAAGGAAAAAGCATTTGCATGAAGCTAATCCATACAAATTTTATCCGTTGTTCACAAGTCACATATGTAGTATATAACATTTACGATAGTCCATTTCTGTATGTAGGTCAAACTTTAAGACTGCATCTGCAGGTGGTTATGGCTTGTAATTCGTCTTGATAGCATGAAGGATTCTCCCGTGGTGCTAACAAGATATGGAATACACTATCAAGTCACTTGCACACTCGTCTAGTTTGTAAGTTGTGGTATGGGACATCGGCCCTTGTGGTGATAGCCATCCATGTAGCTGCAGACTCCCAGGGGCAAGGATGAGCCTGTTTGTCTTAATGGCTGGGAAATGATTCTGATGTCTTGCCTTTTATGTTCTCATGCAAATATGGGCTCTTCTTTGTCTTGTTAGCATCCTTGGAAAAATTGCCAAAAGAAAGAAATTAACAACTATAACTTTTTTCTTTTTCCCTTGGGTTGCTCTGGTCTGCAGATTTCTTTCCATTTATTACTTGTCTCTAGTTTTTAGTGAAGTTAGCTTGATGTATGCAGTGTGCAAATGTTTGATTTTTTCTTGTTTTGTGCTGAGAGAATGAAATTTTAATCAGAAAAGTAGGTGTACAGGTGTGCAGGAATTTGCAAATACTCAGAAGGTAGCTGTGCCATTCGTCTCTCTCAACCACTGTTAAAGTTTCGGCCTAGCAGTGATGTCAAAGAGACATTGCTTCATGAAATGATACACGCATACCTTTGGTTGACCAACAGTAACAATGATCACGAGTAATAGTTTGCTTATGTGCATGCTTTAGATCTACAATAACTAGTTGATTGTACTTTTGTCTAACCAATCATTGTTTCTTCTAGTGATCATGGTCCTTGCTTTCAGAAGATGATGGAGGCTATCAATGCTAGTCAAGCAGAGGATGCTCAGGTTTAAATTATACTTAAGGTTGAGGTTCTGTGTTTACTAGATTTGCATGGAATGCCTGTTAAAAGTTTGAACCTATTGTGACTTATTGTTACATCTTGCCATATTTAGAGACCACTGAGGGGTTATCATATAACGATTTATCACAGTTTTTCCGATGAAGTTAACAGCTATCGAAATCATCACTGGAAGGTAGGAAGGATTTAAATATTTTCAAGGGAACCAAGCTGTGTTGTATCTCTCTGCATATTCATTTCGGCTTTCATCTGTATCCCCTCAGTGCCTCTCTTGTGGCGATATGGTTAAAAGGGCAACGAATCGAGCACCATCGCAAAAGGATTGTTGGCAAAGGATGGCTCAAGGCAATGCATGCACTAATGAGCATTGCCGTTGGCATCGGTAAGTTTCAAACAGATGTTTTCCTTTGGAGTGAAGTTCATTTCATTGATTGCCATAATGCAGTGTGAACTTCTGCCTGAGAACTTAAGCAAAGGAAGTGAATTCTTATTCATTCATTGGAATGTTCGTAGGCATCAACAACTATGTGGGGGTGAATATGAAAAGGTTGCAGAGCCTGAAGGTTACAGGGATAGAAGATTGAGATCTCGTAAATCTGCTGTTCAATTGAAAGGTTGTTGATTTCTTATGTGAATGTATTTCAGAATATGCCATAATTTAGTTTTTAATAATGCAAATTCAAAGCTCTGCAAATTGTACAGATACCTCAGAATCTCAACTTCATAAATCAACATCAATGCAACAGAGCATTTCAGTTGGGAATATTGAACATGAGAAACTAAGCAGGGTTAACAAATTACCTGGAGGCTTGGGGAAGAATGCTTTGATTGATCAGTTTTTCCCTTCTACAAACAAATGCCAGAGTAGAGAGGTGGCATTGACTGGAACTGAGGATAGAGGTCGACATTCACCACAGGGCCACATTTCAAGTGAGGAGAATTCAACCCAAAAGCAGGCAAACAAGAGAGCAAGGAGAAACAAAAGCAATAGTTTTGATGAGGATGATACATGCGTCACAATAGATGGAGGACCTAAGATCACCGACAACTCTGTCTTACTGGAGAGGGAATGCACAGTTATCATAGGTTGGAAAGGCTGGCATGCTTTTGAAGGAGAGGAAGATAATGTTGAAGTCACAGAGGCACTAAAGAACAAGAGAAGTCAAAGGAGAATGTTTGAAAGAACCTCTTACGGAGTAGCGGATGACAAAAAGGCTCTAATTTCTCTGGATTCATTGGATGTCCCTGACATGGCTTTAAGAACCATTTCGCAAGTAGTGGATGTTAATGATGCTACGATTTGTCTGGATTCACCGGAGACATCTGGAGCCAATGATCCTGTTTTTGCTGATGAAACTTTAGATAAAGAAAAATGTAGAACCTATTCCATACCTGATTCGGACAGTCTTCACAAAGATATAGTTAGAGCTAATGGTAGTAATCTTTCTGCACCAGTACTGCCTATCAATGGTCTTTCTAGTCCTATATCAATAGGTATTTGCCCAACTGATCAAGGCGGAGAGAAGAGCTTGCATTTCGGAGCATCACATCAGCCTATTTTGAAAATTGAGGACTCATTAGCCACTGAGAACATATCGAGAGGTGAAGTTTTATGCGCGACAGAGCCCATCAATCCAAAGGCACAGGAATCTTTCTCCAACCAGCAAGGAACTGTGATGGGTCCCAGCTTTCCTGCTTCTATGTTTTTTTCCAACACATCATCAGATTCTTTGAACAGAAATGAACAGAAAACTTTGGAGATTAAAGCTGACAAACAGTTCAAGTCAGAGGATGTAGCATCGACAGATAGTACTGCAGGAAGCAGCAAAGTGAACATATCATGCAAAGGAAGGCTCCAAAGGCAACGTGAAGATAAAGAGATAGCAAGCATTGCATTTCCTAAACAAGGTAATAATATGTGGGTGCCTGTTTGTAGTCTTTGTGGCTTACACTCTTTGCACACACAAGAGGCTTCTGATACCATCTTTCAAGTTTATCCTCTTTGTATATGAACCTTAGTTGTTTCTACATACACAGACACAGATGTCCCCCTACCCCCTGAAAAGCAGCCTTCCTTTCTAGACCAACCTCAACACTAAACATGTATGTGTGCACAGAAAAGAGGACTTTTTCTCCAAGAGCATTAAAATGAATTCAAGTTTGGAGCTTCAACAAGAGAGAGGTATTGTGTGGTTAACAAGTAGAGAGTGTTAGTTTTGGTGCTGTCGGATAAAATTGTCTCGTGGACAACTATCAAAGCCCCCAGACATCATTTTTGTAAGGTTAGCGTCTATTGCCATGATACAATTAAACTCGTCCAAGGTCCTAAAGTTATTAAAATTGAACATAAAATGCTTTTATTGTGGCCAAAGAAGCCTAAATATATAGAAAGAGTATATTTGGAAAGCTCCCTCCGAAAGCTAGGGTATGGAGTGCTATTTTAGGCAATAAGAGGTGTCCTTTGTAGCCTTCATCCCGAAGTACCTTCCGCTCAAAAGGTGAGATTCTAAGCCATGCAAGCTCTCAACATCCAATAGCAGTACTCATGTTGTGGCCTTAGAGAGTTTCTTGATGAGGGCATCTATAATGTTCTCACGAGTATTGATAGTGAATCTTGATCAATGAGACAAATCCATGATCAAGTACTTCTATGATAGTTCAAAGAGATTCGGCATCCTTTAGTGGAAAGCAAGAAAGTGGTCCTCTTATGGTAACTTCTAAATTGTGGGATTTGGACCAATGTTAGGGCCAACAAAATCTATTCTGTGCCCTTGTGGTGTAAAAGATGCTATAGAGGAAGAGAGGACATCAATCACCTCTTCTTTTCTTTCCCGAAGAATGTCATTGTGTGGAAAGAAGTTAGTAAAGCCCTCCAAGTGGATCCTCTGATAAACCAGAAGCAAACTCTCTTGGCAAGGCCGTAGGATGCTCTGTGGCTCTCTCGAATGTGATTAGAAGCGAAGCCCTTTGGAAAATTTGGAAGGAAAGATGTGCTACCAAACTTCTGGGAGACTCCCAAAGAGTGGAACATAGAAAAATCCCTCCGTTTCATAGGTAGAAAAATAAGACATTGTAAAAGTATACCCCCCTCAAAAACCATAGGGCATGTGTTCTTGAGATCAAGAAGGTTAAAAGCCAAGAAGCATGCAATCTATGTACAAGACAAGGGACACTAGTCTGTGTTCAGAAACTCGTTTACTGTACAAACGATCCCTGTGTTCAATCCCAGAACAATCAGTTTGTTAAAGGTTTGACCTGGACTCAACAACCTTAGATGCCTTTGTCTTATAAGTTTGATGAATCTTTGACTCATATTTCACCCACATTTTTACATTAAATAAGTAAGGGTTTCTTGACTAAAAAAGAAGATAAGTTATTCGCAAGGTTTAAAAAAACCACATATAGAAAAAAGAAGGCCTCCTTTATTTGTTATAACTTATAAGCAGCTTTTTTTCAATAAAAACAAATACCAATAAAACAAATTGGCATTGGTTTTATTTTCTATGCAGCTTTGGTTATGCTATATATATATATATATATATATATATATATATATATATATATATATATATATATATATATATATATATATATATATATATAGAGAGAGAGAGAGAGAGAGAGAGAGAGAGAGAGAGAGAGAGAGAGAGAGAGAGAGAGAGAGAGAGAGAGAGAGAGAGAGAGAGAGAGAGAGAGAGAGAGAGAGAGAGAGAGAGAGAGAGAGAGAGAGAGAGAGAGAGAGAGAGAGAGAGAGAGAGAGAGAGAAGAAATGATTAATAGTGGCAAATCCAATACTATGTAGAAGTTAGGAAAACACATAAACATAGGATCAAGGTTAGAGAGAAAGAAAGATATTGCTAGTCATGGGAAAAACATAACAGACATGGTTGTAATGGAAAGTGGATCCATGATGACTAGAAGATGAACTCAACTCTATTGAACTCAAACTCATAACTCTAATACCGTGGAACTCAAACACTATTTAAGATATAGATGGTTCTATCCACGGACCACCCATGCACTCCCTATATGGAGCTTAGATGTTGATCTAGATAGATGTTAGGTGAAGGGCTATAGGCCAACACAATGATTTATGGTTCAATTGGAATGGTAGAAAAGTAGGATCAACAATTATTTGTTTGTGGCCCTTGATCTTGCTTAATCCACACTTAGGATGAAGTCTAGATCCAATGGCCCACATCAAATAGAGCCTTTCCCCAAGTAAGAAAGTCACTTTTGTTTCTAGCGCTTGATTTGGGTTGGTCCTCACATAGGATCGATCCCAAATCCAATGGCTTAGAAGCAACCTTCTTAACTATCCATCTACGGTTCTACACTAGACCTTATCGTGACCTCAAAGTTAGGAACCTACCAATGTCCAACAGTTTCACATGGCTTCTTTTCGTAATGGGGGCCTTACAAAATAGAATGTCATGGAACAAAGGTGATGCTACATAAGGGTGAGGCATTTAGCATATCTAACATCCCCCCTCAAGCATTGACCATGTCTAACCACCCCTCCCCCTCGTCCCCGTTGTCCACCCAAAGGTGAACCATGTGCTTGGCCCAATGCCAAATCTTGCAAGATGTATTTGTCAAATGTACTTGCTCGTCAACTCTTGAATGTCCTTCATGAGTCCTATTCACAAACCTAATCAAAAGTCGGACTGCAAAACTAATATCCTGTATGGTATTCCATAAGTAGATAAAACTATCAAACACCTTCGTGTAGCTCCCAATGTCTATCCACCCATATAATGATCTTAGGGCTTGTTTCTTCTTGTACAATCCCTTCTCAACTTGCATTATGTGCTCTTTGAATGTGGGGCCTCAAGCCGTGGTGACTGAGACACATGTTCCTCCTCCTTGAGGTCAACATTCAAAAGTCTGGATTTGACATCTAACGCAAAAACTTGCCACGTCATGTGAGCTGCAACCATTGGTACTATGCAATAGTGGTCATTAGAGCAAAGGAGTCTTGAAAACCAAAACCCTCCACTAGTGAAGTCCTTGTGCTACCAATGTATCTTGATAACATTCCAAGATTCCATCTATCACATCCTTTATTTACGAGACCCACTTGGTGCTAGTGATCTCCCATGTCTGATTCTTCATTAAGCTATGATAGGCTTGCATAGACTCCTTCCATGTCGGGTCTACAAGTGCTTCATCTTCGATTATCGCCTTCATTACTTCCTTTGCAATACCATCATGGCTATGTTGACCATGCGAGTAGAAGCTAACTTTGCTCCTTTATTCTTTGTGATCTCCTTGGTCCTTTTGCCTCTTCAAGTTGTTGGCATAGGATTACTATGATCATAGAGCTGATTCACCCATTGCAGCAACAACCTTCTTGTTTGGGTCATTTTATGTTGTTAGACTCTCTTCTCACCATCAGATGGTGATGCTTTCTCTTGTTCATAGGTAGGGATGACTATTGGGCTAGGTATTTAGTAAATTATTCCTTCGCTTGATGATAAATTGGAAGCTTCTTTATTTTCCTTCCCTGCATGCGGTTGCTCCATAGACACCACATCGTGACTCCCTTTGATTTTCTTTGCCTCTCGGTCATGCAGTCTGAAAGCCCTTTGCTTTTTCCTATCACCTAAGAAGATGCATATCCTTATCTTTTGGTTCCAACTTGTTCCTCCTCTGACGTGGGACAATTGCATAGTACTTGTTCTTGATGGCAATTTTATCGAGTCCTTTGTAATCTACATAGAAATGCATCCCCTCATCCTTCTTCTTCGCAGAAGAAATGGTGTGCCTCATAGAGATTTACGAAGCTCAATAAACTCCTTCTTAAGGTAGACTTGTATTTGCCAGGCAATTTGGCAATTTGATCTTATTTGGACTAAACCTACAAGGTTGTCATGAGACAAGATTACTGACAGGTACAATACAAGCTGTATTCTATGGTCAAGTGTAGATCCAGGAGACGGTGGAAGTCCATCTAGTAAATCCGGCAAAAACACGCCCACAAACTCACGTAATAACGAATCCAAATTCTCTTTGATCTCTATGTCATGCATAGACAGACCCATCGTGTCATGCAGACACCCGAATCGGTTGTAGAAATAGAATGACACAAAAAGATACATCAAACATAACATATTGAATGTAATAGAGAAATAGTGAGATCTCAGAGTTTGACAAGAACCTTTCGAAATGATTATGAGTAAGCAGATTTTCATCGGATACAACTGTGATTTCAGAGGTAATACAACCTTCAATCACATGAAATCTACCATCTAGAACAAATGAAAGTCTATGTGGAACACAATCCATAGAAAAGTGGTCTTTCTTGTGGAAGAACCAAAGCATGCCTAGAATAGCATCCACATGCTCAAGACTCATCGGCCGGAAGTCTATGACTTTGCGATATTGCTGGATACGAAGGTTCACCGTGGTATAAACTGGGAGGCTTGGCCCATCTTTCCCTTGCGTAAAGGACCACATATGGATGATCTATAGAGATGGACCTGAGTCCAAGTTCCCTTGCGTAAAGGACCAAATTGTGCGTAGAGTCGTCGTCGAATAGCACCATCATGGTCTTCCCATTGATCTCTCCCTGGACAAAGAGAAGATCATGGGGACCAAACACAATGCTTTCTACATGACAGCTTGGACATCTACATACAAAAACATGAAATATCACAGAATAAAGAGAATACGTACATGGATTGACGAGATCATTGGAGTGTCTATCATTCGGATATAAGAAGAAGATGTCTTCTTTTTCTTCTGTGTTGTACAAACTAGAACCCAACGGATGTGGCCAATCTCATGGCACACATAACAATGCCCCTTGCTCTATCCTTGAGTCTAAGAGCTTAGAATTCGTTCCCACCTTCTTCCGTGGTGGTCCCTTGGTGTTGAGCTACTGTTGAAGATAGATTAATGAAATGCTTCACCTTTTCGGAGTTACTACATGTAGGTAACTCCTTCCCCTTGCCTGCTTGCAAAATTGTCAAGGCACTATTATAGTTCCTGGCAAACCTGTAAATATCCTCCAATGACCGAATAGGGTTTTACAACACCTCGTTCTGATATGTTGGTGGTAACCCAAAAAGGTTTAATATCTTGAGCGTGTGGCTCCTCTAGAGCCTTGGTCCTCTGAATCAGGTCTCGAAATTCCTATGAATAAGCATCCAAGGATTTCTTTCCCATCTCGCATAGGAACAACCTTCTGTAACCCTACGTCTTGTCATTGTGCACAAAGTGTGCACGAAAAACCGTTTGAAATTCTTCCCATGTAGTTGGTTAAGGTTTGAGAGCAACCCACCAAGAATATGCTGTTGGAAATTAGGTAGGCCCATAACAAATTCCACAGGTCCCATAGGTCCAGGATCTACAACACAAATTCGAGCTTTTTTCTTTATTGACAAACATGAACATACCACACTTAATCATACAACGATGAGACAAAGATAGAGAGAGATTAGACAACATGTTCAAAGTGTTACGTAAGCTACTGCTTACTCACACCATCATATATACAAATGTCAATTTACAATGTGGGAGTCAAAATCTCAACCACTCTATGTGAACAGAAATAGATGGAAGAGTGTATGTACAAAATTTACAAGAATATTCAGATGTAGGGACAGAAATCTGAATATGTATGAGATGTATGACCTGATAGGTTGTAGAAGAGTGAATATGAGTGACAGAAAGAGGAAAGATCAGTTTGAAACTGATATTCAGCAAACCCTAATCTGAATTTAGGCTATGGAAGACCCTAAATCAGATGTGTGTATGATAGATCACATACTTACAGAATTAGCATAGAATGCTAACATGTTGTTGACAGAAATCCTCATACTCATATGAAAACACCTTCTCTAACACCTCATCTGAATGCATGTAGCATGCATGTACTGATTCTCCTTTATGTATGCCGAATAGGACTCCTCCAAATATGGATGCCACTGCCTCCATAAACTCCAAGTAGTACCTGTGTGCATAAAGAGAATATGTGTTATATGGAGTCAAGAAATGGAGGAGGTGTGAACCACCTCTTAACCCATTTAGAGGATTCACACATGAGTGCCATGTGGCACTCATGTGTAGATCATTGGACTCAATCAATGAGAGAGAGAGATTTAAGTGAGTAGTACACGGCTGGGCGGATTATCACAGTTATCGATCTCCGTGCACGCGACTTCAGAGAGAAGAGATCCCGAGGACCGTCCAAGAACTCCCCAAAAGTGAGGGGAGTCACAGGAGGTTACATTGGTACCCGAGCCAGACACATCGGCGTTCAGCAGCCAGCCACGCGCAACTGACTAGAGAGAGAAAACTGAGCCGACAGCTGCCGCCCAGGGTAGAAAGAGGACGACTCGCGCGCTGAAGAGAGGAACCCCCTCTTCTCCTCCTCATCCCCTCCTCTTGGATGAGGAAAAGAGACTTGGACTTTGTTATATAAAGCATTTTCTCCTCTCCTGCAGTGCCACATATGGGATAACAAACTGCTACCATGACAGTTCTGAGTTTTTTTTCGAAAATTTCTCAAAAGCTAACTCAAGCTACAAAAATTTTTGGTTTTTCTTCAAAATCGGAAGGGCAAATGTTATGTTAGGGATCAAGATGTTGACCAAACAAGCATGTATACATGTATTATGGGATGTGGTTATGGGATGGGGGTGTTGGATTCGATGAAAGAAGCTTTCATTCCTCAGTTTTGAGCTTCTCAAAGTTATCCACCCATGAAGATGAGTTTTTTCACTTTCCATCAGTACCGGACTTCTCCGTACCATAGCTTCTTCATACGATATCGGATTTCAAAAATCTTGGTCACGTTTCGAAGCTACATTCCTAAGCTTCGCTCAGAAACCATTGGTGTTGGATTTGGAAGAGATTTGCCCCACCAAAATCTTTCTGCAATGCTTCAAAAGGAACTAGGCGGCCACTCCCGGGCCTAGTTTTTCGTCATCCAGACTCCAAATCCACTTTTTTCACTTGGGATAGTCTCAAATTCTTGAAGTACATGTGTTGGGCAGCAATTTATGGACTGGCGAGGATTGTTACATCTCTGAAATTGCTCAGTTTCACTTAGTTTGCCCGATTGGAGCTTTTCCCACGTGCTTTTGGCATTGTTTTGGATGGTTTATGGTGTTTAGAACCTCCCCGGACCAAGCGGACATTTCCAATTTTTGTCTGGGCCTGGCGAGGATTCAAAGTCAGCGACCTAAAGCTTCAAGGACCACTTGGATTTCGCTTCCGCAGCTCTACTTTGTAACAGGGAAGTGCTCTTGTGATATATTTCTCTTCTTCTTGCATATTTGAACTTTACTTCCATTCATTTTTATACACTCTAGTTAGCAAACGGGGGAAGGGAAGTTAAACATGGAAACTAAAGGCAAACAAGTAGTTGAAACCACTTCTCCACCTAAAGAGCAACTAGAGGATCCTGATTCTAGAATGGAAGAAGTAAAATTAGGGCAAGAAATAGAAGAGAACTTAGAAGAAAAAGAGCCTTCACAGGAAGAATATACTTATGAAGAGCTTATAGATGAATTTGTCACTCGTGACCAATTCATAGACTTGAAAGAGCAAACCCTTAAATTAGAGAAAGATTTGGGTAGCATCACATTTCTTATACAGAAGCTTAAGTCTCAAATGATCTCACTTGAGACTAGTGTCACCCCTTTCCTAGCTAGGAAGGAAAGAGAGACTCCTCCTATTCCTCTAGAGATTACTAGGAAAGAGACTTCTCTTCCTAGTAAACACAAAGGAGAGAGCTCTAGGGAAGCTCCCCTCCTGAAAGACTTAAAGCCACCTACCTTTACGGGGGATGACCGAGATAGAAATAAGGATGCAATCTACACTTTTTTACAAAAGTGGCATGATTTACATCAATTGAAGGGCACCCCACCTGAGTATCGTGTGCTAGAGGCGAGTCTCTCCCTCGGCCCGCGTGCTTATAAGTGGTGGATGAGTCTTAAGGAGGCGAACTCTATCCCTAATGACTGGACTCAGTTCGAAACTCTTTTTCTTAAAGAGTTTCTTCCTGAGAACGAGGAGGAGAGGAATTGGGATGAGTGGGATAGGATTACTCAGAGAGGTAAGCCTCTTTCAGTTTACCTATCCCACTATAGAGAGATCATTTTGAAACTTAAGGGCTTAGATGATTTTCAGAAGACCAGAGGCTTTGTTAGGGGCTTGGATAAAGCCATAAAGAGGGAAGTCAGATGGAATGCGCCTAAGACGTTTGAGGAGGCGATCAATACGCACAGATTTATGAGGACCATAACCGTCCTCAGTATACTCCTATGGAGACGGATCAGCCCCTCAAGCGTCTTAGTACGACCAAATTCAAGAAGAAATTGCCTTTTGGGAAAAACAAAGTTTTTATTAAAAGACAAAGATCACAAGGGCCTAGACTATCCATAGACCAGTTTGAGAAGGCCAAAAGGGAGAACCTGTGTTTTAGGTGCCTATCTCCTAGCCATTCACAGTGGAACTGTCCACTCAAAAAGGGGGAAGAAAAGAAAAAGAGACCAGAGTCTAGTACGGCCCCCGAAAAGGGCAAAAAGGCGGTCCACCTAGTGCAGACCCTTCCTATTCATGGAAGCTCTAGCTGCAAGGGAGTGGAGGTGATGCACGAGGATATAGAGCACACCTGTTGCTTGACTCAGTCATTGTGGTCACCGCAGTTTGGACCACATGACTTAGTTAAGCTACATGGTAGTGTATACAGGATCAGAGTGCGGGTCATGATAGATGACTTGGCTACTCATAATTTTATAAACTATGCTTTGGTCAAGAAATTAAAGATTCCCCAGCAGCCTAGTGCACATAAATACATTGTATCTATGATGCAAGGGCAAGATAAAAGAATATGGGATACTATGGTATCCAATTTGGAAGTCAAGATGCAGGACTATACAGATTATATGGACTTCCAAATTATGAACATGGAGAGGTCAGATCTAGTCTTAGGAAGAGAGTGGCTATGAGGGTTGGGAGACACACTTAAACGCAGTTATCAAAACAACACACTCGAATTTGAAAAGAATGGAAGTAAAGTTTGTATTCAAGGAGAGAGAGATATACCTAGTGCACCTCTCATTTCATCACTAGAGTTGTATAGTCTCTGTTATTCTCAGCATGTACGGGACATGTTTTTATTGTATAGTCATGATATGGAGCATTGTATAGATAGCTCATCTGATGTATCTTTTCATGCTATGAATGTAAATATGAGGACGACTTTCTACTATTCTTTTTTTGCAAGAGTGTGTGGTTAAAAGTTTTATGGATCTTATGTTTGAGTACAGAGATGTTTTTCCCACTGACTTACCTAGAGGGCTACCACCTGAGAGAGGGGACATTGACCATGCCATAGAGGTTGTTACTAACACTAACCCTATTTGTAGACCACCTTATAGGCTTAGTGTTTCTCAGCATGAGGAGGTTGAGAAGCAATTGTAGGATTATTTAGATAAGGGCTTCATCAAACCTAGTAACTCACCATGGGCATCGCCAATGCTCCTAGTTAAAAAGAAAGATTGCTCCATGAGACTATGTATAGATTATAGAGCACTTAATAAGGTAACTATCAAAAATAGGTTTCCAATGCCTAGATTGGAAGACCTATTTGATCAGTTACATCAAGCTAGGTATTTTACCAAGCTTGACCTTAGATCAGGATATCATCAGATCAGGATTAGGGCAGAGGATGTCCCTAAGACTGCATTTAGGACTAGATATGGGCACTATGAGTTTTTGGTGATGCCTTTTGGTCTCACCAATGCTCCTGCCACTTTCATGAAGCTCATGAATAGTGTTTTACGGCCTTATCTAGGACACTTTGTAGTAGACTTTTTGGATGACATTTTGATTTATAGTGCATCAGAAGAACAACACTTGAAACACTTGAGGAAAGTATTTCAAGTGCTAAGGGAAAATTCACTCTTTGCTAAGGAATCAAAGTGCGAATTTTTCAAGACAGAGGTTAGATACCTTGGGCATATAGTCTCCCAGGATGGAATCCAGATGGATCCTGAAAAAGTAAGGGCTATTATGGAATGGCCACATCCACGGAACCTGGAAGAGCTGTAGATCTTCCTAGGTTTATCAGGTTTCTATCGAAGATTCATTAAGAAGTATGCCAAGATTGCTGTCTCGATGACGGAACAGCTTAAAGGGAAAGGGAACGCCTTTCATTGGGGAGACGAAACAGAAGCAAAGTATGGAGAAGTTGAAAGTAGCAATTGCTACAACTCCACTTTTACATATAGCAGATCCCAACAAACCTTTTGTGGTTGAGACGGACGCGAGTGATTTTGCTATAGGAGCGGTTTTAATACAGGATGGCCGACCAGTAGCTTTTGAGAGCAAGAAACTAGAACCGACTCAAAAGAATTACTCCGTCTATGAGAAGGAGTTGTATGCAATAGTCCATGCTTTGAAGAAGTGGCGTCATTATTTATATGGTGCCAAAGTCACGATAGTGTTTGATCAAGAGAGCATTAAGTGGCTCTCTAATCAAACAGACCTTAAAGGTCGTAAGGCCCGATGGGCAGAGACCCTTCATGAGTTTGATTATGAGCTTAGGTATAGGAAGGGAAAGTTTAATATAGTGGCTGATTCACTTAGCCGCATGCCTATGCTCAATGGACTGAGTTTTACTCATATCACTAGTGAGCTACTTGAGTCCATTAGAGGGAAATAATATACGGGTTTCCAGTGAGGATGGAGTATCGACGGTAACTCAAGAAGGATTCAAGTGGAAGAACTACAGTGTCCATGATGGATATCTGTTATACAAAGGTAAGGTGTGTGTCCCTAGAGATACTGAGATGAGACGGCATATTTTGTATGAGTGTCATGACACACCTAGTGCGGGACACCCAGGAGTTAACAAGACTTATGATCTTGTTAAGAGGCAGTTTTATTGGCTTGGACTTCATAAGGACGTCCTAGAGTATGTGCTTAAGTGCAATAAATGCCAGGTCAACAAAGCTGAGAGGTTGAGGATTGGAGGACTACTCCACCCATTGGATATTCCTAATGGGAAATGGGAGAGTATCTCCATGGACTTTATAGTCGGATTACCTAAGACATAGAGAGGGCACGACTCGGTCTGGGTAATTGTGGATAGGTTAACCAAAATGGCTAGGTTTATTCTGACACGTACTACAGTGAAGACACCAGAGTTGGCTAGACTTTTTGTGGAGAACCTATACCGGTTATATGGTCTTCCCTTAGACATAGTTTCTGATCGGGATCGGAAATTTACTAGCCACTTTTGGAGAGCAATCTTCAAAAGGTTGGATACGAGACTTAGCATGAGTACGGCCGAGCATCCACAGTCGGATGGGCAAACAGAAAGGGTTAACCGAATCCTAGAGGATATGCTTCGAGCATATGTGAATGAAAGGCAAACTAATTGGGAAGAGTATTTACCTATAGTAGAGTTTGCATATAATAGTGCCAAGCACTCTTCCACTGGGCATAGTCCATTTATGCTTATGTATGGGTTTCAGCCAAGAGCTCCTTATGCAGTAGGTTTGCAGAATGAAAAAGTTCAAGCTGCAAAGGACTTCTTGGAAGAGATGAATGATATGCTTAGGCTTGCTAAGGACAGCATTAGGAGAGCTCAGGATAGACCTAGAGCCTATGCTGACCCTCAAAGAAGAGATATCAACTTTGAGGTAGGAGCGAAGGTCTATCTTAGAGTTCCATCTAGATCTGAAACCATGAAGACGGGACCTTGTCCAAAACTATCTCCCAGGTATTGTGGACCTTTCCAAATACTTAAGAGAATAGGAAAGATGGCTTACCAGCTCCAACTTCTAGAGAATAGTCAAATCCATCCAGTATTTCATGTTAGCCGGCTTAAGAAAAGGCTGGGTGAATCTGACAACCTCATTCCAGATAGTGAGGTAGTAGAGCCTATTTCTGTTCAATCTGTTCCACATGAGCCTGAGAACATACTACGCACTCGAGAGAAACGGACGAGAAGTCACTTGTATAAAGAGTGTTTAGTAAAGTGGAAAGATAGTTCAGAAGATAGTGCTACATGGGAGCGGGTTAGCACCCTTCAGAGACGGTTTCCCAGTTTTAGACTACCTTCCCAAGAGTCTTCTTAAGGGGAAGGATATGGGGAAACAACACGGAGACAGGACCATGAATTTCTATTCATGGGGATATAGTGGGAGTACTATTCCCTTGATTATCTCTTTCTTTAGACCTTCCAGTACCATTTTTGAGGACAAAAATGGAGTTAAGGGGAAGGAAATGTTATATGGAGTCAAGAAATGGAGGAGGTGTGAACCACCTCTTAACCCATTTAGAGGATTCACACATGAGTGCCATGTGGCACTCGTGTAGATCATTGGACTCAATCAATGAGAGAGAGAGATTTAAGTGAGTAGTACGCGGCTTGGCGGATTATCACAGTTATCGATCTCCGTGCACGCGACTTCAGAGAGAAGAGATCCAGAAGACTGTCCAAGAACTCCCCAAAAGTGAGGGGAGTCACAGGAGGTTACAATATGTACCCGAATAGTTAACATAAGATGCAATCTTATGTTAAGCTCCATCCAATGTCTTTGAAGTACACCAAAATCTTCATGTAGAAGACAATCTTCAAATACATAATGTAGATGGCTGATCCAAACCACCAAGCTGTTGATGAGTAAGTCTTCTCTACAAACAAGAGTGTGAGCACACTCTTCTCCAAGAAGAACTCCATGGCTGCTCCTCAACATGCTCTTAGAGTGCACCATGGCTGCCCCATGAGTGCTAGAGCACATCCATCGCCAAAAATCAGCCCCAACGATGGTCTTGGATAATTTATAGCCTTGAGTGTCTCATGCGATCTCATGCGAAAAAGCTTCTTAAAAGCTGCTCATCGTTAAAAAATAAAGCCAATTGCTTTATTTTTGTGTAATCATTGAGTTTTTAAAATTGCTTTTGCTTTATTCACTTTTAATCATTAAAAGTGCTTCTTGACCTTCTTTTTCCACTATCTGACCACCTGATGAATGATCTGACAACATTTTTATGATCTCCAAGCTGAGAGCTATCAAATGAGGTAAAAACCCTAAGTCAGCAGAAAATTAGGGTTAGGATTTTCTCCCAAATCTGATCTCTGATGACTTCATGTCATATACCATTAGAAGGCTCTCTTCAAGCTCTACAAGATAAGCTCATAAAAATTTTACCCAAATTTTGTGCCAAAAATGACTAAGTACCAAAATTAGGGTTTCTGCCCTAATAGGATTTTGGACTTATGTGACATTGATTTCCAACATATGCTTGTCCCTTCAACATGAGGTGGAGATGGTCGATGCGTTGAGCATCATCAAACCCATACATGTTGAAGGAGCACGTCCATTTGGATAGGCAATCACTAATAGCACCTTCCTCGCATTCCTTCTTGTTCTTTTAGAAAGGTTGAGGAAGGAACTTCGGTGGTAAGGTGGTCATGGTGACTGTCGAGTGCGGGAGATGGGTAGACCGCAAAGCCATCACCTCCTTTCTCACCTCTAGGAGCTCCGGACATAAGGCAGCCACTAGCGAGCTTTCGATGTGCTTAGACACTATAGAGACTCCTTCAGGAAGTTGCCCGTGCATGTCTGTAGGCATGGAGGTCGTCATCTCCTCCATAGGCTAGATTTGATTGGTTGGTGTAAATGGTTGAGATGTACTAGGCTGAGAAAACATCTCCATGACGAAGGAGAAGTTGGGGAGGTTTGCTGTTGAAGGTAGATAGTGAGGCTGATGCTACATGAGAGACTTCGTTCTAGCTTGGACGAAGGAGAAGTTGGGGAGGTTGGCCGTTGAAGGTAGATAGTGAGGCTGATGCTACATGAGAGACTTCGTTCTAGCTTGTGGGCAAGTTTGGCAAATAAGAAAGCCAAATGAAAGAAAGAATTCCTCTTTTTATAATTGTTTTTTAATTCATCGTCTCTCTCTAACCTAAGGGTCTGTTCTTTTAAGTCTACAAATTGTTCGTGAGTAACAAACTCATCGAGAAGTTCCTCATAAGTATACTCTTCTTGTTGAGGCTCTTTTCCCTCTAGTTTTCTCTCAACTTCCTGCCCAAGGTCTACCTCTTCCATCCTATGGTCAGGGTCCTCTTGTTTTTCTTTAGATGGAGAAGTGTGTTCTACAATTTGTTTCCCCTTGGAATCCATGTTTCACTCCTCCGGTTTACTAACTAAAGTATGTGAAAAGAATGGAAGTAAACTTTAAATATGCAAGAAGAAGAGAAATACTTCCCTAGTACAAAATGAGGATGCAGAAGCAAAATCAAAGCAATCTTTGAAGTGTGAAGGCGCTGATCTTCAATCCTCGACAGGCCAAAACAAAAATTCGAAATGTCCGATTGACCCGAGGAGGTTCTAGTCACCAAAAACCAGCATGAACGACGCCAAAAACATATAGTAATAGCCCCAAATGAGCAAATTGAGTCAAACTACTCCAAGTGAAAAAATTTGATTCGGATGCCAAATGATGAAAAACTAGGCCCGGAAGTGGCTGCCTAGTTTCTGCTGAAGCGCCACAGAGGGATTTTGGTTGCCCAAATCTTCTCCAAATCAATCAATCTTTGTTGTTAAGCGAAGCAAGGAGTGTAGCTTCGTAATCTGACAAAGATTTTTCAAATCGGATGCCGGATCGCCAAGCTATGGCCCGGAGAAAGTGGGTATGTCAAGAGTAGGAAGTGGAAAAGGAATTCTTGATAAGAGGGTGACTTTGGAAGCCCAAAACTGAGAACCTGAAGCTCTTTTAGCTATGTTAATGACCCATAGCCCAAGTCCACAGCCCATAGTACATGTTTGCATCATCACTTTTCAATTCCTTGACCCCTAGCATGGCCTTTCTTCCCCAAAATTTTGATAAAAAGATTCGAATTTCAAGCTTAAGTTTACCTCTTGCAAATGGACTTCCCCTAGTTTGAATTGAGGAGCTGCAGCGCGATGGCTTCCGTAATCCCACATGCGGGGTCGGCACTTTTCAATAGGAGTATATATAATGGGCTCACTTAACTCTTCCTACAACTAGAGAAGGAGGGGAAGAGAAGTTGAAGAGTGAGCTACTCTTTCTTCATGCGCGATGGCTCCTTCACCTTCTTGCGCGAACAGGACTGTGGTCCTTACGTCACCTGAACTTGAATGCCTCGTCGTTCGTGTACGTCGATACCTGCACCGATACCACTGTGCCGTCTTTGATGAATCCCCTTAATTTTGCTTGCACTTGGACACGAAGCCAGAGAATGGCCACACGGAGATCGAAGACTACTGCAGCTGAGCTGCGTGAGCTTCCCCATAAAATCTCTCTTCTCACTCTCTCATCACCATAATGGTAATATAACATGGCCTCTCAGAGGAGTGCCACTTGGCACTCACGTGAGTGCCTATCTCACCACTACTAAGAGATGGTTCACTCATGTTACACTAGGAGTCTTCAACATGCGACGGGAGGCCAACTCCGGCCTCCAAAGGACTTGTGTCCCAGATCCCCAATCCCCCACTGGAATGGGTGAAGAGGCTCTGCCGTGCAAGACCAAAAATTGAGTCCTAGCAAATGTCAAGAATGCCAAATGAGAGGTCTTGAGTCCTATTTATAGGGCTCAAATGAAATGACCGAGTTCACATTGAATTTTCTGGTCCCAATGCACATTGGTTGGACACCTCCTCCCAAGCAATAGCTGCAAACCCCCATTAGATGTCCTAGAAGGGTGGAGACGTAATAGTCTTGTTTCTTTTCTATTTCTCAGAGTCATTTATCTACTTTATTTAGTTCAATGTGTGTGTGTGCACGTGCGTTTAAGGTTCAAGTGTTGGAAATATCTTTAAGAATGCCTGTGAATTTATATTGGGCCTACCTTACTTCTCACATTTGGTAACAGAGCGTTGTGCACATATAAACTTGTTCCCAAGATGAGTGATTATGGAGATAGATTGGAACAAGAGGACAAACGTGATGGAATTTATGTAGAGTTTTCATGATGATGAATTCGCTAGTTTCGAAGGTTTCGTGGAATATTATCAATGACAAGTATCTAAGACCTAGACAAATGGTTGAGGATATTGTCTCTTCTTCCAAGGAGCCTTCTTAGAAGACTTAGAAGTAGATGACTTACTTTCCTTCTAACTTGTTGAGTTTCCTTCTCCTTCTTCATCTCCTCCTTCTTCTTCTTCTTCTTCTTCTTCTTCTTCTTCTTCTTCTTCTTCTTCTTGCCTTTGGATGATGACAGCATAGCTTTATCATTCTCTTCCATAGGCTTTTGCTGATCTTCATTTTGAAGTAATAGGAACTCCAACTCTTCAAATGACATTCATCTCTCTTGTAGAGAGAGAAAGAGAAGTAACAAAAGAACGATATGTAGATAGAAGTGAATTAATGATTGTGTTTACCATCTCTTCGTCAAAAATATTTAGTTCAACATTTAGAAAAGTTGATCACAAATGTCCTTGAGCTTTAAAATATGAGTTTGTAATGACTCACCAACTTTCATATGTATGTTGGCTAATTGCCTCCTTAGATGAGCTTTCCTAGCTAGATTTCTACTTTGATAGAGATTCTCCAACTCCAAGCAAGCCTGGCATGAGGTTCTGCATGACCTAATTTGAAGAATAATATGATGCTTCACACCCATAACAATAAATGAGAGTGCTTGAGCATCTCCCGAATCCCATCAGGACTCCTCTTAAGAAGGTATAATCTCTTTTTCAACCTCTACGTCAAGTACTTCATCCACACCTAAGGAGAAATCTACTTCATTCACATCGACACTTAAGAAGGGAATATGCCATTATTGCAAGAAACTAGGTCATTGTATTATAAAATGCAAAAATAGGATTTTTAATGAAAAGAAAAAAGCTTTAGGTAACAATGCTGAAGAGGTATCAAAAGGTAAATCTTCTTCGGGAGAAGAATCCTTTGCATCTATTAGTATAGAAGAAGTGTCTTTTGACCAATTGAATGCAATATTAGAGAATCCTTAAATCTTTGACTTTAGAGCTACTAAAAATATTATTATTATTTATTTATCTATTTTTACTTTATCTTTTTATTTTATTGTTATTTTTTTATTATTTTTATTATTATTGGTTTGTTTTATGTGCAAGACTTGATCATTGCTAAGTTTTCCCTTCACTTTTGAAAGTGAGAGAAACTAAGTTCGTTGACTTTATTAGAAGTATTTATTTAAAAATACTCTTTACTATGGTCTATTCCTACTCTAGGGCATTGATGATGTGAGTAAGGATGTCATAACTATTTCTCCAAGTTATGCATGATAAAGTTTAATTCAGATACTTCTTGTTTTGTATAGTTATAAAAGTTGAAGATGCACATTTTGTTTTGTTTTTGTTATTGTTAAAATATGTTTATTTATATATGTATGTATAACTTTTTATATATATTTGTTTAAGTTTAAAATTTGTTTGTTATTTTTACTCTTGGTCATTTTGTTTTGGCTTTCTTACTTGTTTGTATTTTCCATGACATACATTGATCTTACTTTTTGTGTAGTCTCTTGCTTTGGTTGTTGGTTATGTGCTTGTGTTTGTGTTCCTTATGCTGACTTTGTAAGTTTATATGAAGGTATATATATGATATGTTGCAAGAAGGTATTTTCATCTCTTACTAACTCTACATGTAAAAAGGTGACCATAGCATATGATCATGATTTGGATGTAGTTGGTGTTCGAGAAGTCACACTAAAGTCAAGAGAAGGTGGTAAATTCACAATTTCTAATATTTTGTATCTATCAGAAATCAAGAAGAATTTTCTTTCTATCTCTACTTTCTTATCAAATGGTTATAAAGTGACTTTTAAGAAGAATTCATGTCAAATCCATACACCTAATAAGGAACATTGTCTATTACAAGATGAAAATAAAAGTGGTATGTTTGTCTTTTCAAATATTACCCATGCTAATGATGCTAGGTCATGTACACCAAAGGAGGACATCAACTTACAGTATGCAAGTTTTGATCACATAAGCTGCACAACTCTCAAATCTATGAAGGACAAGGGTATGGTTGAGAATTTGCCAACTTTTGATTTACAAGATGATGCATAATCTTGTGAAGGACGTCTTGAAAGAAAGCTACATAAGCTTACATGGATTTATTACAAGAAAGAGGAAGTTGAAGATCATTTATTGAAATGTGATGAATCCATATGAGCAAATTCTATTTATGGACATAGCTACTTTGTCACATTTATTGATGATTTTTTAGATATTCTTAGATATTTGGATTAAAACCCAAATCGGAAGTTTTCACTACTTTCAAGAAGTTTGTTACTATGGTATAAAATGAAAAACAGTGCAAAATTAAATTTTAAAAAGTGTTAGAGGAGGAGAGTACATGTCAAATGACTTCTTGTTAGAAATTAACCTTCCATAAAAGGATCATCCATATTTTGAAAATTTTTTGAAGATCAAAGGCTTTTGGTCAAAATATGCATTTTTTTAATCACATATTTCAAAAGTGCTACTCAAGAGCTATCCAATGATATATTACATGTCAAATTTGGAAAAGTTTTAGGGGTTCAGAAGTCAAACTCTAATTTAAGATCGAAATTGGCTTTCCATCAAGTTTTGAACCAAAGTCTGAGATTTAAATACAAAAAGTAAATCAATCAATGGCTTGGATTATTTCAAACTAAAAGCATCAAGAAGCACTGAAAAAAATCATAAAAAGCTAAAAAAGAACGGATCCCCACTTGTTCTGCTGCAAATCGCGAGCGACTTCTTTTTGGCCCATTTTTCACGATTTTTTAATGGTTTTGAAGCTCTCTCAACATCTATATAAAGAGAGGCTCATATACAATCATATTTATCTTGTACCATAGCTACTCTAGAGCTCCTACACTAAGGGTTTTGGAGAAGCATCTTTTGTAAGTATTTTGCAATATTAGGGTTTTGTTTTTATTGAATGTGAGCCTTTAAAACGAACAATTGGTATCAGAGAAGGTGTGTTTGAGAGTTTTCAAAAGACTTTACATATAGTTCCTTAAGTTAGAGATAGGGCAATGAGCTCCATGGTCGTGATAGAGAGGTTAAGGGTGATAATTTTCATACTTGGCAAACAAAGCTCCAGTATTATCTCATGATCACTGACCTATGGGATGAAGTTGAAGATGAAGTTAAAAGACTTGAGGTATTGGACTCTTCACAACTTCTGCATAGGACTAGTATTCAAATCAAGCTCAATAGGCTCAAAGTGTCTCCTCATCACCATGATCTGGTGAAGGAAGTTTCGAAGCAGGAGGGGCTACACAAGGAGGGGGTTACCACTTTACTTGCAGATCAAGGATGAAGTGCAGAAGCTCTATGTAAAAATAGAAAAGCTTTGTCAACTATAGGTATGAGTCTAAGTAATGAATTCATCCATCATCTTACAGGCATGGATAAAATTAGAAGGATTATTTAGCACAAGGACACAACAATCTCTTATATCACTTCTTATATCCTTCTTCCAATAAGAAATGAAAGGCTCAACATGAGTGGTAGAGCATTTAAACAAGTTTAAAAGCTATTTAGCATAGCTGGATGGGATGAACAATCCTATTTCAGAGGAAATTGCTGTAGCAACTCTTTTGAAGAGTCTTACATCCTACATACAGTAATATGGTTGTCACTATTTTATAGAACAAGACAAATCCAAATCTTGATAGACTAATAATGGAAGTTCATATACTACGAAAGTCAAACAAATGAAGAATGCAAGCATGTGGAAGAACAAACCACAAAGAGGCATATTGTTTTATTATAAATCCATACAAAATTTGTGCTGGAGAAATACATAAAATAGAATTTTGTTTCAAGAAGAAAGATGATGAAGCAAAGATAGCATAAGAAGATCCTCAAAATACTGGTGGAGTGGATGTTGAAACTTCTTCATCCATTAACTATTCATGTTAAGCCATATCATCTTGTTTTTGCATTTTTTTTATTCGTGGATAGGTATGGAAGAACATATGGTCTTGATTAGGATTAGGAAGGTTTGATTAACCTTGATAGTTGAGAAAGTGTGTTTAAGTCTATATCCTATTCTTTGCTTTCTGTATAATTGTCTCTATCCTTCCAAGTAGTACTTGGTTGAGAAGAGTATGAGAAATTTTTTTGAGCTCTTTTATTTGTGGTATGGAGTGCTCTTCATGTGCAAAGTCCTATTGTATTTTTATGGACATTGGGTATGATCTTTACAGGTACCCACAACATTCTTTTTAGCTTGCAACAACATTTTTTCAGTCAACAATATATACCTATCCTGTCATACTCCCCTTGTGTAAGATTACAAGAGGATTGTTGGAAATGAACCTTCCACAATAGGGCCATCCATATTTTGTAGTTTTTTCAAAGGTCAAAGGTAGGTCAACAAAAGGTTTACTTTGGTCAAAATATGGAGAAATTTTTATCGCATATTTGGAAAGTGCTTCTCATGAGGTATCCAATGATATATTACTATTACATGTCAAGTTTCGAGGAGTTTTAGGGGTTCAAAAGTCAAACCCTAATTTTAGGTCGAAAATCATATTTTCATCATGCTTTGAACCAAAGGCCTAGATTTAAAGTACAAAAAGCACATTAATCAATGGCTTGGATTATTTCAAACTAAAAGCATGAAAAATCACCGTAAAAAATCATAAAAAGTATAAAAGAACGGACTCCTTCTTTTTCTGCGGCAAATTGTGGGTGGTTGCTTTTTGACCGATTTTTTCATAACTTTTTAATGCTTTTGAAGCTCTGTGAAGATCTATTTAAAGAGAGGCTTATATACAATCATATTCATCTTATAACATAGCTACTCTAGAGCTCCTACAATTAGGGTTATGGAGAATCACGTTTTGTAAGTATTTTGCAATATTAGAGTCTTGTTTTTGGAGCTTATTTGACTCTTTTGCCAATAGCTTGTGTACATCGTCTCTATTGGCTCTCTTTATTCTCTCTTCATACTCTCTCTTGAGGCTCTTTATTTATTGTGAGCGTTAAAAGCCAACAATTTCAAGCCATTTTAAAAAGACAAAGGTATTTCTCATCATCTCACTATTGCTGATAACCTAGAGCATAATGGTGTTGCAGAGAGAAAAAATAAGTCTTTTGTTAAAATGATGCGTAGTATAATGTTTTCAAAGAAGCTTTTACCAAAGTTTTGGTATGATTCTATTCACAAAGCTAATCACATTCTTAACAGGTCTTTTTAAAAAGCTTTAAAGGTGATTATACCTTACGAAGCATATTATGATAAGACACCCAATATGAATTATTTCAAAGTTTTTGGTTCTCTCCTTTACGTTCATATCGAAAAGAAGGATTGTGCTAAATTTGATGAAAAAGCTACCAAAGTTGTTTTTGTTATGGTATTGAAAGCAAAGGTTCTATGTTTTAGAAATAGGTAAAACCTTAATCTCACACAATGTATATACAGCTATATATCATATTTATAAAAAAGATACAGAAATTCCAGATTTTATAAAGGTAGATGATTATGCATTTTTTAGAAGAAATTTAGATTCTTGGTGTGAGGAAGGAGCAAGATGTAGGAATTGGTCTCAGATGATGACCTGGAGAGGTCTGAAATTTGGATTGGTGGACCGTGGTGCATTTATGATGTGAGGTCTTTGTAGTCAATGGGCATTTCGATCATCATAGCTTAGTTGCAGGATTGAGCAATATGCCTTTAGTGTCGGAAACCTGACAATGAGATATGTAATGTAGTTTTTCATGAACCTCTCTCTCTCTCTCATACATGACATGTCTTGACTTGAGTTGATACTCTATACATGTTAGTCTCAATCTCAGGTTAGTGTGAGGATTTGCATATGTTTGAAATAGGACACCACAATCCATAAGATAAATATGTATCTATGTAAGGTGGTCAGATCAAGTAATTTTCTTATTAACGAGAGAAGATGTCATTATCTTTCCTAACTCATGTACTGCCTCTCTCCATGTTTCTTTGGTGTCAAGCTGCGACTTGTAGAAAGCCACTATTGTGCCTAGCGCACGTACGAACTCTTTTCATGTCTTCCTGCGTCTCAAGCTGAACAACGTTTTGGCAAATGAGTCTATTGATCTTCATGTGTGTATAAGTCGGTGCCTTCAAGCAGTACTCGAAAGCAGGTAGTCTATCCATGCTAAAATAATTGCTTTGGAACCATGATGTCATCAACTCACACCAATAGGTTGAGTCCTGTTTGAAGTCAACTGATGGGAGGACTCGAGGGAATGCTGAGCATATCTATCCATCACATCGTCCCCTAAGCTGTAAATGAAGAAAATGGATCTAGTAAGTGCTTTTTCATTAGAGTAGGTAAGGGCCTCTTGCAACAAAGGAGTAGCAGCCCAAAGGGTAGGGCATTATGTGAGGGAACTCCCACGATGGGCAACAGAAGTATTAAACATCAAACAGATAGCAGGAGGTCTGAAGACAGATAATAGATCAGAGGATGATCTATGATCGATTGAAGGCCTTAGGGAAAGAAATGCAAAGGATAATACTAGAAAACATAACCCTCCATGTTGAAATTCAAGCCCCACACAATGAGGTAAGGCACCTTCATTTTTTCTTCATGGAGGAAACCACAGCAATCAAAGACATTAGGAGGAACACAAAAGTTAGAGAGGCTCAGAATGGATGGGTTGACATATCGAAAATGAACAAGGGACGAAAGAAAAGAAATAAAAGAACATGCACCAGAATTGTAATATGTTCAAGTTACCATTGAAGAGGGAAAGTCTGCACCAGTACCTATTTCTAAATGTAAAGATTATATATTATGCAAGAACAATCACTTGGCAAGGAGCTATGATGTTAGGTAAGATAAAATGGTATACAAAAATGGATCGATAACCCATGTTTAAAGCATGGAAATGTAATTAGTCCTCCAATCTATGGATTGTAAGGCACAGTATAACTATTTTAGGGAGAGGCCGATTCCTCTTTCACTTGCTTTTTTGTAGCTGGTTGTTGCTTTTGTTGTGTGTGTGCGCGCACGTGGATGTGTTTTCCAATGGGAGCATTCTACATTTTCGAACCAAGCAAGACGGTTAGACCTCCGGAGTCTGAAGCTAATGGACCGCATGTGGCATGGCTTTTGAGTGTAGCTTAATATGCAAGCATTCTATGCCCATACGATAGATTAACATGCAAGCATACTATGTGCATGTGAACATAAACAATGCTGTTATGGGATTTGCTGCATGGTATCATATAAATTGAAACACAGAGGCATTTATTGAGTACGATTAGATCTGAATTCCCATCGTATCTCAAGCTGTGAGATTGGACATGCTATTTAAATATGTAGTATCGTCAAAAAAAGAAAAGGAAATGCGAGTAAGTATGTTGATTCCTGGGTGTTCTTTTCTGTCATTTTATATCTCACTTAGATCGATAAAATAGAGACATTTTTGACGGAAATACAAATTAATACATTTCCTGAATATGCTTGTTGAATCTTAGAATATCACGGTAATATTGGTAATACCATTGCCCAGTTGTCATGGCGTCTTGGTGCTACTTCAATATGCAGTTTAATTTTCTATGGGAATACAAGCGAATGTACTAATCCTTGGGTGATCTATTGTATTTCAGAGCCTTCTGTGGTTTGCCCCGTCTGTCAAACAATGCTTTTTGGAAATATTGAAGATGCAGGCTTCAACATAACGTTCAATCAGCACATAGATTCTTGCATGAGTAAACATGGTTAAAAACTTTTTTTAAGGCTTTGTACCAAATTTTGAAGCCTTTTATCTTGTTTGAGACAAGAGGGCTGAATGTATATTACAGAAGGAAAACTTCTCATGTTTTGATATTTTGTTAGTCAAGCAAGTCTTCAGAACATCAACGTCTAAGGATCAAAATGACAGTTCCTTGAAAGTACAGGAGTACATATTCTTTTAGTAGTAGTCGTCAGTGAATAATTATTAGAATTGTGGTCAAAATACTTTGAATGTCATCTGGAAGCCTGACTATGGGAGGATCTGCCATCAACTGTGTATATCTTTGGAATTTTTAGTGTGTGTGTGAGTGTGTGTGTGTGTGTGTGTGATATATATATATATATATATATATATATGCCAAAGTTGGTCAATGAGACATAATCATATACAATTGATAGTCGTCCAAGTATGCAAAAGGCAAAAAGCGTGAGGATTGAAACTAAAACAAGTGCTACACTGTGCAAGGGATAATAATCTGAAGATGCATGCCTGAGTGGGATAGGTGGTATCCCCTCTGCAGATCATGTCTTAGACGTATCCACGCAATCTCGTCCTGATACAGCCATGGTATCCAATATCTAGGTAGTAGGAATGTGGGGTCATGGTCTGGTTCTCTGTGCCTCGGTCTGCTGAAGTGTGAGTTCAGTCCTGGGGGGTTGTGCAGTCGCACGTGTCTCCGCTTTCTGGAAGAAATTTTTGTGATACTCTGCTGTACAGCTTTTCTCTCGACCCGCCTAGGCCATAGTGATTGATCCCATTTGTGATATGCTGCTATTGCTGCTATGAGGAAGTGTCCGAGTTTTCCCTGTCCTAACATAAAGTACTTTGGGCATTGTATCACAAAGTGCTCTTGGCTCTCCACCTCCATCTGACATACTGGGTATATGCGTTCCTCTGTGGGTATCCTCCTGGCTCGCCCACGCTTGATCTCTAATTGGTGTACTCGGAGTTGTCCGATGTCTACTTGGAGATGATGGGGCAGGTAAATCCTCATGTACTGTGGGGTAACTACAAATCCCTGATCCGATATCTGTAGAAAAAGCTCACTGTAGTAGACCTACCTTTTCACTTAAAAGTAGCTCACTCGGACTGACCCATGTCCTCTGTATATATGCTTGCCATCTCTCCTGTCAAATAATCCTATTCCTCTCCTGTCTAGAGAGCGAATAGGTGGAAGCCTGAGTGTCATTCTGTCTCGGTGGTAATCCGTCTATACCTAAACCATATCTAGCCATCCAATCCTCAGAGAGAGAGAGAGAGAGAGAGAGAGAGAGAGAGAGAGAGAGAGAGAGAGAGAGAGAGAGAGAGAACTGGAGTTTCCAGCTGGAACAACAGCCATATAGGATGTTCCACCTTTTCTCTGTGCATGTAAGGTGGAACGAGATGGTAGGTGAAGGTGTGCCACCGTTTGATGTGAACCGGGGGGAGGGAAGAGAAAGAGAGAGAATCACAAAAGATAACTGATGTTTCCAGCTGGAACAACAGCCATTACGATGTTCCACGGTGCTACCTCTCTCTGCATCTAAGGCGGAACGAGATGACAGGTGGCATTTCAGCAAAATAGTGACGGCTTATTTATTTATGTAATATGTATTATGCAAAATTCTCCTTGTATTATGTAATATTGGGTCCTTTAGAGCTTTCTTCGCATTCTTTTGCAGATGAACTTCCACTCACACAAAAGTGGTGGACTTTTATATGTGTGAACTCATTTGCCAAAAATTTGAAACGAATACCATAAATTCACTTCAAAATTAGGATATTTGTATGGGTGGATTACTTTTGTCAAAGTAATGGTATTGATGATTTTTAGTTTTAGTTTGTGCCCATTGTAATAGCACATGCCGCCAAAAATGGATACCAAAGGGGATATGATGCAATCTTTCAATAAGCCAAAAGATTGAAAACAAAGGATAATGTTATCAGTTGAACATGATGAGGTAGAACAAATTTTGATGATATAGGACAATGGAATACAACAAGGGATTGAATGGAGAGCACAGGTTGGTAGAACATTTTGGAGTGAATATATGAAATGGTACAAAGAGGGGTGTTTTCCTAGTCATATAAATAAGGAGAAAGGTGTGTCCTTGATTTCACATATGCCTTGATTTGATCTTTGATATCTCCAGTTAATGGTACCTCCAATGGTGTGTAGTTGATGAATTGAAATGATTCCAAACTTGGATTGGAATTTGTAGTAGTAGAGTGTTCTACTCATAGTCAATAACAGTTGGATCCTTAGAACCCAGTAACATGATTTAGCAAAATGCCTCTAGCTTTGGAAACTTGTTCTTAAGGTTGTCAGTTTGAACATCGATGGTTGGCTTGAAGAAATGTATAACCCATTGATGGTTTTTTATTTTTTCCATCATTAGTTTCTCTATGCATCTTCACATTTAAGAAGAATAGTCAAACTGATAGGAAGAGACCTCATGTTGGAGGAGCTCCAAAAAGAAGCCAACAAGCCAAAGTCAAAGCTGTTGACGACATGATAGCTCCTACATCATCTACATTTGTATCCGCATGAGTGCATCTCCATTTTCTATCTAGGGGGCACTCCGTTTTTAGTTTATTTCCATTTTATATTGTATCTCCTTTGTATTTGGGTACCTTGCCATTTGCTTCTACCATTGTATTCATTCTCCTTTCAGGGGAATTATCCCACATGAGATGTACTTTGGAGAGCCCCTCCCAAATCTATATAAGGCGGGCCTCTCCTCCCATTTGTACTTGGTTAGACGCTTGAGGAGCCTACTCCATGCTCTTGGCAAGCTCATTTCTAATCCACATGAGTTTACCTATTTCATGGTCTACTGAGTCTCACACACTCTTTCTTTTGTGAGTACACTCTTCTTTTCATTTATCATCCACGTGTGTACTCTCTACATGGTATCAGAGCACTAGGTGGAGGTTTTGGTGGTGTGTTTGGCGGTGCTTTTGGTGGTGGTGCTTGAGTTTGGTGGTGTTGTTCTCCACTCATTTGAGAAGCATTTTGCCATCATATTACTTTTTGGGGCTTCATTTCATGGTCTACTCATTTTGCGTAGATCATGAGTTTACCCATTTCATGGTCTACTCATTTTGAGTCTCACACACTCTTTCTTTTGTGAGTACACTCTTCTTTTCATTTTGCATCCACATGTGTACTCTCTACATGGTATCAGAGCACTAGGTGGAGGTCTTGGTAGTGTGTTTGGTGGTGATTTTGGTGGTGGTGCTTGAGTTTGGTGGTGTTGCTCTCCACTCATTTAGATAAGCATTTGCCATCATATTACTCTTTGGGGCTTCATTTTGCCCGTTTCCCCACCCTCCCACCCTTCTTCTTCATCGAATTTGTGCTTATTTTACCCCACTTTCCCAGCCTTCCACCATTGCTCTTCCATATTTCTGATACATTTTAACATTTAATAGTGCTTATAAGCACTGTTTAGCAATCATTTTACTAGCACTATTCGCAAATTTCTGTGACTTGTTCACAAATGTGATCTTGCATCTCAAGATCGTGAAGTGTTTATAAACACTTTGAGTGACATTTTTGATGTTTGACGTATCTCAACATTGTGAAGTAATCACTTGCCTACATTGAGATGACATGTGAGTTATCTTGATCATATTCACATGTTTGCCAAGAATTTCATCCTCTGCAAACCATATGGGGGAGGCATTCGAAAGCTAAAGCACCGGATGCTCTATCACTCTCTCACTATTGTGTATTTATCTGCTCGCACACAGAGTGTTCTCTGTAGCATGACTTTACTTCTCTGCTGTTGTGTACTTGGTGCTGATTAAGTAGTTAACTTGTTGTTGATCCTCACGTCTCACTTTTATCGATGTTTTCTTTTCGTGCACCATAAACTAGGTGGTGTCTGCCGAACACTAAGGTGTCTGCTCTGCTATCCAGTGCTACAATGTATGATTATTGTGCTAATGTCATGACCAAGATCCACTTTTGGGATCTATATACAAGGAGGCATCAAGGGCGTGACACCATCAAATAAGAGCATCGCAAGGTCTACAACAGAGACTGTAGTCACTCAACATCGTTGTATTGCTTCATGAGAGACAGAACACGAGCGAGAAGCGAAGGAAGCACATGAAGTATGGACAGGTGAAGCCATAGCCATGGTGACTTGAAGTGCATGGCTGATGGACATATCTCTACAACCAAGTCCAATCGAAGAGGCAAAGGATCATATGAGCACTCGGTGCACGAGCTCGGGTGCATGAAACTGGCTCAAGGTAGCAAGATCTGAACTACGTATGTGGCATACCACTCTCAGCCAGAGCCACAGAGAGAGAGAGAGAGAGAGAGAGAGAGAGAGAGAGAGAGAGAGAGAGAGAGAGAGAGAGAGAGAGAGAGAGAGAGAGAGAGAGAGAGAGAGAGAGCGAGAGCGCCATCCTTTGTTCTGTGCATCGTATTCAGTCTCTATGCACAACTCCCATGGTGAGCAAGATGCACCAGTGCCTGACATTTCAATATCTCTCTGGTCTCTATGATAGAGAAAATCTGCAGTCGTTCATGTGATTACGCAGATTTATATTAACCACTATTTTGGAGTTGTACAACATTGTCTTTATGTGCCTCCCTTATGTCTATAATGATATAATGCATCTCACTGAATAAGATACATTGCATATATGCTGTGTCCTAATTCTCGAACCATGCCAAAAATAGAACAGAACCGTAGAGTGATTGTTGGCACCACCGAAGACTCACCGACTTGATCAGAGAACATTTGAGGCGGACCCGATAATTCTAGCTAAGCACTCCATGCACCTGGTGAATGTCGATTTAGCACACTCGGATTAGATTTACTTGATCCGAGACATCTCTGCATCACTCCAGTAGTGCTACATATCAAGACATCTACTACCACAGAACGTAATCACTTACATTCTCTGCATCACTCCATTATCGCCACATCTACAATGATTCATTTGAGTTTTCTTTTTCTATTGATTAGCGCCAAATAATAGCGTCCTTCACATCACACATGGTGTCAAAATACGTTTTGATACAGAGCATTCTTAAAGCATTTTAATACACAACATTGTAAAACATCGGAGCATCTTTGTATTGATCCAAGGGTATTTATCCATATACCTTGGCATTATTGTAAAGCATCAATGCCTATACTCCTTGCCTTACTTCTTGTAACTCATTCGCATTTTCTTCATCATCTCTCCAATTGGCCATCGTGTTGGAGCAGTCAAGGCACTAAGTGCCATCCTTGTACCATCAAGAATATAAGAAGAAGGATTTTGTGTGTGCACTTGTGGGTTGGAGGCTAGTCTAAGCCCACCCATAAGCTCTCTTCGCGCATTGACTTGTCTTATTTCTCCAAAGTATCCAATGTGTAGGACTATTCCAAACCCTCCCCCTCCCCAAAGATTTCCAGTGCAGTGCCAAGCCTTTCAATTTCTTTCCAAAGTTTGTAATTATTTTCAAGTAATTTCTTAGTACACAAGTGTCTTTGAAAGTGTTTTTAAACACTTGATACTTACTCTTGCAAAGCACAAACTCACTTCTTTACGAGTTCAAGTTCACTCAAACTTTGTAATGTCAAAGAGTGAAGCTAGCACCTCATCTATGGCCAATTTTTTACCTTCCTTCACACCCATATTCATGCCCAAGGATAAAAGATTAAATGGGCAAAACTATAATCTTTGGAAAGATTTAATGAGAGCCTATTTGTACACCAATCTCCTTCATGATGTAGTAGATGGATCTGAACTTGAACCCAATAAGGCCAACAACCTAGAATCTTTGCAAATCTGGAATGTTAAAGATAAAAGGGTATTAGGCCAACTTCTACTAGCCTGTGATGAACTGACCAAAGGGCACATCATGGCATGTAAAACATCCAAAGAAGCTTGGAACACTTTAACGGCCTTATACAAAGATAAAATACCCTCGAGAATCTATGCTTTAGAATCAAAATTCCATAATCTAACTATTCGACCGCAAGATACAATCACAAAAGTCATAGCTCAGTTTGAAGACTACCAATGTAAGTTAGCACTTTGCGGCTGGCAGATTTCCAATGAAGATATGGCCATCAGGCTACTTAAAAAACTACCTAGGTACTATGAGACCTTTATAACGACCTTGTACAATCGAGGGCAAGTTCTAACTTGGGAAGAAGTTTGTCGTGTTCTGCTCCTTCATGACTCGCGAGCTAAGTTGACCTCCTCCCAAGAGATTGAAATAAAGGCAAAAGGGCCTTCTAACAAAGGAAAAAATACTATTCATCATACGAGCAATGGACCCAAGTCAAGATTGAATTCTTTCTCCAAGAAGTATAGTTGTCTTCTGTGGAAAAAATAGTCATTTAGAGAAATTTTGCTATAAGAAGAAATAGATCTCGAAGGCTCCTAGTTTCGGGCACTCATACAAAGCTTCGCAACACAGGTCACATTGCTCTAGCAAAGAACTCTTTATCTCTACCGAGGAAAATGCTCTAGTTACATCTAGCTCCCCTCACGAATGGATCTTTGACAGCGGAGCAACCTCGCACCTGTGTAAAGATAAAGATTATTTTCAAGAACTTGAAGAGCACACAGGTGAAGTGTACCTTGTAAATAACAAAAGTCTACCTATTGAAGGGTAAGACAAAGTACAGATCACCAACGCTCAAGGGGAATGCAAATCACTTTCAAATGTGTTATTTGTTCCCAATTTATGCATGAAGTTGTTGTCAGTAAAAGCAATTACCGATCATAACAAACAGTTATTGTTTGATAACACCTCTATCAAAGTAATTGACCCTCATACGAAAGACATAATCACCCAAGGCATTGAAGAGAAGGGCTTATATAAATTATCTTGTTTTTTATTCAAAGAATCATTATCTAGTTTGTGGCACCAGAGATATGGGCACACCTCCTATGTACCAAGAATTTCTTCATCAAGATAGTGAAAGGATTACCCAAAATTGGGCAACTCAATGATGTCTGCCAGACTTGCACTCAAGGCAAGCAACATAGGGCTCCCGATCCAAAGGAAGCGTCGACAAGAGTTAGGAAACCTTTAGCCCTTATCCACATGGACCTTTGTGGACCCATAAACACCTCATTTTTTAGTGGATCACTCTACTTCTTTCTTTTAGTAGATGACCACTCATGATACATTTGGGTCTATTTCTTGAAATCATAGGCAAACACTTTTATTAAGTTTCATGGATGGATCACCGAAGTGGAGAATGAAGCTTCCAAGTCCGTTAAGACCATCCAATCAGATGGAGATGGTGAATTCATAAATCATAACTTCGACAATTTCCACAAATAAAAAGGGATAAAAAGACAACTTACTCAACCTTACACTCCATCCCAGAATGGAGTAGTTGAGAGAAAGAATTGAAGCGTGATGGAAATGGTGAGAACTATGCTTCATAACAAAGACTTATCCTACAAGTTTTGGGCAAAAGCAGTGCATACTACTGTTCACATACTTAATCGAGGCTTCACCAGTGCATTGCATAACAAGACACCATTTGAAGCATACTATGGAAGAAAGCCTAATGTGCATTACTTTTGAGTATTTGGCAGTGAAGCATTTGTCCACATGCCAAAAGAAGATCACAAAAAGTTGCAATCCAAGTTTAAGAAGCATATTTTCATAGGGTATAATGAGCAATCAAAAGCATATCGCTTATATGATCTTGAAAAAGATCCATCACAATATCTAAGGATGTAATATTCAATGAAGCTTCCACATACTACAACAAGGATCCAACAACAAATCTTAGTCCACCCATCTATACTACAGAGGGGGACTCAGTCGTTTCCAAACCCAACTAAGAAGAAAGTATTTCAAGTCAACCAAGAAGATCTCAAAGACCTATTGACAAGAGACAGCAAGAACAAAGTCATTATGTCAATTATGCCTTGATGCATCAGATTCAACAAATCCCAGAACCTTCTAACTACAAAGAAGCTCAAGAATAACTTGAGTGGGAAGAAGCTATGCAAGTGGAAATGGATGCAATAGAGAAGAACAAGACTTGGACTCTTGTTCCTTAACCCACCAATCATCAAGTTATAGGAGTCAAGTAGCTCTACAAGGTCAAATACAAATAAGATGGAACATTAGATAAGTACAACACAAGGTTGGTAGCTAAGGGATACAAGAAACAACATGATATTGACTATGAAGAAATGTTTGCTCCTACTGCAAGATCCACAACCATAAGAATTATCTTAGCACTAAGTGCTCACTTTAAGTGGCCCATTTACTAGCTGGATGTCAAAAGTGCTTTCCTCAATGAAGATCTTCAAGAAGAAGTATATGTTGACCAACCTGAAGGTTTCAAGATCAAAGGAAAGGAAGATCAAGTCTACAAACTTTGCAAAGCACTTTACAGACTTAAGCAAGCTCCCAGGACCTGGTATGAAAAGATTCACAAGCTCTTTGAAGATAAAGGATTTCAAAGAAGCAGTGCTGATGCAAACTTATACATCTATAAGAAAGAGTCCTTAGTTGCCATCATCATCATCCTCTATGTAGATGACTTGATATTGACAGGTTCAGATGAAGAACACATCCAATTCATCATCACATAGCTTCACCTTGAGTATTCTATGACAGATCTTGGCTTGCTTCATTACTTAGGTATGGAAGTTTGGCAAACAAAAGAAGACATATTCCTATCATAGAAGAAGTATTGCTGTGATCTTCTTTCTAGATATAATATAGACCAGTGTTGCTCAGTATCTACACCACTTGATCCAAACATCAAGCTCACACTCGAGGATTCATCATCACTTGTGGATGTGTGTACTTATCGACAACTTGTTAGCTCGTTACTCTATCTTGCTGACACTAGACCAGATATTGCCTATGCAGTTGGTATACTTAGTCAGTTTGCACATCGGCATCATCATACTCATTGGGATGCTGCTCAGAGACTACTTCACTACCTTACCCTCACCCGACATCATGGTCTTTGGTATAAAGGGGACATCAAACTCGTAGGATATTCAGATTTAGATTGGGCTAGTGATCTTGATTCTTGATGGTCTACTTCTGGATACATATTCTTGCTTGGCTCAGGACCTATCCCGTGGGCAAGTAAGAAGCAGCCTACCATTGCCTTGTCATCCACCGAGGCCGAGTATCGAGCATCCAGCTTTGTCGCATGTGAGACCATCTGGCCTCGATGATTATTATTTGACATTAGTGTTGCAAGTTACTCCAACACACATCCACACGGACATCCACTCGGCCTTGGCCATCACCAAGAATCCAGTGTTCCACGCTCGGACAAAACACATCGAGATCCAGTACCACTTCATCCTCGAGAAGCTCGTGCCTCAAGAGATTGATCTGGAGCAGTGGAACTCTCAAGAGAACCTAGTGGACATGTTCACGAAGGCTCTACCTCCAGTTCCGCTCCAGCATTTGATAGACCTCTGCAGCATTCAGCCACTCCAAAATGGAGATGCAGAGGGGGTGTTGATGACATGATTGCTCCTACATCATCTACATTTGTATCCGCATGGGTGCATCTCTATTTTGTATCTAGGAGGCACTCCATTTCTAGTTTATTTCCATTTTATATCGTATTTCCTTTGTATTTGGGTACCTTGCCATTTGCTTCGACCATTGTATTCATTCTCCTTTTAGGGGAATTATCCCACACGAGATGTACTTTGGAGAGCCCCTCCCAAATCTATATAAGGAGGGACTCCCCCCCATTTGTACTTGGTTAGAAGCTTGAGGAGCCTACTCCATGCTCTTGGCAAGCTCATTCCTATTCCACATGAGTTTACCCATTTCATGGTCTACTCATTTTGAGTCTCACACACTCTTTCTTTTGTGAGTACACTCTTCTTTTCATTTTGCTTCCGCATGTGTACTCTCTATAAAAGCAGTCAAAGCTCGATCAAACGATAGAGACTTTGGTCAAAGGGAAATAAGATCATTAGAATAAAGGAGGAAGGAGCCTACCAATTTTTTCCATTTCAAATCCCTCCTTAGAATAGGTCTCTCTCCAAATTACTTGTAGAAATGATTATTTTCGGCATAAAATCCTATTTTCCTTGATAATGGGGCTCACTTTCTAAAAGTCGAGTGTTACACGAGTTTCATGTGCATGATGCGTATCTCCATACTGATTTTTGGATTTTTTTGATATTGTTTTTGACCTCCAAATACCATTTGGACATATTTTTATGGTTATACTAGACATTAAGTGTGGACATAGCTCTTCTAAAAACTATAGAATTGAAAGAGATCTCATTTCCTAGGGTGATTTTGTTGAATCTAGAACCTTTAAGATATTAAGAGCTTTTGGAGGACATTGCCTATTGTCTAGGCGTGAATGTGTGTGCATGCATGCATGTATATGCTTATGTGTATGCTTGTCTCTTTGCTGTTATAGGTGCATATACTTCCATGTTACCATGTACAGTCTTCATACCATTGATTGGTTGTTCTATAGATTGACACTTCATCATGTGAGGATTCCTTCCACTTGACCCCAATACATTGGTTAGGCATGCAGGTCTATGGTCGAAAATAGTTTTGGTGTCATTGTTGGGGACATTCTTGTTGGACAGTTGGCATGATGGTAAGTTTTCACATGAGGTATGTTTCTTTTGGTGCCCTTGTGCTTGTGATTTGAGTGATGTTCATCAATATCAACTTTAGATTAACTATAATAGGTAGTTAGTTAACTAGAAATAGAGAAGAATCGAGTCTTAGGGTTAGGGTTTTTGCACGTTTCAAGGTTTTCCATTAAAATTATAAATTTCTTCTTCTTATTCTTCTACTTCTTCATTAATTACACATTCCACAATTGTTATAGAACATTGGGTAATCTAGGAAATCATGCAACGATTGTAAGAAGCTCAAAACGTAAAGAAAGATAAGGTAGGTGAGAAGAGAAGTTTTGGCATCTGTGATTTTTGAATCAGTAAGAAGGTAAGCATGAGAAGGGAGTGGCCATTCCTTTAAGAACAACATGTATTCAAGTGCTTAATTCCTTGTAAGTCCAAGCCAAAATCTCTAGGTATTCTCATAAGAGGTAGAAAAGATCTTCCTCCAAACTCGACCAATCATTTGCAATATTAAAATATCTTTCTTCATTGTCTTAAACAGAGAATCATAAAACAAGAGGGGTCACAAATAAATTATTAAGACAAAATTCACAAATGGTCTGATTAATCGTGAATCAATGGAGTAACAATATCATAAATTGACCAAGAAATTCATGGATGAGCCAGATGATTTGCAAATTAACAAGAGTCCTATAAATGGTCCCCTCGATTAGCAAATTTCTTGATGCAACTTATGATTCGCAATGCACTTTGATTCCACGAATTACCTGGTGATTTGTAGATTAGCCAAGTTCTTTGAATGCTTCCATCAATTCATGAATGGCACAGCTCTTACTCAAGCCCTTTGATTCACGAGTCAATCGAGACCTTTGTGATCTACAAATCGACAAACTCCCATGTGGTTTCATGAAATTTCTCATACATAGACAATTAGGGGAGGATGATATCCTTGGAAGCCCTCATATTCGCCCTTTTCCTCAATGAAAGAGATAAGCATTGAATCATGTACTTGCACTTGGGTTTCTGGAGCTCGAATTAATTCAGAGAAATTCTTAAAAGTGATTGATCCAAACATTGTGCACATTGCATTCCAATGGCACCGAGTACTCGGTCGACCAAACATAGGCCATACACTTTTTCGATATTAAAGAGGAGATTGATAAATTGCTTGTAACAAGTTTCATCTATGAAATCAAGCATATAGAATGGGTTTTCCCTATAATGTTTGTCTCAAGGAATAATGGAAAACTACTTGTTTGGATTAATCTCAAGAAAATAAACATAACCACTATGAGGGATATCTATACATTACCAATAATAGATCATTTTCTAGAAAGGATAACATGCAAAGAAGTTTATAGCTTTCTAGATGGTTTCTTTGGTTACAGTCAAGTGCCAATAACAAAGGAGGATCAACATAAAAATTGTTTTTGCAACCGAAGGAGGCTTTTTTTTTTCATTTTGCCATTTAGACTGACAAATGCTTCATCTACATTTAAAAGGTTAATGTATCATATATTTAAGGAACTTCTTTAGAAATTCCTAGAAGTACACCTAGAAGACTTGTGTGCATATTTTTGATGAATGAAAGGAACATGTTGCAGGCCTTAGAAGGGTTTTTTTATAAATATTGCCTGTAAAAAGTGTGCTTGAATCTAGAGAAATGTGTATCCATGGTCCACAAAGGTAAAACTGTTGGGGAAATATTCTCAAAAAAATGGCATATCCCTAAATGGGGAGAAAATCAGAGCCATAGCGGAGCTACCAAGATACATAACGTGAAATAAGTCCAAGCTTTTACGGGACACTATAGCTACTATTGAAGGTTCATAAACATGTGTGCAACCATTGCTAACCCAATGTACATGTTTTTGAAGAATATTCAATGGATGGAAGAATGTGAAAAATCTTTGCACGAGCTCAAAAGATGTCCTATATCAACACCAATTCAAAAAGCCCCATATTGGAACAAGTTTTTCCACATCCATGTAAATGCTTCTAATCTTGCAATTGCTTGCATCTTAGCATAACCCATCAATGAGGGCAACATGGAATTCTCGATAGCATGTGCTAGGAGATAACTCATCGTTGATGAATGCAAATATAAGGATATCGAAAAAGAAGGACTAGGCATGATTTGTGCAATAAAAAACTTTTTGAAACTATTTACTAGCACATAAATCAAGATATTTATATACCATCAAGCCCTACTATACCTTGTTGACAATCCTCGTGTTGCAGGCAAGTTAGTATGATGGTTTCCTTTTGCGAATGGAACAAAATTTTGAAGTGGTAGTCAAGAAGGATAGTACTCATGTATGTGTTGATCATTTATCAAGAATCAAAAGTATTGACCCTAATCAAGCAATAAACGATGACTTACCATACACTTATCTATTCAATGTTAAAGTTGTATGAAAATGAGATGAGCAATAAGTACCTCTTTTATCTTTTTGGCCAGTGCACCCTTACATGCAATGCACAAAAGAGGATGTAATGAAGACTAATAACTTGCACATTGCATGGTTAGCTATACCACATAGATGCAAATGGAGTAATTTTTTGCTGCATGTGAGAAGATGAGCAGTTAACTCTAGTATTCAAAGGTCATGTGGATGCTTTAGGTAGGCATCTCACAAAATCAAGGACTTCATTGAGTATGCAAAGAAATGAAATATATTGGCCCCACATGGGACAAATAGTACATGACTATGTCAATGCTTGTTCCACATGCCATATCATTCCCACAATTGAGCATGCCACCCTATACTATATGTTGGCATGCCCGCCATGGAGTAAGAATATAGTAGAATTTTCAAAGGTTGGCACTTATTCTCAGGATATATCCATGACAAAACAAAGAGATCTACAAGAGGAGATTAGAGACTATGTTAGTATTAGAAATATTTCATACACGTGAGGCGAGGATAACTTCCTAAACCTTTGCATACACGAAGATGATTATTTGCCACTATTGAAAGTTGCACACTTAGGTGTTGCAAGTGATATTTCTCTTCAGATCAAATATTTGAAATGATTATATTTAGTGGTTTTTGGCGACCCACCTTACACATGGATGTCCAAACATTTGTGAGTAGGTGTGATACTTGCTAAAGGGATAAATACCCATTCAATTGAGATCAAACAACTCTCATGCCAATGATGGCATGCTACATATTTTCAAAATTGGGGATAGCCTACCTTCCAAAGAATCTCACAAAATGGGTAGAGGCACATGCTAATATAAAGACTAACACACAAATCACTGCAAAATCTTATTAGCCTAGCTTCCGAAGGATCTCACAAAATGGGTAGAGGCACATACTAATATAAAGGCTGACACACAAATCACTGGAAAGTTCTTATTTGAGCAAGTGTTTACTCAACTTGACCTTCCCATCAAGATAATTAGAGATAAATGTACTCATTTCATAAATAAATTTGTAGAGGCCCTATTGAGAAGATTTCTCTTTTTCCATAAGAAGTAAGCTCCAATCACCCAGATGTGAAGGATGAAGGTGAAAGTTCCAACAAAATACGATGCATAGTCTCGACAAAACTTTTTTATGCGGGATGCTGAGATTTGGAGAAGAAATAGCACCACAAATTTTGGGCTTATTCTGTTGCATACAAGACTGCATTGGGATCTAGTGCTTTCAATTTGGCATAATGACAACATGCGATTTTGCATATTGGCTTCCTTATGCTGACTCTCAAGTTAGCAAGGTCTTAAGAACGGAATGATTTTGAGCTATTTGCTTTGGTAGATAAACTTGATGCACTTCAAGAGATGTGCCTTAGGGCTACAATGTGAATCTATGCTCATAAGAAGAGAGAGAAAGCATATTTTGATGCCCATATGAAGGATAAGAAATTACAAGAAAGTGACCTTGTACCTTTCTACATATTGAAATATGTTAAGAAGGTGAAAAAAAGAGGACATGGAACCTATGTGATTCATTGCATATCACCTAGTGACACTACAAGAAATAGGGGGGCGTAGCGACACCCCCGAATTGAAAAAAAAAACGAGAATCGTTGCTTATGTGACGCTAGCGTCGCATAAACGACGGTCTTGGTTTTGGATTTTTTTTTAATGGGCCTTCATCGCATAAGCGATGGTAGAATCGCTTATGCGACGCTAAAAGTGTGCGTCGCAAATAGTGTCGCTAATTAGCGATGTTATTTGCGACGTTGGCAAACTGGCTGCGATGTCTACGCGTCGCATAAGCGACATCCTGTGTTCTAGAGCGTTGCATAAGCGATGCTCTGGAATGTTAAAAAAAAAATTCGATTTCTCCCAGCACATTTGTGCGGGGATTTGGATGCGAGAGAGCAAGAGAACGAGAGAGAGAGAGAGAGAGAGAGAGAGAGAGAGAGAGAGAGAGAGAGAGAGAGAGAGAGAGAGAGAGAGAGAGAGAGAGAGAGAGAGAGAGAGAGAGAGAGAGAGAGAGAGAGAGAGAGAGAGAGAGAGAGAGAGCACGAGAGAGAGAGAGCGAGAGAGACACACACATATCATCGTTGAAGCCAGGTATGCACGCACACACACATACATATTCATACACACACATATACACACATAGACACACACACACACACATACACATAGACACACACACACATACACACACATATACACAGACAAATACACACAACACACATAATGTTGCATACGCACATACACATGCATACACACACATATACATGCAGACACACATATATGCATACACACACATATGCATACATAATGCACATGCAGACATACACATACATAATGCATACACACACATATGCATACATAATGCATACACACACATACACACACATATGCATATATACATGCATACACATACGGACATATACACATACACACACACAGACACATACACACACATAAACACATACACACTCATAGACACACACACACACACACATACACACACTCACATACACACATAGACACATACACACATAATGATGCATACACACACATACACACACACATACACACACACATACACACACACATACACACACACATACACACATACACACACATATATGCATACACACACATAGAGAGACATGCACACACATACACATACATGCATACATATGCATATGCATACACACATACTTACATGCATACTTACATGCATACACACACATAAGCATACATACACATACATAATGCATATGCATACATAATGCACATGCATACATACACATACATAATGCACACACACATATGCATACATAATGCATACACACACATACACACATATGCATACATACATGCATACACATACACACACATAAACACATACACACTCATAGACACACACACATACACATAGACACACACACATACACACACACATACACACACACATACACACATAGACACATAGACACATAGACACATAGACACATAGACACATACACACATAATGATGCATACACACACATACACATGCATACACACATACACACACACATACACACATACACACATACACACATACACACATGCACACATACACACATACACACACACATACACACATACACACATACACACATACACACATACACACATACACACATACACACATACACACATACACACATACACACATACACACATACACACATACACACACATATATGCATACACAAACACATAGAGAGACATACACACATACACATACATGCATACATATGCATACATAATGCATATGCATATGCATATGCATACATACATACTTACATGCATACATAATGCACATGCATACATACACATACATAATGCATACAAACACATATGCATAGATAATGCATACACACACATACACACACATGCATACACACATGCATACACATACACACATAGGCACATACACACACATAGACACATACACACACATAAACACATACACACTCATAGACGCACACACATACACATAGACACACACACATACACACACATACACACACATACACACACATACACACATACACACATACACACATAGACACATACACACATACACACATAGACACATAGACACATACACACATAATGATGCATACACACACATACACATGCATACACACATACACACACACATACACGCACACACATACACACACATGCACACATACACACATACACACATACACACATACACACATACACACATACACACATACACACATACACACATACACACATACACACATACACACATACACACATACACACATACACACATACACACATACACACATACACACATACACACACATATATGCATACACACACACAGAGAGACATACACACACATAGAGAGACATACACACACATACACATACATGCATACATATGCATACATAATGCATATGCATATGCATACATAATGCATATGCATATGCATACATAATGCATATGCATATGCATACATAATGCATATGCATATGCATACATAATGCATATGCATATGCATACATAATGCATATGCATATGCATACATAATGCATATGCATATGCATACATAATGCATATGCATATGCATACATAATGCATATGCATATGCATACATACATACTTACATGCATACACACACATATGCATACATAATGCACATGCATACATAATGCACATGCATACATAATGCACATGCATACATAATGCACATGCATACATACACATACTTAATGCATACACACATATGCATACAGAATGCATACACACACATACACACACATATGCATACATAATGCACATGCATATGCATACATACATGCATACACATACACACATAGACACATACACACACATAGACACATACACACACATAAACACATACACACTCATAGACACACACACATACACATAGACACACACACATACACACACACATACACACATACACACATACACACACACATAGACACATACACACATAATGATGCATACACACACATACACATGCATACACACATACACACACACATACACGCACACACATACACACATACATACATGCACATACATACACACACACATACACACACATATATGCATACACACACATAGGAGACATACACACACATACACATACATGCATACAGATGCATATAAATTGCATATGCATATGCATACATACATACTTACATGCATACACACACATATGCATACATAATGCACATGCATACATACACATACTTAATGCATACACACACATATGCATACATAATGCATACACACACATACACACACATACACACACATACACACACATATGCATACATAATGCACATGCATATGCATACATACATGCATACACATACACACACATAGACACATACACACGCATAAACACATACACACTCATAGACGCACACACATACACATAGACACACACACATACACACACATATACACACACACACACATACACACATAGACACATAGACACATACACACATAGACACATACACACATAAGTGATGCATACACACACATACACATGCATACACACATACACACATACACACACATACACGCACACACATACACACCCATACACACATACACACACACATATGCATACACACACATAGAGACATACACACACATACACATACATGCATACATATGCATACATATAATACACAATGCATATGCATATGCATACATACATACTTACATGCATACACACACATGCATACATAATGCACATGCATACATACACATACTTAATGCATACACACACATATGCATACATAATGCATACACACACATACACACATATGCATACATAATGCACATGCATATGCATACATACATGCATGCACATACACACATAGACACATACACACACACAGACACATACACACACATAAACACATACACACTCATAGATGCACACACATACACATAGACACACACACATACACACAGATATATACACATACACACATAATGATGCATACACACACATACACATGCATACACACATACACACACATACACACACATACACGCACACACGTACACACACACATACACATACACACACATATATGCATAAACACACATAGAGAGACATACACACACATACACATACATGCATACATATGCATACATACATACTTACATGCATACACACATATGCATACATAATGCACATGCATACATACACATACTTAATGCATACACACACGTATGCATACATAATGCATACATAATGCATACACACACATACACACATACACACATACACACATATGCATACATAATGCACATGCATATGCATACATACGTGCATACACATACACACATAGACACATACACACACATAGACACATACACACACATAAACACATACACACTCATAGACGCACACACATACACATAGAAACACACACACATACACATAGACACACACACATACACACATATACACACACACACATACACACATACACACATACACACATAGACACATACACACATAATGATGCATACACACACATACATGCATACACACTTACACACACACATACACACACATACACACACACATACGCACATACACACACACATACACACACATATATGCATACACACACATAGAGAGACATACACACACATACACATACATGCATACATAGTGCATATGCATATGCATACATACATACTTACATGCATACACACACATATGCATACATAATGCACATGCATACATACACATACTTAATGCATACACACATACATATGTACACGTATATATATTGATTTCTAATCCATTTTGTTTTATATGTTAGGTATTATGGATCCTCGTAGAGAGAGAAAGGTGAAACTCACTCTCATAACAAGTCTTATGAGAGCAAGAGTTCCGTCTGATACTCTAGGGGCCATCATGCATGATTACTCAGAGATGTCTGATGATGAGCTGGATTATACGATCAGATGCTTACCTAGCGATTAGAGGAGGGCTCTTCTGTGGCTCCACATGCAGGAAGACAGCTATCTGCTTATAGGTATGTTTTCTTTCATAAACTTTTTTAATGATATTATAACACATATTTTTATTTATTTTTATCTATCTATTTTCAGGACACCTATACCACCTCCAGATCATCATAGCAGAGCAGAGTTGCCTATGAGGACATGCATAGGCACCTTAGGACTAGAGTGCGATATAGAGCCATAGGGGAACATTGTGTACATAGGGAATGGATTGCAGTTCAAGAGAAGAATGCAGGCATTATGGGACTCTTGCCTGCACCTTGTCCACTTACCGTGGAAGTAAGTATAAATTTTACATATAAATTGAAATAAATATCTTATGTTTTATTTACATGATTTTTTTAATTTTTGTAGTGAGCATGATGAGAGGGATAAAAAATACGTACTTAGTTCACTTGAGACAGAGTTTGGGACAGGATGGTCGCATAAGTGGTGTCTAAAAGAGATGCGGACACTTATGGATCATCGTCGTGATAATGCACGGTACACACTTCTTTTATGTATATATATGTGGATATAAGTATGTGTGTTTATGTATGTATGTATGTATATGAGAGAGAGAGAGAGAGAGAGAGAGAGAGAGAGAGAGAGAGAGAGAGAGAGAGAGAGAGAGAGAGAGAGAGAGAGAGAGAGAGAGAGAGAGAGAGAGAGAGAGAGAGAGAGAGAGAGAGAGAGAAGAGTGAGTCTAGAGGTACAAATACATGCATACACACACATATACATCATACATGCACATTTACAGACATGTGTAACTCCATAGATTGTTTTCCTTTGCGGGATGCCTCCTGCTGGGAAGAACTGGGCACAGTTTTCGACACCATTTCCGGAATAGTCGATCTGATGATGGAACTTTCACTATCCATGTTATCTTCGTTACTAGTAGTAAATGTTGGGGATCTCACGATTATGAGATCACTCCTTGATGGCTGTTGCGGCAAAGGCTTGAACTTTTGTCAGCCTGTGGAAATCGCCGCGCCACCGAAAAAGATGCTAATCTAGAGTGATATTAGAACACCTCTATAATCAGTAGTAGCTCAGCATGGTTACTATCACTCAACATATAAAACTACGCTTTGAATTTACTGGAAAAATTCCACCGGAACTTCACTGGACTGTTACTGGACTTATACCGGAATCTTACCAGAATCAACTCCTATTCTGTTTGTAATTACTTCAAGTGAGTATACAAGAAGTAAGGAAGTGATGCGTGAACTTCCTTCACTGAGTGAACACTTTCTGAAGTTTAAGAAAAAACTTCTCCGGTTCAGAATGTCTCTTTCCGGTTAGACTTTGTATTGTGTGTACAATCCATTTCACCGAAATCTTTGATGAACTGATAGTAGATATGTTTAGCTATAAGATAAGCTAAATCTCATACAAAACTTTAATTTACTCTGCGAGATATACTTTGTTGTTCTACCGGAAAATTTGTTTTCTGAGAAAACTATAACTGACCGAAAATATTCATTGACTGAGAGAGTACCGAGGGACACGTTTACTAATTAACTGTAACTGATAACGGTTAACGAACTTTCTACCGTAACACGAAAATACTCAGAGTTCTTCACACATGAACAGTGCGCACAAACTTCCACATGAACATGTGTTTTCTATTAGAGAAGATGTGTACAAATTAGCTTGGCCTCTTCTTGCTCAAGCTATGGAAACTCTCCTACACTGAGTAGTTTCTCTTTACCATCTCTCTCAGATGAATACCTGACATTTCAGGTTTCTATTATTCATCTGTACATACGCGATCTATGGCGTCTTCTGAGAACTTCTCACTCTCTCTCTTCACTCTCTGTACATACGCAATCTCTGGCGTCTTCTCACTTCCTCATCTTTCTGTTCTCTCCCTCATTCTTTTTTGACCTCTGTATGTGATCTATTTATACTGCGCGCTCTTCTCATGCACGTTCTAGCTCGCACTTCCCTCTCATTATTCTTATGCACGTTCTCTCTGTATATACAGTTTGATTCGGTGTAACGAACTCTGATTCTGTAGGATTCTATATTGTGCATAATGGCCGTGAATTTGTTCTTTCATTAAGGCTTTTGATTTTCTGAATATTTGATTCCGCTTCTCTTTATCTTTGTCTGTACGTCAAATTTGTGAGAGATTCTTCAACAGCTCCCCCTCAATCACTAATTTGACTCTTCCTATCTTCATATATTTTTCTTTCTTTTATACCTGCCATTTCCTTGAATCTGCTTGTCTTTGTTCCATCCAAGCTCTTTGTCAAAATATCTACAATCTGATCTTTTGTCGGAGTGTATACTATTTCTATCTCCTTCTCCATTACCTTTTCCCTCAGGAAATGATACTGAACTTCTATGTGCTTTGTTCTTGCATGAAATATTGGATTTGCTGCAAGATACAACGAGCTCATATTGTCTCCATGTATGATAGGTATACTTTGATCAATACCCATGCTTTTGAACAAGGTCTGCACCATGTGTGAGCAACGCTTGGCCGATGTTCCCTTGTACTCTTAAAGTAAAGAGTCTACCTTCTTTCTTACCAGAGACGATATGATTGTATCCATTCTCGGGATCTTCTACAAATACTCCTTCATTTGTAAATCTGACCTGAAAACCTTTCTCAACTATCTGTCCTACGCTAATCAAAATTTTCGGTATTGTTGGAACATACAAAACATTTGTTAGCAAATTTGCTCCACTTTTACATTTCACCTTTCCAATTGAATGTACACTATGTCTCGTATTGTCACCTGTTTGAACAGTATGACTGGAACTACCTTTCTCCAATTCTGACATCATCTCTATATTTCCTGACAAGTGATTAGAACATCCAGAATCAATGTAAAATACCTTTAGGTCTTCGTTATCTGATGTGCTGATTGAGTTCATCATCAATGATGTATGACTTTCATTCTGTGTGTCATTTGCGTAGTTGTTGTAGGTGGTGTTGTAGGATTGATTCTGTCCCCAACTTCTTGCTCCACCTCTACCATAGCCTCCTCTTTGATTTTGTCTTCCTCTTTGAAAGTTATTCTGATATCTTCCGCTTTTTCCTCTGCTCTTACTGTTCTGATTTTGATTTGATCCTTGTTGATTGTGCCAACAATCATGAGCCAGATGATTACTAAGTCCACAAATCCAGCAAGCCTTCTTGTTGATATTCTGACTTCCTCTTCTTCCAAAACCTCTTGCTCTTCCTCTGCCGGTGCCTTTACCTCTTGCATAATAAGCCTGAGAACTCGACTCTTCTTCGTCTTTTGACTTACCTTTATCTTTCTTCTTGTTCTTCATGTACATTGTAGAGCTTTGTCCTTTATCTGCATCTCCTTTCAGGTCTTGCTCATATGTGAGCATCAAACCAAGCAACTGATTTAAATATGGTACAAAATGATTTAAAGAAAGTTCAGTTGAGAGTACGAAAGGTTTCCACCTTTCATCTCCTCTCAAACCTGTTAGCAGTTGCACTATCAATCTGTGATCTTCGACATCTTCATTTATGGATCCAAGACTATCTGCTAGATCCTTCATCTTAGTAACATAGTCACTAATGCTTTGACTCGACTTCTTTTTGAACGTTGTAAATTCGGACCATAAGCTAGCCTTCCTAGATTTCGTAGTATTTTGGAAGTGATCTTCCAACGCACTCCATATGTCCTCCGCTTTCTCCAGATCTCTAATGTGCGGTAGTAAATGGTCTGAAACGGTATTATAAATGTAAGCTCTTGCCATTGCATCTTTCTTCTGCCACAACTTCAAGGCTTCTAATTCTTCTTTTTCTGGTTGACTATCATCTTCGAAAGTCAGCTTCTTTTCTTCTCCGGTCACATACGTCATTAAGTCCTTACTCATAAGTAAGGCTTCCATGCGCATTACCCATGCGGGATAATTATCTCTGTCTGATTTATCAATTTGGATATGATCTGCCATGATCTTCAGAATCTTTCTCGTTCTGGTTCCACTTGTTGTGGTTAACCGGCTCTGATATCAATTATGGTGAATACTCTGGGCTCTGATACCACTTGTTGGGGATATCACGGTTCTGAGATCACTCCTTGATGGCTCTTGCGGCAAAGGCTTGAACCTTTGTCAGCCTGCGGAAATCGCCGCGCCATCGAAAAAGATGCTAAGCTAGAGTGATATTATAACACCTCTATAATCAGCAATAGCTCAACATGGTTACTATCACTCAACATATAAAACTGCGCTTTGAATTTACTGGAAAAATTCCACCGGAACTTCACTAGACTGTTAGTGGACTTATACCGGAATCTTACTGGAATCAACTCCTATTCTGTTTGTAATTACTTCAAGTGAGTATACAAGAAGTAAGGAAGTGATGCGTGAACTTCCTTCACTGAGTGAACACTTTCTGAAGTTTAAGAAAAAACTTCTCCGGTTCAGAATGTCTCTTTCCAGTTAGACTTTGTACTGTGTGTACATATCCATTTCACCGAAATCTTCGATGAACTGATAGTAGAGATAAGCTATAAGATAAGCTAACTCTCATACAAAACTTTAATTTACTCTGCGAGATATACTTCGTTGTTCTATCGGAAAATTCGTTTTCTGAGAAAACTATAACTGACCGAAAATATTCATTGACTGAGAGAGTACCGAGGGACACGTTTACTAACGAACTGTAACTGATAACGGTTAACAAACTTTCTACCGTAACACGAAAATACTCAGAGTTCTTCACATACAAATAGTGCACGCAAACTTCCACATGAACATGTGTTTTCTATTAGAGAAGATGTGTACAAATTAGCTTGGCCTCTTCTTGCTCAAGCTATGGAAACTCTCCTACACTGAGTAGTTTCTCTTTACCATCTCTCTCAGATGAATACCTGACATTTCAGGTTTCTGTTATTCATCTGTACATACACGATCTATGGCGTCTTCTGAGAACTTCTCACTCTCTCTCTTCACTCTCTGTACATATGCAATCTCTAGCATCTTCTCACTTCCTCATCTTTTTGTTCTCTCCCTCATTCTTTTTTGACCTCTGTATGTGCTCTATTTATACTGGGCGCTCTTCTCACACACGTTCTAGCTCGCACTTCCCTCTCATTATTCTTATGCACGTTCTCTCTGTATATACAGTTTGATTTGGTGTAACGAACTCTGATTCTGCAGGATTCTGTACTGTACATAACGACCGTGAATTTGTTCTTTCATTAAGGCTTTATATTTTCTGAATATTTGATTCCGATTCTCTTTATCTTTGTCTGTACGTCAAATTTGTGAGTGATTCTTCAACAGTAAAGCCGTCTTCTTTGCTTGTAGTGTAACCCTCCTGGGAGGTTTCTTTATTGTCAGGGATCTCTAGGGCTTTGTCGTTGGTGTCCGCCTCAAGTTGGTTCCCACCTGGGTAGTCAAACTCATTGATCTCCTTTTCCAGATTGCAATACAAGTTGCTGGAAGGGGTAACTGACATGTTGTATCAGCAACTTGAAGAGTGTAACACAACACTCAATAATGAATCTCTCGGACTTCAAGAATGAGTGACAACATTAGAAGAAAGAAATGTGACCTTACAAGATCAGCATAACACTCTACAATAGGCCCATCTTGAACTTGACTCCAAGATGAAAAATATTGATCAAGAGGCCATAAAGAATATGGAAATTATGTTTCATAATAGTTAGAGTGCAATGCCAAGCTATAACACAACATGGACCTTCTCAGGAGACATATGGAAATAACATTAAAAAAAAAAGTGTCTCGAGTAGCAAAATCAAGACAATCTAGAAGTGTCCATGGAAAGTACACCTAGAGCAACCATCAATCCCTCCAGATTCCAAGTTGTGCCATCATAAACCATTCACATTCTCTTAGAATAGCACAACGGCTTCCTCAAATCTTATGATCAATTACAAGAGGAGCTCAATCACTTAGGAAGTCAACAACCAACACTAGACATCATTCTAGTGCCAAATGTCTACCTACACACTAGTGCTAGATGTCATTCCAATTAGTGTCACTCCAAATGTGATTGAGGCACTGCAAAAACAAATAGAAGATTTACAAACCAAATTATTACAATATGGAAAACCACCCTCTCCACAAGAAGTGTCTCTACCCAAAGAAATCGTATAAATTTTAGTAGAAGAAATGTTTGAAGATGCATATGAACCTCAACTAGTCCCAAGTGGTCATGTCATTGAGGAAGGTGAGGATACATATGAAGCACCCATCCCTCAGTGTCTTAAACAAGTCGAAGAAATTGGACATACTCATGATGACTGATTGACCATTTTGATATGGTCTATGTCAAACCTAGAAGAAACGGTGCTTGAGTTTGAATATATTCGAAACTTGTTCCATAGTCGTTTGATCTCAACTTGAGAATTGCAATATATGCCTTATTTTGTGCTTTTGGCAGACTATGCAGAAGTAAAGAGAGTGATAAGAGAAGATCCAACATTCACCATCTAGTTCCAATTAGATGATCTTTGAGAATGGGCTAAACAGGGCATAATTTTCCAACCCAATTGGCAAGCACATATGCTAGAAACCTATCCCAAAATGATGCAAACATGGTCCATTGTACCACTACAGATCAAATATAACCCATGTTATGCTCGAGTACCTCGCAAATGCCCATGGCTAGCATTCATTGTAAAGGTCACAAATAGCCATAGATGCTCAGACTAGGTGAACTACCCATATTCTACACCACTGCAAGGGCCTCCCACATTAGCATACATGGTATCCACTATTTGCCATTGGACCCCTTGGTTGAAGAATGTACCTGATGTAGCCGCAAAAATATGTATGAGAAAAACACGAGTGGACCCCTTGAAGGTTGTCTTTAAAACATTTCACAATGTCAAGGCTCTGTACATTTTGGAACTAGGTTTTAATGAAGGTAACATTGATTTATGATATGAGCAAAACACCTTCAGTAAACACTATCTTTGCTTGGCATGCACACATCATGTACTTGTCCGTATTCTATAAGCAAAATTTTGAAGAAATTTTTTCTATGGGATTCTAGGAGTACCATTTGCAGATATTCCTCACATAGACCACCCATCTATTACATCTTTTTGCAGTAGAACAAGCTCTCCATGTAGAACAACTATATATGCCACATTCAGAGGTTCTAGGCCCACTTGATTGGGATCATTTAATAAAAGACTTAGCATGCCGAATTCGACTTAAGGAGCATGAACTAACTGCTCATGTCATTCAGTATTACATAGAACACCAGCCATTACAAGGGTCTATCAAGGATGACACACACGAGAGAGGGGGTTGTTAGCAGTCAAGGAGTCTTAATATGCCAAAAAATCATGAGGTAGGAGATCCAAAGAGAGAAAATCCAAAAACAAGGTCAAGGAAAGCCAAATAGACAAGGAAGCCAACAAAGATCTCGCAAGTAGGCCAATCTTTTTCTTTCGTATCCAATATACAACAAACAGTGATAGTCATCACTACACTCCATTGTAATCTTGTTTTTGGTAGAATAACCTCCC